>CM066035.1:108306161-108996029 GCA_033557465.1 Ichthyophis bannanicus
CAAATGGCTTGCAAGACCAACACAGGTTTACCGGGGTTCGCAAGTACACCATCATTTTCATTCTCAATGTGTCATTGTCCAGTCAACGTTGGACATGCAATTATGCGCCCCAGGGTATTGTTTTGATGGCGTTTAGGCTGGCAGTCACACTGCAGATAGTTTTTCACTGCAAACATTTCCCCCCACATATGAAACTATTTATGCAGGTCTCAATGTGAACACAAAATGGCACAGCACCATCAGTATGTTCTCCATACCTTTGGGGTGTCATTAGTACCGACAGAGCGTGTATGCAAACAGTCTACAATTTTGTATAGGACAGGTATTGTAAATCAACCCACCGCACCTGTGTATGGTTAGGTTTCCTTTCCAAAACAACTTGGCCCATGTAATGGCTTCCCCACAGATTAAGTGGGTCATTGTACCTGGCCTTGCTTAAAAAGTGTATGGTACGGATCCCCCTGTGCCAATGGCATTTTGTTTCTCATGCAGGCCTGCAAATCCTCCTAGAAATGAAATATTTCCCCAAGGTACATTGCACCAACACAATGAAACGTATCTTTCGGAAAATTAAAACACACCTTGTAAGCCCAACCCCGGTGTCAGATTGGTTTTCGGATGGCACATCAACCATGTGGAAGGCCCCCTTTGACTTCCAGAGCCATATTTTGTTGCATGTGCCAGGTAATTTGTCTCTTTCACTGACAACCATTGTGGCTCTCGACATAGGTGATGGCTATCACAAAATATATTGAAATGTATGGGCAGGGGGGCTATCCGCCAAAGAGTGGCATGCAGGACACATGAGCCAACCTGAGTAACCTCTTCCCCACCAACGTTGGCATAGCCAAAGACGTGTTGCACGGCCCTACCTCTTTCACCCCGTGCATCTCATGGTAACCTAAACCAAATGGTTATGGCTCAACAAAGGAAAATACCCATCAGGAGAGGTGGACTGTCAATGGCATTGCCATTGTGGTGGACGTTCAAAACATAGGAAGGCCAGTGTGAGTGGCAAGACCCCAAAACCACTAATGGAACCCCATTTGTAAGACATGCCTCAGCCTGTTGGCATTAAACCTGCTCCATGCTTGCTGGCCACCGTTGCGTGGGCCACTACTCATACACAGACCCCCCATTCATCATTGTTGATTTGAACAGAAGGACTTTGAGCCATTGATCACAATGGTTGCCGATTCGACCATGTTGCAGGCAACAAGCTATGTTGAAAACACAGATCATCCAAACTGCAACAACCGGTTTGCCTGTAACAATTGCATGACTGGCAATGACAACTGCAACATGATGTTTAACAAAACATCCCTCCCTCCCCCTTGGGTTCTGGTCGCATGCTGCCACTGCTCCAAATGTATAAACCTCTTGCCGCTCCTGGTTTGCTAAACATACACATGAAGAAGATTCAAATTTTTTGGACAGCTAGTAGCAATCACACCAGCACCAAGGGGCATAGGGCTCCCAGACGCACTGAAATATGTGACTATGACCAAACATTAGTGAATAGGCTCTTTGGTAATGGTGTTGTCCACCTGTGATAAAACAGCCATTCTTTGTGCCCATGAAGATCCCCTGTGACAGGTGTTTGAACTATCGCTTACATGAAAGCACACATCAGTGGAGCTGAAGTGTCGAGACCCAGCGACACACCTTGTTGGTATGTTTATGTTTGCCACCCACCAGACGTATGTGCTCCCTCATGCTCCCCCCCATATTTTCTCACACAAACCACGGTCCGAGGATCTGATAAAGAAAGGGAGGGAGCTGCGCCTTCCACCATGGCGCATACCTTCATGCACCATGAGGAATGCAGAATCATCATCATGGTGATGGTGCGTAGTTGATGACGTGGCTGCCCACCATCAGAGGTCACTTGGCCCATCAGTGTGCATGGTATCCCTGCATGGGTACATGTGATTGTGTCACACACAATCTACTTGTGCTTATGATGGTCATCTTCTTCCACAGATGGTGATGCACAGTGACGAAGACCCCTTTACCTCTGCCTATGCCCTCCGAAGGCCCCCCTCCCGCGCTGCCGTGGAGGTGTTAGTCCTGTACACCCCAGTGGGGATGAGGCAGAGGTTCCCTGAAGTGTGAAGACACACAGTCGGAGGGGGTCATGGGGGGATGCTGGGATTGAAGGTGTTGGGTGCCATGGTCACAATGGGGGGTGAGGGCGGCAGCGTGATTTGGGTGGAGGGGGAGGTGGTGGGGGGGTGTTGGGGGAGGAGTCAGGGGGGGAAGATTGGCCGCAGGTGTGCCTGGGATAGCGACATAGAGGACAGTGTCGTCCATGCACAGGGTCACTGTTGGCTCCCTCCATCACGGGCAGGTGGCTCACAACATCCATGGGCCCCACACAAACAGTGACATGCAGATCTGTCACCAAACCACACAACCACCATGAACAATGTTTGTGATGTGGTGTTCATATGTGGTTGTACATTCTGTTGCAGGCTCTGGATGCACTGGAGCAGCGGAGTGGGCACCGTTGGTGCCCCTGCCAGGAATTGGATGGCGGGAGCCATGGAGGAGGGTGGTTGCTAACATTGAGCATCTGCCATGTCGGCAGCCACCCCCTGAAGGGCGTCACAGGCATCATTGATGGTGACTGTGAACGTCCCACACACATGTGGCTCCTGTGACTTGCCCTGTCCGGCCATCACGTGGCAGGGGGCCTGAGGGAGGGTGGGGTCCTGTGGGGGTTTCGGGGTTAGTGTGTTGGAGTGTGTGTTTATTGGCGGGTGGGTGTTGTGCTTGGGTGGGGAGGCCCATGGTTTGTTTTTGGGTGGGTGGGTGATTGGCATTTCCCCGCTAAACCCCTAAATATGTATATAGTTTTATTTTTGGTTTTTTGTACATTATCTAAACTTATTTGTTTCAGAACCCTGTAATGGTCCCGTGTACTCACGTAGCATATGACTAGTAGATGCCAGCATGTCATATGTGTGCAGCCCCATGACATTCCTGACGGGTAAAACATGCGTGGTGATACCTCAATTGGCACCACATGCAGTGTGTCCTGGAAATCATGTGTGTAGGTGTGTGATTGGCAGGGTGCTGCATTACATGTTACAATGTAGTGTCTGCCCCCCAGACCGTAACATGCCACAGGAGATGGATATACATGACCCACGAGTTCTCACAGAAATTAAAATATGAAGCCGGCAAAATATGCAGTCAACGACACATGTCTGCCTCGTGTAACATGCATCCCTATGGTTGGGTTTGGGGTGCATGTGACCACTAATATAGGTGAGGCACGTGTCACACATTATTGCCACCAATGTTGTCGTGTATGACGGTAGTTCCACGACGGTGATGGTTTTTATGGACGTAAACAGGCCCAATTTTATCAACACAGTAGATCCCGCGGCCTGTGTCCATACGATTTGCTAAGGTTGGTTGAACCGCGTGGTTCTGTATAGCCCGTCAGGTCAGGTCAGGTTTTAGGACATTATTCCATAATGAGTGCTGGTGCAGAGAATACTATATGAAATTGGAGATTAGCCTTGTCATGTGTGAGACTGATTTTCTCAGCCCGCCACCAGGGGCTCACTTTTGAGAGACCTGCGATTACACCTGCTGCCATCCATTTGGAATAGTGACGCGGGGCCAAGGCGGCAGATGTCCCTCCACTCAAAGCATTTTAGCTCTAGAGTGTGTCATATTCGCTGCCTCACCATCTCACGCATCTAAGCAACAATATTGCACGTATGGCCACCACCCTTTAGTCTGTGGGTTCTGTGTGAGAAGACGCAAGGAGGTTGCAATGTTAGTCGGTCATACTCCAAATAACGCATTCGCTGTGCATGTTAGCATCCTGGGCATCCTAGCCCAGAAATAAATCTTACATAGAGCAGAGGTGTAAGGCATTGCGCTCCTCACTAATGCGCAGTCATTGTAGGGCCAACTAAACCAGTGAGGTGGTCATGTATTAGATTGTAAATGCTGATATATATTCAGCCAGCGATATCCATTCCGGGCTATGCGCAGACACTGACTGGTGCTGCGCTTTAGCTCGTCACGAGTATCACACTGTTACCACAGCCCATGTTCTACATGGATTGTCCTGTGTCACACTGTGTCGTGGTGCTGGGGTGCAGCTCAATGAGGCTTTGTGTGACCCACTTGTGCTAAGTGAACATTACATATGTGTGGATGCATGGAAATAGATATATGTGTTTGGCAAAGTAGTGGCCTTATGCAGTGGACATGGTTGCAAGATGCATATGGTCCTCCGTTGCACTCGCCCCTCTCGAGAAGATACACATGTGAACCCACAATGGAGCACTCCTTTGGAAAGACACAGTGTATGCTATTTTTGGAGCTAGCGATGTTTATTATCAGTACAGTTGTAAATAATGATTTTTTAGCTAATTCTCTTCATATCGGAAACTATTGTTACAAAACATTCGTGTGTATAATACATTTCAAAGATCCGTCCCGTCAAGCCAATTACATAACACAAGAAACACCGAACATATCTAAATCACATATTTCTTCTTTCACTATATAACCAAGAACCAAGTCCGCGAAAAACAGAAAAAAGCTACATGTATGCAATACGTTGCTAAAACTGAACAGCCACCCACAACCAATGCCAACAAAGTAGAAACTCTTTGGCTTTCTTGCTGCTAACATTTTCTATCTTATCGATTAGGTTACTGACGGTCGTCGGTGCCGTCCACGCCTGCCACGTCGGAGTCCGCCTCCCTGGCTAAGGCTATATCTCTCCTCCCTATCCTCCTCCGGATTACTAATTGAGTGGTTGCAGGTGCAGCTCAGATCAGAACATCACGTCTATGCCCTCAAGCGGCTGCCTCTCAAACATGTCATGCGAGCGGGTGGGGAGAGTAGTGGACCTGGCATACGACTCTGCCTTCATACTGTAATGTTCCGGAGCTCAGGCACAAACATCCCTGCGTGTTCTGCTCGAAAAACACAGCCCACAGAGGCGGAATGGCTCCCACCGCTCAGGACGGCAAACTTCGATGTTGCGCCTGATGAATGCAAGGATCGCGAAAGGGCAGGGTGGTCAATGAAATACCGCCTCTTTACCACTAATAAGTCGCAGTTCATAAAGGCAACATGTTCTTCACACATCACCAGCACTAATGTCTAATTGTGATAGTGGGTCTGAATCATATGGGAACATGGGTTAGAACGGCGTCTATAGACACATATACTCTCCACTGACTAAACTACAACAATAACACATAGGAATACAATCGCGAGCATCCGGCCAAGAAACTCAGCTAATACAGGAAACAAGAAAAATAAGTTTAAATGTGGCGAGGCCCAACCAAGCAACAGTCAGTATCGAGAAACAAATAGCTTACTGCATATCACATAAAAAGAGAAGAAGAGAGAGAAATCTCAAGCACATACTACATGAGTGGGGGTGGCACAACAAGAACAAGTGAAATTGGGCTAAGGACAGATCATACTCATATGGCGCATTATTTAGAGTCTAGGTGACAGCATGCAGCAGCCATACAGCAAAACACACACAAATCAGATGGGCCAATTAATGAAGCATTGTTGAACACAGAGGCAACCCATCGTTAGGAGGTTGGAAATGTCTGCCTCTAAGAGTCAGAGGTAGCAGCCACCTTCAGTTGTTGACACATATTCTCAATATGTACAGGCTAAATGAGCTGTGATGTGTTATGAAGCTCAGTATGGTAAGCGAATGACAGCACAGGAATGTCACTACCCTTGACGTGCACATGTGCACTGCTGGCGCGTGTGTGTGACACGTGAGAGTTTCATGTGCACCTTGTGTACCACTAATGAGGGATTGGGGATCAGATCTGGTACACTTTGGAAAAGATCTGTAGGGTTCAGACAGAAGCAAGGGAAGCAACATAGGAGGCCATCAGTGGTGGGCAACAACCAGGAAAATAGTGACGGGGTATGTTGAGGGAAGCACATCGGCTGGTACTGACTGGTGATGGACAGTGATAGCCTGAGTTGGCGGGTTTATATGTCTGATTTCAATATCCATCAGGGGTTTGAACAGGGGGTTGTGTATTGTATAGGAAACACACATAGGTAGTTTGCTCAGGCTATGTGCTTACGTGTGTCAATCCAATACAGGTCCAACCACAACCTTTGATCACGTGTGCATTTGCAATGGTCATGCTCTTCCAGGGGTTTGCACGTAAGTAACATTGCGGATTTCAGCACCCATCTGAATGGATTTGTGAATCTGGCTAATGCCGTTGCTGCACCAGCAAGGACAGAATGGAGTGTTGTCTAGGTCGCCCCTGTTTTGCCTATAATGTGTGCAAGTATTTTATCATCTGTAAAGGGATAGTGTCTACCTTCTGTTGGTGTTTAGGCCACATGTGCTTTTGGTAACTGTGGTCTTGGCTTCTTTGGACACAGGGGTGTGATGGCTAGCGTGTCAGTAGGCACGCTGCCTTAAGGGAGACACAATGCAGACAATGTTCCCTGTACATGATGTGTGGCTCTGCAGAGGGGACCAGAAGGCAGGGGGCGTTTGTTCCTCCCACCCCCCTCAGACATTCCTTTCTGCTACAGCTACAACAACATCTCAATACCGCATTGGATTTGTTCAACACATCACATAGACAATGGTGGGGTTCTGGTCATTACGTTAAGTGCGTAGGGCTGTGGGTTTTTTTGGGTTAGGACAGTATATGTGTTTTTAGTGAGTGTGTAGGGGGTAAGGGGGCATTTGTGGGGGGCGGACACCTTCAACCGACAATAGCTGATTGGGTCCAGGGTTTTGCAGTATGTGGCATAGAGATGCACATGAGCTGTTGGGGCATGTTATGACAAGAACTGTGTGTTATGTGTTTATGGGATTTGCTAGTCTCCATGAGATGTTTGTACTGGATGTAGCCTCATGGGGTGCCTTATTTTTGTGTCAGACTGTGTGATGGCAAATCAGGTGTGGCCTGACCTAATGATTGTTTTTATGACATGACAATGTATGGTCTGATGGGTTACATTGTCAGTATAAGGGCTGGATGTGGGGATGTACACATTATCCGTATGGATGTGCTGGTCCTTGGAATTGCCTGGTGCAAGGACTAAACTGATTTGTATGCCTGGTGGTGTACAAAATGTATGTGAGCTGATGTTGGGGAATGACTAGAATGTGATGGTGCTGACAGACGTTAATTCCTGTGAAGCATTTACGTGGTTTTGTGGGAGTGGGTGATACCTTATGAACATAGCTGCTTATGTGAGTGTAGTTGAGGATCGACCATTGGCATGCTGAAAACGTCATTGATAGTGTGGGATGTCAGAGACCTACTACAAGGAAAAGATGGTTATGTTAAAGCAAATGTGACAATGTAGAGTGGATAAAACAGTACAATAGAGCTTTTTGAACACATAAACATCAGACTATGGTGAGTGAGCAGAACTCTTGAAAAGGCATTGTGAACGTGGATGCAGCAATTAGGACTTGGAAAACAGTCCACAACAACTGAGACAACATATGTTTTCCGCTTTCTCATTTGACATAGCATATGGATCCTTACAGGCTGAGCTTCAGTATGTTTATTTTGTTACCTTGCTGCAAGGGATAATGTATGTATCACTGTACTGATTGGTCAGATATTTCTATCTACCCACTGGCCAGTGTACTAATATTAGAACCTATACAGTGTTGTGTCAAATTCCCTAGTTGCCTTTTGTGGCTCCAATAACACTTTTCGACTAGGTTATGTTTTTCTTTGGTTGTTTGCTCTATGATGATGTATCTGGTTATTTTGTAAAGGAGATGAGGTCTTCAGTTTATGTTATTTCTCATTGGGCTTGACAATTGCTATCATCCACCAGTATGTTATGTGAGGTCTTTGTGTAATGCTCTAATGTTTGCATTCGGAAAGGAGGGGTAGGGTGATGTGCCAATTCTGGTCATGTTGTGTGGATACGTGGTGTATGATATGGTCTCAACATGGCAAGCTTTTGTTGTAGTTAGTCATTGGTGTTTAGGTTTTGTTTGCAGCACAGTAATTGTTCAAGGTTTTAGTCCTTCTTTAACCATTTGTTGAGAAATAGACATGCTTCATACTCATTACTGTATGGTTGCATACAACACATATTGCAGGTATGACACTTATGATAATGGGGGACCATCACACGGTATGGGGACATAGGCCCACAATTTAACTGGGACACACATGCTCACAGCCTATGCAATCTGTTGATGGATTGTTGGCCTTACAGTAAGGGGACATGGTGTTTTCCTTTTCTGTCTGGATTACAGTCTATATTATGTCTTTATGTACAGGGGAAATTGAGGAATGTTCTCTCCAAACAAGCCAACAGGTTCATTCTGTACTTTTGAGACCCCTCTGTAGATCCTTAGCTATGGTTGACCTGACATATTTTCACACCTCTCTCCATATGCTATGTAATTTGACACCTGCAGATGCAGACTGTGGGGAATGAGGCCTTTGTGCTGTTACATCACAGAGGAGGGTTGCATTGCTTTATATATGGTATTTTTGTTTCTTTAACTATCATTTAGTTGTCATCCTGTGGTTTACCAGACATCTGGGTGTCTGCAATGAGGTAGACTGTTGCTAGGGCAAGTTTTGATCTTTCTCATGACAACAACATGGTGGCCCTTATACAACATTCCTCTTAGGCCTGCATCTGTGGGTGTCAACTGACCTTAGGTGATTCTGTTTTGCGACATAATAACACCATATATTATACCCCACACCGTTCTTTCAAGAAACAATATCCCAACAACATGAGCCATACATGTGATATATGTGGTGGTTATGTTGCAACATTCACCACACAAACACCAACTAGTGACTATTGGTGTTTGTGTTGAAATTATGACTGTCGTTTGTCACCCACCTTCAGCATCGCGACCTGCAGATGCGCCATGGGACCTTAACTCCGCCATCATCATCTGAGGGTCAGGGTTATCGGTGTATACTTGCGGCCTGGGTCCTTGGATGTTCTCCCTTGATGCTGCCCCTAGTGGTGATATACTGGGTACAGGTGGCTCTATGGGCTCATCAACAGCACTTGTGCTGCCCCCTGAGACAGCAGGTTCATCCTCCAACACACTCATTGGCACTGTGATGTCAAAGTCACCCTCTTCCTCCACCTCCTCCTCCTCCTCTTCCTCTCCCATTTTACTGTAGTCACCTGCATATTGAACAATAACAGAGAAAACACATATGTTTCAACATAATCATATCTATATATGTGTGTCACAGATACAACAGAGATGATGATGGGGTGGGTATGTGCGTGTGTGCTGAATACCCGACCCATGACACCCTCCCATACATGTTTGTCGACGTCATTCAGCTGTTTCTGGGGCACATGTGTGTCGTGTGGCCATGCACATGTTGCATTTATTCCATGTGTATTTTTTGAGTGCCATGCCACATGTGTCCCCATCACATTCCATCCCCTATCTGTGCAACATATGTCCACACATGTGTGAGAATACAACACCCTTACACTTGTTTTGGCCATACATTGACTGTTTATGTTTAATTATGCATAGGAAATATTGTCTTTAGACATACTATATGCTCATTGTTGGATATGTTTGGCTGTGACCCATTGTGCCGTGGATCCCATGTAGCCAGCACCTGTGGGCCACTGAGAAGCACATGTAGCAATGTCCAAATAGTATGTCACACACACGTTACCTGATTAGTGTGCCACAAAAACATATGGTGCTTTGCAATCACAGATGTGGAGGTTGGATAGGAATTGTTGTGTTGAGTTTTGGAAAAAGATGGGGAGGTTGCTGTTTTCGAGGGACACATATGTAATGTTGTGACAGGACATGGCAACAACACAGTTTGTGCATGGCCATAACACACACATGTGACACCAATTTTTAAACATGGTGTGGATTGGGTCACAGGTATGAGAGTGTGTGTGCAGCTGAATGATGTGTACTGAAGGGACATTGTGAACATGAATTTATACCTGGCAATTACTATACATACCTGCGTCAGGATGTGCCCTGTCGAGGGCCTCTGGCAGTCCACGGAGATAGATGTGGCCCAATCGTGTTGCCAGGTCTTGTTCCAATGGTGTGAGTGATGGGATAAAAGGGCCCCCACCACCTGTGCCAAGCGCATGTTGTCTTTCAGCCACCATGTGCTGGCGCACCCCTCTTTTAATATCAGAGTACCTCTTTTTGAGGCTTTCAACATCCCTTGTGGGGCCCCCTGCCTCTGACATTGCATTACGCACCTCCTCCCATACAGCCATTCTGGTGGCCACTGTTGTGCGACTGCTGAGCCTGCCAAATAAGAGGTCATAGTTTTCAATTACATGCGAGAGTAGGATATAGTTCTCTCTATCACTGAAGCGTACAGCTCTTTTTCGCTGTGTACCAGGCACAGGTACCCTTTTTCTCTTCCCAGTTTGGACATATTGTGCAGGCTGTGGCCCAACAGATGGTCCTGCATGTCCCTCCCTAGGGTGTGACGTCTGTAGCGTCGGTGTATCACCCACCACAGGTTGGCCCACATCCTCCACACCCTCACCCTCACCCTCACCGTCTCTCTCCCTCTCTCTCTCCATCTCTGTATGTTTTAAATGCTCCTTTCAACACAACAGCACTCACTTAAACAAAACAAAACAAAACACAGCATGCAATAATGACTTACAAAACGTTACAGTACAGGACACAGTAAAGGACACAATAACAAAGGGAACTTAAAAATTATATTAGCACAAAGTGAGGAATCTACTCTGCTCCTGACTATCCTTCTCTGCCTCTCTCCGCTGCCCTACTCCCTGGACAGACTCTCTACCTCCTTCCTCTGGACTACTCCCACCACAGCCTCTCTAAGTATAGTTTTTGTTATCCCTCACTGTGCTTCTTTCCTGTGCAGTAGTCCCACCACTGTCTCTGTTTCAGACTTTATCTATGACACCCTCTCTCTCTAACTAACTCCTTTATCAACCCTCAACGTGATGCACGTGTGCAGGCCTATTTATAGTGTTTTGCCACGTGTCTTTCATTGCACATGCGCAATTGGGCGGGCGTGGCGCTCGTGCGTTGGGCGCGTGCTCGCCAACGCATGGGTGGCCGTACGCGGACAAACGCACATGCGCCCTGGGACACAGTACTGCGCATGTGTCGCTGTACGCATGCGCACTACAATGAGTACCGCAGGGGTGTCTGTGTTTTGTGCGCATGTTCACGCCGGCGCACATACACGTGTGGCCACGCACTGACCGACGCCCATGCGTAGAGTCGCACACGCGCGCCACCGACGGGCATCGCATGCTCATTGTGCGCAAACCACACACCCCATAATACCATATATTAACATCACAACATTACCCACGTTGAGGGTTGTAGGCAAAGAGCAGGAGGAGTGTGGTTGGTGTGAAGAAGAACGAAAGTCTAAGCAGTTGTACTAGAGGATTGTATTGGTGTTTGTATTGGTTATTATATTGTGTTGTGTGTGTATTGTCAGGTGTTGTTTTTACTTTTAGATACTGTATAGTGTGGTTTGTGTGTTTGTTAGAGTTTGTGTGGTTGTTAAAGTAGTGGGACGGGAGGAGTTTATGGCAGCAATTTATGCTTATGCATGTGTCCTGAGTGGTGGGCAGATGCTGCGGTTGCCGGACAGGGGAGATGGTGTCCACGGGGCTGAAGCACAGGGCATGGGTGTAGTCCCGCAGCAACTCAGACCTGCAGCTGTGGAGGTGGTCCAGCCATGTGCTGTGCGTTCACGGCGCAGAAGGCGTGCCGAGGTGCAGGCTCGGCAGCCATGCCTCTACAGGCCCAGGGCACAGCTCCAGGGCATGCGTGAGGACCAGGTCATCTCCCTGTACCGACTGAGCACAAGGGCTATTAGGGAGCTTTATGAGGATTTAAGACCTGACCTCGAACCCCTGACTGATCGGTCCCATGCAATACCAGGTTTAGTCAAGATCCTTGCTGCTTTACATTTTTTTGCCTCTGGCTGTTTCCAGTCATCTGTGGCTGCAGTGGGTGGCATGAGCCGCCCATCCTTCTCACGATGTCTCCACCAAGTACTGCGTGCCATGGTCAGCCGGGTGGGGAATTACATAGCCATTCCCCACACTAGGCAACAATGGGGGACCCTGAACCAGGCCTTTGAGACATTAGCAGGGATACCACACGTGATGGGAGCTATTGATTGCACACATGTTGCCCTGGTTCCCGCCTAGAGACAGGGAGGTGGCGTTTCGCAACCGCAAACACTACCATTCCCTGAATGTTCAGGTTGTATGTGATGCTAATCTGCATATTCAGAATGTGGTCCCTAGGTTTCCAGGGTCCACCCATGACTCCTATATCCTGCATCACTCGGCAATCTTCACACAATTTGAAGGCGGACGTTATGGGGACTGTATTTTGCTGGGTGAGTATGTGAGGTGTCGTAATGTATGTATGTCTTTGTAACTTTCTTTATGTTTACTCACATATCTAGCAAACTCGTTTAAACCCATAAACTTAAATCAACATATGACCAATGTTAGTTAGAGGACTGTTGTATGTTTAGATTATTACAGGGGTATAGACGTACACAGACAGCAACTACAAACAAACATAGACCATCAGACTCCTAACATTATATGATCCTGACATTCACATGGTGTGCAGGTGACAACACCCCTGTGCATGTGGCTAGGCTGTTGCACAATCCCTCATAGTGTGTGGTAATATTAACTGCACACATTCTGAGGGGGGGGGAGGTTGGCCCTCAAATGCACGTATCATGATGGGTCATTGCCAACTAATGCTTGTATGTCATTTAACCTTGAGATAATTGCTCATCCATACAGGTAACCCTTCTCATGTGTGTGTTGGGTTCACACACTCACTCTGCACTGTTTTTGCTACCCAGGAGCCAGTATATAATATGAGGGGGTGTTTGGGAATATCTTATGTATGCTTTTGCCCTTTCCAGCTAGCAGCACTCGTGTGGATATGTATGGTCACACATTTTGCCTATGTCACAGCAGGGGTGTAATGAAATATAGTTGCTGCAGTACCTTGGCCTACTGTAGATGATCATGATTTAGCCACATATTGGCCAGTGATCCTCATGTACTTTAACATAATGGAAAGGGGATGGCTAAAGCTGTGGTCTAAGTGTGTGCATACAGAGTTGTATTGTTTACAGCTACACATGAAGGTAATGTACCGATGTGTATCTCTGTGAGGTTAAGACATGAGTAGTACAGTGTGCAGGTTTGCAGACCCCACCTTCAGTGGGATGTTCCCAGGATAGACACAGTGCACAGGATTGGTATTTAAACAATTTCCGTTTAGCAATATCCAGCAAAAGGAAACAGAGTATGAAATCTAGATATGTTGCCCGTACAGGACAGGATGCATATAGGTGATATGGTTTACATTTTTCCAAGCCTCCATGGCATACGTGTTCTGGTTTTTTGGCAACCTCTCATGGCAGCATATTTTACCTAGGTTACTGTTCAGACATACAATATGAAAATGTGACAAGTGAATCGTTACTATAGTCTGTCATTGGCAGTGGTGCCAATGTAGACAGTAAATGCATTACAATACCCATGTCACGCACACACACACACAATATGTTACACTATAGATGGAACTGTTGGAGTATTTACCATGAGTGTACTGACTTTCTAGGCTATGTGGTCCTTTTCTAACTGCATATGTTTTTTCGGGAGAGCTCATTAATTGTTCAGTGATATGTTTATGTCAGAATTTGTTTTGGGTAGGGTTACTACATCTTAACATATGTCAGTTATGTTGAATATTGACACCCACATTTTTTTTTATTTCCAAGGTGATGCAGGATATGGGTGTCGCCCCTGGCTGCTGACCCCTGTACGTCAGCCATGGACACGTGCAGAGCCGAGGTACAATGAGGCCCATGCCTCCAGCCGCTCAGTCATCGAGCGTACCTTTGGCGTGTTGAAAAGTCGCTTCAGGTGTCTGGATAGGTCAGGCGGGGCCTTACAATATAAGCCAAAGACTGTTGCAGAGATAATCATAGCCTGTTGCATCCTGCACAACATTGCTCTCAGGCACGATATCCCTGCAGAGATTAATGAGGATCTGGAGCAAGATCCAATGTGCCCCCCTGTACGTGCCAGTGGTGACACACAGGAGGGCAGAGCAGTCAGACGGAGGTTGATTGGAGAGATCTTCTCATGTGCGTATTACCTACCCACACGGCTTTTCCATCCTATGTGTGTTCTGCTTACAGCAGTTACAATTTATGTCAGGATATCATTTGTATGCGACACCACATTAGTATTTTAGTGATAATTCACAACTCACATATAGGCATGTGTGTGGCACAAACAATGTGGCCAGTACAAAACAGCATTTGGTGCCAGATGATGTGGGTGGTTGCTCATACGACTGTGTGTGATTTTTAAGGTTAGATTTACAGTTAGTGGCTGCCTGTGTTAGCACCTGTTGTTGTTGAACACAAATGATGTTTTGTGATGATATGGGTGGAGAACAGTGTTAGCCATATGGTGAGATGTTCACATTGTGAGACCAGTCCACGTTTGGGGACATTAGTCCAGTGGGTTTGAATTTATATGTTTCACCTTTGGGGTGTACATTTTGTTCTTAAACTCCTGTCAGCTGGCTATGTGTTGCTTTGTTATTATGGCCGTATCAGGACATACATCTCACAAAACAGATGCTTAGTAGTAGTTTCTGCGGATATTAGGGAATATATGTGAAGGGTGGTAATGTCACCCTACAGTGTCTCTGAATGTATACTGCACCAGAAAGCCATGACATGGACATGTTATAGGATGGTGATCTGAGCATTGTCCAGCCAGAGAGGTAGTATGGCCACATTTACATGTTGGCGAATTGACCTTAAGTACAGTGCTACATATGTACACAGATACAGAGGATAACCTACCCCATATCAGCAAGGGGTGCGTTACAGTGGGCAGGATGAGCAAAGAATGTGTTGGTGGCGTATGGTTGTGCAGAATTCTCAGGGAGTACATGGCATATCTTGCTGATAAAATCTCAACATATGCCATCATGCCTCAGCTACAGGCTGGGTATGTGAGTAGTGTAGGATAGTACAGTCCACATTAGATAGATTGCATAGATAGTCAGACAGGGAAGGGGAGGATTATGTTGGCAAAGAAAACCAGACATATGTGAGAGTTGTTTCTCTGAGGTACACATATAGGCTATCCATGCGTGGACATTCTCAATGACACACAGTGTGATGGCATGCAGCCATCATGCTTTGCGTACAAACATACATGGCATTGGTGTTTTAATGACATGACGCACACATTGACAGCTATCTGTGGAGATCAGCAGCAAATAGCTGTCACTATGATTCAAGGTATGACATCTACACACCAGGATATGTATTTGGTCCCTGCATACATGAGACACTCGTGCATATTCCATATGTGTTTCCAGAATTGTAAGCGACTTAGCATTCAACATTGACACACCCCTACACAAAGATAGGGGGCATTGTTGCCAATATAGTGGATCTGTGTGACTCGTCTGTACTTTGTGATGAGGTGCAAACATGGTGTTTGCTGACATGTCTGTTGATCTTTCTGTACAACAACACAGAGGTACGATGGGGAAAAGATTGATTATGGACACCTGAAGATAGCCTCATACAACTCTGTGCTGCCTCTCACATGTGAAAGATCTATACATTGTGTTATGGAGCAGTCAGACATTAGGTGATGTTGTGGGGTATGAGAGTTGTGGACAGGAAGGTGCAGTGTGTGATACTCTTGTAGAACATGACATATGTTTGTTACTGTTGTGTTTCCCAATGCACAGGACATACTTTATTCAGATGCTGTTGATGTGTTGGATTGGCATGTGACTGAACATCACCCAAGATGCTTTGCGTTGCGGTAGGTGGATGTACAGCGAGATTGTGTGTGCCTGGGGTCATGTGGAAAACATATCTTCATTGCTCTATCATATTGGGCAGATGTTGTGTTTTGTTTTTCACTTCAAGCTCCATCAACCATCCCTTGCTGTTGTCACACATATCCCCATGTGTTTGTGTTCAGCATGTCCTGTGCCACACTCTATATGTGACAGGTACAGCAGATCTGCATGTGTGTGTAGTCAACTTTTGTATTTGGTTTGCCTGCACTTGCTCCCTACCCCAACATTGTACCATAAGCCAACAACAGGGTATTATTGCCGGTTCACGGGGCCTTTATATGTCTGAAGGTCCACTTGGACACATACAGGCCATGTGTTGCAGCTGTAATGCATAAATTTGCATACTTTGTGTGTGGGTGATTACAGGTTGCGTGTGTGATGAGACACTCTTCAGGCATAGTACATTATCATGTACTGTGAGGGGACTGTGTACCTGGGGGGCAGTTGTGACTGTGGTATGTCTTCCGTAGTGCTGTTTACCTTATGAGCATTATCAACATGTGTTGTGTGGTGTGAGACAAAATGTGTCTTGTGTTGTGAGTCACCACTGATGTGCACGTTTATTTATTTTCAGATATGAACATAATGTGGACATGCATCAACAGTGGCTTGACCTTTTCTTTGTACACGTTCTGCTGAGATTCTCTCCCTTCACTGTCACCTATTATTGCTGTGTAGTGGTTCATGGGATTGCTGACATACACCTGATGCACACACAAGGTAAGTTGCACATTTGTTAATTGCAGATTTGAATCTATGTTTACCTGTTGATGAATCATAATTGTCTCAAATGCATGTAATGTTTCCTCTATGTGCACATAAACAGATGCATGTCGTGTGTAGCTGTGACACACCTGTGTGACACGAGCATGGACATGACCATATCCATGTTGTACCCGTGTGTGTGTTTAGGATTAATGATGTCATCACCAATGTTTTGTTGAGTAATGTTATCATGTACTGTGTGGTTTAACATACCTTTCTTGTGAATTTGCAAAGGTGTAACGGTGTGCATTGTGTGTTGTTTTTCAAAGGTGGCTAACAAGAACATACGTATCCTCTCATGACACAGGGCTGAGTACATCCCGGACACGTCTATTACAGTGCATCTGGTGTCACCATCACCCACCTTTTGGAGAAACAATACCATAGACATTTTACACCAGAAAGTGGCCCATTGGATGTTTTACCTCTGAGAGTGAGACATATGACTGTGATGGACAGTATTACTGTTAACCTACTGAATTCTCCATTACAGAGGTGTTCTATGCACTGTTTGTGTGATGGTTCTGCAGGGAGTCCTGCTCATTGTTGAGAACACACATGAACTTTCAGAGAAAGTGGAATGTTGACATGTCACGCTTGACTATTCCTAGCCATATTTGGTGAAACACTATTAACCTCACCTGTTGGATTGCACATAGTATTGTTACTTTTGGCAGTGTTCCCCCCGTGTGCAGCAGCAAATGACATGGACAGTGCAGCTGATGCATTCGAACACAGTTTTAGTATTGTTAAGTTTTGGCCCTGGGTGTGACATGCCACCCAGGATACACTCATCTTTTTCTTCCTAATCAAGCATACAACCATGTTTGCGCCATACGGCCAACGATGGAGCACTCCTATTGTCTATGTCCACCTGCTTTCCACCTGCACATGCTACAAGTGTTACCTCAACAATGATTTTGGACACACGACCATCTTAAATTAATGTGGTCAATGTGACAAGGGTGTTTATGTGCATGTGTGACATCACTGTATCATGTTGCAATGTGGATGGTGCTTTTGCATATGACGGACTATGTTTGTGAGACAAAACATGTGGACCTCAGACTTCTTTGTGGCTCCGTGTAAGATGTTTGGCCCTCATTTCCTTGTTTAGATGCTGCTTATTGTGTTTGTTGGATGTGCAGACGTGACAGTCTGCATGTATGTCAACACCTTGCATTTCCCATGTGCACAGTCCAGGCTATGCCCTGTGGTAGGGACACTCACATTGCGACATAATGCTTGTAGTGTGGCAATGTGGGTCACCGTTGCAATTCTTCAATTGTGCATTCCATGTATTATGTTATATGTGGCCAAACACTGTCTACTCTGAAAAGGTTGCAGGGCCACCTCCTTCATGGTGGTATATGTATAGGTATGGGAAGGTCGTTTAGTTTGTATTTTGTTTGTGTTCATGTGCCTGTCCTACCTGTTAGCATATACTCATTGTGATTTTGAGGAGAGTTTGTGTCTACATTGTTGCAGCTTTGATTCCTAGCTCAGCCATTATGTGAGACCTCACACATTACTTTCCCAGCGTGATTTTCACAATAAAACATTTTCTCAACAGAGGCTTTTTTTGGTTTGGTTGTCTCCTGTGTTGCAAGATGGATATGGTTTGAGGGACACATGATGTGTGTTGTGTCCTCAATATGCAGCGCCAACTCTCTACATGCACTCATATGTGCATTACACCTTTGCAGCATGCAGAATCAGGTAGGGGCTGGGGGTCTGCTGCCCAGTGAATTGTATGTAGTGGATGCACATTATATCTCCTGCTCTTCATTTGTGGTGAATGAATTTACTTTTCTGTGTGAGTTGGATTTATGCCCTATTAGAGGTTTTTCAATATTCCATCAGAGATGCACTCACCTTCATATTATGATGGCACTGACTACACTATCTGTGATGTGTAAACCAAATAAAGATATTTATTCCACAAACATGTGACTCTTTTGGTGATTGAGCAGGGTGAGACAAAGGCACACATTGCATTGCCTGTTTATCAGTCCTGCGTCTTTGTGACCCAGAGACTGCATTGTTTTTTTGTCAATGTCATTGGATGAGGATTAACTGGTCTTTGTTCCACGGTAATGAGGGGTTACATGGCTTGACCTAGGCCACATGGGGTGCTAGTGGGAATTGATCAGTGTTTGCTTGGGTCCAAGGCCATTTTGTTACCAGTAGGTTAGTCCTTCTCTCTTTGATCACATTGACACTTGTCTGGGACCATTTGCCACACATGTACATGTGCCACCTGTGCTCACATCCTTGTACAGTGGCAGCTGTGTATCTGGCAGACATATGTAACCTCACTGGGTATTAAAGGTTGCCATACACTGTGCTTAGTATGCTTGGCTCAGTGTGCTCATTGTGTTACAGTGTACTCAGTGTACTGTTTCTGGGAGTGGCTACAGTCATGTGTTTATACTCTGTAGTTTTGTGTTTTTATCAGCACATGTGCTATATCCTTTGTTTTCTAATCTGCTAACTGTACCATGAGGTAACATCAGGTTCCTCACCTCTACAAACACCCTTCTCTCTCCTCAATGTACATCAAGGTGCATCCTGTGTGCTGCTTAGCCATCACATATTCTTTTTTTTCAGAGGTGTCCCACTTTAGGGTGTTTACATGGCAACACAGCAGGGGGTTTTGGTTTTCTGTGATTCAGGTGTTGTGTGTTACACCTGATTACATGTTGAACTTTCACGTGTCTTGATCCAAATTCTTAACATGATCCACATACCGTCCTCTGTTGCCCTTGTGGTATATTTTTCCCCTCTTTTGCATGCAGTATCCACTGCAGAACATTTCATTGTGTGTGCACATGTGCACCACATCACAAATACAGACTGAAATTGTATGAGTAATTAGCAGATCTGCATGTGCATTTTCTCATGCTTACTTTTTGGTGTTTGCTTGCCCTTACAGTCAGCAGGTGGTTTGTTTAGTGGACTGCACTCTTTCTTTATGCAGTCTTTGCTATAGAGCTCACATTGTTGGTGTGGCATGCCGGTTTAGCCATTGTGATTTGTGGTAGTGGTCATTAGTGTGCTTCCTCTGTGGTGTCTTATATTTGTATGCTTGTCCGTAAACGGTGTTTAACATTTGTTTGATCGTCATATATGTGCTGATGTGTGCTGTGAGCATATTGTACCCTCAACTGAGTTGTTACCCATCCTTCCGTACAATTTTCTGTAATGGCAACTGTGTGCCATCCTACCCTGATGTGCATGCTGATAACCCACATCCTGGCCTCCTACACATTCCAGCATTGCAGCTGTCCCTGATTGCCTCTCCTGTGTGTGCTCTGCATAGCACTTTTACTCCACAGTCATCCTGATATGTCACCTATTCTGCCATTTGAGCCTCCTCTGCTGGCCACATCTTACCATCCTCTTTCAAACACAGTCATTATAGCACGGTACATTAACATCACTCTGTGCATGGCTGTAGCTAGCCAGAATATGTTTGTCCATTTTAATGGGTGCCACATGGGATGGAGATGCTTTCTGCAGTACAGCAACTGATCTTCATCCCTCTTTTACTTTTGTATTGTTTTTGTGTTTTAGCTCTGTGCAGTGCTTGTGTTACGTGTGGGTTTGCCACATACCTCCTTTGCCATTCAAACTGAGGGATGTTAGTGCTAGTGGGTAACGTTTCTGAGTTCATCTCTACATCCTTGGGGCATCTTTTGCCATGCCTTTGATTGACACAGCTTATGGGTTACGTACAATAGTGCCTTGGGAGTTGACAGCCTTTCAACATGGCCTTTGTGGAGAATGAGGTTTTCATTTCCTAGCAACGTGTGTTTATATTGTGCCTTCTGAAACACCATAAAAGGTGCATTGATATCTGGCACAAGGGGGTAGTTCTTTTGAGACAGCATCACAGATTGCTGTACAGTTGCACACAGACAGTTGACATACCTCTGCCAACCTTATTCACAGGAACATTCAAACCATGAACACCCCTCCATCATTCAGTATCTCCACAGGTTGTCAGCATTCACAACAGAAGAGTATTGGCTTCTTTCCCAGAGCTTGAGTTTAATGGAGCTGTACTACTCTTATGATTTCAGTCTCCAACGGGAATAGGGCAGTTTACAAGATAAGATACACTCTAATCCCCTGTTGATATCAGTCGACAGGGACTGTGTGCAGTCGCTCCTTGCTACATCAAGAATGGCTGACCCAGTTCTGCCATACCTGATTTAGCTGGGTGAGGCTACAGACAGGCCCTGCAACTGATTACCATATGAGAATAACTCTGAACCCCTGTTGATATCAGTCGCCTGCCCCTGTCTGCCAAATCAGGTATGGCAGACCTTGGTCAGCACACAGACTTACAATTCCCATACGTTACAATGCACACTGCTGCCATCTGGGACAGTGCTCTCACCTTACCCTGCCTCATATAGCACACTTGGCTACACTTTCACCAACATTGTAGGGTGCCATGGCGGACATTGCATTTTCACATGTGCCCTCTGCATTAACCGATGGGCGACGTTCTGTTACACTGCTTTGAGAGTGTATTTGCTATCAGTTATGATTCTACAAATATACAGTAAGGTACTCCTAAAACAATATTACCCCTAACAGCTACTGCCTCAGCCAGCTGTCTTCATTTTGCACTGTTGGGTATCTAACCCCTGATCCCTGCAGCATTGGTTGGTGTGGTAACCATTGTGCTGCAGCTTTGCTCTCTGATTTGCACATCAGCACGCTGCTTATGCCTTTCAGTATTAACATAACTCAGAAAACAGTAGCGCGACGCTTTCTGCCCAGCATACCACCCATTATTTATCAGCCTCCTAAAGTTACACAGCAAACAGCAGTCTGCATTGGTCACTGTGGGGATCGAACCCATGATCCCTGCAGCATTGGTGGGAGTTATAACCATTGTGCTTTGGCTCTGCTCTTCTAATTTAACATCCATGCGCCACTTATGCAAGCCAGTATTACATTGCGTCAAAAACAATTGCGTGCCGCGTTATGATGTCCATTATTTATATGCCTCCTAAAATAAACATACCTCAGGCAGCTGTCTACATTGTGCACTGTGGGGGATCGGACCCTGAACACTGCACCATTGGTAAGTGCCTTAACCATTGTGCTGTGGCTCTGTGTTTCTGTTTGCACATCAGCGCCCCACTTATACCTTCCATTATGCGATTGCCGCCGTAACCGGCACGCCGCCTTATGCCGCCCAGTAGTAATATGCCGCCAGAAAACAGCGTGACGCTTTATGCCGCCCAGTATTCATATGTCGCATAAAAACATCAGCGCGCTTCCTTATCCCGTCCAGTATTGATGTGTGCCAAAAAACAACTCAGTGCGCTGCCTTATTTGGCCCAGTATTTCTCTGCCTCATAAATTAACACCTCAACAAGCCATTGTGCATTGTGGGGTTTTGAACCCCTGATCCCTGCACCATTGGTCAGTGCTTTAACCATTGTGCTGTGGCTCTGCTCTTCTGCTTAAGGATCAGCGCGACACATATGCCTCCCGTTCGGCTCTCAGTTGCGGTAAGGTGCGGGGCGCACACGGGCGCCGCGCACCTTAGCGCATCTGTCAATCATGGCTTTTCTTCTTCAGGACGGAACGCCCACTCCTTATACGGCACACTCACTCTACCGCAGCCCGCACTTTACCGGCCTTTTAGTAAACATACCCCTTAGTGTCTAAGGCAGCCCTCAGCTTTGGACTCGCTTTCAATGTGTGCCTGCATCTCCCTGCTTATCTCTAATGAAGGTATTGCTGCTTACCTGTAAAGGGGTTCTCCATAGGCAGCAGGGGTATGCAGCCATATTCACTTGCTCGCCATCCCCTCAACTACAACACAGTAGACCATCTCACTGCAAAAATTATTGGTGTGATGGACAGACATACTGAACACTCTCTTCTTTAGTTTGAACAGGTGTACTGAATGAATTTGTTGGCTGTTCTTTTCCTCTGCTATGTTATGAACTGATTCCTCCAGGGCCAAGCAAGCAGGAAGCAGGCACAAATGCTCAGAAAGGCTAAAAGCTTCTCTTAGCTATGGGAGATTCAGGCAACTCAGGCTCAGTCAGAGACTTCACCTTCACAGTTTTGGCTGCATACCCTTGCTGTCTACGGAAAACTCCTGTTACAAGCAAGCAACTAAGCTTTCCTTATAAGATAATTCTCATCTCTTGGAGGTATGATTACTAAATTGCACTAAGGGTGCACCACTAGCTTTCTGTTTTATTACAAGGCCAGAGACTTGTCATCCCCTCTTGTACATGATTGCAGACTGTCATGATAACTGTGAATGAACAACATCTGCTCCATCACATATATTCAGTACATACAGGCATGTCACACTCCTGGGATGCCCATTTGCACAGATCATCCCATATCCTTACTTGCTCCATATGATCAATATTAGACATTCATCATTTCAGAATCATGAATGGACAGCAAGTGTGTAACATAATGCAAATAACCTTGTTCCACCAGACAGTATGAGGCCAATTTCGATGAGGGCACATCCAACTCATCCTGATGTCCAAACTCTGGATGGGCTGGATCTGCACCCAATTTTGCACCCACAAGAGCTATATGTTCCCATGGAATCTGAATCAGGTACAGGGATCTGGCTGGGTAGGACATGCCCCAATTCTGGTCCACTTCATATCTAGCCTGTTCCCTGTCCCCAAGGCTCCCAGGATGCCATGCAGGAGCCCCACTGCCTACAATTGTTCATTTCTCTACTGCCTGACCCCCAGATGGGCCTGTCAAAGCTGGAATCAGGTGTCAGGGAGCCTTCTGGCTTGGCTCACCTGGGTGGGGGTTTCTTCCTGCACCACTCACTGATCTTTTGGATGACTTAGCAGTATGATCAGAAATATATTGTCAGGCCTTACTTCAGAGGATGGAGTGATTTTCCCAAGGCCACAAGTGGGATTTGAGCACTGCTTGGTTACTTATTGGAGCAGTACTCAAACCATTTAGCTATAGTTCCACACAGGTTGCTATAGCACTCTCTAGAATACACTACAGGTCCCTGCCTGCAAAGGCCTAAACCATGGACTCTATACAACCTGGCAGGCACATTCTGAGAAAGTTGTAAAGCACACCTAGGGCCTGCCTGCAGCAGTACACATGCAGTACGGACTGCACTGGACACTCAGTAATGCAGCTGCATAACAGACACATAGCAGCAGTAGTAATGTGAGGGCAAGATACCCTTCCCTCCACTGTACTGTACCTCCTAAGCAAAACAACATTCGCACACAGAGGTCCATTGGACTCCAGTGATGCAGTAATCTCTGAGGTGAACATATGGAGGGCGTGCATGCTGTTGTGACCTGCTGTATACTACAAGATAAGTACTTTTGCACATACATCAAATGCAAACTTCAGTCATGACTCATGAGGTCCATCCCAGACCATCTTACCTTCTCCAGGGGGGCCATTCACACTTGCTCCCTCATCACACAAGACATGCAGGTCCTTGGTAATGCTCCAGTGATCGGGGTTGCCACTATGGCTGCAATGTGGGCTATCTGTGCCATTATTGGTTAGCCCCTTTATTTCCCAGGATGCAACTCACCATCTGAGCACCTATACGCTACTTTTTACCCAATGGAGAATGCAGCTATCCATCACATCAGCTATGGACTGTGCAAAAAGGTTGTGTGTCACATGGACATAGCAGCTTCCACATGTGCAAATAACTTTTTTCACCATCCACCCTGATAAAGAGGAAGGGCACACATCACCTGGCTTCCAGACCAACCACCACAATAGTTGGTTTCTCTGGATTCTGAAGCAGTATGGTAGGTGTTTAGTGAGATATGTCATGATAAACGCTTTAAGGCACATTCCATTATGTGTGTCCTGGCCTCTGTGTCTCTGGTCAGAACTGGATGCACAGAGGTAGATGCAATTTTGATCTTGTGGGACAGTCTCCTGCACCCCCTTGCCTTTTTATTGCTGGCCAGGCCTCCCATCCCCCAACATCTAGGGGGACCTATTCCACCTCTGTGGTGGAATAACTCCCCTGTCGAGTCTGCCGGCCCCGGATGTACAGGGCTGACTTCAGAATCGGCCCTGTACATCCAGGGCCATGGACTGCTCACTCCCCACCCTAACTCTGCCTCTGCACCACCCCTTCCCACCTCCATCTAAGCCTCATAGAAACTCCTTGTTTGTATGGGGAGGCTTAGTCATGGATAGAAAGGGGGACAGAATAGACCCCTTTGTACCCTGTACAAGTTCAGCATGGTGGAATAGCATATCCCATCTGGTCCTTGTGTCCTGCACCCACTGGTCAGGTACTCTCATGTAGCATGTGATAAGGAAGCTTATCATAGCTCAGGAAGGAGCTATAGAAAAGATGAAGTGACTCTGAACAAGCAACCTGTCAGTTCTGGTAGAAATAAGAAAACAGAATTTTTCCATAAAAGACTACCAGTCCCAGAATGCACCAGGTTTCCAACAGCCATTAGAGGAGCTGAAGTGGGGAAACGTGTGTTCAATCAAGAGGGCTATGAGGTAATCCCCAAGCACTTATCTCAAAGGGCAGGGCCTGATTCAGCACAGCTGCGCTGTGCTAGGGTGGAGCACTCATCTAAGCAGAATAAAGGTAGAGTTTATTCTACAGAGAATCATCCTCAGATTCATCTTGGAGATTCTCGTCTTGGAGGTCCTCAGCTTCATGATCTTGGACAGCTTCATCATCTGGAGGATCATCAGAAGCAGAAGCCAGAGCGGATGGACAGAGAGGGCAAGAAACCTTTTGGAAGAAAGAAGAGAAAAGCATTTGGGAGGTCTAAAGGAGTCCAGAGCAGTACGTATACTGGAAGGCATTCCAAAGGCAAGCTTACACCATTGGACTGGGGAAAGCCAGAGGAATGGTGCAGCAGAGCTAGGAACCTCCAGACGGTACCTGTGAGGGAGACGGCTGTACTTGGAAGGGACCCTAGGACCCGTGCCAGAAGGTATGTGAAGAGAGACCCAGTGTCCAGGGATCTGGATTGGAAGGCTGGACATAAGAACTGGACTACATACTGGCCAGGCTATTTAGAGAGGAACTCTAACAGCAATGGAAGCTCAGGTATGAACACTGATCTATGCCCTAGCTATACCCTTGAAAGACAGCAGGGAAACAAGTATTCTCCTGAGAGTGCTCCATTGAGAAATTCCTCTGTACCAATCCATGATATTGAACCCATGATTGTTGAAGAAGGGGGAGGGGTTGCAGGTGCAGGCTGTGAATACATGGATTGCTCTTTGTCTAAACTCCTTTGGTAATTTTCTGTTACAAAGTACAACAACCATCTCAAAGAAATACAAACTTGTTCTTTAAATCTACTCAGAAAAGCTCCTGAGTAGGATTTGAGCCATGCAGCAGAAAGTAAGCCAGCTAAAGGGTTTCAGCTGGGTAACTGCTAGCAATTGAGCCTTACCTAATTGCTTGTGAGTTCTGAGGAAATCACTTCTAAATCTATGTGTGAAGATATAAGAAGTTAACCTGAAAAGAACAGTTTTTCCCTTCTTTGTGGGTTTTGCTTGTTGTTTGAAGCACTGCTAAGAAAATATTAGCTAGAGCCTACAGAAAAGACCAGTTTGTTACCAACCAGGTCTTTATTCTTTTGATTTGATTGCCTGACAAGTTCAACTGTTGTTTTCCTGATTTTGTTTTTCCAAGTTTAACACTGAAAGCAAATATCCTGTTTTATGTGCTACCAAGCATATCTGTGTTGGGAGAAATAACCCCATAAATAAATATCTTATTGGCTTTACACTCAAGCACAACTAATTATTGTGAGCGGCTGTGTCTGGTGTGAATGGACTACATTTCCCACAATCCCTTGCAAATCATATTAATATATGCCTTTGCCAAGACTGTGAACATTCTCACCCAGGCACCCGTCTGACAAGCAGCATATGTTATGCTCTAGGGCTCGAGCAGCTATTTCTAAGGAATCTGAATGCGGTGAGTGATATCTAGGCAGGAAAAGGGATTCTAACACCAACCAACAGAGCCTGCTGAAACCATAGCCAACAGCAGGTTACAGGCAGTATAGGGAAGCAGTTCTCCTTTCTTTCAGAGAAATCAATGCAACTAGATCCATCACAGTCAGACTGCAAATGTTGTGCAATACTGGACTGTATCAGCTACCCACACACCATCTGTGCTAGGTTGGCTAGTCATCACCCACTGCAGGTACACATAGCCACAATAAGGATCAACAAACAGCATGGACAGCCAGCAGCCTGGCCAATGACTGGTGTGCCATAAAAAAACATCACCCTTGTCACTGAGTTTAATCCTCTATAGCATTATATGGATAGATAGTCATGACATGGTCACAGTGAGGGTGGTCTCTCAGCATGAACATCTCTGTGCAGTCAGGCTATTCTTATGCTGGACCCATGTTTTGATGGCTCAGTCATTTACCTAACCTCTGACTCATGTACATCCACTGCAAACTGCTCTTTTCTAGACAATACCCCAAATCCTCTGTTCCTCATTTGTGTACCATTTTTGTTTGAACTTAAGGACAGCTAATAAAATTCCAAGAGACTGGAAACTGACCAGAGACAGGCTGCGAGTGCATGTTGGCTCACAGTGGCCTATGTGCATTTGTCACATATCAGAAGACTGGATCCCCCTACACAGCTTTCGGCAGTGAGCATTGAACATAGTGGCATGTTTTTACTCCCATAACATGTCATGTCCCTGGCCATGGACACTGTAGAACATGTGCTCTCCCATTATTCATATGCAGTTCCACCACCCAGCAAGAGCCCATGAAAGCATGGCAGGTTGGATATGGGGTTAGATGTTGATCCAGTTGCTGGCTACATATTGTCATGAGGTAGACAGCACAAAACCTGGAATATTAAAGGGTAGTGCAGAGGAAGAGCTTACTTGTCAGGAGCTAGACAGCACTAGGCTTGAAACATTAAAGAACAATGCAAAGGAAGAACTTACTTGTCAGGAGCTAGACAGCACTAAGCCTGAAACATTAAAGGACAATGTGAAGGAAGGGCTTACCTGTCAGGAGTTAGAAAACACAGACCCTGAAATATTAAGAAATGAAAAGGAAGAAGAGCTTACCTTGCAGCCATGGGTGCAGTTGCAGCATTCACAGTACAGAGAGGCAGGGAAAAGGAAAACAAACTTTCCACATGGGTGTAGTGACGCAGTAAGAATTGAGAGTGCCAATCAGGCTCACCTGGACTCACGTTCCACGTTAGAGGAGCTGAGAGATAAAAGCAGGTGGGGAATCTCACAGAGACAGAGTTGGAGTGGGAAGCAGATTGGAAAGGAGAAAGAGAATTGGAAGCAGCAGAATGAGCATTGGCAAAGTAAGTTGGAGCCTGGATTAGGGCTGGTGCCGGAGCTTGAATGCCAGGAGGAAGGCAGAGACCAAAGGAACTCTGACTGCTGTTTCAGGCAGGCTTGGAGAGAAGGTGAGAGTAGAAATCCCAAGCAATTGCAGGAAGACACGTTACCTTGGAGAACCAGGGCTGGAGAAAGGCAGGCTGGCAAACCCAGGTGGGATAAGCAAAACTGCAGCAAGGTCTTCCCAGCCAGAGGGGTCCTCACACCAAGGCAAACTGTCCAGTTAACAGAAGGCAGAGGTCACGTCCAAAGAAGCACCCGGGAAGCAGGACGTGAGTTTCCCTCAGCCAGACATCGTAACCAGGGTTCCCACAGAAGAGCAGGCTGCAGGGCAGAAAGAAAGCTTTGGCTGGAGACAGAGGAGTTTGAGACCATCTTCTCCAAAGGAAAAGATAAGTACCCTGTTTCTGCTAAGGGGAGAAAAGGGAGTCTCCGGGATAGAAGCCAGGCTTATAACCAGCAAGGGAACACTTATTGGCCCAAGCCGTGGGAAGAAATCCCCAGCACAGCTCCTGATATCTGGGACTTACAAAAGCAGCTCCAACTGGTGGCAACTGAGGTTTCCCCAGGGCTAGATACAGAGAGCAGCTTCATAGGGGCTCAGTGTCCTTATACAGGGACAGGTCCTAGCCCTATGCAATGGGAGAGCAATAGCTCAGAAAATATCCCTGAACCGATGGAATGTGCTGTATGCATGACTGACGATATAGAGAGTCTTTGTTAAACGGAAAGAGCAAGAAAGAAACTGTATTTTGCACATTGAAAAGTGTTGGACTTTATTGCTGGAAAGAAGCATGATTATTATTGGTTAAACATCCTTTACCCTGGTGAAAACAACCGTTCTTTATGTTGTCCCTTATTCTACGACATCCTGAAGGGAAGGGGAATAAAACCCAACTTTAATTTCATTTGGATCACGACTACAGTGTCCTTTATTTACCACAACTCCAGGCTATCCCGGGTCTAGGCAACCGCCTAGGACCGGCATGGTCTCACAATATACACTGCCATCCAAAGCCTCTTTGTACTCTAACAATGTCCTTGTGGATGTCCCACTTGGCACCTATGGAGAGTGGATGAGGCTGTCATGCAGGGCCTCTGATGTGAAACATGCAGAGAATGGTAGGGCCTCAGAGCTTCTATGCATCAGGAGCACATTCAAAACAAGTATTTATTTATTTATTTATTTATTTATTTAACATGTTTTATATCCCGCCTTATCCTTCAATCAAAGCGGCCACAGTACAATACAATACATTTCAATACATGACACAATATTCACCTCCAGGCACTGCCTTCCCACATCGTGCCAGGAGATGCAGAGACCAACATGAAATCCTGTGGCACATTCCTCCTGCTGAAATTGTACATGCACCATTCAGAGGTCATTGTCCCACTGTCACAATCAGGCAAACCAATGCATGTCATCTCTGTAAATATAAGGATGGTTGCGGTTGTGGAGTAGTACACAATGTCATGCTGACTGCTATGGTCAATGATTAGTAGACAGTTTTGAGAAAGTGTACGTTTTATGCAGATGTGCCCAATACAGACATGCTTGTGTGTTCATACTATGCATGGAGCTAAGAGATCTCTAGAGTACACTCTATGACTAAAGCTTAGGACAAGAGAAAGGTGCATGCAGCTACATGGCATAATCTTTCTTGTCTAACCAACTCAGTGACTCCATTGCACATTCCTAGATGCCAGCCCTCCACACGAGCCTAGCTCCCAATGAGCTGCAGCTGCCCCAAGGGGGCTGACAATGTTGCCGTGGATACAACTATTATGGCATTTACCATTAACCAACCCTTTCAGTTGTGCCGCCAGGTGTGTCCTGAGGCCTGGAGGCTCAGTCAGAGGTACAGTTTGCTGCACACACATGTGATGGAGTTCTCCCTGGTATGACCATGCTCCCCCCCCCCCCCAGTTCACTCCAGTGAAACCAGCAAGTGATATGGGCACTTTACAATAGTGTCATGTTGGGAGGTAAGTGTAGGGGCATGCTGTGAGGATGTGATGTCTACAGGCACAGCTAGTCAGACAGTGACTCCCACAGGTTGCAACTACTTTCTGAAAACTATCCCTCTGCCCATAAATGGTATCTCACACAGTTTGTGGAGTTGCAGAATAACTTACCATGCAGCATGTTGTATGCACAGCCATAAAGCCTGGCCATCACATGCATGCACAGTGCACTGCTAAATCTCACAGTCCTCTGGACACCCCCCTCCCCCCACAAACACATGATCCCACTGTCCAAAAGAGGTGTAAGTTGGGCCTTAGGACTACTTTAATATCTGGACTTTGCTAATACCCACTCTGAGTGTGCACATGTACACATCGTTGATAAGGCCCACTCAGTGCATGGGCACTATTACCATGCTCTGCCATCCAGCAGGTGTTGGTGCAGCTTCCCAATGTGGCTGATGATTGTCAGGACTCATGCTGAACATAATGACGAGAGTTGCACCTTTGGATACAGATATGGAAATGTAGGATAAAGTTAACACACTTGGACATATCACTCTTGATCTATTGGCCAGTCTTGAACCCATGACTATTCTCACTCATGCACAGTGACTATGTGCTACAAGCCACAGAGCAGCCATATGATAATGTGGGTACATAACTTCATGTGCATATATGTGGTCATTATCAGGATGGATGAGGGAATGAGTTTGGGTATGCCTATATCTGTGTAGCTCACTGCAGGCTCTGTGCATATTTGTCTGACAGGGTATGTTAAGAAGGTGAAGGAGAGGGACATCTTGTTAGGTCCGTATGTACATCTGCATTGGTATGCTGCTGGTTCAACTCCAGTTCATGTCTTACATATGGGATCTGTCGTGCCAGAGGGATAGGCCAGGATACATTAGCACACACATTCCATACCATGGGTGACCTAGCAGAGTGACCATCATAACCATTTCCTGATGTGTGCTTGTGGAATAATCACATAGTTGGCAGACCACAGTGAGTAGTTTAGATCCCTCCCTCCCTGAAAACATGGCACAGCCACCACTTCAGTGCTGTGACTGGCCTTAAAGCAACAGCTTACATGTGAGTAGTCGTGGCAGGCCACTCCTGCCCCTCCTTTGACAGGATGTGTTGGAGGGGTCCAGGAGCAGCATGCCATGAACACGTGTGATGCTGCCTTAAGCCTCGCCACTGCACAAGAGGAAATAATTGCCATGCCGCCCTCCTCTCGTAGGTGAGCCAATGGATGCTGAGTGGAGGGGGAAGCATGAGGAATCCTCCCTTTCATGCTGCAGGAAACCTTACATCAACAGTGTGTGTGTGTGTGGGGGGGGGGGGGTTTGCACAGGACGGTAGATACCCTTGGCCTGGTCCTAACAGTACAAACAGCAGCATTGCACCAGTCTCTCAGGACATGGACAATAGTATCATCTGCACCAGGTAGAGGCCACTGCCGATGCCACTCCCATCCCTGCTAACATGGCTGTGTGGTGGCAGTGGCGATGGCACGCCTCCTATGTGAGAGCAGCGGCATGTATGTGTGCTGCCACTGTCACAGCAGAGTTGTTCCTGACATCGTGGATGTACACTCTAAGCAGTCACCTATTCCATCTAGCAGACTAATTGGCCCCACTGAATCACATGGCACCTCTTTTGGCACTTTGGCACCAACAATTTAGTACCCTTTATTAATCATTGCCAGTCATCATGCTGTGACTGGCAATGGATCACTACTATCACTGATTTCAGGGCTTCAGTCTGGGAGGTGCACACTGCATACATGTGAATGGGCTCCCTGTGTTGTGTTTCATGGCCGGAAATGACTCTCTCTCTCCAAAATGAGCCCTTAATGCCAGCTTTGAGCTGGCATTATAGTTCCCCACAGATGCGCCTGTAATGCCCACTATTCGGATCTGGCGTTAGCGTGCACTCTCTGACTCTGCCCACTCTCCACCCAATTTATCCTCCTTCTCCACCCCTTTTCCCCTTAATAGCCAGCAGTAATTTTGCCCCCGTTATAGCAGCATTATCGGCACTTTGTGCCACACTAACCACTATCGGATGCCGATTAGTAATCATACCCCTTGGTTCTCACCCTTTTGGTAAGTTCTGATTTGAATTTAAGGTTCAAGAAGTTTTAAGTGCACTGAGAAAAAATAAAAACATATTTTCTCTGTAAGCTGGAAGTTTCCATTGGTGGCTTACCTGAGGTAACTTTGCCACTGATAACATCAAGGTAAAGTAGTGTAATGCCCCTGTGGAGCCTCCGCTTTACAGTAAAGCAGCTTATCTTTACATCTGATAACTTTACCTTGAGTTGAACACAGTACAGCTTCTTGGAAGCATATTTTCTACTGAACACTTAACAAGCAAGTGTCAATGAATACTAGAATTATTCCAAGCATTGTGTTTGCCAAAAGTTTGAATTTCTGACAGATGACTTGCTCCAATCTAATTATAACCGTGAACATCAATCACTGCAGCGATTTCATGGCCTCTTTATGCACAACAACCTAGGAAGAAGAAAGCTTAATAGGATATTTGACAAAGAGCATTATGTTTAGATGCTTAGCTCTAATCGTTTTCAGGATATGTTGGAACCTTGGGATTTTAAATCTGACTCGTATGCTAACATTACCGCTTTGACTTTTTTGTTCCTCAGTTTTGCCATCTCTATGGACTCCCTTCAGTTCTGCTTTTCACCTTCCGTGATGCTGCTTCTGAATTTTTAGTTTTGTTGCTTGATGTTCTGGGTTCTCTTGTTCTAAGCCTGCCAGTGTTCTGTTTTCATCCCTAAGGGCAAAGGGATATTGTTTATCTTATGACAAGGGAAGCTCAGAAATTAGCAATTACAGTAAAACTCAGCAGTCAACCCATGGACGGCTGAAGGAAATTTCCCACACACCAAGAACAAAGAAAACCAGCATGAAAGAGAAGAAAAGAATGATAATAAGAAATAATAAAGCTTTCTTTTTGCCTGGAAGATATAATGTAATATATGCCTAATAAAGATTGTTCATAATTAGAGACCTGAGCAGCTGTGTTTAAGATGGAGGAACATGAGTTTTATTCGGGTTCAAGAAAGAGGATCATGTCCAGAAAGAAGAAAAGACACTCTGGATATGACCAAAATCTTAAAAGTTTATTAGTCTTATATGATGTATCCAATATTTTACTGATATAGAATATCTGATGACTACTTCAAGAATAGGCATTGAGAAGCAACACATTCAATAAGTAGTGAATTTTACCTGAAAATGGATTTAATATGTATAATAATATAATAGTGTAGAGACAACTTGGCTTGCTGTACTAGGAACAGTGGCACCATCCAATGCCCCTACTAATTAACACAGGTACACTAAAAAATTTTTTTTTAAACTGCCTCTAATGTTTCGATTGATTTTTACGTTTTTTGGTGCCCTGAATCCAAATCTGGTAACCAATTTGTTCCATCACGTACAGATTTTTTGCTACATTGGGTTAGCAGTTTGAGGTGAACGTTTCAGATTGAGTGCGATCGAGATAAAAGTTTCTTGGATGAATTCTTTATACTAATTGTTTAGTAGTTATTCAAATAAGAATAAAGAAAATTGTAACAAGGCAGCACATAAGAATAGAGTAATGTCAACAAAACACACTGTGATGGTAGCAAAATTGTCTGCACTTAAAACAGCCACATACATGTGCACAAACATTGAGCATATAAGAGCGAGGTTAGACACAAAGCAAAGCAAAGAAATGTGCAAAAAATGTTGTACAGGTATGTATGTAAGAATAGAAAACGCAAACCGCACCATTGCAATTCATGAAGACAAACACCCGATGGTGTGAAAATAAAATTCTAATAAATGAGATCCGACACTGTGGTAATAACTAGCAAATTTTTATTTCAAAGTTTAGTAAAAACACGATATTTGTCAACACAGTTTAGATTTTAAAGTCATTCTTGGGTCAATCAATCTCCTGGTTTGCCCATTTCTTCTTCCCCCGAATGCTTCTCTTGGTGCGCTGCTTGGCGTATTTTTCATCTGGGGTTTCCCACAGCAGCAACCAGCAGAAATCAGCCATCATAGTGGTGTTCCATCTTCCTTGGTACCTTCTCTCTGCATCCTTGATGTCCTGGTGAAACCTTTCACCTTGTTCTTCACTGTACGCCCCCAAGTTTTCGGGAAAGTAGTTCACATGGGAGTGCAAGAAATGGACTTTCAGGCTCATGTTACAGCCTTGTTCTTTGAAGGCATTGAGCATCCTGGCAACAATATCCTTATAGTTCTCATCCCGCCTGTTCCCCAAGAATTTGAGAACAACATCCTTGAAGGAATCCCAGGCTTCTTTTTCCTTCTCAGACATCGTTTCAGCGAATGCTCCATCTGAAATGAGTTTCCTTATATCAGGGCCAACAAACACTCCTTCCTTTAGCTTTGCTTCAGAAAGTCGGGGGAACTTTGAGCAAAGGTACCGAAAGCACTCACCATCTTTTGGAAGGGACTTGATGAATTGCTTAATGAGACCCAACTTAATGTGGAGAGGTGGTAATAGAATTTTATCACGAGGTACCAAGCTCTCATGAAGAACATTTTTCTCACCGGGTCTCAAATACTCCCGAATTGGCCAGTCTTTTTTCCCCCAGTGTAGGTCGCGGGCCCGGCTATCCCACAAGCAAAGGAAGCAGGGATATTTGGTGAAACCGGATTGCTGCCCTAATAGCATGGATAGAATTTTAAAGTCTCCACAAATCATCCACTTATGCTCATCATAACGAATCTTCTGAAGAATCAGGGCCAAATTCTCGTATTTTTCTTGGAGAATAACAGAGTGAGCAATAGGAACTGAAGCGAATGTGTTGCCATTATGAAGAAGAACACCTTTTATGCTGTCTTTTGACGAATCAATGAACAGCCACCATTCAGCAGGATCATACTTGAGTTTAAACTTTTCCATCACTCCGTATATATCGTTGCAAAATACCAAATCTTCCTCTTTGCTGAAATACTTCAAAAATTGTGTCTCGCGGTTGCGGTACCAATAAAAAGTTGTTCCTGGTGACAATAGATTTTTCTGTTTAAGCCGAGAACCTAGCAGTTGGGCCGCATCTTTTGGGAGTCCTAAATCCCGGACTAAATCATTCAATTCAGCTTGAGAGAAAAGTTCAGGTTTCGGATCTGGTTCAGTTTCAAACTCGGAAGTACTGGACTCATCGGGAAAAGCCATCTGATGAGTCTCATCATGATCAGAACCGTCCACACAAATATGATCCAAAGATTTTGGTGGTTCAGGCACAGGTACTTCGTTGCTATGAGGCATAGGCCTAATTGCTGAGGGAAGGTTGGGGTAACTTATTACGTTCTTATTTTTTAAGTTGTATCCCTTCACAATGCAAGAGCAAAAATAGCAGTCACTGCTGTGGTCTCTTTGTTCACGCCACATCATAGGTATTCCGAAATGAAATGCTTGTTTTTTACCTTTCATCCGTAAGTGTAGATCTTCCTCACATGTCTTGCACACTTTGTGAGGAGCCCACGGTTTGTCTTGATCGCCTAACTTCAAACCGAAATAGGCGAAATATACTTTTTTAATAAATGCAGAAATGTTCCTCTGCCGCTTTTTCACGGTATATTCCCCACAAATAAAACAAAAACTGTCCGGAGAGTTGACGCAACCTCTGGCTCTGTGAGCCATCACAAATACACAGCACTGCAAACTACAACTGTAGTGAACCACTTCGGAATAAAGCTGGATTACGACTGAGCAAACAAAAGGTAATAATGAACTTGCAAGAAACTGAAATTTGACAGGAACGTTCATGTCGCAACCACCGTGTTTGAGCGAGCGAACGAGGCGAGGCGAACAGGAAAGAACATGCGCCAGCGCGAGTATTGGATTTAGCCCCCCGCCTCCCAATTGTCCTGTTAATGTATAAAATGAATACAAAACACTCTAAAATATCATGAGGGAGTGTTTCTAGTTAGTTAACCATTACAACCTCTATTTTGGGCCAAGAAAATAAACTGCAGTCGGCTAAAAAGAAATTATGTGAACATTCCTTATATGGGTAAGAAATCTAATTTTGCAAGAAAACGTGACGTGATGGAACATTTTGGCTATTTTTCCTGGATTCAGCACCCCAAAATCTATAGGAATCAGTTGCAAAACTGGAGGCAGTTTTTTGGTAGTGTACCTGTATTATTACAAGCTGTAGAAAGAAAGATCCAAACTTTTCCAGAACATGGTAGGTTCTTACTCCCAATCATTTCAAGCTAGGAGGACATTCTCTTGAGAAGGAAAAGCCCTTTGACTATAAAAACTGCACCCAAAGGCAGTTTCTTGTCTTTGGCTGTAGCCATTACACTATGCAGGGCCGGCACAAGGGTTTCTGCTACCCTAGGCAGAAGCCCCAGCCATGCTGCCACCCCCCCCCCCAAGCTGAGCAGATTCCGGTAGCAGAATTGAGGCGGGTACAGCAGAGCTTGGCAGCAGGCCATGTGCTTCGCCACACATGGCCTGCCGCTTCTGACTCCCTTCTGACATAACTTTGGGTGTTCAGAAGCAGCAGGCTATGTGTGCCAAAGCACATGGCCTGTTGCCAAGCCATTCACACACAATCATTCCATTCATAAAAAAGCGTCTATAATACAAATATAGGCTTAATACCAATGGGGCTGAACACAGCCGGAGCAACTTCGGAATAACACATGCAAATGTAAAAACAGATGATAAAGTAACCAACTGAATAACATCAACAAAGTGGTTTAAAAGACTTATCTTCTAACAGAAGTCTTGCGGCCAGCTGAGTCCACAGCCCTCAGGATAAACGCTCATTACTCTAGGTCCCCTCCGACCTCCAACGCGGGAAACAAAAATATCTTCAAATGATATCACTGTCATTCATTCACATGACGATGATTGTGTGTGAATGTTGGTATAATTGGGATAGTGTTGTATGTGAGTTAATGGTTTATAGGTTTATGTAGGTTTATATAGTTTCTTAATAACTTTTCCCAGAGATAAGTTTGCGGTTGTTCAAAGACTTTTGTAAGGATTGTGTATATTTGGTTCGAGAGTTTGGAGGAGGCTTTGACTGGTGATGTGAGCGTCTATCAACACCCTATGGTGATTTTTCACTAAATGTGGGGTTGTGCCATCTGAGGTCATTTTGCCTGAGAATGAATTTTTGGTATTAGTATTGATGTAATTTTTTGGAATATTGGAGTTTCATATTGAGAGCAGTTTTTTCTATTGTTGATGCACAAAAATAACCCATTTGGAGAAATTGTCCAGAGTTAATTGTTTGTGACACGGTTCTTGTTTATTGATCTCGCAAATGTTAAAGTTGTCTATCAGTGATCATAAAGTTTAAGTAAACCTTTAGGGCCCAATATTCAGTTGGGCGGGCAATGTGCCGTGTCGGCGCCTAGCCCTGTCCTCTGACATCTAAACCCGGATATTCAATGCTGCGGCGATGGCATTGAATACCCTGGTTAGGCGCCAAGAGGATTCACTGGTCCAATATCGCCGCTACCCAGTGACTGGGTCTCCCCACCTCCGCTCCACCTCGGAATGCCCCCAACATGTCCCGATGGCAACCGGATAGCCCCGGGGTGCCTAGGGGACATAGACAAGAATATTCAACCGCACTAACCGTGAGGTAGGTGCTGTTGAATATTCCTGTCTAAGGCATTTACACGGTTTACAGGGCTGTAAGCCATGCAATTATTTTATCCCCTCGTTTACCTAACTATATGTCCTAAACTCAGAAAAGAGCAGTGAAATATTTGATTACCTTGTTCTGTAACTAAAGCCATATCCCTCTGTTCATCTTTCGTCTTCTGTCCATACTAAGGGCCATGTTTACTAAAATGTGCTAAATTAGTAAGTGGAAAGCCCCCAAAATTATACACAGGAGGTGGCATAGACCTGTGCTAACTGTTGGCGATATGCCAGGCATGTCCCCTTGTTATTACTGCAGGGAAACACATCTCACCCACTAACCATCAAACACAACTAGTGTGAGTACACTTCACACCAGCTATTGAGGATGCAGGAAGTGCACCCATATGCGGACTGCAAAGTACCATCAATATCCATTCTTCACACCTAATCCACCCATTTCCCCTCTTCCCATTCTAATGTAACCCAGAGCTGCCTTTTCTGCCCTGCATTTGTTTAAAACCTATAGAAGGCAAGCCCCGAGACACCTTCAGAAGTTGGAGATTTTTAGTGTTTAGATATGTGCTCTTGCCCCTGGAAATGTTTCAGGGTACAGGGGATTCGTATCAGGTGCAGTGAGACTGGTTAACTCTAAATGAAACTGCGGGTATAGGAAACCAAATACTTGTACCAAACCTTTTTCTTTACTCTCATAAGCAAGAAATAGCTCGCAGAGCAAAAACAATACAGATATTTACCAAAGCAAACCAAAGACAGAAATAGAATCATTAAAGAAATAAAATCATTAAAGAAATAGAATCATTAAATCATCATGTCTTCCAAAAACATTTAGCAATTAAAGTAAACTGGTAGAATATGTAAATTAAAAGTTTGCACTGCTGGCTAACAACAGAAACCAAGGCAGTTTGATTTTTAACCCAGCTAAAGTAGTCAGTTTGGTAACTGAAACCCAATGATTTTTGAGAAAGTTGCACAAGTACTATAAATTCTGTTTGGATCTGGATACAAGCTCAGTCCCATCCAAATCCTTGATGCATTTTCCTGCTAGGGAAAAATCCATCTTTCTTTAGTTTATTTATGGTTAGATCTTACCTTTTGGATGGCAGTTCAGTTTGATCTCTGACAGTTGCAAGGTTCAACCTACTCTCAAAGGAACCTTGAAGTTGCAGGGTTATCATGAAATGCAGAATTTTTTCCTTCTGAACTCTGACCCAGAGCTGGACCAGAATAAATCATTGCTGTTTTTTTTTAAAGTCCGAGTCTAAGGCTTAGAACTCTGGAGGAAGCAACTCCCAGATTGTCTTAGCCATCAATGGACTCCCTCAAATCAAAAAACCTCAGTAGGTTTCAATCAATCACAGAGGGCTGCAGTCTGATGCAAGAGCCCACCCCCCTGTAACTGCCAAAAAAATCAGTCCAGCATTTCTGGCAGTTTAAAAAGAGTTTTCTCATTGTAATCTATCTTGGGGTTTGCTGTTAGCAGTTTCTGTGTTCAGGTTTGTCATTCCCAAAGCTTATGACAAGGATCCATGCCAGGATTTGTGTCCTTAAAGGCAGAAACCTCTGAAAGGGCATACATTTTTATTAGTCAATTTTAAATATACACAAGGACTGGCGCCTCTTTTTTAGTGAGGTCCTCATAGTAATATTTAGAGCGGGACTTTTATTATGTTGCCCCAAGCTGTCAGTTCAGTGTGCTTAGCACACTGTTAATCTCATGCTACTCATTAGCATACTTTAGTAAACATGCCCCTAAATGAATTATAACTGATTCCAAAACTTTTGAACTAGGAAAGCTCACTGAGATAAACAATTCTGGAAACTGCCCTCTAGCTGTGTTAAAAAATTCAGAGGCATATTTACTAAGGGGTTCATTCCAATCATGAATAGAAGGGGTTGGACATCTGACATGGACATCCAGCCCCCACTATTCCCCCATGTTCAATTCTGACCGAAGAGCTCCCTGCACGCACTGCTGGGATGTGCGGGGAGCTCTTACGAGGGCAAGAGTGGGCATGCTGAGGGAGGAGCGAGGGTGGGATGTAGGCATGGCCCCCAATATGGACATACAGGGAACTTATTCCACCTTGGAAGCGGAATAAGTTCCCCCGATCTTGGCCGGCAGAGCAGAAGGACCCGAGAGAGGAGATGAAGGGGTGCAGGAGGTTCCCCAGGGTCTGATCCAAGCCTCGAAAGGTCTGATTGGGGGTCAGCCATCAGGAAACAGAGTGGAGGGATAGCCAGCCAGCAGCGGTATTCCTGCACGGCATCCCGGTGCCATGGCGATGAGACACCACGGCATCAGGCTCCATGCAGGAACCCTGACTGCCTTGTGTGGGGAGGTGGCTAGATGTCCTAAGGCTCAGAATCGGGGCACAGCCTGCCTGTGCGGGCCCGTTACATCCAATTCTGAGCCCTCGGAGGCATATAGCCCCCACGGGATCAGAATCAGATGCACATTCAGCCCGTCCAGATTCTGGACAGGACGGATATGCCCCCAACAAACTTGGCCTCTAAGCCACTTTATAGAATAGTACGTATTAAACAGCAATTAAGATGCATTAAAATTCTATAACATGCATTAATCATGCCGAGTGAATGTTATTTCACAATAGCAAACAAAACCCCGCAGGATAGATGCAGCAGCTTGACTCCCTAGCAGAAGTGTGGCAAGATTACCATTAGGGGGCTGAGGCCACCATTTTGAGCCAGGGAGCCAAGTGGGAGAAAGGGGGGAGCCAAGTGGGATTGTTTCCCCCCCATTATTAGTAAGGAAGATCCATGGAAGGTGTACTGTGAGGCTGAAAAGGAATAGTGTGGCAAATATTTGAAAAGGGATTGGGTGTTTGAAAAAAGATTAGAGTTGGCAGTTTCTACTAAACACTGGTATCTTTCTATCAGGACTGTACAGAGAACTGTGCAAGTGGTGTGGCCATACATGGTGCAAATACAAAAACGGCATTGATATCACTGGGCTTCCAAGGAGCTCAAAAAGAGTGAGTTACTGCATGTAGTTGGGGTGGAGAGGGACACCATAGTCATTAGTTGCACAGGGCACATGTTTAGCTTGGTGCGATCCTGCTTTCTATTAAAGACAGTGAGCCTGACTTGCAGCTGCTATCTTTGCATTACTACAGCTGGGAATACACAATATTCTTGACTGCAGTGATGAAAAAAATTAATTGTACATAAGAATCATCATACTAAGTCAAGTCAAAGGCCCATCAAGCTCAGCATCCTGTTTCCCAACAGTGACAAATCCAGATTGTATTGTAAGTACCAGACAGGATCCCCAAAACTAGCAAGATTCCATCCTGCTCACCACCCGGGATAACTAGTAGCTTTCCATACATTTGCTTTAATAACAATTTCTGGACTTTTCCTCAAAGAACTTGAACAAACCTTTTTTAAACACTTCTATTCTACTTTTAATACATCTTCTGGCAACAAATTCCAATTATATGTTGAGTAAAAATAATATTTGCTCCTATTTGTCTTAAAAGTAGTATTTGGTAACTTTACGATATGTCTCTTAATTTTTGCATATTTTGAAAAAGCAAACAAACGATTCAGGCTTACCCATTCTGCTTTGCTAAGGATTTTAAAGACCTCTATCTTAGCTCCCCTCTGCCATTTCCAAACCAAAAAGCCCTAGCCTTTCCTCATAAGGAAGTCATTCCACTCCCCTTCATCAATTTTGCCACCCTTCTCTGTACTTTTTCTATTTCCACTATATCTTTCTTGAGGTGTGATGACCAGAATTGCACACAATACTAAAGGTGTGGTCATACCATGGAGCAATACAGATGCATTATGGTATTTGTTGCCCCATTCTTTATTCCTTTCCTAATAATTCCCAACATTCAGTTTCTTTTTGGGCCAGTAATACACACTGAACAGAATATTTTAATGTATTGTCCACAATGAGACCTAAATCGTTTCCTTGGTTGGTGACTTCTAATATGAAACCTATAGCTATCATTTGAGTTATTCTTCTGGGAGCTCTCACGGAAAAGGGGCTACATTTGATCTTATCTTTATCCCCAAGAAGATGACAGAGCAGAATAACTGCAACATTCCAACTGACAACTATTCCATGGTCTGACCATACAATCAACTTCCAAATCCCATTCAAAGAAGAAGCACAAACCAACAATAGTCACAAACCAACTCCATATCGTAGATTTAGACATTACAACAAAAAAAAATATCAATAAGCAAAATTACTCCACTTTTGAACGAGGACACAAACAGTATAGATATGCTCATAAGCAGTTGGAACAAAACTATAGGTACAGCAGTGACAGCAGTGACAGCTACAAAAGAAAACTGAAACAAAAGAAAAGGAAAATTGGCGGCATGGTACACCATAGCTTTAAGGGAAATGAAACAGAAACTCAGAAAGACTGAGTGCAGATGGAGAAAATTGAAACTCACAGATGGTAGAAACCTATACATGGATAAGTTACATGAATATCGAAATATCATCAACACAAGAAGGAAACATTACCCCAGAAACCTCATCATGACTTCACTCAATCACCCAAGGGAACTATTTAACATGGAGCCTGATCCCCAAAGAGACACTTCAAGGCTGTCTGGATGGCCCCGAGCAGGATGGGCCTTTCAGTGCCCAATTCTGCACCGTGGGAGCAAGACGTTCCCCAGGGTACAGGATCGGGCACTGGGAGACAGTCCTGCATCCCCCTGCATTGCCACAGGGACGTCCTCCCCACAGCACAACCTGCCTGCTGCTGTTGTGACCCGGGTTTCCCAACCGCCCGACTCCAGTGGAGGCAACCAGGGCCCAGATCGGGTAGTGAGGACTCACCGGGCTTGTGGCCATAGTTGCTGGGGGACTGTCTGTCAGATCCATAGGGGCGGCCAGCACTTATTCCACCTCCGAGGGGGGTGTGGCAGGACCGCCCCTGCTCTGCCCACTCTCCGCCCCAATGCCACCCCCATCCCCCGCAGCACACACAGCAGCTCTGTTCAATTCCAAAACAACAACAACATAAAGAACATAATAATGAACCTTAACACAACAACATCTCCCTTGACCCTTGTCTGGTGAGCTGGATAAAAATAGCGAGATTAGGCCTGGTATTGACATTAACAAAGATAACACAACTATCTCTCACTCAGGGATATATGCTGCCAAGCCTAAAGATGGCATCAGTATACCCAATACTAAAGAACCAAGCACTGGATAAAAAGGAACCCGCCTCTTACAGGCTTATATTTAGCTTACTCTTCATAGCAAAAATAATCAGAAAGGTTATACAACAACAACTACATCAACACAAATGCACCGCATGATCCACAACAGAATGGATTCAGATCTTACCATGGAGTCAAAACATTACTAATCTCACTCATGGACAGCCTAATGAAAGGCATTGAAAAAGCCAAACAAAGATTCATCCTAATATTCCTCAACATAACGGCTGAATTTGACTTGGTCCACCATAACATACACTTGTCATGCCTGCAAACAACTGGAATCCAGAGCAATACACTCAAATGGTTCCAAGTGATAACCGGGGATCCATACCAGGTGCTCACCATCCTCCCCCCAATCTCACAGGACTCCCCCCCCCCCTGCACATTACCCACAAAATGCACAGGCACATATTGCTTGGAAAAAAGCACCAGGTCGCAGCTTTATTGCCCCATAACAATTAACATTTTAAACAGCCAACAACAACTTAACCATGAATTCCCCCCCCCCACCCCCGGCAGAGCGACACGTCACCAGTCATACTATTAGCAAGGTGACGTCGCTTCTGCCCCTGGTCCGGTCAACCACCGGTCCAGCTCGAACCACCCCTGCTCAACTTCGCCATATCACTAGCAAAAGTAAGCTCAGGGTTCTCCGGGACGTGGGCACCCTGCCCCCGCCCCAAGTAGCTTATGTCTCCGGACCCCGGAAACCTCCGGGATCCCGCCCCCCCCTTTCCTCCCCCAACTGCGACATCCCCAACCAACCCCTAATCTCACCCTCCACCGCAAGGGTGGGAGGGCGGGACGCTGCCGGCTCTCAGCTCCCGGACCATGTGCCCCGTGCGCACCCGCGTCGCTGGAGCACATGGCCCTTCCCGTCCTCCGATTGGATGCTGGCCCTCATGCCAAGCCAGCATCCAATCACTTTAAATGATGCGCTCTCCGCTTCACCCCCCCCCCCGAAACCGATGGGCCCGCGCCCGGCTGGAACCGCCGGTTACCGGCGACTGCCGGGACGCTGCCCGCGGCCTTCTTATAACCGGGGATCCATACCAGGCGCTCACCATCCTCCCCCCAATCTCACAGGACTCCCCCACCCCCCCTGCACATTACCCACAAAATGCACAGACACATATTGCTTGGAAAAAAGCACCAGGTCGCAGCTTTATTGCCCCATAACAATTAACATTTTAAACAGCCAACAACAACTTAACCATGAATTCCCCCCCCCACCCCCGGCAGAGTGACACGTCACCAGCCATACTATTAGCAAGGTGACGTCGCTTCCGCCCCTGGTCCGGTCAACCACCGGTCCAGCTCGAACCACCCCTGCTCAACTTCGCCATATCACTAGCAAAAGTAAGCTCAGGGTTCTCCGGGTCGTGGGCACATCCGGGATCCCGCCACAGGCATAGACACAACTTTGTGGCTTTGCCGCCCCCATTAACCGGGCAAAAACTGCGACCTGCCCACCACCTTCTCCAATGCCTCTTTCCAGTCATTGAGAAGAAGGTCAAGGCCAACCGGGGACAAATGAACCCCATCCGACCTGTACAACCCTGCACAGGCCACATCCACCCAATCATGCTGCACATGACACCCCCCGTGCTCAGCCACCCACCTCCCAATCTGCCGGTTGATCTTAGTCAACCCCCGAGACCAGCGCCGCTGCCCCGCGCACAGCGGTCGGGGGATGACATCAGACCAAAGCAACACCACCCCAGCAAACATTAACAGAATACGAGAAAAGTCTCTCTTGGCAGCATTAATCAACTACTTACAAGTCCAAGAAGTCAGATCATTACCCCCCAAATGCAAAAGGAGGAACCCGGGCTGTGTCCGCAGACGCGCATGATGACAAAGCAAGGGCATCAACTGCGACCACCTCAGACCTCTTTCGCCCAGCCATGAAAGCATCACCACAGAAGGCTCCAAGCGCAGGTTCTTCCCAATAGGCCTCTCTGCCGCGCGTCTGCCAGCCCAGAAGACAAATGAATGCCCAAGCATCCAACAGCCCCGCACCACTCTGCCCAATTCTGCAAGGAAAACACAGTGTTAATGATCTGCCCCTTGTATGCCCACGTATCATAACCGCACATAAGTTTGGAAAGCCCTGGACCGCCACCTGCCGATCGCCTGTATTTGCCCGGGTGACAATCCCACACCGGCCGCACTGGTGGCTGCCCCAATGCGGAAAGAATGCGCCGCAAAATGTCGGGCATCCTCTCCCATCCGCTGCAGCCCCAATCGTAAAACTGCTGTCACTTGATAACAGGTGACCAACCGAGTATTGGCATGGACAAAAAAACCCACCTTCCGCCCAAGGACGACCCTCCAAATACGACCGAGTCGCCGCCACCGGGCAGGTGACCCCACCTATCGCTCGCAACCCCACCCACCGACCCCGGCCTTGCGGGTCGGTCTTCGACTGCTGCAACAACACCTTCAGGGAATCCCTCTCCAACTGCACCTGATGAGTCTGCAGACACCGACGCACACCACCTCTTCTGGAATCGGCCACCAACTCACCCACCCGAAATGTGCCAAAAAATGCCAGGCAGAATATCGCCCGGAAAAGAGTGGCCTCATAGGCCGATGCGGCCACATCAGGCAGCGCATCGCAAACCCCTGCCAGCAAGTCATGCGTGAGAGGTCGACGAGCATCCGGCAACGGGGGGTGAACACGTCGCCAACCCTGCATTAACTGCAGCACCAGCAAGCCCACCCCCCCCCCCGCCGAGGACCATCCCAGCACTCTAGCGAAAAAAGAGAAGCCTGCCAGGTGCTGCCGAACAGTCGTCCTGGATAAACCCAGGCACTTGGCACTGAGAACATACCCACCCAACAATGCATCTGGCACAACCCCCCCCCCCCGCCACCCTAGCTTCTGCAGGAATGCCACTATGCGCCGGCAGCCCCGGCAATAAGCAGTCCACGTGCCGCCCGCAAGAGAACACTGCAGCAGCTCCGTCATCTCCGCCGCCCACAGCTCCATAAGCTCCATGGGACCTCCGCTCCCACCGGATCCGCCTCCGGAAACGCCAGAAACGCTGTAACTGCAAACGAGACAGAGCGTCAGCGATACTGTTCCTATGCCCCGGGATGTGCCGAGCCCTCAAGGTCACATTCAAACGTAAACAGGCTAACACCACCTGCCGCATGAAAGTCGCAACGTCTACACACCGAGGCGAATAATTATTGACCACGCTCACAACGGCTTCATTATCACATCACCACACCACCTTCTTGTTACACAACCTGTCTGGCCAAAATTCTAACGTCACAAAAATCGGGAACAGCTCAAGGAAAGTAATGTTCCTCAGAAGACCCACCTCCGCCCAGGCTGCCGGCCAGGGGCCTGCGCACCACGCTCCCCGGAAGTAAACACCTAAACCCACACCCCCAGCGGCGTCCGTGTACAACTGCAAGTCGTCGCTCGAACAATCCTCCTCGACCAGAACCGCAGACCCATTAAAGTCCTGCAAGAAGGCATCCCAGACCGCCAAGTCCTCATGCAAGCACTTGGAAATCCGAATGCGATGATGCGGTTTGGACACACCACACGTCGCCATCGCCAACCGGCGGAGAAATACGCGCCCCATAGGAATCACTCTGCAGGCAAAGTTCAGGGACCCCAGCAGAGCCTGCATCTCCCTCAGTGTATACTTCGCCGATACTAACGCATTGGCCACTAACACCTGCAACTGACTCACCTTCGCTACGGGTAAGCGCGCCAGCATAGCCATGGATTCCAACTCAATTCCCAAAAAAGTGAGGGTAGTGGCCGGACCTTCCGTTTTCTGCTCCGCCAACGGCACCCCCAACTCACCTGCCACGGAAACGAAACAATCCAACAACCTCCGACACTGAGAAGTATGGGCCGCACCCACAAAGAAAAAATCATCCAAATAATGGACCAAATCCGCACACCCCACCTGTATTTCGACGGCCCAGTGCAGAAAGGTGCTAAAAGTCTCGAAGTAAGTGCACGACACTGCGCAACCCATGGGCATGCATTTGTCGAAATAATACTCACCGGAGACCTTGAAACCCAGCAATGGAAAGGAAGAGGGGTGAACCGGTAGCAAACGAAACGCAGACTCGATATCCACCTTCGCCATCAGTGCCCCATACCCAGCCTTCCTAACCAACCGCACCGCCTTATCGAACGAAGCATAACGGACTGTGCAGCACTCTCTCGGAATATGAGCATTTACCGATGCTCCTTCAAGGTAAGACAGATTATGAATTAACCGGAACTTGCCAGGATCTTTCTTGGGGATCACCCCCAAAGGAGAAGCCACAAATTCCTCAAAAGGGGGTAGGCAAACGGGCCCGCTATCCGGCCCAACATCAATTCACCATCTAACCTCTCCTGAACAACTGCTGCAAAACGCTGCACAGAAGCAGCATTCCGTGCTGCGAAAGAAACCACCCGCCCCTCAACCGGAATAACAAAACCATGCGAAAACACCCCAAGCAGCACCCATCTGTCCCGCACCCTAGGGTAACACCGCAACCATTCACGCAATACCTCAAGCCGAATGGGCGATGGGGCCAACGCAAAAGTTGTACTATCACTTGGCCGAGGGCAAGGGACCTTTCCGCACACATTTTGTGGCTGCATGCCCTCCCCCACAAATGGAACATGCATGCCGGAACTTGCAATCCGGGAACGGGCAGGAGGACTTGTTAAACCTTCAGCACACGTCGACCCCTGCCCCAATACCCGGCTTGCCGGGGGTCCCCCCTCGCCCCCCGAAAAGGCCGGTTCACCACCGGAAGAGCCGCCCCCCCCAACTTTCACGCCGCTACTCCCCACCCCCAGCGCACTCGACCTAACGGACATTTGGGTGAGCCACAAATTGATATCCTGCGTACCCAAAGAAAGCGACTTGTTCTCCTCCATCTTATCCCGGAACTTCTCGTCATAATTGAGCCATGACCACCCGTCATGGACCTGAGAAGCCTCCAAAAGCGAGTCAGCATAGGACAACAGCATCCCAGACTGCTCCGGATAATGACGTCCCCAAACACTCGCCAGGCGCAGGAAAGCCCTTACCCAATTAACCACCGTTCACGCCACCTTCCTAACCCTTCCAGCCTTTTCATCCTCTTTCCGCTTCTTCCTGCTTTCCCCGGATCGCTTACGACCCTCCAGTAGCCTAAAGATATCAATATACCGTCTCTTCCGTATCCGCCTCCTCAACTTCCACGGAACGCCCTCCCACAACTCAGACAAAACCGTCACCGCAGCCAAACCGCCACCAGCCAAACCGCCCTCCGCTGCCGCCCCACCCTCGGCCGAGGACCCCGTGGACGAACTGGAGGAAGTGGACGAGGACGACCCAGATCCGCGTCGCCGCCGGCAAGCATGCTTCCTCTTCCTGGCAGCCTTACCAGATTTTTCTGCCCGCGCGCCATTCCCAGCCCGACTGGCTCGATCCAATGCCGACACACTCGCGTCATGCCCTTCCCCCCCCCACTCCACTGGCTGTCTCCCTCAGCAACTCCCCCGCGGCATGTACTGCACCCGCAGCCCAGATGGCTGGCGCCAATGACAACTCACCCGAAGCTGATCCCACAGCTGACGGCTGAGTCGCCCGCTGCTGGTCCCCGCAGGACGAGGACCCGGTCACTCCGCCGCTGAACCATGCCGCCTCCACTCCCGAGGCCCCATCGGTCACCGACGGCACAGGAACTGCAGTCCGACGTTGCAGAGCTCCAGCAGTCTCACCGAAAGGAACCTGAGGAGACAAGAAAGGGAAAAAAGCAGGTGGAACAGCTGCAGGCCACACAGATGGCCAAGCCCCAGACCAATTCCCCCAAGAGGAACCCAGCCCGCCGCCCAGCCAATGCTCCCAACCTGAGGACCCCAGGGAGCCCGCCCCCCTCGGAGAACCTGGCGGAACCCCCATCCCAGCCCCCGCAGAGCCCCGTCCATCCCCACGGGCCACAAAACTCTCTTGGGACAGCCCGCCACCTCCCAGCTCACCTCCCCGCTGTACCCCTACCTCCCCAGAACCAGCCCCCTGCACTGACGCCGTCCTAGCGCCCTGGCCCCCCCCCCGCAACAAGGCAGGAGCACGCGCTCTGCGCCCCCTCCCCTTGCCCGACCCCCGAGCCGAAAAAACAGACCCCTGGCCCACACCTCCCTGAACCGCAGCCAGGCCCTCACCTTCCACACCCAAAACTCCCCTCGCGTCACTCCGCGGGCCCCCCGGGCGCCCCCCGACTCCCCTAGTGCCCCCCCGACCCCCCGCATGCCGCCCGGAAGCTGCCTCACACCTCCCGCGTCCCCCCTCATTCCTTTTCCCCCTCCCGCCATACCCGGAACAGCCCGCACTGCTCTGACGGCCCTCCGGGACAACCCGCCCTGCCTGCACGCACTCAGGGACCACACAGCAACTGTGGGCAGCGGACTGAACAGTTTAAGTGCTACCGCTGCAAGCAGATGGCAGGCAAACCCTAAGAAAAATGCTCCCGCTCCCCTACACGGCAACAACCGTGGCCGAAAACGCAGCTTCCCCGCGCTCCGAAACCCCAACACCTCACCGAAGAAGCCGACAGGCCGCAAGCTGCTCAAACAAAACGCGGCCAAAAATGCAGCTTCCCCACGCTCCGAAACCCCAACACCTCACCGAAGAAGCCGACAGGCCGCAAACTGCTCCCCGGACCACCACGTTGCACGCTGCCGGCTCTCAGCTCCCGGACCATGTGCCCCGCGCGCACCCACGTCGCTGGAGCACATGGCCCTTCCCGTCCTCCGATTGGATGCTGGCCCTCACGCCAAGCCAGCATCCAATCACTTTAAATGATGCGCTCTCCGCTTCACCCCCCCCCCCGAAACCGATGGGCCCGCGTCCGGCTGGAACCGCCGGTTACCGGCGACCACCGGGACGCTGCCCGCGGCCTTCTTAAAATAGCAACAAACAAATGCACCATATCCCCAACAGAGAGGAGTTCCCCAAGGAGAAGCACTATCTGCACCCTTCTTCAATTTATGCATACAACCATTGCGCGCAATCATACAGTCTCATAAAATGAACTATCACATTTATGCCAATGATATTACAGTATATTATATACGCAATTTGACACATAAAGACCATAATACACAATACAATAAATGGCTTTAATGCAGTGGCTCACTGGCTATCAGATCAATGTCTAGAAATAAATTACAGAAAGACTGAGGTACTATACATTACTAAAAATGAAACATTCACCCCATCAACTACCTTAAAGGTTAATAATGCCAACGTAGAAGTAAAACAGGAGATGTGATACCTAAGTATAATCCTTGACCAACGACTAAACCTAAATTCTCATATCAACAAAACTGTCAACGTGATCTACAATAAAAATAAGAATTTGTCACCACCTTTGTCCACTACTTGAACCATATGACTTCTGTATAGTATTTCAGGCAAAAATCTTCCTGTATTTTGATTGTTGTAATATCGTTTTACAAGGAATGGCAAAATATTCACTATTCCCATTACAAATGGCACAAAACACAGTAGCATGAATCATCCTGGGAAAATCAAGATTGGAACATATTACACCAATATTAAAACATCTATATTGGCGCCCCATAAAGAGTATAATTTTCTATAAAGTCATGCGTACCACATTCAAAATCACCCACAACTATCTGCCAACTACCTAGTTACTATTACAGACAACACGGAACAGAGCCAAAAGGAAAAATACTCAAAATATGCTAACCATACCAACATAAAAAAAAAAAGCAGTCAATTTGCATGAGCTCAACCATTCTCATTATATGTTCCGGGTCTTGGAAATAATCTATCTGAAAAGATAAGAACTACCACCGAACTGACAACATTCCGCAAAGAAATAAAAACATGCCTATTCATAGAGCATAGGGCCCAATATTCAAAAAGCATTTATACAAGAATTTTTCCAGGTGAGTTACATCAAGAAAAACATCGGCAGGGCTCAGCAAGGGTAGATAGCATTGACATTAGTTCCTCCTGATATATGGCCACAAGGCTTGTTTTCCTGTTAATTTATTCTTGATCTTGATTACAGTTGCTCCCATGATGTGGTCTGCATATGTTGTCTTTTGTTCTTATACATTGTATTTCTTGTTATATATATTCGCAATGTGTCCTGTATTTAATTTGGTTATTGTACGTGACTGAAAAAAAAAAAGCCATGGCCACGTTTAAAATGCCATTTAAGAAAGGCTGTAAGATGCACATTTCCATGCCTGCCATGTCAATATCTGCAGATTTCTGCCGAGGGCATAACAGGGGCATTTCTCGGCACAGTCTGGGTGGCTTTTGCACCTCCACGACTACGGCATATTTGACATAGGCTGGAGACCTGCAGTGCAGATGTTCTAAATCTACCAATCTATACCTGCTATAAATCACGAATAAGGATGGGACTGCTTTTGAAATGGTTTATGGTGGTGATTACTGGAAGAATCTGGCCTGTGAGTTTCTGGCTTGACTGTTATCTGTATCCACGTAGGTATCTATTGAGTTACTGTTTGTTCCCCTGCAATGCATCTTGTGCCCTTCTCATACCTAGCCTCCTCTCGCATTGCAAAACCCCATTAGATTCCCACTCCTCCATCCCCTTCTCCCCAGCTATGCCAATCCCAAATCCACCCATGACAAACTCTCTGGCCCTTGGGGCAGCTGTCTCCTTTCTGCCAAGTTCTCTGCTGCCTCTCTGTGTGTGGCTAGTGTTCCCTGCAGCCCCTGTGTCTCTGTGTGGGTGCATATACTGTGCTGCAGGTGTTGGTAGTGGGAGTCACTTGATGTTATATAGGCAATTTCTTCAAATGGGTTAGTTTTGCGCATTCCATGACAGTAATGATCCTCTCTTCGCTTAAACCAGTGTATGTGGAGTATGATTTCAGTCTCTCAAATTTACTTCTAACGCTCGGTGCAGTCCTTATATCATGCCGAAGTGAGCCTTATTCTGAAGTTCTTCTTTCTTCCAGTTTTTAGTGGATTCTCTTTGTATACCCTCTTGATTTAAATATAGAGTTTGTAGCATAAAGGTAGCAGTATATTATCTACTCTTTGGGGTATATTTACTAAACCGCGCACACGTGCGTGGCGCACAATAGCGTACGCTAATGATGCACTTAAGTGCTCTTAAGCACCGTGCATGCGTGCGCATCACATTAACGGGCCAGCGCACGTATGCGGAGCGCTGATGTGCGATAGAGGCGGGGAAAGGCGTACGGAGGGCGGAGGAAGGCCCCCGAGGGGCGGAGGGACGGGCTCAATGGGTGGAGAGTGGGAGGGGAGAGGCTCCCCGCACAGGAGCAGGGCTGAATTTCGGCCCAAAAAATACCGCGAGTGAAACCCTCGCGTTAGAGCCGATTTAAAGGGAAGAGAAACATTTACGTCAGCAATGTACAGCAAAACCGGGGAAACCTGCAAAACGTGAGCAGTGTGATACATGTGCACAGAACAAAATAGCAAAAATAAAATGAAAATGACCACAAAAAATTCCAAATAAATTATACTCCAGCTGGGCAACAGTTATATTAATGGTCAACCATGAAAAACACTCCCAGGAAAGCTCCAGGAAAAAGAAATGATTTTTGGAAGGGTCTACGCTCCGTAGACTCATTCAAAAAGCACTGCATTTTAATGGAGCTTGCCTGGGAGTGTTTGTCATGTGGCCCATTGATATCACTGTTGCCCAGCTTGGTTTTGGTTTTTTCCCCTTTTTTGGAGGTCATTTTTGAGGTTTAATTGCACCTTTGTCCCCATACAAGGTAAACGAGCCCACAGTAAAATTGTGCAGAGCAGGGTGTCTGACTCGGGCGGCCAGGTTTCCTATCTCCAGAGACTGCATTGTCTCTGTGGCCACAGTGTGGTGCAGCAGACACAGCCAGTGCCTGAAAGACCACAGGGTCACAAGTTCAAATCCCAGCTGGGGCTCCTGTCAACCCAGTCCCCATAGTCTTACCCACCACTAAACAGTGATAGTACAGACACTCCTTTATGGCAGAGAACATAAGCATGGTTCCAACACCTATATTTTACCCTACACCGCACAGGGACATATCTGCATGTTGGCGGAAGGGTACAAATGGTGGAGGGGGCAGTGGCTGCAAACCACAGCAGACAGTGGCCTAGGCCTGTGCAGGCTGGCACCGTCCACCGCAACAGACAGGCTCTGTCGGATGTACAGTCATGGACTCCCCAGAGAACACAGCATATCTGTGGCAACACAGTGGTGCAGTGCCCACAGACAGCATGTGGAAGAACAGAAGGTCACAGGTTCAAAGCCCAGCTGGGGCTACTGCCAATCCAGTCCACATATTTTTCCTACAACTAAACCGTGATAGTAAGGAGAAACCTTTATTGCTGAGAACATACGCATGGTTCACACGCCTATATTTTACCACACCAAACACAGACACCATAAACAGCCGCATTACCTAGAGCAGAGTCTCCCAAATGCAGTCCTGGAGGGCCCCCACACCATTCAGGATCCATGCTGCCTCTAATAAAGATGCCTGTGCTGCATATCTATGCACCACCCCCATGGTATGCTGATGTAGCTCATGCATATTTATGAGGGACAGCATGAAAACCCGAACAGTGGTTGGAACACCAGGACTGGAGTTGGGACACTCTGCCGTAAAGCAGCAGCCAACAGGGCCAGACACACCCACACACACACCCACAGGCCCCATTGGCCAATGCCTCATGGAGAGGCAGGACATTGGGCCCTGCCTGTATCTCCCAATACTAGCAGTTGCATACCTTAGCAATGCCACCCTACACCTGGGTATATGGTACACAGCTATCAAACGTTGCCCATGATAACTGGAAGATATCAATTCCTACGTTAAGCACATTTTGCTCATTGATCTCCACCATAACAATCATTGTGATGTCTGCGGTGTGCGCTGCAGGTCTGGTCTCTGACAGTGTTTACCACCCTGGGGAGTGACCCCCAACAGTATTGCGTACCATATCCATGCCTGTACTGTGCCCATGACTGGTGTGGTGGGTATGGCTGCTGGACTCCTCTATAGTAGCACAATGCTGGCATAGGTGTGGGGGTGGCTATCTGTCTATCCAGTGTGTGGTGGCTGCAAACACCTTCCACAGCCCACACTGCCAGCAATGTTGCCAGTATTGGGCTGCCAATGTGCATAATGAGGAGCAAGGTACCATGGGTATAGGCCGGACAGGGTGGCCTGGCCAGGGTGCATCTGCACAGGGGCATAGGGCACTGACTGGGACATTTTAGTGCCCGGCCACCACCTACACAGACAGGGTGACCTCAGTATGTCCTGCTGAGAGATCACTCTCACCCTGACTGTGCAGTGACCACAGCATGGCTAGGCACCCCCATAGTGCTATATAGTATTTCTCTCATGTGATAGATATGGTTTTTTTTTGGGGGGGGCCCAGTCACTGATTTAACTGCTTGCTGTGTATGCTGACATCCCAGTTCTGGGTGCATGCATCTCCACTGGGAACATGCACTGTGGACTAACTAGCATGCTGTTTGCAGCTGGTATGTGTCTTGATGGAGCAGCTTGTGGGGTGCAGTGGCTGATGACTTGCTGCAGGAGAATATCAGATAGTGGTGGGGTGCAGCTCACCATATCCAGGCCTAATATCTGTCTGCTATTGTGGTATGGATGTGTAAAGAGTTGCATTGACTGCCCTGTGGGGTGTCTGTTCCTCAGCAGGACCTGGGTTGGTGGTCCCCTCTACTGCCACCTTTGCAAGGAGGTAGAATGTAGATCTATTGATAGGAGACCCTGTTTGCCATCCTCAGCCCGGGAGGGGAGGGGAGGGGAGGAGGGGTGGTGGTGGTGGTGGTGGTGGTACATGGCCCACCACCCACCTGGGGGTCCATGGGGGCTACATCTGACTGAAACAGACAGAGATATCCAAGGTGTTTGTGCAGAAACTACCTATCTCACACATTAACACTGCTTTGGACCTCTGGCATGGTCTCATTCAGTAATGGAAGGTGTTGTGGACCTGGTCCTGGGTGCCTCACTGCACCCTCAGGGTGAGCACTGTACCCGTATAATGTTACGGTGTGTAGCTACTCTGTGCCAGTAAAACACACGGTCAGTACCCCCTATCAGGCCGAGGTGGTGTGTGGGTGCACATGGTCACTTCCCTCTACCAGGCCGAGGTGCTGTGGGGGTGCATTGCCCATCTTGTGTTCATCTGTGGGCAGCTGATTTGCATGTGCAGTGCATCATGAGTATGGGTGGGCTAACCCTATCCTGGTGACTGCAGCAGACTGTCTGTGTGGTGACGTGCAGGCTCTCTGCAGCCAGCCAGGGGTTTGCTAGTAACAATAGAGCTGTAGCTCAATGGTTACGTCACTGCCTGTGATGCCAGAGGGCATGGGTTCAGACCCACAGTGGGGTTATTTGATAGGGTTGTCCAAAGCATTATCTGTTTTTTACTGTACATATTTTGCTGCCAGCAAATACACCCTCAGTGTACTGTACCCATAAGGTGCCTATGAGGGTGCTTTATAGGGCGCCCTATAGGGCACCTTATGGTTTCCGTCCATATAAGGGGCACTGTACATTTTCCTGTGATGCAACTTATAGGGTGCCCTATAGGGTACATTTTAGGGTGCCGTGGCGGACAGTGCACTTTATCATGTGCCCTATGGAGTGCCTTATAGGGTGCCTTATACGGCACCTTCAATTACGGCACGTGAGGGCGTGTTTGCTGGCAGCAATTAATAAAATAAACATAAGGTGCTGGAGCAGAAAATATGTACATTGCAAAGCTGATGCCACAGCCAGCCTTATGTATTAGGCACCCTGGGGAGCAAACTCATGACCCCTGTATCAGCAGTCAGCGCCTTAACCATTGTGCTCCACTGCTGCTCCTCCTTGCATGTCAGCGCACCTACTTATGCTTTGCATTCCTTAAACTGCACAGTGCTGCCATCAAAAACAGTACTCTGACCTTGCGGTACCTCATATGGCACCCTCTAAAGCGCCCTATAAGCAACATTCTAGGGTGTCTTGGCGGACAGTGCACTTTAAAATATGCCTTATAGGGTGCCTTATGTTAACACGATTTGAGAGTGCATTTGCTATTAATGATAATTACAATAAAAATAAAATGCCTCCTAAAGCAATCTTCCCCATAATATGTCATGCCTCAGCCATCCTTGTTCATTGGGCACTGTGGGGGATTGAACCCCTGATCCCTGCACCATTGGTCAGTGCCTTAACCATTGTGCTGTAGTTTTGCTCCTGTGCTTGTACATCAGCGCACCGCCATATGCCTGCCAACATTAAAATGCCTCCAAAATCATTAGCGCGCCGCCTTCTGCCCCCAATATTACACTGGCTCCTAAAGTAATGCCTCAGCTAGCTGTCTTCATTGGGCACTGTGGGGATTGAATCCATGATCCCTGCATCATTGGTTAGTGTCTTAACCATTGTGCTGTGGCTCTGCTCTTCTTCCTGCACATCAGTGTGCCACTTATACCGCCCAGTATTATAATGCCTCCATAAACATCAGCGCGCTGCCTTATGCCGCCCAGTATTAATATGCCGCCAAAAACATTAGCGCGCCGCCTTCTGTGCCTCATAAATGAATGCCTCAGCCAGCCATATTCATTGGGCATTGTGGGGGATTGAACCCCTGATCCCTGCATTGTTGGTCAGTGTCTTTTTTTTTTTAATTTATATTTTATTGATTATCAAACTTATTCATACAAATAAGTAACAAGTAATATAGGAAACAACATAAAATAAGAAAATACAAAGCCAAGCACTTCACAATATAACAGTCCACATTATAGGGAGGAGTGGAGTAATCACACAGCAATATAAAGAAAAAAAAGGAACCATACCCAGGACCCACAATTCAATCTATACCTTAATTACTATCCCTTCATCGACATGAGACTCATGATTTTTTAAAAAAACAGCCAAATGAACAGGATCCACAAACCCATATCGTTTCCCCCGATGCTCCACTAGGCACTTGCACGGGAACTTTAAAAAGAAAGTAGCTCCCAGTGCTAAAGTACGCTCTCTCAACTCCAGAAAGGCTTTACGCCGATTCTGTGTGACACGGGACACATCGGGGAAAATAGTTATCTTTTGACCACAAAAAAGAACATTCTTTTGGGGAAAATACGTTTTCAATACAGAATTCTTGTCCATCTCTGTCAAAAAAGTAACAACTAAAGTAGCACGATTTAAAATATTATCAGAGGAGGACTCCAAGAATTCTGATATATCCAAACTAGTAGGAGAAGATATCTGAACAAGTTCAGCATCTCCCCCATTACCTTCCACATTCTTTTTAAATCTCGGTACATAGTACAAATTAGCAATCTTGATGACCTCAGGCTGATCAAATTTCAAAACCTCCTTCAAATATTTATGAAACAAATTAAGGGAGAGATATAATGTGTAAGTGGAAAATTCAAGCACCACAGGTTTTTAGACCTGGATGCATTCTCTAATACTTCCAACTGCCTATGTAAATACAAGCTATCCCTAGCTACAGAGGATGAATCAACCTGTGTATCATCCATTTTACCCTCTACCTGTTTCAAACGCACATCAAATCCCAAAAATTGATCATCATAATCCGAAAACTTAGCTATCGAGTCTCGAGTATATTCTTCTAATTGAGACAAGGTTCCGGTAAGGGCTACCTCGGTGCGGGTAACCACCGCCCATATATCTTTCAAAGTAACCTCCTGAGGGGACGAGGAGATATCAACAACATCTCCTAGTACCACCGGAGTTTTAAACACTTTAGGCATAGGAAGAACCTTCCGTTCTGAGCGGGCCCGCTCCAAGGAGCCCTCCGGAGCCATCATGGCCCCCAGTTCCAGGCCTGCATTTCCCAAAACCTGGTCCAGAGGCACTACTCGCTCAGACGAGGGGAGGGGTAAGGTAAAACCCCCATTCGGAGATGATGCTGGAGGAGACACAGTACTCACTGAGGCCGAAAGCTCCAAACCTCGATTTTCCACCGCCTGACGAATTAGATGTTTGTCCAACGGACCTTCCGATTTGGAAGCTTTCATTGTAGATACAGCCGACATGTTCTTTTTTCCGTCGCTTCCCCATAACGAAAACAGGCCTCACTCAAACAGCTCAAACCTCCGAAAAGCTCCGAAGGGGCTCCAAAGGGGCGTGGCCTGCCCCTTTGGTCACGCCCCTTCGGGCACGCGCCCGCGACCGCGTTCCGCGGTCTGTCCCAGAGTAAAATAGGGCTCCAACAGGTGCAGCAATCAGCGCCGAGCACACGGGCAGGATGGGATCGCCAGGCAGAATCACTCTCTCCACTCCTCAAACCCCGCGGTCTGTCCCAGAGTAAAATAGGGCTCCAACAGGTGCAGCAATCAGCGCCGAGCACACGGGCAGGATGGGATCGCCAGGCAGAATCACTCTCTCCACTCCTCAAACCCCGCGGTCTGTCCCAGAGTAAAATAGGGCTCCAACAGGTGCAGCAATCAGCGCCGAGCACACGGGCAGGATGGGATCGCCAGGCAGAATCACTCTCTCCACTCCTCCTTGGTCAGTGTCTTAACCATTGTGCTGTGGCTCTGCTCTATGTCTTGCACTTCAGCACGCCACTTATGCCTCTCGCGCAGCTATCCCATGCGCTAAGGTGCGGGGCGCACATGGGCGCCGCGCACCTTAGCGCATATGTAAATTCCGCCTTTCCTTTTTCAGGACGGAACGCCCACTCCTTATATGGCACCCGCACACTACCGGGGCCCGCACTTTACCGGGGTTTTAGTAAACATACCCCTTTATTTGCAGGAGTACACTTAATTATAGTTAGTCATCTCAACTTTTTCATTAACTGCCACAGTGCGTCAATGAACAAGTTCATAAGACCCTAGAACCATAAGATACACCATATTGGGTCAGACCAAGGGTCCATCAGGCCCAGTATCCTGTATCCAGCAGCAGCCAATTCAGGTGACAAGTACATGTCAGGTTCCCAAAAAGGTGCACAGATTCCATGCTGCTTATCTCACATCAATAGAAAGATCACATTTAAAAGCCCGGACTGAGTTAGTCGGGCAAGGCCTGTATGTGCAGGCCGGGCTGAATTATGATCCTGGCCTGCAAGTACAGGAATTTTCATGATTATGATCCCATGGGGCTAGATGTGCCCCACCGGATCTGAATCACGCCTCCGTGTGTCTGGTTGCGGCCGGGCACCCAGAGGGCTTCCATGTCCGGGATGGAATTTGGCCTTTAACTGATTACTTACTGTATCTCATGGGAGGGATACATTCTAGTTTAAGATCTCCTTAATGCAATGTTTATATTTGGAATAAATTGGATTCATACATATTTTCAAATATCCATGCTGGTGTAATAAAAGCATTTCTTTCTTTAAATTGAATCTGAATAATTAAATCAAAATTCTTCCTATGTAGATTATGTTTACTTGGCTCAGGAAGTGACATCTCTTCAAATTTTTTAATTTTTTTTGTCTTATGCTTTCCTTCCCTACCTCCAGATACTTGGTTGGGTGGGTTTCTTTTCTTCACAAATATCTAGAACCCAATAGGAAAAAAGCTAGTCTGACCTCTGTGGTGAGTAAATTAATGGAAATGCTACTGAAACAGAGGATAGTGAGGTTTCTCGAGTTCAATGAATCGCAGGATCTGAGGCAGCAAGGATTTAATGGAGGCAGGTCTCGTCAGACAAATCTTTTTGATTTCTTTGTCTGGATGATCAGAGAATTGGCCGAGGGAGAGCCCTAAATATGATATACTTGGATTTCAAAAAAGCCTTTGACACCATTCCGCACAGGCGACTTATAAAAAAATTGAGCACTCTAGGGATGGACCCTAAAGTTACTGACTGGGTTAGAAACTGTTGAGTGAGAGGCAACAAAGGGTATAGGTAAATGGAGCTCACTCTGGGAAGAAGGATGTTAGCAGTGGTGTGCCGCCGGGATCTCTCCTTGGTCCGATTCTTTTTAACATTTTTGTTAGTTATATTGCGGAAGAGCTGACAGGTAAGGTTTGCATTTTTGTGGATGATACCAACATCTGCAATAGAGTAGACACCCAAGAAAGAGTAGATAACATGAGGATAGATCTAGCTAAGCTTGAAGAATAGTTGAGAATTTGGCAGTTGAGATTTAATGCTAAAAAATGCAAGGTCATGCATTTGGGCTGCAAAATTCCACTTCTGTTCATGAAAGAAGAGTGGGACCTGGGCGTGATTTTTTCTGATGATCTTAAAGTGTCTGAACAGGTAGAAAAAGTGACAACAAAATCTAGAAGGATGCTTGGGTGCATAGAGAGAGGAATGTCCAGAAGAAAAAAGAAGGTGATAGTGCCTCTGTATAAGTCTTTGATGAGACCTCATTTGGAACATTATGTGCAATTCTGGAGACCACACCTTCAATAGGATATAAACAGAATGGAGTTGGTGCAGAGGGCGGCTACTAAAATGGTCAGTGATCTTCATTATAAACCATATGGGGATACACTTAAAGATCTCAAAATGTATACTTTAGAGCAGGCATGTCCAACTTCGAATAGGTCATGATCTACTTTTTTCCGGCCAAAAGTGCCGGTGATCTACCACCATGAAAATTAAGTTTTAAATTAGTTTCAAATTAAATTTTAACCCAATAAAGTTGGAGGATCCCCCCCCCCCATTTTTAATGAACCTTCTGTCATTTACTTGGATGTGAGCAGCTGTTAAGCAAATTAAGCAAAAACAAAACAGAGAGACAAAGATCCAGTAAGAACTGCGAGGGAAAATGGAAAGTACATTTTTTCTTAATGTTTTATTGAGTAATAACATTCTTTAACTGTCTTAATAACTTTATTTAACTTTTATTGAGCAATTTGTGTTAAATTTAGGTCGAATATTGATCCAAGCTGATCTTGCACAATCTTTAATGTTTCGCTCTTGCACATTAGTGAGACGTCTGAGCCTGCATTTCATCCACCAGCTTTTTGAAGTTGGGTGAATATTGCGTGAGGGCCAGTCTCAGGGAATCCTGGAGATGTTCAACTGTCATGTTGGAACATTGTGTACTCTTTGTCATTTTCAGATGGGAAAACGCAGATTCACACAAATAAGTTGAACTGAAACAGGAGTGTACAACTTCACTGCATCTTCTCAAGTTGGGAAATTTGTCTCTAGGCACTAGCTTCCAAAACGATTCTTGCTCAGCACGGGTCTTGAGAAAAATGTCATTTTTAAGGGTTAATATTTCGTTTTTAAGAGATGGCTTGTTCAATGAGTAATTTTTACTGTTAGCAGCTGCAGTTTCTTTAATGTCCACATCCCATTTGAATGAGTATGTCAAGTACTCCACAACTATTCCAATTTTTGGAAGTCACAGAATCCATTTTCAAATTCCTGGATAACAGAACAGATTTCTGTCACATACTTCTCGTTCTGAAAAACAAAATTTGCATATTGTCCCAGATGGTCCTGCGTATTAGCAAAATGATCAAAAGTGTTGTTTGCAAGGTCAGTCATCTTATCATTAGCTCAAACTTGCTCTTGTAGGATGAAACTGTACTCATGATCTCGCCAATGCATTTGTTTTTATCTTGTAGTTCAAGGTTCATATCACTTAGTTTGCCTGTAAATTCAGCGAGAAATGCCAGATCACATAACCACTCCTCATCTTACAACTCTGCTTGGTCATCTCCCCTCTCAAAAAACTTCTTATTTCATTCAGCAAATCATGAAATCTTTGCAGAAATGTGTGCCTACTTAGCCACCTTACATCTGTGTGCAAAATGATTTCCGCTGACCCTTCATCAAGAGTAAGATTGAAAAGCCATCTTTGAAGTGATCTTCCACAAACTGAATTTACAATTTTGAAAATGATGTCCATGATAGTCTTTGCATTGAGTCTCTTGCTTGCCAAAACTTGCTGGTGAATGATGCAGTGGTAAGAAAGGAAATCTGGGAAGTCGTCATGCTGTCTACAGAGGGCTATGAAACCATTAACCTCACCAATCATTGCTCTTGCTCCATCAGTAGTGATGGAAGCAAGTCTATGCAATGGAAGATTACACTTTGTCACAAGAGAATGGAAAGAACTGAATATTTCCTGACCGGTAGTTCTCCCTTTAAAAAAAATCATTCCAAGTAGTTCTTCTTTAACATTGAAGTCTTCAAAAACCATCCGGATAAAGACTAGTAACTGGGCTATGTCTCTTATGTCTGTAGATTCATCCAGTTGGTGTGAGAAAGCAACACAATTGTTCAGTTGTGTCTCCACACATCTTTTTTATTCGCCACACAACGGTGTTTCTTGACAATTGTACATCTTGAATAGCAGCTATGATCTCTTTCTTATTTTTAAATCTTTCAAAAAGATTGTCAGCTGCTTCAAGAAAACAATCTTTTACAAATTCCCCTTCAGTGAAAGGTTTGCATTTCTTTGCGATCAGGTTGCTGACCTTGAAGGATGCTATGGTTGCATTGACCGAATGTGACCTTGGCTTCACCATCAACTGTTGCTGAGTAGCCAATTTCGATTTAAGTCCTTTGAGCTTCAGTTTACGAATTTCACTTTTGGGTGGAAAATCATCATCAAACTTATTTCTAATCAGAGCCTTATAATGACATTCCAGATTATCATTTTTGGGCAAGGATACTGGGGCGTTACAAATTAGACAACAACACTTGTCTTTCACCATGATGAAGAAGTAGTCCATTTCCCATGAAAGTGGAAGGTTTTGCTCTTCTTTGAAACACTCATCTTCATTATACTGGGGTGGCTGGATGTAAGACGGCCAAATCTGCTTAGTTAGTATAAACACTGGCTGAATCTGGTCCAAAACTGTCACTGTCCCATAGTATTAAAGATCAACAGGAACTGAAGACCTCTGGATGATGTGCAATACAGGGACTGCAGATGCCAAAACCACACATGCAGTTCTAAAAGTAAAAATAAGAATTCATCATACTGGCACCAAAAATCAAATACCACCAAACAATCATCAAAAAAACTCAAACACCTGTCCAGCAATCAAATACCGCCAAACAAGTTCAAATACCACCACATACGATTTAATAAATTCTGCACACAAAGTAGAATCAACGCAAAAGCAAGGCAAAATAAAATTGCAGTGTAGAATCAACGCAAAGGCTAGGCAAAATAAAATTGCAGAGGCAAGCACAAGTCACAGTGGTTTGAACCAATTCGAAGGCAAGGTATAGGCAAGTTAGAACAAAATTGGAAAAGCCCGCCAAAATCACCAAATTCTTTACACTTTGTTGTGTCTGCCCGAAAACATTTAATGAAAACGAACTATGAAATGACCAATGAACAGCACAGGACACAACTAATACAGTAAGAGGTATGTTTCCTAAACCATCTTAGGGGTATGTTTACTAAATGGCGGTAACGTTGCAACTGCTGCTATGTTAACGCGCGATGTGATGTTATTGCGTGATGTGATGTTATCGCGCGATGTGTGACGTTATCGCACAATGTGTGACGTTATCGCGTGATGTGATGTTATCGCGCAATAATGGTGCATTACCGTACGATAACGTCACGTATCGTGCGATAACGTCTCCAGTGGCAGTAAGGTGCGCAGAGGGTGGAGTAGTCTCCTCAGAGGGTGGAGTACAGCTCCCCAGGGGCGGAGATAAGGGGTCAATGGGTGGAGAGTGGGCAGGGAGAGGCTCCATTCCCACTAACGCCGTGAAATGAAGGTCTGAACAGTAGCGCCTGTGAAAACCTCGCGCTAGAGGCACATTTGCAGGGGAGAGAGACCACTTCAGTCAGCAATGTGCAGGAAAGGCAGGGAAACCAAAAAAAGGGATTGTAGTGATACATGTGCAGCAGCATCATGGTGCCCAAGTACAAGAGGGAACTACTGTGAGGCTGCAAATGGGGTACAGGGACCTGCAGGCAGGACATGCAGTGGGGAAGCTTGGGCACAGGGTTGGCTAGGCAGATGCCAAGGTGACACATAGGAATGTAGAAGCAGAAAACCAGCAAGATAGCAACTGACCAAGGCAAACATGGCCACGAGTGTGTGTGTCCCACAGTGTCCCAGGGACAATACCCAGCAAGTACCCGAAAGGGCACATAACATTGGCAGGCGGTGCCGGGGGGAAGCGTGGATGTCTAGGCAGGCACCCCTACCCCATATCATGCACCATAGGCAGCCACCTACCGGCACACTGGATGGCCTGGGACTGTGCACCACCAGCACCACCGGCACAAGGGCATGTCAGCATGGGGCGGAGGGGTGCTGGTGGTGGAAGGGGCAGTGGCATCTGCCCACAGCAGACCACGTCCAAGCCCCGTTTACGTGGGTGCCATGCACTGCAACAGACAAGGTCTGTCTGACGAACAGTCATGGTATCCCCAGGGAATACTCTGTCTCTGTGGCAACAGTTTGGTGCAATACACACAGCCAGTGTGTTCACGGGCAGAAGGTCACAGGTTCAAGTCCCAGCTGTAACTCCTGCAAACCATGTCCCTGTATTTTACACTGTACTAAACCGTGGTAATAAAGACATAACTGACATTGCAGATTAAATAAACACACCATAAACACCTATATTTTAACCTACAGGGCACAGACACCATAAACATGTGCAATCCCTAGAGCAGAGTTTCCCAACTGCAGTCCTGGAGGGCCAAACATCATTCAAGTTTCATGCTGTCCCTAATAAATATGCCTCTGATGCATTTGTATGCACTTCCCCCATTGTTTGCAAATGTATCTCATGCATATTCATTAGGGACAGCATGAAAACCTGAACCGTGTTTGGCCCCCCAGGACCGCAGTTGGGAAACTCAGCCCTAGAGCATCGGCCAACAGGGACATAAACATCCACACCCACAGTCTCCACTATCCAAAGCCTCATGGAAAGTCAGGCTGTTGGGCCCTGTGCGGAGCAGCATCTCCCAATACTAGCATCTGCATACCTGAGCAATGCCACCCTAAACTTGGGAACACGTTACACATATATCAAAAGATTGCTATGATTATTAGCAAATAACAAATCCTAAGTTAAACACAATTTGTTGACAGAGCTGCATCATAGCAAACTTTCTGATATCTGTGGAGTGTGTTTCAGTTTTGGTTTCTGACAGTGTTTACCACCCTGGGGAGTGACCCCAACAGTATTGCATACCATAGCCATGCCTGCACTGTGCCCAGGACTGGTGTGATGGATTTCTTTTCTGACATTAATCATAGCAACCTTTTGATATATGTGGAATGTGTTCCCAAGTTTAAGACGGCATTGCTAAGGTATGCAGGTGCTAGTATTGGCAGATGCTGCTCCGCTCAGGGCCCAACAGCCTGACTCTCCATGAGGCTTACGATAGTGGAGCCTGTTGGTGTGGGTGTTTGTGCCCCTGTTGGCCGCTTCTCTAGGTAAGAGGTTCCCAACTCCGGTCCTGGTGGGCCAAACACTGTTCAGGTTTTCATGCTGTCCCTAATGAATATGCAGGGATACATTTGCATACAATGGGAGTGGTGCATACAAATGTATCACAGGCATATTTATTAGGGACAGCATGAAACCTGAATGGTGTTTGGCCCTCCAGGACTGCAGTTGGGAAACTCTGCTCTAGGGATTGCACATGTTTATGGTGTGTATGTGCTCTGTAGGGTAAAGTATAGGCGTTTATGGCGTGTTTATTTCATCTGCAATAAAGTTTCCATCTTTTTACCATAGTTTAGTACTGGGTAAAACATAGGGACATAGTCTGAAGGAGCCACAGCAGGGACTTGAACCTGTAACCTTCTGCCCCTGAATATACTGGCTGCGTGTACTTCACCAAACAGTTGTCACAGAGGCAGAGCATTCCTTGGGGATATCGTGACCGTTCGTCAGACAGACCTTATCTGTTGCAGTGCACAGCACCCACCTAAACAGGGCTTGGCCTTTGTCTGCTGTGAGCAGATGCCACTGCCCCCGCCACCTCCAGCTCCCTTCCACCACCATGCTGACATGCCCTTGTGCTGGTGGTGCTGGTGGTGTGCAGTCCCAGGCCATCCAGTGTGCTGGTAGGCGGCTGCCTATGGTGCGTGATATGGGTTAGGGGTGCCTGCATAGACATCCACGCTTTCCCCTGGCACCGCCTGCCAATGTTATGTGCCCTTTGGGATCCTTGCTGGGTACTGTCCCCTGGGACACTGTGGGACACACACTCGTGGACATGTTTGCCCTTGGTCAGTTGCTGTCTTGCTGGTTTTCAGTTTCTACATTCCTATGTGTCACCTAGGCATCTGCCTAGTCCACCCTGTGCCCTAGCTGCACCACTGCATGTCCCGCCTGCAGCCCCTGTACCCCAGTTGCAGCCTCACCGTAGTGCCCTTTCGTACTTGGGCACTATGCTGTTGCTGCACATGTACCACTACTATCACTTTTCGTGGTCTCCCTGCTTTTGCTGTACATTGCTGACTGAACTGGTTTCTCTCTTCTGCAAATGTTCCTCTAACACGAGGTTTTCACTGGCGTTAATTTTCAGACCCTGATTTCACAGCGTTAGTGTGCCTGGAGCCTCTCCCAGCCCACTCTCCGCCCACTCTCTGCCCACTCTCCGCCCATTGACCCCTTCTCTCCGCCCTCTGGAACGACTTACTCCACCCTCTTTGCACCTTAACGCCGCTGGAGATGTTATCGCATGATAAGTGGCGTTATTGTGCGGTTTATCGTGCGATAACATCACTTATCATGCGATAACGTCACTGCTGCGACATTAGCGATCTTTAGTAAACATACCCCATGGTTTGGGAACTGGGATTTTTAGGCATGGCACATGGGCATGTCTGCAAATTTCATGACCTATGGCCACCGACAGGCAAGCTACACTAGTAGAAATGAATGAGGTCCTGCAAGGGCCCATCCCCCAGGTCAGGGCACATGCAAAGCACAATGTTACATGGTTGTATGCAGTGCTGGCATATGGAAGCATTCAGAAGTAAATCAGGCACACTGAATGTGTCTACTGTCTCTACCACTGGGGAGCGTTGGGTGCACTTGAGAATCTGCAAGATGACCCTTCTTGGTATCATGTCTTCTGGTTCTTTTCCAGCTCAACACCTATTATACTACCTTTATGAAATCCCTATTACTACCCTTCTTCTGCATGCTCTCTTTGGGGGTCTTTTACTTATGGGTATTAGCTGTCGGCATGGGTCTGTCACATGCTAAAGACATGCCTTGGACACACGTTGACAGATAGCACTGGGCCATGACAGCATAGCCGGATTTTGTTGCTAACTGACCATAGATTGCAAATGGGCAGGTTATGGGTGGAGATTAGGTGGGCTGAGTGACCTGCAGTCAACACACACATACAACCTGCACAGTGAGAAAATAGCTTTTCATTCCTCTGCTAGGTAGCACCATGGTGTTGCCCTAATGTATCATAGATTTGGGCGTTATTGGCACACCGCAGCACCCTTCAATTAAAGGTCCCCTGAGTGTGTAGTTTGTTTCATTCATAGGAACCAATTATAGATCATGTAGACAATAGATTTTCACATGTTAAAAAAGTCTAATGTGCATTTTTTAAAAAGTTATTAAAAGAAATCTATGAAATAAACTGAAGAACATTTGGAAATTGTGGAAAAAAAAATTATCCAAAACAAGCCAACATCTTTTGCTCCTATACAGTACATCTCTATTGAGGACCATCCCTATTCAGCCAGTGCAGTGCACATGTTAACTTAAATGCCAGCAGCAACATTTAATATAATCTGTTTAGCACCACTGGCCATATAGGTTTCTATAATATGGTCATCGTGCTGGCATAGTTTAGGCTATTCAGCAGACCTAAACTAACGAGTGAATATTCAAGCACCATAGTCAGTGATATTTTTTAACCTCTGGATGGGATGGTTAACTATAACATCTGTATTCAGTGCCACTATTTAGATAGCAAATGGCTTTGAATATTCTGTTTAAGTTAGGCGGCCTTTTTGCTGTACTAAGTCAAACCGCATAGCAATACAGATAGCAGATGATCACCAACAGGCATATGCAAGCTCAAGATTTTCCTCGTTTTCATCACAAACAAGCTGAATGTTTTTTTGTTTTCATCGTCACTGTGTAGGAATACCTCCGAATGTATGCATGCATAATTTATATGCATGTGCACAAGAAATGTGTTTGCATGCTTAATTTTTAGGTGCGCAAATGAATACCCAAATGAACGAACAAATTCTGAAATGCACAAGCCTAATCGCCAACTATCTTTAAAGTTCCACCTCCACTCTTCCATGGCACAGCCTGGATAGTGCTGGGATGGTCTGTGAGAATTTACAAAGACACAGTCCATATGGTGCTGCTGAAAATTCACAGATAGGCACTCATTCCCGCCGTTCCCCCTCACAGATAGACACATTTTAATATCAGGCCGGATGACTATCACCAGTGTCTGGATAATTTTTTTGCTCGCCATCATCTCTTTCTTATACAGATATTATTAGGCTTATTAGCAATTTAAATGGACCAACATTACCTGTAGATGTTTCTGAGTTGTTATTAGGTATCTAATCTCACTTCCCCCTCCTTTCTTGTCCATCACCTAGGACACACTAATCAGATGGATCGTTTTGGCTTGGATGCTCAGCTAAAGCTCTATGAGGAAATGTCCTAGCTCTGCTCTGCACCCATCATTGAGGGAGGGGTTGGAAGATTCAGTGGATGCAGAATACATGTTTGGGGAATCATATGTGTATCATGGATAGAAAGATCACATTTTACTAAATGTGAGCTAGATTTTGTATTAAGTTGACACTTACGAGACCTGTTTTTTTGCAGGCTGCTACCTAACAGTGTTTTCACATGGTTCTGTTAGCCAATAGACCTCTGTGAAGTTGGAAATAATAATTGAATAAAGTACTAAACATGCAACTGATAAAGTCTGATATATCATAATGTATGTGGGGAGCGGTGGCATTAGGTTCGTAAGTCACACAGGGTGTGGAATCACTTGGTGGGGCACGGACAGGCCCCAAACCTTTCTGTTCATGCATGATATCTCAGATTTCACAGGCCACGTGGCTTGACAATATCACTTTCCAAATTAGCTTTTTGTCAGACAGTGTGACAGCAGTTAAAGAGAATCAGCGTTAGGCCTGCAATAAATATCTTCCTTCCCGCTAGCATTTTACAAGGTCAGTTGAAATCATTTGTGTGATATAGTATATACAGACGCTTAGAGAGAGAGAAAGAAAGAGACCTTGCAGGACTATGCTGTGACCAGCAAAAAGAGCACATTGCCGCAGTGATAAAGATGTAGCTGTGGGGGCAAAGAAAAGACCCCCAAGGCCTGTCTGTTGGGAACAGAAGGGAAAGTAGCAGCAGAACATTTTCCAATAAGTATTTAAAATCAGACAGTGAAAAATGTTGCACTTTCCTGATGCTACAGATTTATTTTCATTTGAGTATTTTCTGAAAATGCCTTTCGCAAGATGGACCTCAAAATGCACTTTTTAAATGACTCTGAAGTAAAATAAAAGACTGATGTAGTATGAAATTCTAGTGCTGGTGCTCAACAAAATGGGAAGGTACTACTCGTTGACACTGAAATGACCTTGGTAGAATTCATTCCTGTTCCATGCACACGCATTAATGATTCATTCAAAACAAATCTCAGTGGGTAGAGCAGCAGAGTGAGGACCAAGGAAGCCAGGTTTGAATCCCATTGCCATTCCTTGTGATCTTTGGGCAAATGTTACTTAACCCTCCCTTACCTCAGGTACAAATTTAGGGCTCGATATTCAAAGGCATTTGCACAGTTTACAGAGCTGTAAACATGTAAATGCCCCTAAGCGGGATATTCAACATTCCCGAGTAATGCCCCGCTTAGCATTGAGGAGAATCAGGGGCATTCTGGGAGTGGGACCCAGGATTAACTGTGCAACATCAATATTCAGCCACTGCCTGCTTATCCCTCAGCGGTGAAAGTTAGGTACTGAAAATGCTGTCCTAACCTTCATTGCCAGAACCAGCCAGACAGTGGCTGTATATTGCCGTCACACAGTTAGCTTGGAGTGGAGGAGTAGCCTAGTACCTAGAAGATCAAGGGTTCAATTCTCACTGGCACTCCTTGTGACTTTGAACAAGTCGCTTTGCCCTCCATTGCCTCGGAAGAAAAGGCTGGCAATCTACTTCCAGTGATACATTGCCAAGAAAACCCAGAGGTAGCTGGGTCGCCATGAGTCAACACTGACTTGATGGCACTAAAAAAAAAAAAAAAAAAAAAACCCAGCCTGTGTGGCAATCCCAGATATTCAATGCTGTTGCAAATGAATATCTGGCCCTTAGATTCTAAGCTCTCTGGGGACAGAAAAATATTTACTGTACCTGCATGTATCTTGCCTTGAACTTCTTAGAAAGATGCGAGCTAAATCCAATTCTCCCTCTTGCAGAAGAATGAATTAAATGCTATATATTATTATTTAAGGGAAAGCAAAACATGGTTTTATATTTGTGAGCTAGACATACAGACTTCTTCTACACTGTGAGAAAAAAAAAAGAATATTAAAGCATAGAGATTGGTGAGACATCATGGTTTGGAACCTTAGAGGCCCTTTTACTAAAGTGTGCTATGCAGTTAATGTGGGTTTGGGCGCATGCTAACCATGCACTACACAGTCAGTATAGCACGAGCTGATTTCCACGCCAACGGTGCTTCAAGTTTTGCAATGGTAAGAAGGTGGATTAGAGGTGCAGAATGGGCATCCTGCAAGGCTCGCAATTAGCACAGGTGCAATTATCACCACCTCAATAGGTAGACAATACTGCACACACACCAGTTTTGTCACATGTTAGGGTATAGTGCAGTGCTTTAACTGATGGGAACATGCTGTTCACACTCCTGCACCTAATGTACCGTGGCTTTGCATGCTATTGGTGTGTTATATGCAATAACACAACATACTTGAGTAAAGGGGGCCCCTTAGAGACAACTGTGCTATACTCCAATACCTGGGTAGGAACCACTTTCTGGTAACAACGGCAGATTGCTCTCTCTCGGCTACTGTTTGGATTTAGCATTTTTGGACTGATGTAAATTATTTTCAAATGGCTTATGGAATTTGCAAGGAGTTATGACTTCCATATACATGTGAAGGATAATTTTATAAAGAGGCGCTTGCCTTCACTGAGCAAGAAGATGCCTGTTTAGGTGCTAGTTTATAATGGAAGGAAGGCACCTGCTTTTCTTATAAAATACTAGCCTAAGCAGCAGAAATGTGATTTAAGCTAAGACATAGACGTTTCCTTCATCCCTAGAGCTGGTGTCTATTTTTTTTTGAAGAATGCACATAAATTATAGCGGGCTAGCATCGGGGCGTTCAGCCGTGGACAGAGGGATATTCAGTGGCACTAACTGAATATCCCGGTCCCTGCAATTAACAGGCCCTATCTGTTTTGAGCAATATTCAGCTGCTAAACGCCTAAGTTACAGTATCTGTTTAATTTAGGTCTGTCAAATAGCAGAGAGTGTCCAGCAATATGTGAAGGAGATTTTCACTAATTGCTGAAATGTAATGTAAGAATTCTTGATATAAAAGTCTGTAAAGTATCATTAGCATGCATATCAAATCCCCTAAAACAATAAGACTTCAAAATTGTGCGCTAAATCAAAGTTTAGGAGACAATGCAGACATTTATCTTCAGGTGTCCACTCAGCACTGCTGCTCTCTAGCACTCTCTCATGACATCTTTCAGCAAGTTACTAGAACTCAGACGATCCCACCTGAACCCCAAATATCCTTCAATGAGTTACCCAACCTTCCTAGAACCCATCACCCCCAACAATCCTCCTCCTACTACTACTATTTAGCACTTATATAGCGCCGAGCACGCAGTGCTGTACAGGTATGACATGCATATAAAAGATATACATATAATAGACAGTCCCTGCTCGTCAGAGTCGTGCTCATCCGAGCTTACAATCTAAAACTCATCAGAGTTTACAATCTGACATAACAATACAAAGCGATAGTCAATTCGGTGCATAGCATAATATGGTCTATGTAAATCAGTCATGGGAGATTGACGGGAATCAGGTTAGGATAAGGGTGGAAGTCAGGATTTGAAGGCAACAGTGAAGAGGTGGGTTTTCAACTTGGATTTGAAGAGGGCCAGTAAGGGTGCTTGGCGTATAGACATAGGTAGGTTGTTCCAGACGTAGGGTGCAGCGAGGTGAAAGGAGCAAAGGCGTGAGTTAGCTCTGTGAGTGAAAGGCCTAAATAGAAGTAATTTGTTAGTGGAGCGAAGTTCCCAAGAGGGGATGTAGGGAGAGATAAGGGATGAGAGGTATTGAGGGGCCGCAGAGTGGATGCATTTATAGGTCAGTATGAGAAGTTTGAACTGTATGCGGAATTGGATGGGGAGCCAATGGATTGACTTGAGAAGAGGAGTAATGTGGGCATGGCGACACTGGTGGAATATTAGTCGAGCAGCATAATTTTGTATAGATTGAAGGGGAAAGAGATGATTCGCGGGGAGACTGGAAAGGAGCAGTTTTCAGTAATCTAGGCAAGAGGAAATTAAGGAGTGCAAAAACATTTTGGTAGTGTGTTCAGAAAGGAAGGGGTGGATTTTGCTAATGTTGAAGAGGAAGAAGCGGAAGGCCTTAGCTACGAGCTGGATGTGTGTGGAGAAGGAGAGAGAGGTGTCAAAGATAACCCCCAGATTGTGGGCTGAGGGAACAGGAAGGATTGTAGATCCATCCACTGAGACTGAGAAAGGGGAAAGAGGAGGGGAGGAGTTGGGGGGAAAGACGAGGAGTTCAGTCTTGGCCATGTTCAGTTTCAAGCGGCGATGGGACATCCAGGCAGCGATGTCGGAAAGGCAGGCTGAGTATCTTGGTCTGGATTGCTGGAGAGATATTAGGTGTAGAGAGGTAGATTTGGGAGTCGTCGGCGTAGAGGTGGTACTGAAAGCCATGGGAGGAGATAAGTGCGCAAAGGGATTGGGTATAAAGGGAGAAAAGAAGGGGGCCCAAGACGGATCCCTGTGGAACACCATCATGGAGTGGGGTGGGGGAGGAGGAGGAGCCTCCAGAGCATACACTAAAGGAGCGATGGGAGAGGTAGGAGGAGAACCAGGATAGCACGGAATCCTTGAAGCCAAGCGAGTAGAGGGTGTTAAGGAGACGATTGTGGTCAACAGTGTCAAAGGCCGTGGAGAGGTCAAGAAGGATGAGGACAGAGTAGAGGCCTGTAGATTTAGCCAGGAGCAAGTCATTGGAGACTTTGGTAAGGGCCGTTTCAGTGGAGTGTAGGGGCCAGAAGCCTGATTGTAGTGGGTCTAAGAGGTCATGGGAGGTGAGAAAGTCGATGCAGCGGTGGTGGACTGCTCATTCTAGTAGTTTAGAAATGAAGGGAAGGAGTGAGATGGGTCAATAGTTAGAAGGGCAGGTGGGATTGAGTGAGAGTTTCTTGAGGAGAGGTGCGACAATAGCATGTTTGAAGTCTACTGGGACAGTTGCCGTGGAGAGTGAGAGGTTAAGAACATAAGAACATAAGATATGCCATACTGGGTCAGACCAAGGTCCATCAAGCCCAGTATTCTGTTTCCAACAGTGGCCAATCTAGGTCATATGTACCTAGCAGTTTCCCCAAGGGACACAGGTTCCACAATGCTTGTATTAGTTCAAGAATTGATATCCTGGGTCCCTTCTTAATAATGGTTTATGGACCTTTCCTCCAGGAACTTGTCCAAACCTTTTTTAAACTCAGCTACATTAACAGCCTTTACTACATCCTCTGGTAACAAATTCCAGAGTTTGATTACACTTTGAGTGAAAAAAATATTTTCTTTTATTAGTCATAAATAGTTTACCCTGTAGCTTCATTGCATGTCCCCTAGTCTTTCTATATTCTGCTAAGGTAAACAATCGATCTACCTTTACCCGTTCCACTCCATTCATTAATTTATAGACTTCTATCATATTTCCCCTCAGCCGTCTCTTTTCCAGGTTAAAGAGCCCTAACCTTTTTAGCCTTTCTTCATAGGAGTATCCTTCCATCCCCTTTACCATTTTGGTGGCTCTTCTCTGAACCTTTTCTAAAATCGCTATATCCTTTTTAAGATACGGCGACCAGAATTGCACACAATATTCAAGGTGCGGTCTCACCATGGAACGATATAGAGGCATTATAATATCTTTTGTTTTATTTTCCATTCCTTTCCTTATCATACCTAGCATTCAATTTGCTCTCTTGGCCGCCGCTGCACACTGGGCCGAGGGTTTTAACATGGTATCCACAATGACACCTAAATCTTTTTCTTGGGTGGTGGTTCCTAATGTGGAACCTTGCATCGTGTAACCATAGTTTGGGTTGTTCTTCCCTAGGTGCATAACCTTGCACTTGTCCACATTAAATTTCATCTGCCATTTTGATGCCCAGTCTTCCAATTTATCAAGATCCTCTTGCAATTTTCCACAATCCTCTTGGGTTTTAACAACTTTAAATAGTTTTGTGTCATCTGCAAATTTGATAACCTCACTCGTTATTCCACTTTCCAGGTCATTTATGAATATGTCAAAAAGCAGCGAACCCAGCACAGATCCCTGGGGTACACCACTATTCACCTTTCTCCATTGGGAAAATTGGCCATTTAGCCCTACCCTCTGCTTTCTATCTTTTAACCAGTTACTGATCCACAATAGTACACTGCCTCCTATCCCATGACTCTTTAGTTTTGCCAAAAGTCTCTCATGAGGGACCTTGTCAAAGGCTTTCTGAAAGTCCAGATACACAATATCAACCGACTCACTTTTGTCCACCTGATTATTCACTCCTTCAAAAAAACATAACAGATTAGTAAGACAAGATCTTCCTTGTCTAAAGCCATGTTGGCTGTCTCCCATTAGGTCATGACTATCTACATGCTGAGTAATTTTATTCTTTATGATGGTTTATACCATTTTTCCTGGTACTGATGTCAGGCTCACCGGTCTGTAGTTTCCCGGATCACCCCTGGAACCTTTTTTAAAAATTGGTGTTACATTGGCGATCCTCCAATCTTCAGGTATTAGAGATGATTTTAATGATAGTTCACAGATTACTAATAGCAGGTCTGCAATCTCGTATTTCAGTTCTTTCAACACCCTTGGATGTATACCATCCGGCCCAGGTGATTTGCTACTCTTCAGTTTATCTAATAGTTGTAATACATCTTCCCGATGTATTGATATTTCCTTCAATTCTTCCGCACCTTTAAATACCACTTCCGTCATGGGTAACATCCCTACATCTTCCTCAGTAAAGACTGAAGCAAAGAATTCATTCAGTCTCTCCGCTATCGCCTTGTCGCCTCTTAGTGCTCCTTTAACCCCTTTATCATCTAATGGACCAACTGACTCTCTCACAGGTTTTTTGCTACAAATGTACTTGAAAAGGTCTTTACTTCGCGTTTTTGCTTCCGCAGCAAGCTTTTTCTCAAATTCTCCCCTTGCCTGCCTTATCAATGCCTTGCATTTGACTTGCCAGTGCTTGTGCTGTTTCCAGGTTTTGTCGTTTGGCTCTTTTTTCCATTTCCTGAAAGATGCTTTTTTGGCAACAACAGCCTCTCTGACCTCACCTTTAAACCATGCTGGCAGTTTTTTGGTTGAGAATATGAGAGATGGATGGAACAATGGTGGGGGAGATGGGATGTAGGAGATGGGTGGGGATAGGGTCAGAGGAACAGGTGGTGGTTTTGGAGGAGGAGAGGAAGAGTGAAGTTTCCTCTTCGGAGATCGTAGGGAAGGAGGAGAGGGTAGCAGAGGAAGTATGGATGGGGAAGGAGAATTGGGGAGGGGGAGGTAGATGAGGGAGTGGGGAATTGGAGGGTAATCTTGTGGATTTTGTCATGGAAGTAGTCGACTAGGGTTTGGGCAGAAAGGGAGGGAGGGACCGGGGATGGGGGCACCTTGAGGAGAGAATTCAGGGTATTAAAATGACAGCGAGGATCAGAGGCGAGGGAGTAAGTCAGATGGATGTAGTATTCTTGTTTGGCAAGTGCTATGGCTGACTGGAAGGAGCGGAGTATGAATTTGAAGTGAATAAGGTCTTCCGGGGTGCGGGATTTGGTACAGGCGTGTTCGGCAGAATGGGCACATGTGCGTAAATAGAGGGTTGTGGGTGAAAGCCAGGGCCGGGGGGTAGAACGTCTGACAGGACGAGGGGTGGGTGGGGCAAGAGTATCAAGAGCAGAGGATAGTGCAGCATTATAAGAGGATACTGCTTCATCGACAGACTTGGAGGACACAATAGAGGAGAGAGATGGAGAAATGGTAGAGGAGAGAGTCAAGGGGTCAATATTATGATGATTTCTAAATAGGTTGGAGGAGACAGGACGAGGTTGAGACAGTGGAAGCTGAAGATTAAAGGATAAGAGGTGATGATCAGATGAAGGAAGGATTGAGTTGTGGAAATTTGAGGGAGAGGAGTTAGAGAAGAGTACCAGGTCTAGGCAGTGGCCATGTATGTGGGTTGGGGCAGTGGAGCAGATTTGTAGGTCAAACGAGGAGGTGAGGGCAAGGAACTTTAAAGCGTGGGGTTCAGAGGGATTATCAACGTGAATATTAAAGTCGCCGAGAATAAGAGTGGGGAAAGAGGGATCGAGGAAGGCGGAGAGCCAGGAGTCGAAGTTGGTAAGGAAGTTCGATTTGGATTTGTCGGGTGGGCGGTAAATAATAGCTACAAGGAGGGGAAGTGGTGAGAAGAGGCGAATGGAGTGGACTTCGAAAGAGAGGGAGGAGTATGACTGAGGCAGAGGGAGAGGTTGGAATTGGCAAGAGGGAGAAAGTAGAAGCCCAACACCTCCACCGCGACCAGTGGTTCGAGGTGTATGGGAGAACTGGTAGCCCCCGTGGCAGAGAGCAGCAAGGGATGTGGTATCGTCTGGGAGGAGCCAGGTCTCAGTTAGGGCAAGCAAGTGTAGCACTTTAGAGATGAAGAGATCATGCATAAGAACAGGTTTCTTAGAGACTGAGCATGCGTTCCATAGGGCACATGAGAACGGGAGAAAGGAAGGAGAAAGGAGAGGGATATGGATAAGGTTAGACAAGTTACGGGAGGATTTCTTTCCAAAGTAAGACAGCGGTCTAGTGGGGACATTACACGGGGAGCTATTTCCAGAATGATACTGAGATCTAGAGGGGCCAGGGTACAAGTGTGTGGGTCTATCAGGTAGGATTTGTGAGGATCTATTTTTAGAGTGAGACAGAGACAGAGCTCTGGAGGGGGTAGGGTTTAGGTTAACATCCATGGATGATTGGTATGAGTAAGGGAGGGTGGATGGGGAAAGGAGTGGGATATGGATGAGCTTAGATAGGGTGAGGAACTCTTCTTAGGGTGAGAAAGAAATCGAGGGGGGCCAGAGTTAGGGTTCACATTACCTAATGAGAGGAGGAGGAGGAGAAGTAGGGAGCGGGGTAAAGCGGAGGCAGTACGGCGTAAGCAAGGGTGGGGTTACAATCCCCCTCTCCCCAGGAGTTCCTGGTATCTAGCTGAGAGCAGGAGTGATCCCAGTTGCTTCTGCCTGTCAGCCACTCAAGACCAAGATAGCATCTCTACCCCTCAGCAGTAGTCTTGAGGTAGTTGGAGTCAAGTTGCAACATAAGAGCACCCTCTCATACTTCATCCACATACTTTTGCAACAACTCCCCAGTGGGTGTAAATATAAACTGATGCATGATAGAGGTGGTTGCTGTAGATTTTGTGAGACTATTTTATAAAGACATGTGAAGGCAGATTTTAGTTAGTACATGGAGTTTGGAACTGAGACACTGAAGTGAGGATGCACGTAATTGCATCGGTATTTTAGAAAACACTCTGCCAAATGCAGGGTCTTTTCTACAATTTTCCGTAAAGCTATGGAGAAATGCATGTGGATTTGCTAACATGTAGAAGTGGAGGAACCAGCTTGCAAATCTGCAGGTGGGAAAAGTACTGTAAATGGGGGCAAATCCACATCGTCTACAACACAGACGCAAGCATGTCACAATTTCCACATGTAAAGTCCACCACTTATGTGTGCATGTTGGCTATTTTGTAAACCTAAACATATTAAGACCACAAATTAAATATTGAGACTGTGGACTTTCTGTTTTCTTTTTTTCTTTTTTTTTTAGAAGAGAAAATAAGCAACGGGGGATTTAGGAAGATAACACCCTTTAATCCCTCCTGTAATCCTCCTAATCAAAATGAGCACTTTATAAAAACCCATACAGCTGAAATCCCAACGTGGAAATTGTAGGTCATACATTTTGATTCTCTTTATAAAATAGGAAATGTCTGTGTTCTCACATTTACTTCTATGTATGTTGGTGGAAGGAGTATTTTGCATTTATATTTATGTTTGTTTTTGTTTTAGGATATTTTGTACATGATACTGAAATTTGGCAAATGTATGAATGTTCTAACATTTTCTACTAATATTACTGAGCATTTGTATAGTACTACAAGACATACGCTGCTCTGCACAGACACATGTAAGAGACAGCCCCTTCTCATCAGAGCTTACAATTTAGTCAAGAGAGACAACACAATCAAGACAGACAACACAGTAGTTTTAAAAATGAAATTCCTCCTTTTTGCTACTTTCTGAAAATGGAAAGTTAGAATAGCTATTAGGAATCCAAAGACCGTTCATGTTACTCAGACTGTACTGCTCTCAGAATGCTCTAGTAGATCTGTAGTTATGTCTGGACTGACAATATTAGAGCCTTACTCTATAGTTAGTCTACTCCTTTCTGTTCCATAAAGAGCAAACAGACTGAAGTCCACGATTTTTAGCCTGCTGCCATCACTCTATTTCCCCTCCTCGCTTCCCTGTCAGCCCTTGTGAAAAGAAGTACAAACAAGTGAGTGACAAGTTTATTTGTGTACTTCAGCTGGGAATTTGATGTGGCAAGTGTCAAGAATGCATTTTGTATTTTCTGCTAGAGTGTCTTCCTAGTTTTGGCAGCTCTTTATTACCAAGTGATTGCACTGACTGTATTTATTTGGGCTTGTGTTATGGTTGAACACTGTGAGCCTCACAATATATTACAATGCAATCAGGTATGCGGCTCTGCAAAGACCTTCCGGGAAAATGGGAGCATAATTAATGAGATGCTAAAATACTAAAACCACAGGGTGGGCGAGCCAGCTGGGACTCAGATCCTACTGTGTTCTGACCCATCTAAGTATCTTCATTCAGATTTCAAAAACTCTGATTGAATGGCAGAAGAATTGGCTCAGATTTCAGTCTGATTCCTTGACAAACAATTCAGCATTACTCATTATGAGCCTGGAGAAGGGACCCATATGGTTTTCCAAACTATATGCCGTCCTACAGATTTGATTATGCTTTGCAGTGGTCTGATAGACGTGATCATTTTCTGGAAAGAATTCAGTTTTCTTTTTTTTTTTCCATTTGAAATTACTTTATTAACAATAAAGATGTGAAATACAATCGAGTCCACATCAAGAGGAAGGCTTACTTGGAACCCATACAAATAAACCCCATCTCAACAACAATAAGCACTTGAAAACCCCGTATAAAGTCTTATTAAAATGATGCTCACTTAAACCAGGAGAAAACATTATTCAAGCAAAGGAGAAAAAGGAAAAGGAAAAGAGAATCAAATTAAGTATTCATTCTCTCTTCCAAAAAGGCCTCCAATTGGTCTGGCGCCACATAAACATATTTATCCCCATGGAAAACAACAATACACTTGCCTGGATACTTCAAGAAAAAAGGAGCCCCAATTGCCAAAGCCCTTCTTCACTTTTGTGTTACCTTGCTGACATCAGGAAATATTTGAATCAAACTCCCAAAGAATAAAGCATCCTTCTTGACAAAATATAACCTCATAAGCATATCTTTATCACTCAATAATAAAAAAAATGTTACCACCAAAGTCGCACGGGTTGAAATAGCATCTAGGAAAGATTCCAAAAAGAGACTCTGGTGAGGAGGGAAGCACACACCCCTCCTCCACTCAAGTTCCAGATATTCTAAGCACAGATATATAAAATATATTAGATAACTTTATCCCTTCAACATCTTCCATAATATTACTTCTTTCAAGTAAAGAAAACTCTGTGACTTGGGATAGGGAGACCACAATGATAGCTTTGTACGAGTCACCACGTCCCAAACATCCTTAGGTGGGTCCACTTTCTGAACAAAATCAGGAAAAGACAGCTGCTTGAGTCTCTGATTTAAGTCAGAAGAGTTAAGTCCTTTGTTCAAATCAAAGGAGGGCCTATGTGAGACCATAGGTAGTTTGTCCATGCCTGCATCAACAGAGGGGGCCATCTGCCTGAGTCACTTCTTCCTGACTGGGCTGGGTAAAGAAAGAAGAGAAAATTCCAAAGCAGTAATCGCTGTACCAAATGACCCTTCCAACTCCAGCAGAGATGTCTCCATATTAACAGCTTGAAAATGGAGGTTCAGCAGCCCCACAGTCTTAACCGCCTGGGCCATAAATACTTTCTTCCTATGCTTCCCCATATAATTTCCACGGATGCTGTTACACTCCTTCAAGCTCTGAAGGGGATCCAAAGGGGCAGGACATGCCCCTTTGGCCATGCCCCTTCAGGCACGTGCCCTGGGGCATGCATCTGTGGCCACATCCTACAGCTGCCAAGGGCTCTTATAGCAGCTAAGGTGATGTCAGCTGCTGCTCCTCCTCTCCTGCAGCGAGTAAGGGTTTCAAACAGAAGAGTAAGTAAGTGTAGCAAGCAAAGTCTAGTTTTCTTCCAAACCAATAAGCTAGTCATTCTTTCCTACCCTCACACTCCCAATTTTGAGCATCAGGGGTGGGCACCATTAAAATACAAGCTGCTAGGTCAAACTCAGGATTATGGTAATAAAACCAAATCAGTATGGCAGATAAGGCATATTGGGAGCTATTTTAGAAGCCTTATTGCAATTTTCATGTGGAAAATCTGCCATTTACACATGGAAATTGACATTTACACGTGGAAGCCATTTTAGAAAGGGCAAAGCTTACACGTGGATGTTCAAAAGAAGCAGAAATTACAAGAAGGCGTGTCATGCGTATAATTAGAGCATGGCCTGGGTGGTTTATAAATTTACGCATGTACTTCTCGTTTCATACAGTGAATGCACGTGTATGACCAAAACATTTGACAGGATTTACAACTGTAAAAAGCTGGGGAGGCAAAAGACAATCTGCGGCCTCAAGCGAGGGATGAGATGGCGTCCCCCCCCCCCACCAAAGTGAGGAGGGGCTTTCTCAAAACTCCAGTCAGGGACTGAATCAAATAAAAAAGCCAATTGGATAATGTGAAGGAAATACAAGATGTTCGCATACCAAGGAACTAAAAGACAGAGCAAGAACCACACACAGTTTATAACACCAAATTATAACTTGTTTTAATTTTAGTTAAACTGTTTTATGGTTCTTGCTTTTTCTTTGTGAATATAGATTTTGCATTCACAGAACCCCCCTCTCTCAACAATGGGTGCAGAGCAGAACTAGGACATTGATCCACAGAACTCAATATCTAAAAAAAAAATTGATTCTGATCATCTCACTAACAACAACAAACATTCTCCAGTACCAGACATATTGTGAACTAATACAAAACCCTACAACAAAGCACTGAGGATCTATAGAGCAAATCTACCATATCATATCATACCAGCACCAACTTCCAGAACATACAAAGCCTACCCAATAAAAGCACCACTGTAAATACTGCAGTGGGCCATGGAACAATGAACACCTATTTGAAAAGCTGAATAATTCAGATTACTATACAGATCCCTGCAAGCAAACTCCATGTTAACAGAACACCTGACCCTGGTCACAAATGCAGAACAGACTCTCACCAAGTACAAAATAATTGAGCATAACCTAAAAATAAACATATGTAGTTAAAAATTAAACTGCAACCCCAAGAAGTCAGATTCTGCATACAACACCAGAGAAATAGAAAAAGATGCATTTCCCTGTATTGTATAAAATATAAAGATAGCATCAAGTCCAATCATTAAAATGAAAATAAAATTATTGTCTGCCTTTGTTGTCTGACCATTTTATTCTCTGATCATACTGGCCACAATCTGAGGTTTCTGCTTTCTTCCACCTCACAATGCCCTATCCCCTCCACCTACATCCCCCCAGGGGTGGCATGAGGGTGATGGAGGGCCATATGTGGAGATTCAATGCTGCATCATTTGCATACATTTAGAATACTTTACTTTAGAAACATAGAAACATGACGGCAGAAAAAGACCACATGGCCCATCTAGTCTGCCCTTCCATAACAACCACAACAACAGTCCCCTTTTTTCCTTTAGAGATCCTCTGTGTTTGTCCCATGCTTCTTTGAATTCAGATACTGTCCTCCTCTCTACCACCTCCACTGAGAGACTATTCCACGCATCTACCACGCTTTCTGTAAAGAAATATTTCTGCATATTACTCCTGAGTCTATCCCCTTTCACCCTCATCCTATGTCGCCTCATAGCAGAGCTTGCTTTCAATCGAAAGTCTTTCCTCTTGTGCATTTATGCCATGGAGGTATTTAAACATCTCATTCATATCATCTCTATTCCGCCTTTCCTCTACAATATACATATTAAGCTCCTTAAGTCTGTCCTAATATGCTTTATAATGAAGATCACTAACTATTTTAGTAGCCACCCTCTGCACCTACTCCAACCTGTTTATATCCTTTTGAAGGTGCAGTCTCCAGAATTGCACACGATACTCAAAATTAAGTCACACCAACAACTAATACAGAGGCACTAGCACCTCCTTTCTTCTGCTGGTGATTCCTCTCTCTATGCACCCAAGCATTCTTCTAGCTTTCACTGCCGCTTTTTCTACCTATTTAGATCATTAGACACAACCACGCCTAGGACCCGCTCTTCTTTTGTGGACAGAAGTACTTCACCCCCTATACTGTATCGCTCCCTTGTATTGCTGCAGCCCAAATGCATGACTTTGCATTTTTTAATATTAAATCTCAGCTGCCAAATACTAGACCATTCTTCAAGCTTAGCTAGATCCCTCCTCCTACACCTTCCTGGGTGTCTACTCTATTGCAGATTTTGGTATCATCAGCATAGAAGCAAACCTTACCTGACAACCCTTCTGCAATATCACTAACAAAGATGTTAAAAAGAATCGGACCAAGGACAGATCCCAGCAGCACTCCACTGGTAACCTCCTTCTCCTCAGGGTGAGCTCCATTTACCTTTAACCTTTGTCACCTCCCTCTCAACCAATTTCTAAACCAAGTAGTAACTTTAAGGTCCATTCCTAGGGTGCTCAGTTTGTTTATAAGTTACCTGTGTGGAACAGTGTCAAAGGCTTTACTGAAATCTAAATATACCACATCTAGGGTTTTCCCTCAGTCCAAATTCCTCGTCATCCAATTAAAGAAATCAATCAGATTTGTCTGACAAGACCTGCCTCTGGTGAATCCATGCTGCCTCAGATCTGGTAGTCCATTGGACTCCAGAAACCTCACTATTGTCTTTTTCAGCAGCTTTTCCAATAATTTACTCACCACCAAGGTTAAACTAACCGGCCTGTAGTTTTCAACCTCATCCTTACTTTCGCTTTCGTGTAAAGGGACCACATGTGCGTCTTTCCAGTCCTCTGGCACCACTCCTGACTCCAAAGGTGCTTTGAAAAGGTCAGTCAGTGGAGCTGGCTCAACTTTCTTTGTCCCTGAGGAAGCCCGTATGGGTGAAACAAAGATTTTTGTTGGGCAGCAGAAGCTAGTTGGATTAGCCGTCAGCATTTCCTAAGCTAAGCACATTGGCGGGGACTTTGTGGGAGCACTTGTGAAAGCTTTTTGTTTGTGTATGCCTTTGAGCTGGTGCATGTAACAGCTTCCCTGTACATTCCCCGGGCGATTACTATATCTGTTCTGGTTTTACCTCTTAAAGGTTGTGGGTAAAGAGGACACCAGTAACTGTTGAATAATGTATAGATAAAAATTGATTAAAGAAATATTTGAGACTGAAAAAGTACTTTTTTAAGTCTTTCATTTTAAATAAAAATAAAAATTTAAATAATAAAAAAAGAAATTTAAAAAAGGGGGAGTTTTTTAAGCCAGTGATGTTGAATGTTCAATTTCCCCTACGGTTGTGATTTGCCACATAGATAAAATGATGAGATTTGCATGACTAGTTGCTCTTTCTTTTTAAGACAGGATCTATAGAGCGGGACCCTTTTACGGTCATTTTAGTCCTGCTGAGGTATCAGTGTTGATAGTTTGAGATATTGAATGATTGTGGGAGTGTATTAATACTCTTTTTGTGATTTCCCATACTACGGCATTAATGCAAACTGATTTCCCCCTTTCCCCTTTTCTATGGAGGTATTTAATGTTCTACTTGCCTGAGGGTTTTTACTTACATGGGGGCTTTCTTCACCTATCCCCAATGAATTTAGTTTAAAGCCCTCTTCAGTAGGTTACCAAGTCTGCTGCAGAAGAAACTTTGATCCGTCTAGGGTTTATAAATAGAGAATTATAAAATACTACCCTAACTGGTAGAAACTGTACCTTAAGTTACAACAGAGACATATACACTGTGGTACTGCAGACCCTCTGCAGACAGAAGAAAATGCTTTTAACTTAGAAAAAAGAGGCAAACACCGGCTGCAGCATCGCGAGGAGCCATATAGGGGGAGCAAGAGGGACCTCTGGAGGACTGAGGAGCCACACCCCAGAGCCAATGATGCAATACCAGCCTGCACCCAATCCAGAAAGGGAAGAATTCCTTTTAAAAGCCCAGACACAGGAGACACAAAGGACACAGGAAGGAAGCTAACCCTGGAAGGAGAAAGGAGAGCTTTCCTGGAAGGAGAGAAGGACCAGGGAATAGGAGTCCTGACAGAAGGAACTGGCCCAGCAGACTCAACAGAACCAGGTGAAGGAATCCGCTTCAAATATCCCAAGAAGGGAGAGGATACACTTTCCAAGTGGGAAAGATACAAAGAAGAAGCTAACCCTGGAAGGAGAAGGACTGTGCCAGAGAGTCCTGGACCTGAGTCTGGCAGAGGCCAGCAACCTTTGAAAGACACAACGAGGAGTAACCAAGAAGGAGGTGAAAGAGTTACTTTGAAAGGTAACATTCCTGGCCCAGAGAGAAAGAAGCTGTGGTGCAAGCGTGGCTTAACCCCAGCAGAAGGCCGGCCGGGGAACTGGAGGCCTACCTTGGTGTCAGAGAAGCCAAACCACAGCAGGAACAAGCATCAACCCTCACTTGACCGTGATAAACCCAAAAGGAAAGGTAATCACTATTTTACTGATTGTGATTTTATGAATGCTGTGACGCAGGAGGAGCAGGGCCTAGAGGAATGCTGTCCTTCTAGAACTATTTGTGCTACAAAATACAAACCTGTGCCAAACAAGAAACTCTCTAGTATAAGAGCAGTAGGCAAGAGAAACTGTCCTCACTCTAGAGGTGTACAAAACCAAGGCTTACCTTTGGATGCAGCGCATTGGGACATCGTACATTGTATAAAAAGCCTGAATGCGAGCCACTAGATATTCCTGACTGTGAACCAATGCAGGTGGAATTCCCGGATGACCTTTCGGACCCTGAGATGGATTGCAGCTATTGCCTGGCAGAAAGCTTTGAGCCCTTAGCCGAGGAGTAGAGCTGTGGTCTGGGGGAAGGTTTGAATCTGTGTTTCTTATAGTACTGCTGTGAAGTTAACAGGTCTAACTCAGTTCATGTTTCTTTTTCTTTCAACCTGAAGCAAGGACATTTTTGTGTTGATGTAAATTCTGAGCTATTGAAGCTATTTGCAATACGGGAAATAAAAGCCTTTATTCTCCCTACACTCAGACTGTTATATTCTTTGGAGCTTTGGTTACCCAGAAGGCTACCAGGACTATAAAAACCTGGGCCCTGTCTTTGAGTTAAACTCCACCATAAAATATTTTTGTGTCCACCCTCCCTGCTGTGACATCCCAGTGCCACCAGGGGGGCGTTGTGACAACACTCACCCTAGAACTGGTTTAAAATGCGCACACCTAGATGTTTACAAGAACGTATGGAAATTATAACATTTTATAATCTAGGTGAGTGCTTCTGCGTTCCGTCCACACTCAGCCTAAACTTCACCCATGCACATGCCAACTGGCAAAATACAAGCCAACGAACAACTCTTGTAAGTTTACGCTAGTCGGTATAATGAGAGATCATTAACATACATAAATTACTAAAATAACTCCATATTAGATGTGTACTCAGCGCCCAAAATTGCTCATCCTCCTATAAATTTACTAAGCATGTGCACAACCAAAATCGTTGTCGTTTTCGTTGACAACAAATTCAACTTTTTCTAGTTTTTGTCATGATTGCGTACCTCCTGAACATGTGTATTACTTGTACATGCCTATACCTCCAAATGTACATGTGCATTATCGATACATAGGCACACAAGCAATTTGTGCACACTCTTAATTTTTCAGTGTGGAAATGAATGGCTTAAAAATTACTTCCATAAAGCTCCAAATATCTTGAGCTGGGACAAATTAAGCTTTGCAAGGATAGGTTCTGTCGTCGTGTACTTCTCTTAACTAATTATGGTTTTAATAACATTTTTTTAAACCTTCACATCCATAATGAAATAATCCTTACTTTTCACTTACACCAGTTTAACAGCACTAACTCCTAGTAGTCATATTAGGCATTAAATGATGTGTGCAAACATGTCTTTCCAAAATTCACTGGGGGGTATACAGATTAAAGAAATAAATTAACAAACTAATTAGTTGTGTAATCTGTTTACCCAGTAAACATGGGAAAGCTAATTAGGAAAAGAGAAAAAAAATCATTCCAAAATGGAATTCTTTGAAACAGTTTTCCACTGGAGCGTTAAGTAAATACTGTAACGATATTTATATTTACAGTGTGTCTTCTTCAGTTTCTTCATGGTTTGCAGGGTTGAATATAATTTACACAAGAAGTATTCATACTGTAGGCACAGTTTCAAAAGATATACATTTGCAAATTTCTCATTGCTTTACATTGTAATCGTTATTAAGGAAATCAAATTCCCCCCAGGCCGGAAAGCAAGTCATTCAGAAATATTAAGAGGTGATTTGCTTAGGATTTCAGATTTGAAGATAGGCACCAGATAAAAAGAAAGGACTTGGAGAGTGGAGTTGCCATTAAAAACAAAGGGGTATATTTACTAACCCATCTTAATGTTATCGGCGCTAGTTGCAGCGATAATGTGAAGAATGCCATATAAGGAGTGGGAGTTCCAGCATCAAGGTAGCAAGAATCTCTATCAAGTGATATTGGGCGCCGTGGCACATTAAGGCGCGTTAACCCTAAATTTATGCCAGCACAGTATTAGAAGCTATAAAGATGTAGCCCACTGATTACTGCAATGATTGTGGAGGTAGAGGTCATGGGTTTGATCCTGCAGTGGTGTTATGTAAGAAGGCTGTCTGAGGCATTTCCCTTTTTTAATTTCAATCAGTGCTATCTGAGACAGTTCCCGTTTTTCATGTACATCAGTGCTGCCAGCAAAAACACCCTCACAGTGCCGTAACATAAGGTGCCGCATAAGGCGCCCTATAAGGCACTCCACAGGGCACATTATAAAGTGCCCTGTCTGCCAAGGCGCCTTCTAATGTTCCCTATAGGGCGCCTTATAGGGCGCCCAATAGGGCACCTTATGAGGCACCTTAAGGTTACAGCACTGTGAGGGTGCATTTTGCTGGCAGCACTGATTTAAAGTAAAAGGAAAAGCCTCAGACAGCCTTATTAAATAACACAAACCCAAGATCTCTGCCTCCACAGTCATTGAAGTAACCAGTGGGCTACATCTCTATAGCTACTACCACACCGCTGGCTGGCTACACAAAGACTGCAGGTCACCACACAAACTGTCTGCTGTGGTTATCAGGATAGGGTAAACCCACCCGTACCCATGATGCACTGCACATGCAGAACAGAAATCTATAGCTGATCACAAGATGGGGTATGCACCTCCACAGCACCTAGGCCTGGTAGGGGGAACTGACCATGTGTGTTACTGGCACAGAGTAGCTACAGACCGACACATTGTGCGGGTCCTGTGCTCCGCAAAACCTGGCTTGGCTGAGATAGGCTATGCTGCAGGTCCCCATCAGTGCCAGTGTGTGATGGGTAGTCCTTGCAGATGCACCTAGGATATACCTGTGTCCATCTGTATTTCCTAGTCACGTCTAGCCCTTGTGGACTATGATGCACCCGGAATAATGCATACTCTGCGTGGGTGCCATGGTCACATGTTATAGGTGAAGGGGGGTGTTTGGAACCAAAAGAGGAATATGTTGCACCACCCAACCCACCCTCTGTGGCTCAGGGTGGGGGGACAGGATCTCCCACCAACAGATCCACATTCTACATCCCTGCAATGGTGGCAGCAGAGGGGACCATCAGCCCCAGTCCTTCTGGGGAACGGGCACCCTAAAGGACAGTCTGTACACATCGCATAAGGCAATGGCAGACAGGCAGAACTCTGGAAAAGCTCAGCTGAACCTCACCACTATCTGACATTCACTAGCAGAGGGCACAGCCAGTCTCCACCCACTGTACCCTGCAAGGTGTCCCAGCCATCATTTACTATGTGGCATGCTAACTACAGACAGTCTGCTAACTAGTACATGGTGCATGTTTCTGGAGAAACTGTGTGCACCCAAAACTGGGATGTAAACACACACACCAAGCAGGTATGTTAGTGACTAGGCCCCAGAAAAGGGAACCCATAAATATCACTTGAGAAAAACATTGTATAGCACTATGGGGGAACCTAGCCATGCTGTGGCCACTGCTCAGTCAGGGTGAGAGTGACCTCCCAATATGACATGCCATGGCCACCCTGTCCATGCAGGTGGTGGTTGGGCACTACAATGTCCCAGCCATTGCCCTATGCCCTGTGCAGATGCATCCTGCCCAGGCCACTCTGTCCGGGCCATACCCATAGTACCTTGCCCCTCATTATGCACATTGGCAGGCTAACACTGGAAACATACACACACTCCCACACCTATGCCAGCTATGTGCAACTATAGGGGTTTGTGGCAGCCCTGGCTGCCACACCAGTCCTGGGCACAGTGTGGGCATTGCCATGGTACGCAATACTGTTGGGGTCACTCCCCGGGGTGGTAAACACTGTCAGAAGCAAAAAATGAAACACACTCCACAGATATCAGAAAGGTTGCTATGATGAATCTCTGTCAACAAATTGTGTTTAACCTAGGATTTGTTTTCTGACATTAATCATAGCAACCTTTTGATATATGTGGAACGTGTTCCCAAGTTTAGGACGCCATTGCTAAGGTGCCAGTATTGGGAGATGCTGCTCCGCGCAGGGCCCAACAGCCTGACTCTTCATGAGGCTTTGGATAGTGGGGCCTGTGGGTGTGGGTGTTTGTGCCCCTGTTGGCCGCTGCTCTAGGGCAGAGGTTCCCAACTCCGGTCCTGGTGGGCCAAATACTTTTCAGGTTTTCATGCTGTCCCTAATGAATATGCATGAGATACATTTGCATACAATGGGGGTGGTGCATACAAATGCAGCACAGGCATATTTATTAGGGACAGCATGACACCTGAATGGTATTTGGCCCTCCAGGACTGCAGTTGGGAAACTCTGCTCTAGGGATTGCACATGTTTATGGTGTCTGTGCTCTGTAGGGTAAAATATAGTAGATTATGGTGTGTTTCTTTTATCTGCAACGGTTCCATCGTTATAACCACAGTTTAGCACTGGGTAAAATATAGGGACATGGTTTGCAGGAGGCACAGCTGGGACTTGAACGTGTGGCATTCTGCTCCTGAACACACTGGCTGTGTGTACTGCACCAAACTGTTGCCAAAGGGGCAGATCATTCCCTGGGGATACCATGACTGTTCATCAGACAGACCTTGTCTGTTGCAGTGCATGGCATCCACCTAAATGGGGCTTGGCCGTGGTCTGCTGTGGGCAGATGCCACTGCCCCCTCCGCCACCAGCACCCCTCCGCCACCATGCTGACATGCCCTTGTGCCGGTGGTGCTGGTGGTGTGCAGCCCTAGGACATCCAGCGTGCCAGTAGGCAGCTGCCTATGGTGCATGATATGGGGTAGGGGTGCCTGCATAGACATCCACGCTTCCCCCCGGCACCACCTGCTATTGTTATGTGCTCTTTGGGGTACTTGCTGGGTACTGTCCCCTGGGACACTGTGGGGCGCATCCTCGTGGCCATGTTTGTCCTTGATCAGTTGCTGTCTTGCTGCTTTTCCGCTTCTACATTCCTATGTGTCACCTAGGCATCTGCCTAGCCCACCCTGTGCCGCAGATGCTCCACTGAATGTCCCGCCTGCAGCCCCCTGTACCCCATTTGCAGCCTCACCGTAGTGCCCTCTCGTACTTGGTCACTATGATGTTGCTGCACATGTATCACTACTATCACTTTTTTTGTTTCCCTGCCTTTGCTGCACATTGCTGACTGAAATGGTCTCTCTCCCCTGCAAATGTGCCTCTAGCGCAAAATTTTCACTGGCGCTAATTTTCAGAATTTCATTTCACAGCAATAGTGTGCCTGGAGCCTCTCCTCGCCCACTCTCTGCCCATTGACCCCTTCTCTCTGCCCCTGGGGAGCCTTACTCCACCCTCGGCGCACCTTACCGCCGCAGGAGTCGTTATTGCGCAATATGTGACGTTATTGCTCGGTAATTCGCCATTATCATGCAATAACATCATGTATCATAGTGCCGTTTAGTAAACATACCCCTAAGAAACCTTTGCATACCTTTGGCAAAGTCCCTTTCTCTATTAGGAGCATTTCTGAATTGTATTATTTAATGCTTGTTCTTTCAAATATAAAATTTCCCTTAACTCTTTAATTTGATCAGAACTAGTAATATGACATTCTTCTTGTAAACAATGCTTTTGGTTTTTTGCATTTATGAAGTTCATCAATGGAAATCGGTACCCTAGTATGAAAGCTTTACACGTGTAAGACAAACATTTTTTTCAAATTCAAGTGTGTACTGTATATATATATAAATTGGCTTCAGTGCTAACTTCTGAAGACCCAGCAGCCCCTGGGTTTCTTGGCAAGGTATGACCAGACGTAGTTTGGCAGGCAATGGAGGGTAAAGTGGCTTGCCCAACATCACAAGAAGTGCCAGTGAGAATCAAATGCTGCTCTCTGGGGTACTAAGCTATTGCTCTAACCACTAGGCTACTCCTCCACTCCTTCAGGTGTTTATTACAGTGAGGGTTATAGGAATAGCATGCAATTTATAATTTGTCTATCTGCATATTTTTCATCTCTGCATCGCTGGAAGATATGCAAGTAGATTCTCTGAGCATATGCAGATTGAAATGAATACAGAAGAGGAACAGCAAAAGATGCTGGGGAAATACAAAAGGGAAGAGGGTTGTCTTCCCTTTGAGCCCCCTGGAATCACCCAGTGAAAACTCTTGATGAAATAATTTGTCCTATAGTTGAAGCCAGAATCATCTGGGAATCCACTGTGGAGGAGCAGCTCACTCTGCTGGGGATGGATATTTAATTAAGCCTGGATGTGTGAGTGATACCTCCTGTGCCTGCCAACAGGCTTTGCCAATAGTATTCAGATCATGCCAAATGGAGGGAGCTGTGGCAGAGGAACTTGCCGGATGTGGAAGCAGGACAGTGGTGCCTGTTGACAAGGCATATAAACTATGGGGCCATTGCAGATGGGGGAGTAGGTGAAGGAAGTTTCCCTGAAGTAGCATTCATGGAATTTGGTCTTTTTTGGCTCCTGTGTGGGGAAAGTACTGCTGTTAAAACTTACATTTTCTAAGGCATTGGAAAGTTTGAGAAATAGGTCCCTTGGGTGCAATTTGATCTGTTCTGGCAACTTTAGAACAGTCGATTTCTTCTTTAGCTGAATTGATTTCACATTTAATACTTTGGGACAGTGACAGTTTTGGACCAGATTCAGCCAATGTTTATACTAACTAAGCAGATTTGGCCTTCTTACATCCAGCCACCCCAGTATAACAAAGATGAGTGTTTCAAAGAAGAGCAAAACCTACCACTTTCATGGGAAATGGACTACTTCTTCATCATGGTGAAAGACAAGTGTTGTTGTCTAATTTGTATCGCCCCAGTATCCTTGCCCAAAAAGGATAATCTGGAATGTCATTATAAGGCTCTGCATAGAAATAAGTTTGATGCTGATTTTCCACCCAAAAGTGAAATTCGTAAACTGAAGTTCAAAGAACTTAAATCGAAATTGGCTACTCAGCAACAGTTGATGGCGAAGCCAAGGTCACATTCGGTCAATGCAACCATAGAATCCTTCAATGTCAGCAACCTGATCGCAAAGAAATGCAAACCTTTCACTGAAGGGGAATTTGTAAAAGATTGCTTTCTTGAAGCAGCTGACAATCTTTTTGAAGGATTTAGAAATAAGAAAGAGATCATAGCTGCTATTCAAGATGCACAATTGTCAAGAAACACCGTTGTGTGGGCGCGGGGACACAGATCATTAACATTGTTTTTCTTTTCCAGATGGGGGCAGATCTGTGCAGGGATGTTGGATGTTGGGGCATTTGTTTGTGTTCTGGGCTGGCAGACGTGCCGAGGAGAGGCCTATCGGGCGGAACCTGAGATTGGAGCCTGCAGTGGTGGCGATTTCATGGCTGGGCGAGAGAGGACTGAAATGGCCGCAGCTGATGCCCTTGCTTTGTCACCATGCGCATTTGAGGACAACGCCTGGGTTCCTACTGTTGCACTTGGGGGGCAATGATCTGGCATCATGGACCTGCAAGCAATTGATCAATGCTGCAAAGAGGGACTTCGCTCGTATATTGACAATGTTTGCAGGGGTGGTGCTCATTTGGTCAGATGTCATCCCAAGGCCGGTGTGTTTGGGGCAGCGGCGCTGGTCCCGGGGGTTGACTAAGATCAATAGGCAGATTGGGAGATGGGTGGTGGAGCACGGGGGGCATCAAGTGCAGCATGAATGGGTGGATGTGGCCTGTGCAGGGTTGTACAGGCCTGATGGGGTGCATTTGTCCCCGGTGGGGCTCGACCTTCTCCTAAATGACTGGCAGGAGGCATTGGAGCGGGTGGTAGGGGGCAATGCAGGCAGGTCACAGCTTTTGCCCAGTTAGGGAGGCGACAAAGCCGCATGTATGTGTCTATGCCAGTGGCGGGATCCCGGAGGTTCCCGGGGTCCGGAGCCGTAAGCTACTTGGGGCTGGGGCAGGGTGCCCGCGACCCTGAGAATCCCGAGCTTACATTTGCTAGTAATATGGCGAAGTAGAGCAGGGGTGGTTGTAGCTGGACTGGTGGTTGACCAGACCAGGGGCGGAAATGAGGTCACCTTGCTAACAGTACGGTGGGTGAGGTATCGCTCTGTTGGGGGGGGGGATTCTTGGCTAAGTTGTTACTGTTGTTATAAATGTTAAAGTGTTATTGGGCAATAAAGCTGCGACCTGGTGTGTTCCAAGCATTGGTGTCTGTGCATTTTGTGGGAGCTATGCAAGGTATGGGGGGGTCAAGGAGTGTGTAAGATGGAGGGAGAGTGCCGGGTATGGATCCCCGATTATATGAAGGCCGCGGGCAGGGTCCCGCGGACACCGGTAACCGGTGGTATCAGCCCGGCGTGGGTCCCTGCCTTTGGGGGGTAGTAGTGCAGGGGGGGAGGGGGGTTTGGGGGGCTGTGAGGCAGGCAGCGTCCTTCAAATTGATTGGCTGCTGGTGGGTGGAGTGCGGCGAGAGCCAGTCAACAAGGGTAGAGGGCCATGTGCTCTGGCGGCGAGGACGCGCGCTGAGAACATGGCTGAAGAGCAGGGAGCCGTTTGTGTCCCACCCTCCCACCCTTCCGGTTGAGGGTCAGTTTGGGGATTCGGGGGTGTCGCAGCTGGGGGGGGGGGCATGAGTGGAGCGGGATCCCGGAGGTTTCCATGGTCTGGAGCCATAAGCTACTTGGGGCAGGGGCAGGGTGCCCGCGACCCGGAGAACCCCAAGCTGACTTTTGCTAGTGATATGGCGAAGTAGAGCAGGGGTGGTTGTAGCTGGACCGGGGCGGAAGCGAGGTCACCTTGCTAATAGTATGGCGGGTGAGGTATCGCTCTGCCGGGGGGGGGGGGGGATTCTTGGCTAAGCTGTTACTGTTGTTATAAATGTTAAAGTGTTATTGGGCAATAAAGCTGTGACCTGGTGTGTTCCAAGCATTGGTGTCTGTGCATTTTGTGGAAGCTATGCAAGGTATGGGGGTCAAGGAGTGTGTAAGACGGAGGGAGAGAGCCGGGTATGGATCCCCGGTTACAGCATTGCGTCAAGAACCTCTTCCACTGGAAATAGAAAAATTGTACAGAGCTTGCATGTAATATATTGTACTTTTCAGCAATTCTCCAGAAATCTCCTGTACATTTGTTTCAATTAAATCTAAGAGAATTCCCAGGGGGCAGCTTTTTTATCATGGGGGGGGGGGGGAGGGAATGTAGCTGAATAGATTTATTTATTTATAAAACATTTTTATACTGTGTTCCTGAATGCCCATTCAAAGTGATTCATAAAATATCTTAAGAAACAAATAAAAAAAAATAAACAAAACTAAAAAGAACAAAAAATAAACATTAAACAATAGACACTGGGGGGGGGGGGGGGGAATTTAGCTGACTAGATATATTTCTAAAACATTTTTATACCGTGTTCCTGAAAATCCATTCAAAGTGATTCATAAAATACCTTAAGAAACAAACCTTAAAAAAAAAAGCTTGTATAAAAGCAACTAAATTTGAATTAGCTCCCTTCTTACCCAGCATAGTGAACCAATCCCTCCTCCTGGGGACAATGCCAAATGATCTCAAACTATCCACCATTCGTCCGATACTCAAGAACAGATCCCTAAATAAAGATGATCCTGCTTCCTATAGACCAATTGCAAATATCCCCTTTCTAGCAAAAATTATTGAAAAACATAGTTCAAACTCAGTTGCAAGACTACATTGACTAAAACTACCCCCTTGAAGAACACCAGTACGGTTTCCGCTCTTACCATGGAGTAGAAACCTTACTAACGATCCTGTTTGACACCCTCATCTGTGGCATGGATAATACTAATCAAGCTTTATACTTGTCTTCATAGACATTGCATCAGACTTTGACAACATGGATCATAATATACTCCTTGCCAGACTAACTCAAATAGGAATAGCAGGTACCGTCCTTCAATGGCTTAAGTCATACATCACCAACAGATACCAATACGTAAGAATTGATTAAGAATCCTCCACGACCTTCCCATAAGAAAAGGGAATTCCTCAGGGCTCAGCTTTATCAGCTCTCCTGTTTAACCTCTACCTTCAACCAATCTGCTCAATCTTCAAAAAGCATCAAATAGGTTACCTCTTATATGCTGATGATATTATGTTATTTACCCCAGTAAACACAAAACACCCAGACTATCACAACATCATTGAATGCATCCTTGAAGCAGAGTCCCGGCTCTGTGAGAACAGCCTCCAGATCAACTTCAAAAAACCCTGAAATTATGTTCACAACAAGAAACAAAAACTTCACCCCCACCCCCTACTGAAATCAAGATACAAAACACCACTATTCAAGTAAAACAGGAGGTGAAATACCTGGGAATCATCTTGGACAAATCCCTCAGTATGTCATCCCATGTAAGACAAAGAGCCAGGACTATATTCTCTAAATTAAGATCCATCCAGAACTAAGACCTCTCCTAGAACCCAGCAATTTCTGAACGGTAGTCCAAGCACTTATAACTCTGCACTGGGTCTTCTGCAACAGTTTGCTGCAGGGTCTGCCCAAAAAAGACAATCAACACCCTCCAAATAGCTCAAAATGTGACTGCCCGAATAATAGCTAAAGCACGCCTGACAGATCATATTACACCAATCCTTAAAGATCTGCGTTGGCTTCCATTAAATGAGTAGAATAAAATATAAAATAATAATTACCACTTTCAAGCTACTCCATAACATCTCACCCTCGTTCCTCACATCTAAGACTCATACTCAAGGAGAGACCAAGAGCAGAAGAAACAGCCTAAACCTAAACACACTTGCAATACTATCATCAATCCATAAAACAAAACAAGTAACCAGCAAAAGAGCCTTCACTTACACTGCACCCATATAATAGAACCTTCTGCCAATCCACATCAGTTCTATCAAAGATCTCCAAACATTAAGGAAAGAACTAAAGACACTATTGTTTACCAATAATATAATAACAATGCCTAAAATGCTGACCATTCACCCATATCCCACAACCAATCTAAATGTATCTAATTTACGTTATATATTGTGATGATGTGAAGGCTGCAGAGCCCTTTAAAAGTAGAAAAAACTCTGAGATTTGTTCCCACAAGCGGGGGATGGGATCACAGAAGCACATTTCCCACAGAGAGAATGAAACTAAGGCACATAGAAGCAGGGTTAGCTTGAAGCCACACCCAACCTCTAGGACAGCTGCAAGCAGAGAGAGGGTGGGGTCAGAGAAGCAAACAGTTCACAGAACATATAAGCTGCGTCACACAGGAAGTGAGAGGAGAGATGAACAGGAGCTGGAGGATCAGCTGAGAGTTGATTCCAGAGCTTCACACGCACGAGGACTAGGCACAGGACGGTGCAAAGGAAATTGCAATGCTAAAGGGAAACTAGCAAAACCCCGAGGGTGGGAGGAGGAATCAGGTACTGATCAAACGGTATGTGCTTTTACACCAGAAAGACTGCAAAGAAGGTCTGTTCAAAGGCAGGACCGGTTGCAGGCTAGGAGCCAGAGGAAAAGGCCAGTAAACCAGGGAAGGAAGCAGGATTTCAGAGCTGTTAATTCTGCTAAGCCCAGAAGGACTGACCACTACTTACAAGGCAAGTGCAAAGGGTGTGTGGGCATAGAAAGAACCGGCAGAGAAGCCTGGATTGTACCTCTGAATCAGAATATAGCAGTTCTAGTCTTGAACCTCCACACAGATATTATAGAAAGCCTGTTAGGAGGAGAGTTACTGCTAGTCAAGAAGCTTTTGCATTTCCTGATGAGAAACTATTAAGGGGGAGAAAAGCAAAAGGTTCAAACCCAGTTACAGAGGGGAACCGTGAGCTAAAGTGGAGAAACCTTTGTAAGCTTCTGAAGAACATACAACAGGTTAAAACAGAGATTACCCCAAGTTCAGAGCCATACAATTCCCCAACGGAAATGGACGTGGACTGTCTCTCTGATAAATCAATGTCCTCTGCTGAATCGATGGATTGCAGTTTGTGTGTGTCTAATGTATAAAGCTTTTCCTGTATGCTGTATGAAACAAGTAAGAAGACGTCAGGAGTTCAGATATCATTGTATGCTTGGAAAGCAGACAAGTGGATAAGAGAAACCTCATGTGAAAGCTTAGCTAGTTTTATTGCTGCTGTAACGTCAGCTGAGAAAGCTAGTGGTTTGAAAGCTAAGAGGTAGCACCCTGAATGATGTTTTAAACTTGAAGTCAGCAAGGAAAGTGGAGCTTTTCATATTGCCAAAGTTTGTGAGTAATGCACAAAGATATTTCCACTGCGTTTGTAAATACTAGAAAATACTGCTATCAAGGTTGAGAAGTTTATGGAAGAAATTCACCTTGCACATTTTGGGAGAAGAATCCTATACTTTGGTTGAATGTGTTTTCCCTTTCTGGAATTTTGCCACGAATGATTTCCTTACAGAAAATAAAAATAAAAGCAATTTATGTTATAAATTGTCCTGTGCTCCTTCTATTCGGACTGCTAACAAAAGCAAACCACAACTACAATTAAGGAGGTGATCCACCGTCTCTCATTAGGCAAGTGTCTATACTAAATAGCACCATAAGTGATCAAACAGAGACAATCTGCCGTGCCACCCCTAGGGGCAGTGCGGTGAGAGCGGTGGAAGGCGTCACAGGTGGCGTAGTGTGTTGGATTTTTCGTTTGGAGTCACGTGACAACGGAGAGGTCATCTACAAACACAGGAAAGAGAATCCGAGAGCAGCTGTATCAACTTCCAAGGTCTGCGGAGCGGAAGGAAAGCCGGAGTGGCCACTGGAACCCGAGTCCAGGGCAACGGAGTTGATGAAGTGAGACTCTGCACCAGTATAAGGTAACCCGTAGGCTGGAGGGTTGGACCGGATAAGCACTGGTGTAAGAGGGTGGCTGCTGGGATAATCACCAAGACAAGGGTGAAGTGGAAGATTCCGCACTTGGTGCTTTGTTTCTGTTTTTTTTTTTACAGGAAAGAAGATGGAGTCTCGAGACATCTTGGACTGGGCGGCTGGTCAGATAGCCCAACATCAAGAGTTGTCCACGAAGAGCCTGGAACAGGCGAAGGCGCTGTTCCAATCACAACAAGCACCAGTTATACAAGCAATGTCCAGTTGGCTTGAGGCCCAAGGGAAAAAGGACGATGCTGCCAGGACTATGCCAGGTGCAAGGGCAGATTGTCGGGACTGGGACTGGTCAGGGACTGGGATTTTTGCAGGAGGTCGTCTAACAAAGGATGATGATGTAGACGACTACATTGAGTCTTTTGAGCGTATAGCTATTCTAGCAAAATGGCCTAAAGAACAGTGGGCGCTAAGATTTGCTGCCTCGCTTACAGGCGAAGCCTTAGCAGCTTACCGTGCCATGCCTGCTAGTTTAGTTACAAGCTATGAAGATGTAAAACAAGCGGTAAAGGATCGTTTGGGTCTAAATCCAGCGGTCTACCGTAGGCAGCTACGGTCATGTAAATTAAGGGCAGAGGAAACACCTCAGGCATTATATTACCGCGTAAAGAATTTGGCTTATAAATGGTTGATGCCTGAAGGTAAAGATATAGAGTCTGTCTTAGACACAATAATTCTTGAACAGTTCATGGAAGCAGTACCGAGCAGCGTGCATACCTTTCTAGTACTCCAAAGCTGTAAGAACACGCAAGAAGCAATTGCTTTAACAGACCGCTTTCTGGAGGCCAATAAGTTGAGCCTGGAGAAAGAAGGCATCTTTAAAAACAAAGTGGAGTTACTAGAAAGGAAAGCTAAGCTGGATGAAGTTACAGATAGTAATGTGAAACTGTATAAGAGAAATGTGTTAAGAAAGTGTTTTTCGTGTGGAGAAGTGGGGCACGTGAAAAGGGACTGCAAGGCCAGGAAGGCTTTAATCACTACCCAGCACCGAGATACAGGGGAGGGATTCCTATTGAGGGTGGAGGTAGAAGGAATACCAACTGAGGCACTCTTAGATTCAGGGGCGAATCAGTCTATGATCTCCCGGAAGCTCTGGCAACAGATAGAGGCAAAAGAAAAACCCTCGCTGCCAAGCTCTGGGGATCATATTTGGATCCGGTGCGTCCATGGCGCAGCCTCTACCTACCCTATACACCCGGTGGTTATAGAGGGAGTGGGTCTCAAGAAACAAATGCAAGTGGCCATTGTACCAAGGCTTCCACACGAAGTAGTCTTAGGCCGAGATTGGCCGCAATTTCGGAAAGGTCTGGCTAAGGAGTTGCAGGGGGAAAACTACCCACTCGCTACCTTTCCGCAAGTTGATTTAGCTGAGGAGAAGACCCTGCCCAAGGTAGGCAAGGTAGCTGACCCCATGCTAGCTAAGAATAGGGCTATTATGAATACCACAGTCAGGGAGAAGACCTTACCCGAGGTAGGCAAGGTAGTTGACCCCAGATTAGGAGAAAGTAAAAATATGATCACTACACGTACTGGGGGTGGGCCTCTAAGGAAAGAGCGAGGGCGTCTCAGTTTTTTACCCGCTCCCTTGTTTGGAACTACAAAGAAAAGTAGCCATAAAAAGGAACTACGGAGCGGAGAGTTAACCCCAAAGCCAAGGTTTGTACTGAAGGTCTGTAGGACCACCCCTGATGCTACGATACCCAGACGGGCATCAGAACAAGCTGCAGGGGTTGATCTATGCAGTGCTGTGGACATGGTAGTGCCGCGACAGGGGAAGGCTCTGATTGAGACAGGCCTCCAAGTTGAGCTACCATTAGGCTGTTATGGCCGAATTGCCCCTCGGTCGGGGTTAGCCCATAAACATTTTATTGATGTTGGGGCAGGGGTTGTAGACCCGGATTACCGGGGGTCTCTAAAGGTACTCTTGTTCAACTTCTCGCACGAGGATTTCCGTGTGAACATCGGGGATCGCATTGCGCAATTCATTTGCGAAAGGGTAGGGTTCCCACCCCTAGAGGAGGTAGATGAATTAGCTCCTTCGGCTCGGGGTTCGGGTGGTTTTGGCTCTACAGGGATCGCTGAGATAAAGGGGTTGACAGCCAGCCGGGTTGAAAAGGACGAAGAGGACTTGGGCCCGCAACTCCCAGAAGGGAAAGCGGAGCCGGTGCTTCGGATGGGGGAAGATCTCTCATGGACTCAGCAGGAGGCACTGTCTAAGCTACTGAGTGGATTTTCGGATGTCCTTACTTCTATACCAGGGGAGACGAGCATGGTAGCTCATGAAATAGTCACCCCATATGGTGAAGTTGTTCGCCAACGTCCTTACAGACTTCCAGAGGCCAAGCAAGCCGAAGTCATCAGGCAAGTCCAGGAAATGTTACGGTTAGGAGTAATAGAAGAATCTAAAAGCCCCTGGAACAATCCAATAGTTTTGGTGCCGAAACCTGATGGCTCGTTGCGTTTTTGCATAGATTTTCGCAAGGTCAACGATATTTCCAGGTTTGACACCTACCCTATGCCACGCATAGAGGAGCTTTTAGATCGTTTGGGACGCGCCACTTATTTGACCACCCTCGACATGACCAAAGGGTACTGGCAGATTCCCCTCACCAGGGAATCTCGCCAGAAAACGGCCTTTAGCTCTCCAATTGGATTGTTCCAATTTCGCCGGATGCCCTTTGGTCTTCATGGGGCCGCTGCGACGTGCCAACGACTCGTTGACTTGGTCCTTCGCCCTCACCAGTCGTATGCCACCGCATATATGGATGATATTGTCATCCACAGCACACGGTGGGATGAGCATTTGATGCAGATCAAGGCAGTCTTGGAAGCCCTGAGACAAGCCGGTCTCACGCTCAACCCGGATAAATGCATGTTCGGCGCGACTGAAGTAAAGTATCTGGGCCATTTGGTCGGCCGAGGTATTGTAAAACCGCTCTTAAATAAAGTTGAGAGCGTGAAGATGTTCCCAAGGCCCCAGACTAAGAAGCAACTTCGGAGTTATTTGGGTTTGGTCGGCTATTATCGCCGTTTTATTCCGCATTTCGCGACAGAGGCGGCCGCTCTTACTGAAATGTTGAAAAAAAATGCCCCTACACAACTGCAATGGTCGGAAGCCGCAGTACAGGCTTTTACGACATTAAAGGATAGGCTGTGTGAGGCTCCGATTTTACGGGGGGTAGATTTTCACCTGCCCTTCATTCTCCAAACCGACACTTCCGAAACGGGCCTTGGGGCGGTCATGTCCCAAAAAAGCGAGGGGACGGAACATCCAGTGATGTTCCTAAGCCGTAAGCTTACCCCTCCTGAGCGGAAGTACTCAACCATTGAGCGCGAATGTCTGGCGATACGATGGGCGGTGATGGCTTTACGGTTTTATCTAACTGGGCGTCGATTCCTGTTAGTGACCGATCACGCTCCGTTACAATGGTTGCACAAAATGAAAGATACCAATACGCGTCTGACTCGCTGGTATATGGCCCTGCAGGAGTTTGATTTTCGCGTACAGCATCGCGCAGGGAAGCTCCATACCAACGCGGACGCCTTGTCCAGGATTTCCAGCTGTGCGCGGGTTGTGGCGCCAGCTGGCAATTGCTTAAGGTGGGGGATATGTGATGATGTGAAGGCTGCAGAGCCCTTTAAAAGTAGAAAAAACTCTGAGATTTGTTCCCACAAGCGGGGGATGGGATCACAGAAGCACATTTCCCACAGAGAGAATGAAACTAAGGCACATAGAAGCAGGGTTAGCTTGAAGCCACACCCAACCTCTAGGACAGCTGCAAGCAGAGAGAGGGTGGGGTCAGAGAAGCAAACAGTTCACAGAACATATAAGCTGCGTCACACAGGAAGTGAGAGGAGAGATGAACAGGAGCTGGAGGATCAGCTGAGAGTTGATTCCAGAGCTTCACACGCACGAGGACTAGGCACAGGACGGTGCAAAGGAAATTGCAATGCTAAAGGGAAACTAGCAAAACCCCGAGGACAAAGTTTCTTTGAAGAATCAGCTGAGTGGGAGGAGGAATCAGGTACTGATCAAACGGTATGTGCTTTTACACCAGAAAGACTGCAAAGAAGGTCTGTTCAAAGGCAGGACCGGTTGCAGGCTAGGAGCCAGAGGAAAAGGCCAGTAAACCAGGGAAGGAAGCAGGATTTCAGAGCTGTTAATTCTGCTAAGCCCAGAAGGACTGACCACTACTTACAAGGCAAGTGCAAAGGGTGTGGGCATAGAAAGAACCGGCAGAGAAGCCTGGATTGTACCTCTGAATCAGAATATAGCAGTTCTAGTCTTGAACCTCCACACAGATATTATAGAAAGCCTGTTAGGAGGAGAGTTACTGCTAGTCAAGAAGCTTTTGCATTTCCTGATGAGAAACTATTAAGGGGGAGAAAAGCAAAAGGTTCAAACCCAGTTACAGAGGGGAACCGTGAGCTAAAGTGGAGAAACCTTTGTAAGCTTCTGAAGAACATACAACAGGTTAAAACAGAGATTACCCCAAGTTCAGAGCCATACAATTCCCCAACGGAAATGGACGTGGACTGTCTCTCTGATAAATCAATGTCCTCTGCTGAATCGATGGATTGCAGTTTGTGTGTGTCTAATGTATAAAGCTTTTCCTGTATGCTGTATGAAACAAGTAAGAAGACGTCAGGAGTTCAGATATCATTGTATGCTTGGAAAGCAGACAAGTGGATAAGAGAAACCTCATGTGAAAGCTTAGCTAGTTTTATTGCTGCTGTAACGTCAGCTGAGAAAGCTAGTGGTTTGAAAGCTAAGAGGTAGCACCCTGAATGATGTTTTAAACTTGAAGTCAGCAAGGAAAGTGGAGCTTTTCATATTGCCAAAGTTTGTGAGTAATGCACAAAGATATTTCCACTGCGTTTGTAAATACTAGAAAATACTGCTATCAAGGTTGAGAAGTTTATGGAAGAAATTCACCTTGCACATTTTGGGAGAAGAATCCTATACTTTGGTTGAATGTGTTTTCCCTTTCTGGAATTTTGCCACGAATGATTTCCTTACAGAAAATAAAAATAAAAGCAATTTATGTTATAAATTGTCCTGTGCTCCTTCTATTCGGACTGCTAACAAAAGCAAACCACAACTACAATTAAGGAGGTGATCCACCGTCTCTCATTAGGCAAGTGTCTATACTAAATAGCACCATAAGTGATCAAACAGAGACAATCTGCCGTGCCACCCCTAGGGGCAGTGCGGTGAGAGCGGTGGAAGGCGTCACAATATATTATCAATAGCTCCCTATATAATAGCTCCAGATTCATAGTAACATAGTAAATGATGTCAGAAAAAGACCAGTATGGTCCATCTAGTCTGTCCAGTAAGATGGCAAGAGTAGGTGCACCTGCCGCTCCGTACAGGCCACCCCTCCCCTTGTCTTTGCCGCTCCATGTAGGACACCCTTGTTTGTTGAGAAATTAGATAGTTACGTTTATTTTCATTTTATCCTGTTGCTGTAAAGGGATTCACTGTGTCTGTCCCATCCATTTTGAATTCTGTCACTGTATTTGCCCCCATCATTTCCATTGGGAGGGCATTCCAAGCATCCACCACCCTATCAGTGAAAAAGTATTTCCTGACATTGCCTTTCAATTTACCTCCTTGCAGTTTCATGTTATTCCCTCTAGTTTTAAAGCTTCCTCATCTTTGGAAAAGGTTTGTTTGTTCATTATTTCTCTTTAAGTATTTAAAGGTCTGAATCATATCTCCCCTGTCCCTCCTCTTCTCCAGAGTGTACATATTTAGATCTTCAAGTCTCTTCTCATAAGGCTTCTGACGCAGGCTCCAAATCATTTTGGTTGCCTTCCTCTGAACAGTCTTTTACTAATTGGCACTAAGGTGTTGCACGTAACACACCAATAGCACCAAAACCATGGTGTATTATGTGCAACTCCATGTATTAATTGTTGAGGGCATGGAAAGCATTTCCCCGACAGTTAATGTGGAGGCCTGTCCCATAGCATGTGCTGCATTAGTGTCGCTGCACCTAATGTCACCTATCGAGGTGGTGTTACGTGAACCCATACTAAGGTGGATAGCATGCTGAACTCACCATGCCCACTCTCTGCCTCTATTCCCCCTACCCCCAACTTGCAACTCTAATGTGGGTAGCACAGTTAGTGCAGGAATCATCCTGCGCTGTCACGGCTCTGCAGTAACTGGCAAACGTGTCCCAGCATACCTTCAGCGCATGTCAGAATACGTGCTGCCAGCTATCACCCATCAGTAAAAGATCCTCATTCTCAGTGGCGCTCATAATCCAGTCAACAGATGGCCAATAAGAACAAATGAAAACAAAGGAGGGAATCGCGGATGCTGTGGTTAAGCACTGATCTTTTGGATTTTTTTATAATTTTTGGCCTTTTTTCATTTTATTTCAGGCACTCATTTTAATAAAGACTTTTTATCTCTCAAAACATTTTAATGTATGTCAATTGATTAGAAGCACATTAATTCATAGACTAGTATGCATACAGAGGGCAATTTTATAAGGGTCGCTTAGTTTAGCACGGTTGTCACGTGTGTGCTTTGCTCCTATATTATAAAGCACATTAATACTTTCCTTTATAAAATAGGGGCAGAAGCAGTAAGTTGTGAATGCCAAATCAAGGCACAAGCACCTACGCCAACTCTAGACTGGTCTAAATTCCTGTGCCTGAGAGATGAAATAAGCCAACCAATGAAAATAAGACTCACCTGCAGAAGAGAATAAGAAGTATGGAGCAATGAGCCAAAGCTGCATGGAAAGGGAGTTGGCTAGAGAAGGGTATATTTGAACCTGCTGGGTCAAGTTGAAGTTGGAACAAAACAGGCAAACGGGATGTAGAGAGTGGAGTAGGTTGAGAGCTTTATACCCCCATCCTCAAATATAAAAACAAATCTAACTATGCTTGTGTAGGAAGGGAAGAATTAAAAAGTGCACATGGAGTAAGGAAAGGGAAAAGAGGATAAGGAGGAGAGAGGAGAAAAAGGAGATAGGGGAATGTGAAAGAATGGAGAAAACCAAGTGTGTTGTAGATGAGCTGAGGGGTGAGAGGGGCTGGCTAGGAGGAAAGTGTGATGCGAATCAGCTGCAGTGGGTGAGAGGAGAAAATGGCAGAATTCCCTAGATTTTGATATGGCCACATAAGTCTTTCCCATGTCCATATTGCCTGTCCTGCTATTGACTGTGGTAGCAGCAGTGTGCAGCAATAAGTAGTAGTAACTTTTAACCTGTGCCCTGGAGCCTTCTGGCCCAAGCACTCTTCTGCACCCCACCCCCTCTGATACACACTTTCTGTTACCAGAGACTGGTTACAACCTTTAACTGGAAACTGTATAGATCGCGATACTCACAACCGGCCATAGTTTGTTTTTCTTTTTTCACTAGGGGTGGGTGAGGGACATGTGCCGCGTTCATGAGTTCAGCCGCTCAGTCATTTCCAAAAGTTGACTCCTATGACTGTGATTGTATGGTCTTATTTTGACAAAGTATGCACGATTTCAAAATATTGTGCATTGCACCGAATTTGCTATTATTCTATTGAATCATTTTCAACAGAACTCCCCAAGGCATGCCAAATCTCTGATGTAAGCATGAAAATAAGCTGCTGATATGCTTTCTTAGTAAATGAAAATGATGAAGGTGACTTGCTAGTGAACATCTGAGGGGGGGGGGGGAGTTCTTTTCAGCTTAATGAAGCACTATGCATCACTGGTTCACAAACGTTGACCTAATATAACTTTAATACTTTAACTTTAACTTTTACCTAATATAATTTTAACACTTAAAAATTCATGTGATCCCAAATGATGATGAACAAAAAAACAGCAGACCTTCACTCCCCTCTTTTTAATCATCCCCTTTCTCCTCACCTCTTTTATCCAAAGCAAGAAGGTAATAACATTAGTAGTAATGGCGAGCAAAGGTCTCTGCATGTCGGGGTGTTCATTCTCCAGTACCCTGCATGGGTTTTCAGCCTAATAGGAATCACATGCATGACCACTACTAGTAGGGTGACCGACTGCCCAATTTGAACTGGGCAGCATAGTTTCTGGGCAATCCCTACAGTTTCCAGTTAAAAGTTGTAACCAGTCTCTGGTAAAAGAAAGTAAGTATTAGAGGGGGTGGGGTGCAGAAGAGCGCATGGGCTAGTAAGCTCCAGGCACAGGTTAAGAGTTACTATTACTTAGTGCTGGACGCTGCTGCTACCACAATCAATCAGCATGATGGAAAGAGTTACAGAAGAAGGCCTAGTTGAAGGTAAGCAGTTGGGGAGAGAGAGGAGGGTGATAGGGAAGAGAGAAAAGGAGAGATGTTGGCTGGACCAGCAGGGGAGTAGGGGAGAGAGAAGGAGAGATTCTATATCTGGTGTGAGTAGAATATAGGTGGAGTAACTAAGTATGTGTGTAGATTATAAAGACATTAGTGGTTGGGGCAAGGTACTTCAGGCCGGAAGGTCGGGGGTTCAAATCCCACTAGAGGACAGCAACCTTGGGCCGGAAGGACTGGGGTTTCTAGTCCCACAGGTGCTCCTTGTGGTCTTGGGCAAGCCACTTAACCCTCCATAGCCCATGTTCCCTGTAATATAGTTATCTCCAAGTTATAATGCCCTGTTCAATGTAATTTCAGTTTGTTCAATGTAAACCGCACTGATGCAGAATAGCGCGGTATATAAGAGAACGTAAATAAATAAAAATTAATTTATGCATATACTTCAGTAATCTATGTTCAGACACTGACACCTGCTCAAGAACAGGTGTATGTCCACACCTGCTTTCCATCCACAATCTCTGCCATTTTGCATGAAGACATATAGGGTCACTTCTTATGCATTTATTGCAGATATCCTGTTACAAAGCTCTGGGCTCCCAAGCCGGAATCCTGATCCACAGTTTGGGAACCACTGCTCTATATTCTCAAGCAATAAACCTACAAGCTCCTTGTTATAAATGATGGACTGCACCACTGTGCTATAGGAGTAGTTCAGCAGGCTAGCTGGAAGGAGAACTGCTTCAGCCCAGTTATTCACATCTCACCTCCTTATCAATACAGTCTGTCACCCCATCCGTTAGTTTGTTATAACACATTTATCATCCTCAGGGCACAGCAGTTGGTTAAACAGTATTGCTAAATCTCTGATTTCTTTTCTTGTCCTCTTCTTTTTTTTATTTTGTAAATATGTAAGTAAAGTGAAGTCCATTGAGTGATTGGCAATCTTTCAAGATTTAGCTGGGGGCATGCAGGTTACCTGTGTATCTGCATAACAAATGTAGTGTCAAGGTTGCCTGGCTTTTGGTGAGTCCTAGGGGTTCAGGAGATAGGAGAGGGCCTATAATCACGAAGTACACCAGGGAAAAGCATTCTGGCATCAAGGTAAAAATTAAAATGAAGAATCACCATCGAGGGTCTATGAGTTCTTTCACAAGAGGCTCCTTTGCTTGAATTTTATAGCACTCCTTGTCATCTAATCAAAAAAGATGAGCTATTACTGGCAGGTTCAAAGCATCTGAACTGCTCTTGAACCTTTTAATCATCAGGTCAAATCAAAGCCATTGTCGCAGCTGTTTGAAATCCTTCAGTATGTATGATTTGCCCCTGTTGGGTAGCAAATTGGAATTTTAGCAGTAATATTTCAGAGGAAAATTGTTTTAAAGAACTTCCAGCTGCACAGAATATCTTCAGGACTTGAAAAAGTCCAGCCAGGAAGATTAAGTGACTGCGTTAAAAAGGAGCCTTTATACAGTAGCTCTGATGCATCTGCCAGTATTGGGTATCCCCAGCCTGGCTGCAGGAGACTTCTGGGAGACTTTATTCAGAATAATGGAATCACTCTAGGATTGTTGCCCCTAGATACTTCTTTTCAGTAGATGACACAGTGGTTAATTTTCTAGGTCTATTATATCATCTCTGCTTAAGTTATTAGTTGTAAAAACTGTTTTTCTAGTCTCAAATGGTACTGAACTGAGTTATTTGAGAGCTTAAGCTCTATTTCTCTGTTTGGCATGTCACTGGCCTATGAAAAACGTTTCCAGAATATCGCTGTGAAGTGTCTTAACACAACCCAACTGAATTATCTTCAGGAAAATTCTGCACTAGCTGGAATTATGAACAGCACAGTTTGATCACAGAACAAATATCTATATGATTCAAATCTCAGTTTTTAGACTGCCTTTTTAATGATATTCCCGCCAAGCTGTGTGTGAGTCCTACACCCATGCTTTTCCTGGTAGAGGGAGCTGTTGCGTATTCCCACTGGTAGGAATGGGAATCGAGAGAGGAACAGGGAGGGGGGAAGAGGGGGAGGGATGTGGTAGACAGGTTGTAAAATAGTGTGGGGAAAAGAGCAGAGGATGTAAGAGAGTATGAATGAAGGCACACACTAGTGTACCATACAGTATGTCCTTCTCTTTACAGCAATTGCAAGGCAACATTACCCTGTGATCTAGAAGAAATACAAAACTAATTTAAGTCCATGTTTTTCTCCTAAGGTTATTTTTGGCTTGAAAACTATATAAAATACAGGCAGCAGTAGCAACGCACATGTCAAAGATTTTTGGTTTGATTAGTATTCATCCTCAGACCCATTTTGGTTAGCATTCAGACACTGAATAATTTGTGCATTCATATCATTTGTCCCCATTCAAGTATATGGGGAAAGCTATTTTACAATGGAACAGTGAAGCTTGCCATCTATTTTCAATCTAACCTGCTTTAAAATGTCTGGCAAGCATCCATAACATACAACAGTACTACAAGCCATAGAGAGTGTTAAAAAACCCTATGGCACCAGAAGAGGGGCAAAGGGCACTAACAGTGGCAGGAAGATGACTAAACGCCACCATCAGAAGGGAAAGTGGTACAGAGAGAATGAAAACATCAAGGCAGTGGAAGAATGCAAAGCAGCACAAAAATTAGTGGAAGAACACCAAGGCACTTTGAGAGGAATAAAACAGTATCAATTTGGCAAAAAACCTCCAAGGCATAGGCAGAAGGCTAGCGGCAACAACACTGTCTGGGCAACCCCCAAGGCAGCATGAGTGGGTTGAAGCAGCAGTAACATTGGCTGTAACCAACATAGTATCAAGATCAACTGGAAGGCCCTAAAATGCCTGTAGGAACTAATTTCCTCTGTGGCATCCTTAAAGAGCTTAAGGACTTCTATGACCTGAATTATATTTCTCTAATCTTGATGCTCCAGAGGGCTTTCAATTCCAATCTTGGTCTCAATGCCATCTGATGTAGGGTTGCTCTTTGCTCCACTAACCTCTCCAGAATTCTTTCTGGAGCTGATATGCAGATGCCCATTTTGCTTTCTGCTTGTCACACAACTCACACTCAATCTTCAAACCCTACTATTTTTTGGCACTTCTCATTCAGTAGCCACCACTTCCCTTGATCTCCAGTCCTATGGAGTCTCTGACCTCCAGATGCTGTAAGTGTGCAAGGCATCTAATCCCACAAAAACCCCCCACCTTTACTGTCTTAACCATATTTATCCCACCATCTGTTACAAAAAAAAGAAAAGAAAACAGGGAGCATGATGCTTCATCTTTGACCTATCAGCCTTTATTTCTGCTAAGATATGGGTCTAGGTATGACTATCATCTATTACTTGGGTGTCCATCACAGCTCATGGTATGCTTCTTTTGGTGTACGTCCTTTATATATACAGCCTGCCTCTGCCTCATCCAGCTGCCACCAGTGTGCTGTCAGGGAGAGGTACTGTAGGTGTGCGTAGTATTATGATTAGTCAAGATATCACTAGTGAAATAGATGCTACTACCTTCTGCTTTTGCCTTCAGTCAGCCGCACAAGTGATTATACAGGATAGGGATCACCTACCTACTAAAATTATCCTGAAGGTCACTCATTTAATTAGGAGCAAAGAAATGCAGCAGCCTCTTAAACCCCAAATTTACAACCACCTATAGGACTGGTCATCCAAGGCTATCATTTCCCCTATGCACCACCCTTGATGCTGCATGCTCCTTGTCCTGTGTAAATGCACTACCACATCTCCCCCATGGTGACTTGCTTTTATGTACATCAGGGTTGCTGGCATGCCACCTCAGTAGGGGAAGAGGCTGGGGATCTACTTGGGAAACAGAGTCCATTTTTATATACCTTTCCAACCAGTACTATTTTTACTGCTGTATCAAGTCCCCAGACTAGAATCAGCACCCTCTGTTTACTGAACTGGAAAGAGTGAGGATTCTGCAAATGATACTGTATGCCACTGTTGGTAAGATGGCCTGTCAGCTCTCCTCTACTCATGTGCTTGCTACAATAATTGCATTCTTCATAACATACATACTCAAGCACTTTAAAATGCCTCTACTGTACATTTCTTGAAGTTTATGAGACTTCTCTTCTACTTGCTGGGGAGCAGGGGACTGCTGTTATTGCTGCTGCTGCTGTTGCTGCTGCTGCTGCTGCTGAATCTGTGGCTGATGATGGAGGAAAGGATAAAAAAATCTGTGACATCCTTCCTATTCTCTACTATCTCCTCTATCTGTTGAGTGCTCTTGGCCTTGGTACTGCCAATATCCCTTCTTATCTCCTTACCACTTAGCATATTAACAACAAGATATTTGAGACCTTCTTAAGCCATTACATGTTCAATATCTGATTCTGATGTAAATCCTCCCATGAGGATTCCTCAGATTTGGCTATCTGCTAAGACTAGTTCCATATGCTTTTCATCAGGAAAGTGAGGTTACTTATCTGTAACAGGGGTTCTCCGTGGACAGCAGGATAAGTCAGCCACACATGGGTGACATCATTCGATGGTACCATGGATGGAATAGCTCTCCAATAGCTCAGAACAGTCTGGAAGACTCCTCTCAGCATGTGTCAACCACCCCACCACAGTGCCCACCCCCCTTCCCACCTCAGTCCATTCTACATCTGTAGGCAGGTTCATCCAAGAGGTGAGGTGGGCAGATTTGTGTGGCTAACTTATCCTGTTATCCATGGAGAACCCCTCTTACAGGTAAGTAACCTCACTTTCTCCATGGATAAGTAAGATGAGTCAGCCAAACATGGGTGACTCCCTAGTCAAGGGCTATGAAGGCTCTCATTTCATCAGGTTTAATTTTTTGTGTGTGTGTGTTCACCCTTCGCAGTCCATGTAGTGCTGCAGTAGGATGAAGCTATGAAGCAGTTAAAAGAGAACTGATAACCAGTGGTGATGTCTATGCCGCCAATGATGCCAACCTTTATTTGGCATGCCAGGTGGCAAGTCCTGTGAGTGTAGCTGCTATAACCCTAGTGAAATTGCTGACTTTAGTGGTTCATTATCTGTATATGTGGATTTAGGTGTTCTGTGGATTTTGCAGTGCTCCGTTTGGCATGGAAGAGGGTCACTGAAGTTTTCAGTGTGGGGATTGAGCACTAGGGAGGGCCATGTTCTCCTTTTTTTTTTTTTTTTTTGCTACTAGAGTGGGATTTTGTTGTTTATTTCATTATTGATGGTCATTCCATGATGGAATTCTCCATGGTAAGGCTTTGCTTGGAAATGTTTCATACCTGTTTGAAGGATTAGGTTGTTATTATTAGAACATATCTATATCATATTGGCTCAGACCAGGGGGCTCATCAAGCCCAGTGGCCTGTTTCCACTTATGGCTATTACGGTCCACCAGTACGCCATCCTCTGGCAAGCAATACTAGAGTCGGGTTAAGCATCAAGTGAAAAGAGAGGCTATGTGTTGAGCGAAACAAAGAGATATCCCCATGTAGTAGTCTTATATGCATTATGTTGTAGCTTCATTGTGTGTCATTCAGCCTTTCTGGTTTCTGTTGCTGAGGGCTTGTGGGGAACTGTGATGAGGGTTTGTGGGTGCCGTGCCTGGAGTCAAGATTCTCCACACCCTCCAATAACCATGGGTCGATTGTACTGCCCCACAACCTGCATGAAGCATTGGTATGGAAACATGGGGTAGATGTCCTGCTAGGCATCCTGACACTGGGGATATCTGTGTATGCGCGTGTGTAGTCTTGACAAGGATGACCAGAAAGTGGAACAGATAGATGAGTCAGTCAATGTCTGTTGGGGAGTGGGCAGTGATGGCCCTGTTCCCTGTCAGACGCGCATTCATTTGCCCGATGGAGCTCACAGCTAGCCTCAGGAGACAGCAAGGACATATGATGCTGTGTCCCTGTTTGGAAATTAATTTATTTATTTTGTTATGTACTCAGGAGCAACAAGAGCTCAGGAGGGATGCAAGCCCTGCCCATCCTTCCCTGGTTGGGAAGGTGAATTACGTAGGGTCTAGGCAATATGGGAAGTATGGTGGGCTTTGGCTAGATGGTCCAGGAGCTCTGGCTAGGCAGTCTGGGAGGTATAGTGAGCAGGCTGGTCAACATATAGAAATATGTTACTTAAACCTGGAACCTCTTCGAAATAAGAGAGATTAACAATATAGGATGGTAAAGGGGCATGGAAGTCCTGATATAGTCCTTTAGTCTGTGACAGTGGGCTACTTCAGAAGCTCTAGACGTAATAGTCTGTTTCTGTGCAGCCAAGGCGCAGAATATAAATGTGTACGCATGTACAGCCACCCACACATCTTTGCACACCTGACTGGCACCATTAGCATTATGTTGGGACTAAAAAGGGTTGCCTCTTAATCAATTGCTTGTTTAGCCCATTGGGAGTGTTTTTAATCATTTACCAGCTGTACCCACACTATAGCCTATGTGGATTCATATCTGTTTCACCCCTGAAGAAGGCACGCAGTGAAACACAGCCATTTGGGGTCTTGACTATTAAAGATTTGATGATTTTATAGGTTTGTGGGGATTTTTTTCCACCTCACTCCTGGTATTGTTTCCTGGTGACCTGCGAGAGTATTTGTGCTTTTGCTTGGACCATTCTCAGGAGGCAGCCATGGTACTGCATTTTTGCGGGGAATGGGGCGCCACCATGCATAACATATTCACTAATACAAAATCACAATGCAAAAAATTAATTTAAAGAAAAATATTGCATACTTTAATCCATTTTTTTGTTGAAACACAAACAATACAATAATTAATATGTATTAAATATTTGGAACCCAGCAGAGAGCTTGTAGTTTAAATTTAATAGCCATGAGGGAGAAGTGGTCTAGTGGTTAGGACAAGGTACTTCGGGCCGGGGGTTCAAATACCACCTGGGGACAGCAATCTCAGGCCGGAGGGACTGGGATTTCTAGTCCTACAGGCACTCCTTGTGGTCTTGGGCAAGCCACTTAACCCTCCATTGCCCATGTTCCCTGTAAGTATTAGCGTATGTGTCTCATATCCCCTCGTGTTAAATGTATCCCCCCAATTGACCGCTTCGACCCGGTGAAAAGCGGGATATAAATACAGCTAAATAAAATAAATAAATTCAGGGCCTAGTATCAGCAAAGTACTTTTAGCTTAAATTTAAAACACAGAAGAGAGCTTTCTGGTTAAACTTAGAACCCAGCAGAGAGCTTATAGTTTAAATTTCATAATAAGTCAGAGCCTAGCAGCAGCAAAGTAGTTTTAGTTCAAATCTAAAACACCGAAGAGAGCTTTCTGGCTAAATTTGGAACCCAGCAGAGAGATTGTAGTTTAAATTTAATAGTCACGCAGGGCCTAGTATCAGCAAAGTAATTTTAGTTTAAATTTAAAACACAGAAGAGAGCTTTCTGGTTAAATTTAGAACCCAGCAGAGAGCTTGTAGTTTAAATTTAATAATAAGTCAGAGCCTAGCAGCAGCAAAGAGCTGTAATTTAAATCAAATCAGAATATAACTTTGCATAAAAGGCAAAACAGGGTCAGTACTCTGTGAGCAACAAATAAAGCCTTCTAGAGACCTTTACAAAGAGGCCTTCTACCTAGGGAGCAAGAGACCTGTGAAACATTTTCAATAGGTGTTAACACCAGGTGGCAGGTCATTTTGAAAGACTCCTTCTATCCAAGGACTGTTATTCACCCAGGAAGTTGGTCACAGCTTATCTAAGAAGCACAGGACAGAGTACTGTGTAACAACCCTCTTTTAATAGGTGTTATTTCCCTCCCTCCCTCCCCAACATCCACCCACCCCAGGATAATCATACCTTTATAGGTACTTACACATCTTAAAGGAAAGGAGGTGCTCTCAGGTGAAGCTCGTTGTCCAAATGAGTCATACACTAAGGACCTGAGATTAATTAAGCTTCAGGTGAACAAGGTATATTAAACGCATTAGGTACAGTTTTATTAGCATAAATATCCATAGCAACCCTTAGTAAGTATAGAACTTAAAGATCTAAACACAAGCTTAAAACTAAGATGCAGACAGCAGTCCAGCAGTGAGATGGGGGCTTTCCAGTCTTTTGCATTGAGTGTCACATGTATGATTTTCTCCCAGTTGGTGAGAGGTCTTACGTGTGCACTAGGTGCAAGAAGCTATTTGCTCTCAGGGAACGAGTCCGTTCTCTAAAGGCTAGAGTAGCAGACTTGGAAAACATAAGAAAGACAGAGAGGTACATAGATGAGACCTACAGGGATATAGTCCTGAAGTCCCACCACCAGTCTGGCAGCATCCCTGTTGCCATGGAGGAGAGATGTCACGTGACAGGAGAACATCACCCTGATTGATTCTGTAACTAGGAGCTGTCCTCCAGGTGATGTAAAATCCTCTCACACCGAGGAAGTTTCTCCTGGGCCATGTGCCCATGAGGGAATGGTTAGGACAGCCGTTATAGTTGGTGATTCGATCATTAGGCATATAGATAGCTGGGTGGCTGGTGGACATGAGGATCGCCTGGTAACATGCCTGCCTGCTGCAAAGGTAGCGGACCTCACGCGCCACCTAGATAAGGTCTTAGATAGAGCTGGGGAGGAGTCTGCTGTCTTGGTACATATCGGTACCAATGACATAGGAAAATGTGGTAGGGATGTTCTGGAGGCTAAATTTTGGCTTTAGGTAAGAAGTTGAAATCCAGAACTTCCATGGTAGCGTTCTCCGAAATGCTTCCCGTTCCACGCACAGGACCCAAAAGGCAGGCAGAGCTCCGGAGCCTCAATGAATGGATGAGACAATGGTGCAGAGATGAGGGTTTTGGATTTGTTAGGAATTGGGGAACATTCTGGGGGAAGGAGGGGCTCTTCCGAAGGGATGGGCTTCACCTAAACTGGGATGGAACCAGTCTGCTGGCATTGACCTTTAAAAAGGAGATAGAGCAGCTTTTAAACTAGTTAATAGGGGAAAGCCGACAGTCGCCCAAGAGTGCATGGTTCGGAAGAATGTATCCTTGAAGGATACCAAAAGCAGAGAGGTTCCAAAAAAGAGTAACGTAGCCCAAATGCCCTCGAGTATGGAGCAGACAGAGCTTAAGGATCCCAAATTACCCATGTCTACCAATAGCCAGATTAATATGAATAAAATACAGTCTTTAAAATGCTTGCATGCAAATGCTAGAAGTCTAAAAAATAAGATGGGAGAGTTAGAACATATAGCACTAAATGAGAGGTTTGATATGATTGGAATATCAGACATGGTGTAAGGAGGACAACCAGTGGGACACTGTGATACCTGGGTACAAACTATATCATAATGATAGAGCTGATCAAATTGGTGGAGGGGTTGCGCTCTATGTTAGAGAGAAACATAGAAACATAGAAATATGATGCCAGAAAAAGACCACATGGCCTGTCTAGTTTGTCCTTCCATAACAACAACTACAACAGTCCCCTTTTTACCTTTAGAGTTCCTCTGTGTTTGTCCCATGCTTTTTTGAATTCAGTTACTGTCCTCATCTCTACCACCTCCACTGGGGAGACTATTCCATGGATCCACTACTCTTTCCGTAAAGAAATATTTCTGCATATCACTCCTGAATCTATCTCCCTTCACCCTCATCTCATGTCCCCTTGTAGCAGAACTTGAGAGGGCATTGAGTCAGAAAGGATTAAAGTTTTGCAGGAAACAAAATTTGCTGTTGAATCTCTATGGATTGAAATTCCATATAAAAAGGGGAAGGCGATGGCAGTGGGGGTGTACTATCGACCGCCTGGCCAGAATGAACACATGGATGATGAAATGCTCAAATAAATCAAGGAAGCTAACAAACGTTACAGTGCAGTAATAAAAATGGGTGATTTCAATTACCCCAATATCGACTGGGTCAGTGTCACGGCTGAGATAAAGTTCCTAGATGAAATAAATGACTGCTTCTTGGAGCAGCTCGTTCATGAACCGACCAGATGGGAAGCCATATTGGACCTAGTCCTTAGTGGAACACCAGATCTACTGCAAGAGATAAGGGTTTTGGGGCCACTTTGCAATAGTGATCATAGCATGATCGCATTTGATTTAATTAGTGGAGGAGGGATCGTAAGGAAATCCACAGTACTACCTTTTAATTTTCGAAAGGGAGACTATGATAAAATGAGGAAAATAGTTAAGAAAAGACTAAAAGGAGCAGTTGCAAAGGTTAAAGACTTACATCAAGCTTGGGTGTTGTTGAAAACTACTATCTTGGAAGCCCAGACCAGCTGCATTCCACGCTTTAAGAAAAGTGGAAGGAAGTCCAAAAAACTGTCAGCATGGTTTAAAGGTGAGGTCAAAGAGGCTGTTGTTGCCAAAAAGCATCTTTCAGGAAATGGAAAAAATAGCCAAACGATGAAACCTGGAAACAGCACAAGCACTGGCAAGTCAAATGGAAGGCATTGATAAGGCAGACAAATGGAGAATTTGAGAAGAAGCTTGCTGTGGAAGCAAAAACACGAAACAAAGACTTTTTCAAGTACATTCGTAGCGAAAAACCTGTGATAGAGTCAGTTGGTCCATTGGATGATAGGGGGGTTAAAGGGGCACTAATAGGCGACAAGGCAACAGCGGAGAGTCTGAATGAATTCTTTGCTTCGGTCTTTACTGAGGAAGATGTAGGGATGTTACCCATGACTGAAGTGGTATTTAAATTTAAGACAGGTACCTTGACTTCGGAGCCTTTCCTTCAGAAACAGGGGGTACCCCAGGGATCATCCTTATCAGCACTGTTGTTTAACATTTACATGCAGCCTATCTGCACCCTGATCCATTCCTTAAACGTGCACTGCCTTGCCTATGCAGATGACATACTGCTATACATCCCATTCAGGACTGAACAACCAGACTTTTCACCCATTACAAGATGCTTTGAAGTAATTGCAGACTGGCTTCTCACCCAAAACCTACGAATTAATCACAGTAAAACTGATGTTCTCTTCATCACGAGAAATCAGAAGTTTACCCCACCTCCAGCACTACAAGTCAAAAACGACGAGCTCAAAACTAAAACCACAATTCGCTATCTAGGCATCACACTATATCAGCGACTTGACATGACAACACATGTGAAAAATGTTACAAATGCAATATATCATAAGATTGGAACATTACACCTTCTTCGACCACTCCTGGACTTCACCGACTACCGGACTATATTCCAAGCCCTATTTATCCCACACTTGGACTTCGCCAACATCATCCTCCATGGGCTTCCACAGTCAACTCTAAATCCACTCCGACTTGCCATGAACTCGGCCGCTAGAGTACTTGTAGGTGTATCAAGGTCAGAACACATTACGCCTGTGATGAAGGAGCTCCACTGGCTACCTCTACAAGCTCGAATCCACTACAAGACATTTGTCATGACATTCAAAACACTGAGGAACCAGCCCCCCTCACCCATAAGTAAATTAATCAACAGCATGCCTGACAACAGGAACAGAAGATCTGCAATGTGGAATGCATTAGAAATCCCTAAGATAATGACAAAATGCCTAAAAGTAACAGCCAACAGGGTCTTTTCGGTTTATGCACCCACAGCCTGGAATGCCCTTCCCTCTGAAATTCGATCCATCACAAGCCTTACACCATTCAGAAAAGCCATAAAATAGCACCTATTCCAAAAACACTACCCAGAAGGCAACCCAGGGAAACACGTGATAGGCCCCCCGACCCCCTTCCATATCTGCCCCAATACTTTAACCCAACGAGAGAATAGATAATCAGCGCTTCCCTTGGCCTAAACCCTTATGGTGCCATCTATCCTACTCAATGGTGAATATTCTGGAACTTTGTAATGTTCTGTAAATAGTTCTCACCCAAGTTCTCACCCAAGTTATTACCCTGTTCACTGTTCATTGTAAGCACAATGTGTTTTTGTTACATTGTACTATTGTTCTGTTCGCTGTAAACCGCACTGATCTTAATAGCGCGGTATATAAGAAACGTAAATAAATAAATAAATAAAAATAAAGGTGCGGAAGAATTGAAGGAAATATCGATACATTGGGAAGATGTATTACAACTATTAGATAAACTGAAGAGTAGCAAATCACCTGGGCTGGATGGTATAGATCCAAGGGTATTGAAAGAACTAAAATATAAGATTACAGACCTGCTATTAGTGATCTTTGAATTTTCATTAAAATCATCTGTAATACCTGAAGATTGGAGAATCGCCAATGTAACGCCAATTTTTAAAAATGGTTCCAGGGGTGATCCGGGAAACTACAGACCGGTGAGCCTGACGTTAGTACCGGGAAAAAATGGTAGAAACCATCATAAAGAACAAAATTACTCAGCATGTAGATAGTCATGGCCTAATGGGAGACAGTCAACTTGGCTTTAGACAAGGAAGATCTTGTCTTACTAATCTGTTATGTATTTTTGAAGGTGTGAATAAATAGGTGGACAAAGGTGAGTTGGTTGATATAGTGTATCTGGACTTTCAGAAAGCCTTTGACAAGGTCCCTCATCAGAGACTTTTGGCAAAACTAAAGAGTCATGGGATAGGAGGCAGTGTACTACTGTGGATCAGGAACTGGTTAAAAGATAGAAAGCAGAGGGTAGGGCTAAATGGCCAATTTTACCAATGGAGAAAGGTGAATAGTGGTGTACCCCAGGGATCTGTGCTGGGTCCGCTGCTTTTTGACATATTCATAAATGACCTGGAAAGGGGAATAACGAGTGAGGTTATCAAATTTGCAGATGACACAAAACTATTTAAAGTTGTTAAAAACCCAAGAGGATTGTGGAAAATTGCAAGAGGATCTTGATAAATTGGAAGACTGGGCATCAAAATGGCAGATGAAATTTAATGTGGACAAGTGCAAAGTTATGCACCTAGGAAAGAACAACCCACACTATGGTTACACAATGCAAGGTTCCACATTGGGAAGCACCACCCAGGAAAAAGATTTAGGAGTCATCGTGGATAACATGTTGAAACCTCCGCCCAGTGTGCAGCAGCGGCCAAGAAAGCAAATAGAATTCTAGGTATCATAAGGAAAGGAATGGAAAATAAAACAAAGGATATTATAATGCCTCTGTATCGTTCCATGGTACGACCGCACCTTGAATATTGTGTGCAATTCTGGTCGTCGTATCTTAAAAAGGGTATAGTGTTATTAGAAAAGGTACAGAGAAGAGCCACCAAAATGGTAAAGGGGATGGAAGGCTACTCCTATGAAGAGAGGCTACAAAGGTTAGGGCTCTTTAACCTGGAAAAGAGACGGCTGAGGGGAGATATGATAGAAGTCTTTAAATTAATGAACGGAGTGGAACGGGTAAACATAGATCAATTGTATACATTATCAGAATATAGAAAGACTAGGGGACATGCAATGAAGCTACGGGGTAAACTATTTAAGACTAATAAAAGAAAATATTTTTTCACTCAACGTGTAATCGAACTCTGGAATTTGTTACCGGAGGATGTTAGTGTAGCTGGATTTAAAAAAGGTTTGGACAAGTTCCTGGAGGAAAGGTCCATAAACCATTATTAAGAAGGGACCCAGGATATCAATGCTTGACCCAGTACAAGCATTTTGGAACCTGTCTTTTGGGGAACTGCTAGGTACGTATGACCTAGATTGGCCACTGTTGGAAACAGGATACTGGGCTTGATGGACCTGGTCTGACCCAGTATGGCATATCTTATCTTCTTATGTTCTTATTTATAAATCATGAAACCTTACACCCATTTAATCAACCATACAAACATATGATAATTTATTAATAAAGTCACAACTGGGAGATAATATTTAAGACACAATTCATGAACAGCACATAACAAACATGAACACAAAATTACCCCCAATATATATAAATATCATTAATTTCTAGAAAAATATATAATATAAACATTTTTAATAATTCATCATATACAATTTTATCTAAAGGATTGTCGCAAAACAATATATAATATTAGCTAAAGCATTGCCACAAAACCCTAATTCATCATATACAATTTCATCTAAAGGATTATCACAAAACCCAACTATTTCTCTTGATGTTTCTCAAAATACATTGCTTTGCTCAGGAGCTTTAACAAACCGTTCTGCTGACAAAAGCTCCAACGAAAAATGCTTCTCTGTTGCTGTTAAGGGAGCGCATGCTAAGAATGTCCCGTCATGTAAAATCACCCACAATTCAATACACCCATAATTTTTCTTCTTCAAATATTTCACCCAGATGTATGACGTGGACACAACGGCTCTGAAAATGCCCCAACAAAAAGACAACGATTGTATGTAAAATAATATAGTATCAGCTGTGTCTTAAATATTATCTCCCAGTTGTGACTTTATTAATAAATTATCATATGTTTGCATAGTTGATTAAATGGGTGTAAGGTTTCATGATTTATAAATATTTAATACATATTAATTATTGTATCGTTTGTGCTTCAACAAAAATCATTGATTAATGTATGATATATATATGCAATATTTTTCTTTAAATTAATTTTTTGCATTTTAATTTTGTATGAGTTTTGATTATTTGTAATTAGTGGTTCCTTTTTGTATAACATATTCACTGTGCATACATTGAACAGGCAGGCTTGATAAGTTGTCGTCGTCCCCAAGCAGTGAGAGTCTTGAAAGCACATGAGAAGATCTGAGCTGGGACAAGAGGGTTTTAGAAAGTCGAGGTTCCAAAGGCTCGAAAGTACATGAGAAGATCTGGACTGAGAAAAGATTATAGACTGGTGCAGTCCCCTATAGGAACCTTAGAACATAAGACATGTCTTACTGAGTCAGCCTAAAGGGCCATCAAGCTCAGTGTCCTGTTTCAAACAGTGGCCAATCCAGGTCATGAGAACCTGTCCAGTTCCCTAATAGGTCACAAGCACCTGCACCTGTCAGGTTCACGAAGAGATACACTGATTCCACGTTTATATATTTTAACCCAACAACACTAACAGTTCTTACTTTCTCTGGTAATTACCAGAGTATTATAATGAATTCCAGAGTTTGATCATTCTTAAGTGGGCTACATTGTAGCTTCATTGAGACAGGTGCCAATTCTGAACGTGCACCCTTGTAGAACTCCTATAGGGTAGTTTTGGAGAGATCACATGCCTTTCAGAGACTGCAAGAGGAGCTGGTCAGAGATGCCAGGAAGGTGGTGAGCAGACCTACAGCCTTTTATTCAGCCATCTGCTGGCCTACCAGTAGATCCCTTAGCAGTGAAAACTCCTATAGAGGTAATCAGCCCATATTCCAGGAACAGAAGTAGACTATGAGGTGAAACAAACCTCCTAGCAGAGAGCTGAATGGCCTTCATCAGGAGTTGAACTCTAACATCATTGATGGATGTCAAAGTAAGTATCTGAGGTTACAGCATAAGGCATCAACTTCCAAAGCCCAGTCTGTGTGGATTGATACCAGACAAGCCACCATGTTTGCATGGGGTGTGAGCCTCATACTTCTCATAGCGTGGGCTTCGAGTTGCATGGATCCAACAGTGTGAGGGTCCAAGCTCTGGCTGTATACCTATAGACTGAGACCGAACCAGGGTAGTGTCAAATAATTGAGAGAGGCCCTCAGAAACTCAGAAACTTTTTTCAGGTGCAACAGGCAATGTACAAGGAATGGGGGGGGAGGGGTCAAAAGGGAGCGCAAAATAAAATTCACTAGCAACAGTTGGCAACACCACAGGTATATTAGGAAGGAAAAAGAAAAAGACATACTGGCCACATGTCACTCAGGATAAAATGATGCCCACCCATAGCCTCCGCACTAGGGCTAATGATGGTGGTAGGGATAGTGCAAACACTAAAGATGCAGACCAAGAAAATGTGGCAGAAAGATACCAAGTTATTTCCCATTGTGTTGGGTGCCACATGTTTGATTAAAAAGGATTTCCAAGCATACCTTGACAAATTACCCACACATGTTACATCTTATGAACTCCAGAAGGAGGCTCTCTTTGGCATAATGCAAATACTATGATGAACATTAACAGCAAATTTAAGAGACCAAGATCATACTTCACATACCCTGGCTCAGAGGTGAGTTTCATGACTGTCATGGTATGTGCAAAACTAACCCATTTTGAGAAATTGCCCCGAGTAGTTTTCAAAAAGCTTTTTTATCTAGGGCAAGAGCCATCAATACTGGTAAATGACCAGTTGCAAATGGCATTGTACATGTTCAGTTGTTTTTGCCTTATTTATGTCTGCTCTTTTTTTTTTTTAGTGCCATCAAGTCAGTGTTGACTCATAGCAACCCAACTACCTCTGGGTTTTCTTGGCAATGTATCACTGGAAGTAGATTGCCAGCCTTTTCTTCCAAGGCAAGTAAAGCAACTTGCCCAACGTCACAAGGAGTGCCAGTGGGACTTGAACCCTTGATCTGCTGGGTACTAGGCAGTTGCTCTACCATGAGGCTACTCCTCCACTCCATGTCTGCTTTAAATAAGGTATTTACAGAATGGTTAGCTGGCTGAAGGCACATATTGATCTGCTGTTATGAACAAGTGATAATCCATAGTAATTACATAACACTTTGTCAGAAATTTCACTCTTCCTCCTCCTGCTCTTAGTCTTAATGAGCTGGGACACAGATCTTGGCTTTGATACCTTAGTCCCCTATCGACAGACTAGCATCAGCGTTCTCTTTGCTATTCACCTAATTAATTACATTTTATGGTAGTTGGCATAGAGAACTATCATTAACAAGAACTCCAGGAGGGTCACATTCTAACTTTAAAATAAATCAGGAATTAATTTAGGCATTACACTGCATTCTGATCAAATTGTACCACTTAACAAAGTTTTAATCAGTTATCCAAAAAAACTCTTGTGTTTCTACCATGAGAGAGACAGAGAGAGAGAAAGAGAGAGAGAGAGAGATGAATGCATATGAAGATTGAAAGAGACAGTAATACAATTATCTTTACTATATGAAAGATACAAATAATTTAAAAATTATGAATAATGATTTGGCATATATAAAAATATGTCTCTGGCAATACTGCACATTGGAATATGTTTACTAAGCTCCATGACAACAATGCGTGTGTGGGCTGTGTTACAAGCGTGGGGCTTTGAGCAAATTTCAGGGGGCATGTACATCTGCCCCCCTTCAGTTACCATGCTGTAGAACAGCAAACCTGCCATGTAGCATGGATTCAGCTAATGCCACACATTGAGATGGCATTTGTTGAGTCCATGGTATCTGCCCCAAGCCCAAGTAATGCGGGCCACAAATGCCAACAGTAGCTCCTCCACGGTGGGAACTTTTCTGTCCTGCCCAGTCGCCACCTCAACATGCACTACCAGGCTAGTGCTGGGTTTTTAGAACTGGGCCCCCTGCTGCATTTTATCATGGTTCCCAGATCATGTGCTAAGCAACGCATTTGCGGGTAAAGCAGTTTAGTAAACATGCCCCATATTGAAGTAATTGCCTAATGCCTAAGGTGGTCATATTAACAGGCATGCATGGCTTCTACACATGTAAATAGTGACATTTACAAGTGTTAATGCACTACCCATATACATACCAATTTTGCAGTGCTGCAATTGTTATGGGTAGAAGTCATGGGACATACACATTTGAAGGGACGTATTCTAGATGTCGTTTGGGCAGTCAACAAAAATGTAAAAAAAAAATATATATATTTTTTTTAAATGTTGCCATTTGGGAAGGGGCACTTGTAAGCTCCAAAATGATGGCAGTTTGAGGGGAAAGCCGACAGTCGCCCAAGAGCGGATGGTTCGGAAGAATGTATCCTTGAAGGATACTACCAAAAGCAGAGAGGTTCCACAAAAGAGTAAAGTAGCCCAAATGCCCTCAAGTATGGAGCAGACAGAGCTTAAAGATCCCAATTTACCCATGTCTAACAATAGCCAAATTAACATGAATAAAATACATTCTCTAAAATGCTTGTATGCAAATGCTAGAAGTCTAAAGAATAAGATGGGAGAGTTAGAATATATAGCACTAAATGAAAGGTTAGATATGATTAGAATATCAGAGACATGGTGGAAGGAGGACAACCAGTGGGACACTGTGATACCTGGGTACAAACTATATCGTAATGATAGAGCTGATAAAATTGGTGGAGGGGTTGCGCTTTATGTTAGAGAGGGCATTGACTCAGAAAGGATTAAAGTTTTGCAGGAAACAAAATCTGCTGTGGAATCTATATGGATTGAAATTCCATATAAAAGGGGGAAGTCAATGGCAGTGGGGGTGTACTATCGAGCGCCTGGCCAGAATGACCAAATGGATGATGAAATGCTGAAAGAAATCAAGGAAGCTAACAAAAGTTACAGCGCAGTAATAATAATGGGTGATTTCAATTACCCCGGTATCGACTGGGTCAGTGTCACGTCAGGACATGCTAGGGAGATAAAGTTCCTAGATGAAATAAATGACTGCTTCTTGGAGCAGCTGGTTCATGAACCGACCAGAGGGGAAGCCATATTAGACCTAGTCCTTAGTGGAACACCAGATCTAGTGCAAGAGATAAGGGTGTTGGGGCCTCTTGGCAATAGTGATCATAGCATGATCACCTTTGATTTAATTAGTGGAGGAGGGATAGTAAGGAAATCCACAGTACTACCTTTTAACTTTCGAAAGGGAGACTATGATAAAATGAGGAAAACAGTTAAGAAAAAACTAAAAGGAGCAGTTGTGAAGGTTAAAGACGTACATCAAGCTTGGGTGTTGTTGAAAAATACTATCTTGGAAGCCCAGACCAGCTGTATTCCACGCTTTAAGAAAAGTGGAAGGAAGTCCAAAAAACTGCCAGCATGGTTTAAAGGTGAGGTCAGAGAGGCTGTTGTTGCCAAAAAAGCATCTTTCAGGAAATGGAAAAAAGAGCCAAACGACGAAACCTGGAAACAGCACAAGCACTGGCAAGTCAAATGCAAGGTGTTGATAAGGCAGGCAAAGGGAGAATTTGAGAAGAAGCTTGCTGCGGAAGCAAAAACACGAAATAAAGACCTTTTCAAGTACATTTGTAGCAAAAAACCTGTGAGAGAATCAGTTGGTCCATTAGATGATAAAGGGGTTAAAGGAGCACTAAGAGGCGACAAGGCGATAGCGGAGAGACTGAATGAATTCTTTGCTTCGGTCTTTACTGAGGAAGATGTAGGGATGTTACCCATGACTGAAGTGTTATTTAAAGGTGCGGAAGAATTGAAGGAAATATCGATACATCGGGAAGATGTATTACAACTATTAGATAAACTGAAGAGTAGCAAATCACCTGGGCCGGATGGTATACATCCAAGGGTGTTGAAAGAACTGAAATATGAGATTGCAGAACTGCTATCAGTAATCTGTGAACTATCATTAAAATCATCTCTAATACCTGAAGATTGGAGGATCGCCGATGTAACACCAATTTTTAAAAAGGGTTCCAGGGGTGATCCGGGAAACTACAGACCGGTGAGCCTGACGTCAGTACCGGGAAAAATGGTAGAAACCATCATAAAGAATAAAATTACTCAGTATGTAGATAGTCACAACCTAATGGGAGACAGCCAACATGGCTTTAGACAAGGAAGATCTTGTCTTACTAATCTGTTATGTTTTATTGAAGGAGTGAATAAACAGGTGGACAAAAGTGAGTCAGTTGATATTGTGTATCTGGACTTTCAGAAAGCCTTTGACAAGGTCCCTCATCAGAGACTTTTGGCAAAACTAAAGAGTCATGGGATAGGAGGCAGTGTACTATTGTGGATCAGGAACTGGTTAAAAGATAGAAAGCAGAGGGTAGGGCTAAATGACCAATTTTCCCAATGGAGAAAGGTGAATAGTGGTGTACCCCAGGGATCTGTGCTGGGTCCGCTGCTTTTTGACATATTCATAAATGACCTGGAAAGTGGAATAACGAGTGAGGTTATCAAATTTGCAGATGACACAAAACTATTTAAAGTTGTTAAAACCCAAGAGGATTGTGAAAAATTGCAAGAGGATCTTGATAAATTGGAAGACTGGGCATGAAAATGGCAGATGAAATTTAATGTGGGCAAATGCAAGGTTATGCACCTAGGGAAGAACAACCCAAACTATGGTTACACGATGCAAGGTTTCACATTAGGAACCACCACCCAGGAAAAAGATTTAGGCGTCATTGTGGATACCATGTTAAAACCCTCGGCCCAGTGTGCAGCGGCGACCAAGAGAGCAAATAGAATGCTAGGTATGATAAAGAAAGGAATGGAAAATAAAACAAAAGATATTATAATGCCTCTATATCGTTCCATGGTGAGACCGCACCTTGAATATTGTGTGCAATTCTGGTCGCCGTATCTTAAAAAGGATATAGCGATTTTAGAAAAGGTACAGAGAAGAACCACCAAAATGGTAAAGGGGATGGAAGGATACTCCTATGAAGAAAGGCTAAAAAGGTTAGGGCTCTTTAACCTGGAAAAGAGACGGCTGAGGGGAGATATGATAGAAGTCTATAAATTAATGAACGGAGTGGAACGGGTAATCGTAGATCGATTGTTTACCTTATCAGAATATAGAAAGACTAGGGGACATGCAATGAAGCTACAGGGTAAACTATTTAAGACTAATAAAAGAAAATATTTTTTCACTCAACGTGTAATCAAACTCTGGAATTTGTTACCGGAGGATGTAGTAAAGGCTGTTAGTGTGGCTGGGTTTAAAAAAGGTTTGGACAAGTTCCTGGAGGAAAGGTCCATAAACCATTATTAAGAAGTGACCGAAGATATCAATGCTTGACCCAGTACAAGCATTGTGGAACTTGTGTCTCTTGGGGAAACTGCTAGGTACATATGACCTAGTTTGGCCACGGTTGGAAACAGAATACTGGGCTTGTTGGACCTTGGTCTGACCCAGTATGGCATTTCTTATGTTCTTATGGGAGAGCTCCCTGGTAATGGCCCTAAAAATCTAATTTTAATAGCACATTACTGGTCTCAACCACACAAGTCTTCCTTCAAATATGACAACACCTAAGTCCAGTTGTATAGACACCTTTCTATATACTCCCAGAGCAAGAAGATTGAACCAAAACCCACTGACACTTGAAAAACAACTAGCGAGAAAGTCCATTGAAGCCTCTGTTGCTACGATTATAGACAGTGTATACTTAAAACAAGGATTGCAGAGAACAGCAAGTCAACTCTGGAAATGCAAATTGTAGCTTCTCACATAAACTTGAATTTTACAGTATTTCAACAAAACCTTCAAGATTTGGAGTCATGTAATTAATAAATTGGAGCATACATCAAGATAGCTTCCCAACTACACAAGGACATGGAGGACATGGGAGACAGGAAATGGCCCAACAAGATGTGTGGGATCTGATTGGGTTCAATGACAAACTGATACTACAACGTCTACAAGTTATGGGGTATGTTTTCAAAGCAGTGGTATTGGCCTCTGTGCGATATCGGAGCCACGGCCCCATTGGGCCACAGTTCTGATATCACATGGAAGCCGCTACTGCTGCTTTGAAAACATTCTCCTATGTTTGAGTACTATGATTTCATTCTCTGAATGAGCTTAAGCTACATTAGTTTTGCTGTCCAGAATGAGCCTGATCTTGGCTGATCTCAGATGCTAAGCAGAGTTGCCCCTGGCGAGTACTTGGATGGGTAACCATCTTAGAATACAAGGTTTTGTAGATTTGCTGTATGGAAGAAAGGCCTGGCAAGCTAATTCTGGTTGCACCTTGCCAAGAAAACCCAATGGCTAAGTCACCAGTCAGCAATGACCTGATGGCACAACACCTTTTTGAAGTGTAAAAAGTCCAAAGTGCTATCAACTAGGTCTTCCAATTGAGCCTACTCATGACCTTTCCTGTTTAAAGTGCTATAATACTCACAGGTGCTATGAATTCTAAGTAAAGACAAATCTTATTCTCCAATCATCTGGGAAGGCCATAAACCAGCAATTCTTCAGATTTTATTACTATTTATGATGTTTCCATTTGTGGTGTACCATAGCCAGTGGTGACTGCTTTTAACTCTATTAATTCCAGTCCTACAAAAGGACCTGGGAATCAGAAATATCAGCGCAGAATGCATGCTGTTTCAAGTAGGGTAGTTTTCTACAAAACTGGTGGGGCTTTATCTTTTCAGATTAGCATTTTCAAGTATCTTGGGAGTCAAGTCGATACTGCTACAAGAGCTCAAATCACTATTGCTATTACCATTGAATTTTTTCTTCCAAAGTCTTTCTACTTTAATCATGATATTTATTATTTTTTCCAGCTGTTTTTCATTAATTTAACTGTCACTAGGTATTGGTACATCTATAAACCATACATTTTTCTTTTCTATGACCATAATGTCAAGAGTGTTCCGTTCCAAGTGCTTGTCAGTTTGTATTTGAAAATCCCACAAGATCTTGATCTGCTCTTTTTCTATAACCTTTTCAATGGTATGGTCCTAATAGTTTTTACTACATTAAAAAAAACATATTTTTTGCAAAGATTCCAATGGACTAATTTAGCCACTGAGTCATGACAATGTTTATAGTCAGGTTGGGCTATTTTGCTACAGGCACTGATTAGATGGTCTACAGTTTCATCTTTGGCTTTAACCAACCAACATTTGCTGTCATTTGAAATTTTTTTCAATCTGAGCTTTCATAACATTTGTTTGTAATGCTTGTTCTTGGGCCGTTAAGATCATTCCTTTAGTTTCATTTTTGAGAGCTCCAGTTTTCAACTATTGCCATGATAGGTTTTGTCATGTTTTCCATCAATATCTTTTAGGTATTGACATTGGTTGTTGAATCTGCATTCTGTCTCTTGCTTTTTATATTCTATTTTTCATTCTAACATTTTCAGCAATTTTTCTTTCAAAACCTCATTTAATATGGGTTTTTTGCTTTTCATAATATAGTCATTCTGGCCATGCTTTTCTCCCACAATTTGTTTCACTTTCAATAAATTTCTGACTCCTTTGGCTCTTCATATATATGATATATCAATGCCACTGCATGAGTGTAAGGCATGATTTATTGTCAGCAATTTATTAGTAGCAAGGTTATCTAAACAGTTTGTGCCCAGTTTACAACTTTGTCAGGATATCTGATGACTGGAATTGCCCAAGTATTAATAACATTAATTATATTAACTCCACTTAGTTTTGATGTTATAATTTTCTAAATATGTTTAATATAGTTGGAACTAGTGTAGTTGGGTTTAAAAGAAAATTGAACAGGTTCCTGAAGAAAAATGTCTATAAACCATTAATAAAGTGGACTGGGGAAATCCACAGCTTACAACCATGGTATGAATGTCCAGTCTCAGGCCTTTCAAGTGCATGACCATGAAGTCCTCTGACTTGGTGAACATGATAAAGCCTTGCTGCACTTCCTAAAGCAGAGACATAAGATTCTGCAAGACCTCAGAGTCCACCGAGGCCCTGGGGAACTTCATGGCCATGCATCTGGTCTGGCATGAAGGCAAACTAGAGCCAGCAGAGACATTGGTTGCTGCTGTGGCTCTCCAGCTTGTCCACTTGCCTCTTCCCCCTCTCCTCCTCCTCCTACATCCCCCATCCCCCATGCACATCACTCCTCTCTCATACCACTACTTCCCCATTTCTCTACTATATTTCCCCTCCCCATCCTGCACATCTTGGGGCTCTTGTATACTAGTACCCTGCTTCTGCAAGCTCTGCTACTTTGCAGCATCTGTGTCATGTTCTGGCTGCTAGCCATCTTGCACATCCTCTTTGAAAAGTGTGATAACCACATTAACAGGTTCTTCCTCCCCTCCTTCCTCCCACACCAATATGTCAACCACCCATACTGAAAGCCATTAATGGTGCTGCTGCAGCTGCTGCTATTGCTGCTGGCATCTACCTCTGGGGCAGCTTGTGTGGTTGCACTGCAGGTAGTACTGTTGGTGTTGATGGTGTCTGGGGTTCTGGTGGCAATGGCAGTGGTGGTGGTGGCAAGAGTTCTTGTGGCAGTGGTGGTGGTACCACATCTGCAACTTCCCTATCATCTGCAAAATAGATAGTTTGGGGTTAGTGTTATGGAGCAATCATATATCACAATGATGTAGACATTACAGTTGTGTCCTCACTAGCTTCCTTGCAATAACTGCTGTATGTACCTCCTGATCCTGACTAGCTCAGATGTGGTCCATGGCAGATGTGGCATGTTACAGAGGTGAGTTCCTCTGCAAATCAATGTAATGTTGAGGGTGGTGGCAAATGTGCTGCACAGTCCCTTTGGATACACTATCCACATGTAGGTATATTGTCCCCATGGCAACAACATCACTACCTGGTTAGTACTGTCATTTACTACACTACTTAGCTTATGCACATCCTGCCATTATTGTAACTCCCTGCTATGTCATTGTTCATTATTTGACTGTTGTACGCCCTCAGGATACATAGCACAGCCCTCATAACATATGGCACCTCTGTGCCAGGAGAGCCAGTACACATGACATACATATGTATTGACTGCCATAAGTGTTCAACATACAGTTGTTTTCCACACATGTACTTGGATGCTGACAGTAACACCTACATAGTGATTCTGTGTTTCACTTTCTCATGCCATCACCATTCACTACATCTGGACACCTGACATGGGTGAATCATGTTTACTGGCTCTCTAATGCTTCTCCTCCTATGGGTCCATGGTCCTTGCTGATGCCCCCTCCCCCCATAGCCACTCTGTGTTTGGTGATACCATATCCTATTATGCACACATTTGGTCCTCTCTTCTACATCTGCCAACTGCTATATATTGTTCTCTATTGCATACCACCATTCCAGCTTATGCCCTGGCTGCTGTGCTAGTTCATGTTTATAGTTCTTGTTTATTGTCGGACACTGTTTGTTTTATGTAAACCGCGCTGATCGCAAATAGTGCGGTATATAAGAAATGTAAAATAAAATAAAATAAATAAATGTAGTGCTCCATACAAGTATGCCATGTGTGTCATCCCTTACCTTCCTGCTGCCACAGCTCAGAGTAGAGTCATTCCAGCAAGCAGGGCATAGTATGGTATATGACCCTGAATCTTGTCTTCAGGGACTCCAGATCTCAAAATAAGTGCAACTTCCTATTAGGGATAGGAGGAATGCACATGCTTTGATTGGTTCATCCCCTGCATTGCTCCGAACATAGCTCCCTCTGGAGGTCTTGGGGTGACAGCCCTTGGTCTTGGGAGTCTGCTCTGCCCTTGTGTGTAGGATCTGTGTCCTGTGAACAATGGTGGTGCCATGCTAACAGCCCCCAGGCACATTTTGTATCTATCACCTGTGTCATCCTGGTGCACTCTGTGTGCCTGGCTGTTGGCAGTCATCTGTGGCTGTGTGCTATGCAGGCACAGTATGGATGGATTCACTCTGTGGCTCTCTGGGCTTTCACTACATGCACCTATATGATCATTGTGGTCTGCATGTGCCCTATCCTGACTTGTCCTGGGGGGTCTTGCAAGGCATATTTCTTCCCAGTTTGTGGCCATGGATCATTGCATTTGCACATATTTCCATGTGCCACAAGCTATGTATCCTTGCACTCTTGCCATATGTCACCACTGTTCAGCACGCCCCTCTTACTGATTAGCTGATCCTGCAATGGCATAGGTTTCACACCAGTGGGATGTGTGTGTGTGTGTGTGTGTGTGTGTGTGTATGGGTATGTGTGGGTTAGTAGTTGGGGGTTGCTCTTTGACAGGCTGCACATGGAAGTGCCCTCATACCTGGGGCAGTGGAGTTGGGTATGCTGGGCATGCCTGTTTCTTAGTGCCCCTCCTGTAATTATTTTGGTACATAAATGATTATAGCCATCTGATAACCACCTCTTCAACTCCCATCCAGTCTGTGGTCTTCATTGCACATATTGCTTTATCATTGCTATGTTTGCTTTGTTTGTGTGTGTCAAATCTCAATCCCAGGTGCTGTTTCTGCTTCTTGATATCTTTGTGTATGTGGCTGCACAGATCTATTGCATTGCTTTGACTGCTGCTGCTCTTTACAGACCCTCAGAGGATGATGCCCTGGTGACTTTTCCAGCTTGTCTGCTGTTTGGGCCAGCCCTACCTACTGTACCTTCTTGCCTGCCTACTGGGTATCTGCAGCATCTAGGTGTCCCCCTGTGAGGTATGCCTATTGGTGTGCAAAGGTTGACTTACTTGGCTAGGGATTCATGAATGTTCTTCCAGACCCTTCTTGCTATAGCATGTGGTGATGTGCATCATCCTGATGTGTGCAGGACCACCTCATTTGTAATGACCAGCCTGCATAACATGATAGTCATTAACCTGGAACAATTAGGCTGGTGTGTGGTGGCCATCCTGCTCTCTTATGCTGCTCTGCATGGATGAAGAAGCATGTGCACATGTGCATGTACACTGCCAGCAGTGATTCTGCATGCACAGATCCTCGGAAACCAGCATGTGCATCTTTTTTGGCATGCAGATACATGTTGCCGTTGCCATTGCTCTTTATGGAGACTGTGCATACATGCAGCAGCCCATTTTCCATGGTGTACATGTACAAATCTCTACCATACTATTTTTTAAATGTCTATATGTGGTGGGGATGTACTGATTTTACAAGGCTTGTGCATGTGCATGACACCTTTTCCTAAATCACAATTGATTTTCACACACTTTGATTTTTATGTCCCTGCCACCATCTAAATGGCCTTTCTAAAATATACCTTTAACTGTATAATTGGCCAATTTAATTTAGGGGTCTGCTGAATATCATTGCAATAGATATAGCCACCGATGGCAAGTGCTTTCTACATATAGTCAGTGCCTCTGCCTATCTAGAGAGTAGCGCTGAAGAGACCTTTTTAACACCTCAGCCAGTATTAAAAAAATAACATTTGCTGTTTTCTAAATATTGATCCAGCTGCATCTAATTCTTAAATAACTTCCAGAGATTTTTGAGATGATTAACAGTCCAAATCCCCTAAACTGATCCAGCTGAACTAAGTCAGTTTCAGTTCTCTCATTTCTTCCCATGGTTTTCAGTATCACTTTTAAGCTGATGACTCTCAAATCTACCTATCCACTCCTGACATCTCTCCAAGATCATATCTCTGCCTGCTTATCTAGCATCGCTGCCTGGATGTCTAACTACTGACTAAAATTAAACATATCTAAAACTGAACTCCTTATTTTTCCCCCTAAACCTTCATCCCCCCTTCTTTCATTCTCTATCACTGTTGACAATGCTCATCTTCTCCCTGTATTTTCAGCCCGTAACCTCAGGGATATTTTCAATTCCTCTCTTTCCTTCTGCATTCATATACAGTAGAACAGATAGGCAAAACCTGTTGCTTCTTCGCCCCTTTCTCTCTGAACACACTACTAAAATTCTTATCCATTTGTTAGTCACCTCCCATCTGGACTATTGTAACCTCCTCCTTGCTGGTCTCCCTCAGTATCATCTTTCTCCTCTTCTATCCATTTAGTACTCTACTGCACAGCTAATTTTCCTCCAGCCCCAGTACACTCATATTACTTCTCTTCTAAAATCTCTTCACTGGCTTTCCTTCTACTTCGGTATCCAATTCAAACTTCTTCTTCTAACTCATAAATGTATTCACTCCACTGCCTCTCATTACCTTTCCTCTCTCCTTTCTCCCTATCCGCCCCCCCCCCCCCTCATGAACTCCACTCCTCGGCTGGCTTTCTTCTCTTGATGCCATTTTCTTCTACTGCCAGCTCCAGGCTTAGATCTTTTCATCTTGTTGCTCTTTATGCCTGGACCAAATTTCCTGTTTCTTCACGTCAAGTATCTTCTCTCCCCCTCTTCAAATCCATGCTAAAGGTTTACCTCTTCAAATCCACTTTTGATTCCTAATCCCTTATTCTCTTTGGGGTATGTTTACTAAACTGCGTTAGTGCAATTCGCGTTAGGAGCCGCGGTAGTGACAGAAACCCCAAATAAGGACATGGGCGGTACATCGTCACCACTAACGCGCGTTCAAAAAATTAACGAGCGTTACCGGGCGCCTTGGCGCATTACTGCGCGTTAATCGTAAGAAGACGTACAGACACAAAGCACTGAAACAGAGCTGTAGCACAATGGTTACGGTACTGACCGCTGTTACAGGCAGCATGGATTCGAGTCTCCAGTGTGCCTAACGCAGAAGGCTGTCCCAGGCATCACCCTGTACATTACAGAGGGAATGAGGAGGCATGTTTTTCGTTACGTTGAGTAGTGGTGTCAGAAACACACCCTCGGAGTGTGCCTAGCCACGTACGTTGGTGCATGCGAGGTTGCGTGCGAGGCTGCGTGCATTGGTACGGGCGTTGGTACGGGCGTAGCCCCATGTGTGGCTGTGCGCGTACAATGGTACGTGTGGTTTTACGTGCGTGGGTACGTGTGGTTTTACGTGCGTGGGTACGTGTGTTTTTACCAGTGTGGGCATCTTATATTACAGACTCTGTAGGGTGTCTTGCACCTATGCATTATGCTAGCAGATGTACGTGTGATGGCCTATGGTTTATCAGAGCCTGTGAGCAGGTGCTGGAGTTTCACAGGGTTGGATTGTGCCAGTCACACCCATGATGCACTGCACATGCAAATCAGCTGTCCACAGATACACACCATGGGGAATGCACCCTCACAGCACCTCGGCCTGGTAGGGGGAACTGACCATGTGCACCCCCACAGCACCTCGGCCTGATAGGGGGTACTGACCGTGTGTTGTACTGGCACAGAGTAGCTACACACCGTCACATTGTGCGGGTACTGTGCTCACCCTGAGGGTGCAGTGAGGTGCCCAGCACTAGGTCCACAGCACCATCCATGGCTAAAAGAGGCCATGGCGCAGGTCTAAAGCAGTGTTACTGTGTGAGATAGGTAGTTTCTGCAGGAAAACCTTGGACATCTCTGTCTGTTTCAGTCAGGTGTAGCCCCCACCATGCACCACCACCCCCCTCCCCCAGGGCCGAGGGTGGCAAACAGGGTCTCCTATCAAAAGATCCACAGTCTACCTCCCTGCAAAGGTGGCAGTAGAGGGGAACATTAACCCTAGTCCTGCTGAGGAACAGACACCCCACAGGGCAGTCAATGCAGCTCTGTACACAGCCATAACACAATAGCAAACAGACATTAGGCCTGGATATAGTATGCTGCACCCCACCACTATCTGATATTCCCCTGGTGCAAGCCATCAGCCACTGCACCCTGCAAGCCACTCCATCACAACACCTACCAGCTGCAAACAGTCTGCTAGTGCCCAGTGGAGATGCCTGCACCCAGAACTGGGATGTCAACATACACAGCAAGCAGATACATCAGTGACTGGGCCCCAAAAGGAAACCCATATTTATCACATGAGAGTAGATAGCACCATGGGAGTGCCTAGCCATGCTGTGGTCACTGCACAGTCAGGGTGAGAGTGATCTCTCAGCAGGATATACTGAGGTCACCCTGTCTGTGTAGGTGGTGGCCGGGCACTACAATGTGCCTGTCACTGCCCTATGCCCTGTGCAGATGCACCCTGGCCAGGCCACCCTGTCCGGCCTATACCCATGGTACCTTGCTCCTCATTATGCACATTGGCAGCCCAATACTGGCAACATTGCTGGCAGTGTGGACTGTGGAAGGTGTTTGCAGCCACCACACACTGGATAGACAGACAGCCACCCCCACACCTATGCCAGCATTGTGCTACTATAGAGGTGGTCAGCAGCCATACCCACCACACCAGTCATGGGCATAGTACAGGCATGGATATGGTACACAAGGCTGTTGGGGGGTCACTCCCCAGGGTGGTGAACACTGTCAGAGACCAGACCTGCAGCACACACCGCAGACATCAGAATGATTGTTATGGTGGAGCTCAATGAGCAAAATGTGCTTAACGTAGGAATTGATATCTGCCAGTTATCATAGGGAACGTTTGATAGCTCTGTACCATATACCCAGGTGTAGGGTGGCATTGCTAAGGTATGCAACTGCTAGTATTGGGAGATACAGGCAGGGCCCAATGTCTTGCCTCTCCAGGAGGCATTGGTCAATGGGGCCTGTGGGTGGGTGTGTGGCCCTGTTGGCTGCTGCTTTACGGCAGAGTTCCCCAACTCCAGTCCTGGTGTTCCACACACACTGTTCGGGTTTTCATGCTGTCCCTCATAAATATGCATGAGCTACATCTGCATACCATGGGGGGTGCATAGCTATGCAGCACAGGCATCTTTATTAGAGGCAGCATGAAGCCGGAATGGTGTGGGGCCCTCCAGGACTGCATTTGCGGGACTCTGCTTTAGGTAATGTGCCTGTTTCTGGTGTCTGTGTTTGGTGTGGTAAAATATAGGCCATGCGTATGTTCTCTGCAATAAAGGAGTGTCTTTACTATCACTGTTTAGTGGTGGGTAAAACTATGGGGACTGGGTTGGCAGGAGCCCCAGCTAGGATTTGAATCTGTGACCCTCTGGTCTTACAGGCACTGGCTGTGTCTGTTGCACCATACTGTGGCCACAGAGACAGTGCAGTCCCTGGAGTTAGTTAAACCGGCCTGACGAGTCAGAAACCTTGCTCTGCAACAGGTTTACTGTGGCCTCATTTACCTTGTATGCAGACAAAGGTGCACATAAACCTCAGAAAAGGGGCACACACCCATAACCAAGCTGGGCAACAATGATATCATTGGGCAACATTACACAACACTCCCAGGACAGCTCCATTACAATGACATAATCTTTGAAAGGGTCTGCGGAGCATAGACCCTTCCACACATCATTTATTTTTTATTTGGTGCTTTCCAGGGAGTGTTGTTCCTTGTTGCCCATTGCTATCACTGTTTCCCAGCTGAATTATGCTTTTTAAAATGTTTCTTGTGGTCATTTTTAACGTTTTATGTGAAATTTTGTTCTGTGCACATGTATCACACTGCTCACGTTTTGTGGGTTTCCCCGGTTTTTCTGTACATTGCTGACGGAAATGGTTTCTCTTCCCTTTAAATGCCTTTAACGACAGGTTTTCATTCGCGTTGGAATTGAGCTCAGAAATTCAGCGCGTTAGTATGAGGGGAGCCTCTCCCCGCCCACTCTACGCCCATTGACCCCTTCTCTCCGCCCACTCTCCACCTTCTGCGCTGTTTTAACGCGCCGCGGAGGTTTACGATCGTTAACTGCGGTTAACGCGCGTAAAGTACATTTAACGATCGTTAGCACGTCAGAACGTGCGTTTGGACGTGCTAACGATCGTTAAACGTACTTTACGCGCGTTAATCACGATTACCGCACTTTAGTAAACATCCCCCTTTGTGTCTGCTTCCCCTTTTACCACTTGTTTCTTCTGCCTTGTACCATCCGTCTTGACTAGATTGTGAGCTCTTTAAGCAAGGACCTTCTTCTTTATGTGTTTGTGTGCTGTGCATGCCTTCTGTGCTATATAAATTATCAATAGTAGAAGTAGTAGTAGAAATAGGCAACACTAATTTCCTCTCTACCACATCACTTTGAAGTGTTTGTATTTCTCTTAATGATCCTTGCTGAGAAATGGACATAAATGATCTTGAATACTGACCCATGTTATCTTTTTATAATGGTCCCATCAGGAACATAATTTCCACCCAAATAGCCTCTGCAGTACAGGAGGAGGAAGGAGGAAGGTGGCCCATTTACATTCACTCCCAGATCTTCCAAGGTGGGCCTTCTCCCTTAGCTCTGAAAACCACTTATGATAGTGTTGCTTGTATTTTATTTTATTTTATTTTTATTTGTGAGTTTTATATACCGCTATTTTGGGTAATCATAGCGGTTTACAGATGAAACAACAGATACATCGAAACATATTAACTAAAAAAAGTGCAATACGGTAATCATTTACATTTACATAATTCTAAACATTGTAACTTATTTACAATTTGCAATTTATTTGATTACAAGGGATGTTGATGTTGGTTGAAGGGATATAATGCAGGGAGTCAAAGTAAGGTTGTGGCTTGTTGATTGTCTTGAAAATTGACAGTTAAGAGGGGTGGCAGTTAGAAGGGTATAGAGTTTATGTTGGGTTGGTTTCTAATGTGGAATCATTTTGGCCAAAATGTTCAATAAAAAGGTTTTTAAATGGGAACGAACAAGGAGAAGTCTGTGATGTTTCTGAGCATTTCTGGTAACTAGTTCCAGAGTATTGGGGCTACATATTCAAAAGCCTTATTGCTGGTGTTTTGTTTTGTTTTTCTATAGTCGCTCAGTGTAGAGAGCAGGTTGTTAGCTTGAGTTCGCCTTAACCTACCATTAGGTGAAACTTGGATCAGTTGGATCAGTGCTATCTTTCTTATGATTTTGAAAGTGGTCAGTATTAATTTATATTTTATTTGACTTTGAATAGGTAGCCAGGGTAAGTCATGTAGTACTGGGGTAAAGTGGTCATTACGACTTGAATTGTATATAATTCGAACAGCCGTGTGTTAAGTCATTATCATCAGATGCAAAGATATGTTAGGAAGACCATGGACAAGACTATTACAATAGTCCAGATAGGGGGTTATCATGACTTGCATTAGGGTTCTAAAATCGGAGTACTACAGTAGGGGCTTTAAGTGTTGCAGAAACCTTATTTTGTTTATTTATTTATTTAACAGCTCTTATATACCGCGCTATTTGACATCAGTGCAGTTTACATTAAACAAAATGCACTCAGATTTAGAGAACTTGTCCAAGTTACAGGTAACAGGGGAATAAAACAAAGATTAACTGGGGAATAGCATATAAATAATTAAATAAAAGCAATTACATAAGACTAGAGCTCTTGAGTGGGTATAGAGACATGTCATAAATAACATTTAACAGAGCCGGTATATACAGTGAAATATCATAAGGTGGAACGGTCTAACATCATCATTTAACTATTATTGCTGAGTTGAGATAATGGGGTGAGAGGGGGGAAATATTGATGTAAGAGAAGTGTTGGAAAAAAAGGTGGGTTTTTAAAGCTTTTCTAAATTGTGATATATCTTTTATCAATCTGATGTTTAATGGAAGCTTATTCCAGCACCTTGGAGCAAAGGATGAAAATGATCTGTTAATGGTAGTTTGAGTACATTTTACTAATTTATTTGGAATCACTAGAGTATTTTCAGTTGTAGATCTTCTTGATCTGTTGTTTTGGGTATGAATGAGTAGATCAGAGATTGAAGGAGGTGAAATATTAAGGAACGTTTTGAAGGTCATAAGAAGTGTTTTATAAGATAATCTACAAATTATTGGGAGCCAGTGAAGCTCCATTAGAATGGGGGTTATGTGTTGTCTCCTTGTAATTCCGCATAGTGATCTAGCTGCTGCATTCATAGCAAGCTGTAATGGATTAAGCGTAGATTTAGGTAGGCCTTGCAGGATAATATTCGCATAGTCAAAATGTGGGGTGACTAGCGCTTGGAATGTTGTGCGGAAATCATCGGGGTCTAACATGGGTTTTAGGTGTCGTAGAGTATTAATCTTGTGATAAATGGATTTTACTGTGGACTTTATATGCTCGTTAAATTCAAGTCGCTGGTCGAGAATGACACCTAAGTATCGAATGGTGGATTTAATAGGTAAATCAGCATCTCGTACTCTTAAAGAAGGTGGTGAAGAGAAGTCATTGTTTCTTGTAACGATAAGGACTTCAGTTTTTTTTTAATTTATTTGAAGGTTCTGAGTGAGCAGCCAATCGGTTATTGAATTGAAACAGTTAATTAAAACTGTGTAATCAGGGCTAATCACATTAATAGGTGTGAACAACAGCACATCATCAGCATAAATAAGACAAGATATACCAAAGGTATGGGCAATATTACAGATTGGATGCATATAGATTTTAAAAAGCAATGCTGATAGTGAGGAACCTTGTGGAACACCTTGTTTCTGTTGGAATGGATAAGATGTATTGTTATCAATTCGAACTTGTTGCCATCGGTCTTCTAGATAAGACTTGCACCAGTCCCATGCAATTCCTTGTATTCCCTTCTCATGGAGGCGGACTAGAAGTTGTTCATGATTAACTGAATCAAATGCTGCTGCAATATCTAGGAAGACCAATGCAACTCTGGTCTTGATATTATCTATAGCAGTGATAAGGGAATTCATTAAAGAGGCAAGAAGAGTCTCAACTCCATGTGCTTCCCTAAAACCGTGTTGGCTTGAGTCTAAAGGGGCTTCAGTATCGATATGTTGTTGGATCTGTCTCAAGGTCACCTTTTCTAGAATTTTAGCAAATAGGGGAATACTAGAAATTGGACGATAAGAGTCCTCCTTCTTTGGGTCAAGTTTGTTATTTTTCAGCAATGGTCGAATTGATGTCTGCTTGAGGATTGCTGGGAAAACACCGGTGGTGAATGATTTGTCTGCTATAGATGCTATGTATGAGCTAAGTTCCACTTTCAAAGCTCTGATCCAATGAGCTGGACATGGATCATTTGGAGCTGTGGTGGTATTAATAGTGGCTAAAATGTCTTCAATGGTACTTGGAGAAGGAGATGTAAATTTGTTTAGTGGAAACTGAATGCTGGGAGGATGAGAGATTTCTTTTGACAATAATGTAACTTTGATTGCCTTTGATTGAATATAATTAGCATATAATTGAGGCTGTATTTGTTCTTGTTGAGGTATGAAAGGTTCTCTGGATAAGGATTTTACTAGTTGGAAGAGTTCACGTGGCTTGTTAAGAGAACGATTAAGTAGTGACGAATGGAATTCTTTTCTCTTTGCAAAGGTTAGTTTAATATTTCTCTTGCTATGTTTTTAATATGGGTTTAAATGAGAGATGCCTGTCTAGAGCTATACCTAGGTATTTCACTTCATCTTTAGTTATAATTTAGTTATAATTTGGGGTAGGTTGTTTGGTTTCTGGTGACTATAAGGACTTCTGGTTTTTTTGTAATTGATTTTCAGTCCATGATTATTGAGCTATACTGCATGATATGATGTGATCAAAATTAGGTATGTTAATGTTGAAAAGCATATAAATCATTATGTCATCAGCATAGATTGCATAATTAAGCAAGAATCATTTTATTATATGGCATATGAGTTGGATATAAATATTAAATAGTACTGCAGAAAAAGCAGATCCCTGTCAAGTGGTTGGTGAGTATAGATTAGAGAAAGCTTGGTCAATGCAGACCTGTTCTGTTCTACTATGGAGGTAAGATTTAAACCAGTTTAGAATAGTATTAGTAAGGCCAATTTGTTTTAGTCTATTTATTAGTTGTGAATGGACTACTGAGTCAAATGCAGCAGCAATATCTAGGAAAATAAGAATAAAGGCTTGATTTTTGTTATCTATGCCCTTTATGATCTTATTGTACATTGTTAACATGAGGGTCTCTATGCTATGGTAGGGTCTAAACCCAGATTGGTGAACATCGAGTGGGGCATAGAGATCTATGTGGTCTTGGAGTTGTATGTATACGTTTTTTTCTATTAATTTAGCGAGAAAAGGTAGACTGGAAATGGATCTGTAGGAAGCGGGATTATTTTTCTATAGGGACTTGTTTTAAGTATTGGGTGTATTATGGCTTTCTTAAGGTCACTAGGCATGTATCCTTGAGAAAGAGAGAGGTTGACTATTGCCAATAGGATAGGTGCTAGTTCATTGAATGCTGTTTTGAGGAATTTAACCGGGCAGGGGTCGGTTATTGAAGTGGTGGTGTTCATATTTGATATAGTATGATTAAGGGAGTCAAGGTGTATGGGGAAGAACTTTTCCCAGATTTCAGGGTACTGCGTGCTATCTGAGATATATGCAGGAGTTGTGTCTGTAGCCAAGTTTGTTTTGGACGCATAATAGTCAGCTAGGGTTTGTGAAGAGATCATTTTAGGTTCAGTAGATGTATTTGGGTGGGTCGTGAGTGATTTTATTATTGAGAAGAGGTCTTTAGGTTTATTAATTGATTTCATAAGGAGTGATGTGTAGTACTCTTTTTTAGTTTGATTAATTTGTTGATGGTATTTCGTGAGCAGGGATAAATATTTGTCTCTATTTGCAGTGGTTTTTTTGGAACACTGTGTGTTCAAGTTCTCTTAGTTCTCTTTTTATTGATCTTAGCTCCAGTGAGAACTACTGCTTAGAAGGGTTTTTAGTGGTTTGTTGGGCTTTTCATGGCTTGAGAGCGTGACTGGTGATAGAAATATTCCAGCTATTTATGAGATTGTCGTGATCTTCAGAGCTAGTATCTATGGATTGTAGGAGTTTGTCTATGAAAGATTATTTTTCAAAATGTCTATATTTGGAGTATTGTTTAACATGCTTTGTTTGGGTTGTTAAGAGTGGTTATGTGATTTCAAGCGTGAATGCAATGAAGTGATGGTCTGACCATTGCACCGGCGTAATAAAAGGGGGAGTATTATTGTTATATAGTTGAATTTCTCATGGTATAAATATGAGGTCTAGTATGCTCCCTCCTTTATGTGTGGGGTTGGTGATAATTTGCTTGTATTATAGTTGTTCCATAGCAGTAATAAAGGTGGATGCATGTACATTTTGGAGGGATGGTAGATTGAAATTGCCAAGTAGTGTTACTTGTTTATTAGGTAATATATTGACTATTTTGTCAATGATATTAGTTAGACCGTCCGGGTCAGAAGATGGAGGTCTACAGTATAAATGAGGCAGAAAGCAATGTCTCTGCAGTGTATTAGGAGAAAGTCAATATCAGATATAGTTCTAGAGTTTTGAATACGTGGTGAGAGTGATTATTTTATCAGTATCAGCACACCATTGCCCTATTTGTTTGATCTGGGTGTATGAAATATTTTATTATTGGGTGAGGTTATTTGGTTTAAAAGCACATTATCAAGTTCACTGAGCCATGTTTCAGTTATGAAAATGATGTCTGGGTGGGCATCTTTTGTATAGTCAATTATTATTGTGAGTTTCTTCTTTATTGATCTTTCATTGATGTAGGTGTTTTTGAATAAAGTAGGGGGTTTTGTCGTGACCTGAGATGGGTTGGGTGATAAGTAACAGGTGTTTATGTGGATTAGTCTACGGGTTTGTGGGTAGTTTCGTCTACAAATTTGTGGGTGGTTTGGAAATCTGTTGTTAGTTTTGTAAATGAATGGGGTGATGTGATCATTGTTATAGGCATGGAGGATTGTAATAGGTTTAGCAAAAGCGTGAGGTGGGAATTGAGCATTTAGTTACAATGCTAATCCGCCAAAGGATATCAAAGGGCAATCGGCCCTTTAAAAGCGGCATGCTCCATCGGGAGATCCAGAGCACGCCGCCAACAGAGATCAAAGAGCAATCGGCCCTTTAAAAGCAGCGTGCTCCATTGGGAGACCCAGAGCACGCCACCAACGGAGATCAAAGGGCAACCGGCCCTTTAAAAGCGGCGTGCTCCATCGGGAGACCCGGAGCAAGCCGCCAACGGAGATCAAAGGGCAATCGACCCTTTGAAAGCGGCGTGCTCCATCGGGAGACCCAGAGCATGCCGCCAACGGAGATCAAAGGGCAATCGGTCCTTTAAAAAGCGGTGTGCTCCATCGGGCGTGCCCATACTGGGCGGGCCTGCGCCTGAGGGCCTCGCCAGAGGGCCCTTTGGCATGGCCCTTAGGTGCGAGCCCGGGAGCGCTCTGGTGTGAGCCATGAACCCTGCTCCTCCTAATCACCGTAGCTGCCTGGAGCTGGCCCTGGAACCGAGTATGCACGATCACTCCTCCACACTTCGCCTCCTGACCCCAACCATCTCGCCAACACTACCTTACCTTCAAGTAACTTTCCTTGACTTGCTGCCCACTGCTGACATTGATCTTCCCTTTCTTTACCCGCCTAGAACTTGCTACCCATTGTTTGCTTAGTACTGTTATCTACTGCCTGCATATAGCTGCTACCCATTGTTTGCATTGAACTGCTACCCATTGCCTGCCTAGAACTGTTACCCACTGCCTGTATAGAACTACTACCCAGTATTTGCACAGAACTGCCTCCTCCGACCTACTTAGAACTGCTACCCATTGTTGCATAGAACTGCTACCCATTGTCGCATAGAGTTGCTACCCAGTGTCGCATAGAACTGCTATCCATTGTTGCTTAGAACTGCTATTCCTTGTTGCCTAGAACTGCTATCCATTGTTGCTTAGAACTGCTACCCATTGTCGCATAGAGTTGCTACCCAGTGTCGCATAGAACTGCTATCCATTGTTGCTTAGAACTGCTATTCCTTGTTGCCTAGAACTGCTATCCATTGTTGCTTAGAACTGCTACCCAGTGTTGTATAGAACTGCTACCCATTGTTTGCTCAGACCCTGCTGCCCACTACCATGGCCCCACATCTCACTGTCCTTCTCTTCCTCATCCTCCCCAACTGCCTCCCCTCCTATCAACACCCTCCCTCCTCTCCCCCCTACCCTCCCCTTACCTTCCTCACTTCTCCCTCCACTCTCCCCCCTAGCCTAGCATCTGCTCTTGAGCCTCTCCACACCATCCCCTGCACTGAGCCAGCCCCCCTCGCTACCTTCCTCACTTCTCCCTCCATTCTGCCCCCTAGCCTAGCACCTGCTCTTGAGCTTCTTCACACCATCCTCCACATTCAACATGCCCCCTCTCTTTAAGGCAACCCCACCCTCGCTTCCGCTGTACCATCTCCAGTTTACCTCACTCTCTAATACTCATTCTCCTTCTCTCATCAGGTAATATCAACCCCAACCCTGCCCCCCCCCCCGATTTCTCTCCCACTCTAAAGAAAGTTCCTCACGTACCCTTTCCATTCTCATCCACATCCCGCTCATCCCTCCTTCCGCCCTCTCCCAGTCATCCCACAATCACTCACCCATAGGTATCAACTCCAACCCTACCCCCATAAAGAATCCCTCACATAATCAACCCGATACCATCAATTTATCCCTCATTTCCCCCCTCTTATCCCTCCTGTGGCGCAACACCCAAACATACCCACCCACACCCTACTCCCTCGAAAGCTCGATACTACCCTAGAAATAGACCCACACGCTATTCTGATAAGAAATCCACACGTAACTTATCCAACCTTATCCATATCCCTCTCCCCCCTCCTCCACTCTCCAATTTACCTGCGCCCTATGGAACGCATTCTCAGTCATTAAAAAAACCTCTTTTATTCACGATCTCTTCATCTCTAATGCCCTACAACTTCTTGCCCTGACCGAGACCTGGCTCCCCCCGGATGACACCGCATCCATTGTCTCTCTCTGCTATGGGGGCTACCAATTTTCCCATACACCTTGATCTACTGGTTGCGGTAGTGGTGTTGGCCTCCTACTCTCTCCCTCTTGCCAATTCTAACCCCTCCTGCCAGCCCAATCACACTCTCCTGTCTCCTTCGAAGTCCACTCCATTCGCCTCCTCATACCACTTCCCCTCCGAGTATCTGTCATTTATCGCCCACCCGACAACTCCAAATCAACCTTCCTCACCGACTTCAACTCCTGGCTCTCTGCCTTTATGGATCCCTCCTCCCCCACTCTCATTCTTGGTGATTTCAACATTCACATCAACAACCCCTCTGACCCTCATGCCTCAAAGTTCCTCGCTCTTACCTCCTCGTTTGACCTCCAACATTTCTCCACTGCCCCCACACACCTACACGGCCACTGTTTTGACCTAATACTCTTCTCCAATTCCTCTCCCTCAAACTTCCGCAAATCAGGCCTTCCCTTATCTGACCATCACCTCTTAACATTTGCTCTTCAGCTCCCGCCATCCCAACCTCGTCCTGTCTCCTCCGACCTATTTAGAAATCTTCATAATATTGATCTCCTGACTCTCTCCTCCAGCATTTCTCCATCTCTTTCCTCCATTTTATCCTCCGAGTCCGTCGACGAGGCATTATCCTCATACAATACTACACTATCCTCAGTTCTTGACACTCTTGCCCCTCCCACCCCCTGTCCTGTCAAACTATCTACTCCCCAACCCTGGCTTTCACCCATAATCCATTACTTACGCATCTGCGCCCGTTCTGCCGAACAAGCCTGGTCAAAATCCCGCTCCCCAGAAGATCTTCTACACTTCAAATTCATGCTTGGCTCCTTCCAGTCAGCTTTAGCACTTGCCAAACAAGATTACTACATCCATCTGACTAATTCCCTTGCCTCTGATCCTCACCGTCTCTTTAACACCCTCAATTCTCTCCTCAAGGTCCCCCCACCCCGACCCTGCCCTCCCTTTCTGCCCAAACCCTAGCCGACTACTTCCACGACAAAATCCTCAAAATTACCCTCCAATTCCCTTCCCCCTCATCTACCCCCTCCTCCCCATTTTGCCTCCCCCATCCATACCCCCCTGCCACCCTCTCCTTCCCTCCGATCTCTGAAAAAGAAACCACACTCCTTCTTTCCTCCTCCAAACCTACCACCTGTTCTTCAGACCCTATCCCCACCCATCTCCTATGTTCCATCTCCCTCACCATTGTCCCCTCCATCACTCATATCCTCAACCTTTCACTCTCCACTGCAACTGTCCCCGCTGACTTCAAACATGCTGTTGTCACACCCCTCCTCAAGAAACCCTCACTTGATCCCACATGCCCTTGGAACTACCGACCCATCTCCCTCCTTCCCTTCATATCCAAACTATTAGAACGAGCAGTCCACCGTCACTGCTTCGACTTCCTCATCTCCCAGGCCCTCCTGGACCCACTTCAATCCGGCTTCCGTCCTCTACACTCCACTGAAACGGCACTCACAAAAGTCACAAATGACCTGTTCCTGGCTAAATCCAAGGGCCTCTACTCAATCCTCATCCTTCTTGACCTTTCTGCTGCCTTTGACACCGTTGATCAGGACCTTCTCCTCATCACCCTCTCCTCACTTGACTTCAAGGATTCCGTACTATCCTGGTTCTCCTCCTACCTCTCCCATCGCTCATTCAGTGTATGCTCTGGTGGCTCCTCCTACTCCCCTACCCCACTCCATGTAGGTGTACCCCAGGGATCTGTCTTGGGCCCCCTCCTCTTCTCTCTCTATAACCAAGGCCTTGGTGCGCTTATCTCCTCCCATGGCTTTCAGTACCACCTCTATGCCGATGACTCCCAAATCTACCTCTCTACACCTGATATTTCTCCGGCAACCCAGTCCAAGATCTCTACCTGTCTTTCGGACATCGCTGCCTGGATGTCTCATTGCTGATTAAAATTGAACATGGCCAAAACTGATCTCCTTGTCTTTCCTCCTAACTCCTCCCCCCCACTTCCCCCTCTCTCAATCCATGTGTATGGATCTACTATCCTTCCTGTTCCCTCAGCCCGCAATCTAGGGGTTATCTTTGACACCTCTCTCTCCTTTTCCGCTCATATCCAGCTTGTAGCTAAAACCTGCCCCTTCTTTCTCTACAACATCAGCAAAATCTGCCCCTTCCTCTCTGAACACACTACCAAAATGCTTATCCACTCCTTAATCTCTTCTCGCCTCGATTACTGCAACCTACTCCTCGCTGGTCTTCCCGTGAGCCACCTCCTTCCCCTCCAATCTATATAAAATCACGTTGTTCGACTAATCTTCTGCCAACCTCACCATGCCCACATTACTCCTCTTCTCAAGTCGCTTCACTGGCTCCCTGTCCAGTTCCGCATCCAATTCAAGCTTCTCCTGCTAACCCATAAATGCATCCACTCTATGGCCCCTCAATACCTCTTATCTCTTATATCGCCCTATGTCCCCTCTCGAAATCTGTGCTCCGCTAACAAATTACTTCTATCAATGCCTTTCACCCACACCGCGAACTCCCGACTGCGCTCCTTTCACCTTGCTGCACCTTACACCTGGAACAGCCTACCTGCGTCTGTGCGCCAGGCACCCTCCTTGACCCTCTTCAAATCCAGGTTGAAGACCCACCTCTTCACCATTGCATTCAGATCCTGACTCCTTCCTCATCCTACCCTAACCCCCGTCATTGTTTATGACCAAACTATTGACCAAGTTATACCATACACCATACCCTGCGCAGAACTGACTAATGCTCTATACTGTTTTAACTAATGTACTGTTCTAACTAGATTGTAAACTCCGATGAGCATGACTCTGACGGGCAGGGACTGTCTCTTGTATGTTGGCTACCTCTTGTAGGTTAGCTGTGCAGCGCTGCGTGCGTGGCGCTTTACAAGTACTGAATAGTAGTAGTAGTAGTAGTAGTAGTAGTAGTAGTAATCCAGCAAGGATAATTGTAGCCAGAATCCACTTAAGTAAAAACTGGAAGGACAACACTGTTGATGTATAGTTTGCCTGGATGGGATGGATCAAACTGGAATTTATTTATTTATTTAACAGTATTTCTAAACCGCCTTATCATAATAATCAAGGTGGTATCACAGCAAACAATCTGGTAGTGTGAGTGTGTTATACATGCAGTGAGGGTGAAAATTTAGTTGAGTGCGTGTTGCATTGTGTGCTAGATTTGTTTGAGCTATGTACAATGTGGGCTATATACAGTGGTGCTAAAAACTTTTTATATACATACAGTGTTAGGCGGTAACATGTGCTGTTATACAGTCACTTAGGTTATGTGATGTGTCCATAGTGTTCTATGAACAGCATGGTTTTCAGCTGTTTTCTAAAGTCTTTGAGGTCTGTAGTTGCCCTCAAATCGTCCGGTAGTTTGTTCCATATTGTTGGAGCAGCCATGGAGAGTGCTCTGTCTGTTGTGTCCTTGCGTGTGTGTTTGTATTCACTTGGGGTGCTGACTCGGTTGTGTGTTTGTTTTCTTCTAGGACGTGTGCTGGTGTCTGGTTGTATGAGGGTGTGCAGGCTGTTGGCTGATGTGTGCTGTTTTATCTTAAATAGGAATGGTAACAGTACTAGCTTGACAGGATTTGAAGAATAAATTTAGATCTCAGGAAAGAGTGGGAGTAAGTGGTTATTTATTTGCAACAGATCAGGTTGATTAAATTCTAGCATTGCAAGACCAGTTAAGGATATTGCGTTATGAGTGTGTTAACTGATAATAAGGTTAAGGCAATTGATCTTGGGATGAGTCACAAGCTATGTATTTGGTAGGACAGGGTGGAATGGAGGGCATTGCAACTTGGCACCATAAATAATTATTGAATTGAGGTATAAGTTTAGGTAAAGAGGGGTGTTATATCAGTAAGGTTAGAGTGATAGGATATAATAAAGAGTTGATATCTTAACTAGCTAGATATGAAATGCAATTGTTAAAGACAATGATGCTGTTACAGATACACTCATGAGTGTTTGTAGAAAGCAGATTAGCTTGATATAATGCAATAACATTTATCAAACAGGTTTCAGATTGATTTGTAGTGATATGCTGCTATCAGGTAAAAGACCTGGATACATTTGAGGGAGCTTGACTGGCTTAACTGGATGCTGTGAAAATACAATAAATTATCAGAGACTTACGGGGAAATGGCTGATGGAGTAGATCTGTGGATAGACGTTGATAGTGGGTCCACAATGACTTGAGCAGTTGTTAGTTCCTTCAAGTTCAAGATTTTCATTCAAAGGGTGTGACATCTTGTAGTTTTTTTGGGATATTCACTTGAAAATTATGCAGGAATTGTTGATGCTACAGGTCACACCTAAGGGCCATGCCAAAGGGCCCTCAGGCACAGGCCCACCAGGTGCGGGTGCGCCTGATGCACACCTGGCTTTTAAAGAGGATCGCTGCTGCCGGTGATGATGCTTCAGGGTGGAGTAGGCAGACCGCGTGCAGGTAAAGGATGCACTCTGAGGGTGGAGGAGGGTGTTTCACGCTGTGATCGCTCTCACCTTCTGCTACAGTTCTTTCATGTGGGGAGCTGTTCCGATGGTGCGAGCAAGGTGGAGAAGCGCTGTTTCGCTTATCAAAGGAGTGCCCAGATTCCCAGTGCAGTCAGAGGTGCACCTTCTTCCATAGCTCTGAAAACCCTTTATGATAGTGTGGCACTTAATTTGAAATTCTGCCCAATAAAAAGTAGTTTAAGCTAAAAATAATTCATTTCTCTTTTCCTCTTAATGTTTCTATCGGATGCGAACCAGAATAAGACTGAAAACCTATGTGGCAGATCACTCATTTTTGTTGCATGTCATGACAGTCAACTCATTTATGGTTTAAGAGGGTTGGCAGTATCTATATTAACTATTAGAATAGCAAATATGCCTTAGAGACCCATATTGCTGTCACAAAGTGTTAATGTCGGATCTGCCAATTTTTTGACAGCTTTGGTCTTAGGATCTTTGCAGTACACTAGAGATAAGGGCATTTGCGGTATGAACACTCTTGCACATCACTATTGTAGTAATGAGAATAGCTACTGTACTATTTTCTATTATAAACTATATTCTTTGCATTCAGATATAATGTGGCTAGAGTCTCACTATCCAGATGTGGCAAGTACCCTCATTTGGAGCTTAATTAAGTGACATGAAATTTGTTCTAATTTATCACTGATAAGGAAAGTAGGTGTCATCAGGAAAGAGTGATAAAATTAAACCAGCTGCCTTTGCAGGGTCCAATTCTTTAATGAGCCTGAGAAACTTATTCCCTGCTAGTTGCTCATTAATTAATAGAATTTACAGCTTGAAGCGAGTTTGCTATCCCACAAATATATTACCTTGAAATAACCATAGTCTTCAGACTATGCACGATGATCTTATTGCGAGAGGATGGCAATCAATGAAAGAATATTGATAAAAGATTACATTGTATAATGTGTTCCAAGTGCTTTGTTAGACTGAGGCATCTGATATAAAGCTAATGAACTCTGATATACATTCTTGGCATTCCAAAGCTAGTGGAGGAGAAGCCTAATGGTTAGAACACTACCTTAGAAACAAAAGAAAAACAGTGTTTGATTCCCACTGGTATTCCTTGTGGCCTTGGGTAAGTCATTTAACTCTCTGTTGCCTTAGAAACTTCCAAGTTATCAATGTCCCTGTTCAATGTACTACCAAGTTTAAGTTACAATGTAAACTGCTTTGACTGAACTGATAAAGCAGTATAAAAACAAATTATAAAATTGTAAGAAGAGATTTTTTTCTAATAGCAGCATAAACTGAGTCAAAGTGGAGGAGTAGGCTAGTGGTTAGAACATCTGCCTAGTAACCAGAAGATCAAGGGTTTGATTCACACTGGCATTTCTTGTGATTTTGGGTGAGTCACTTTACTGCTATTTCCTTGGAAGAAAAGGCCTGGCAATCTACTTCTGTTTATGCAATGCCAAGAAAACCCAGAGGCTTCTGGGTCACCAGGAATCAGCACTAACTTGACAGCACTTAAAAAACAAAACAAAAAACTGAATTAAAATGGCTATAATATTAGGCTGAGAGGCAGTTTTCACAGCCTCTAGGGAAAGGGAATTCCAGCCAGAGGACATACCGTAGATTCTAACTCTTTCTGTAACCTGAAATAATAGTAACATAGTAAAATAATAGTAACATAGTAAAAGTGGACTGTTGTAGTTGTTGATATGGAAGGACAGACTAGATAGGCCATGTGGTCTTTTTCTGTCATCATGTTTCTATGTTTCTATATGATGGCAGATAAAGACCAGCATGGTCCATCCAGTCTGCCAGTAAGGTAGCAAGAGTAGGTACGTCTGCCACTTCGTGCAGGTCACCACTCCCCATGCCCTTGTTTAGGGGTGTACCCACTGCTCCATACAGGTCACCTCTACTTGTTAAGATAACTTTCTTCCATGGGCTACCAGGGCACGTTCTCTATGTATCTCTCTCTCTCTCTCTCTCCCTCCTTCTCTCTCTCTCTCTCTCTTTATATGTATATAAATATGTCTATGTATCTATCTATGGATTGATATAGGGAGAGACATATTTATAGATATATCTGTATATAGATATATAAGTAATTGTAAGTTAGTTAGCTTCTCCCATTTCAGAATCATCAAATGAGGCACTACAAGCCATCAGGAGTGTCACAAACCCTCTAAGGGCACCAGAAGAGAGACAAAAAGTATGTACAGTGCAGAATGACTGCTAAAAGTCACCATCAGAAGGGCAAAGAAGTACAATGAGGACAACAAATACCTCTAGTTAATGGAAGAGGGCAGAACAGCATCACAATTTGTGGAAGCACACAAAGACACTGAGTGGAGTAAAATGTCAAGAGACCCAGATTGGCCTGAAGGCCTTAAATTATGCCAGGAGGACTGACACAGCACGCAGATTGGCTGAAATATCCAAAATCACGAAAGAAGCACCAGCACAGATGGCACCCAGCTTGACTGAAAGGTCCTTAAATGGCAGAGGAGAACCAACACAACAGCCGAAGAGATGGAAAAAGCCTAGGCCACAGGAGTGCCTGCAAGTTAGAATCCTGGCACTGAGGACTTTTGTCCCAGCATAAGAACCTTAAGTAGAGAGGAAGATCATCCTGAGTTGGACAAAGCATTCATGGACTGCTTAGATGGCATGCTGAGGGATGTGAAGAAGTATCAGAGAATGAACCATGTTGAGGCCCCAAAAGTGGTGGGAGTGGAGCTGCAACACTGCTGGTAACAGCCCAAAAGAGATGAGGAGGACCAATGCAGCAGTAAGATAGGCTGGAAGCCCCTATAATAAAAGGCTAATACTTGTGGCAGAAGATCGATAGTCATCAAGTACAATAATGGAAGATGATGATGTGAGGGTAATCTGCCATCCCATGATAGCCAAATCAACCATAGCTATCAAGCTGGCTATACGGTTATTCCCTTCCTCTGTCAGCACTCTATGCTTATCCTTCCTGACAGAAAAAACACTCTTCGGTCACAGGTATAATAGTAGCTGTGCTCCACTGCTAGAACCTCTAAACAAATACAGTAATGGACATTTGAATAAAGAGCTCAAGGCTCATCGATGGTGATGCTTATAGTGTCTCCCCACCACACTGGGTTCAACTTCTCCCAATATTGAGTTGTTAAGAACATCAAAAGAGATACATCATAACAAGCCAAATGCATGCACAAAGAAGCAAAGCAGTAAGAGAATAAGAACTGGCTAATAAAAAGAAAAGCAAGAAGAGTGACGACAAACTATCATAAGATTTAAAGAGGGTGAAAGTTGTGCAATGACAAACTTAAGCAGAGCACCCACAAAGTGCAAAGCATGAGATTGGGAAAGAGCCAAAGCGCACATGTCACAGGACCATGTAGCAAGAAGAGTGGCATGAAACCTCCAAATCAGCAGGAGAGCGGTGAAGGGCTGCAGCAAGACAAGGCATGAGAGCAGTACCAACAGATGACGACATGGGGAAAGATCTTTCTCTATTAGGTATCGTTTGCTTATTGCCTATTGTTGAAGGTACAGGCAACTGGGCAAATTTTGTCTGTCCATCTGGGGCTTATGAGAGAGAGAGAGAGAGAGAGAGAGATTTGGGAAAGTCTGGGAGGGGGGTCATGGGAGAAAGAGAGAGAGAGAGAGAGAGGCTAGGGGAAGACTGGAGGGTGGCAATGAGAATAAAAGCGACGGTGAAACCTGGGATGGGGGATCATAAAAGAGAGAGAGAAAGAGAGAGACATCAATACATGCACACAGCCCCAACATTCCCCATGAATGAGAAATAGGGAGGAGTGGCCTAGTGGTTGGGGCAAGTTACCACAGGCCAGAAGGTTGGGGATTCAAATCCCACTACAGGACAGCAACTTTGAGCCAGAAGGACTGGGGTTTCTAGTCCCACAGGTGTTCCTTGTGGTCTTGGGCAAGCCACCTAACCCTCCTTTGCCCATGTTCCCTATAAAATAGTTACCTCCAAGTTATAATGCCCTGTCCAATGTAATTTCAGTTTGTTCAATGTAAACCACCTTGGTATCATGAAAGGCAGTACATAAGAAATGTTATAAAAATAAAAAATTATACATACATGCACACAGCCCTTAACATTCCCTATGACCCATAAATGAAAGCCCCTAATAGTTCCACACACACATGCATACAGCCCTTGATAGTTCCATGGCACATACATGCAAACACAGAGCCCCCAACATTCCCCATGCAACATATGTGCATGCACCCCTTCACACACAAAAAAAAACCTGTTAAATAAATAAAATAACACACATACAAATACACATGCAGCCCATTACACTCTCCTTGACACACAAAGATATGTACACACAATCACATACACACCACCGGACATGTCCTATGAGTCACACATATGAACACCCCACATGCCTGAACCTGCAGATGGGTAAAATTGCCACCGTGTCACACTACAAGTGTATACTTTTCAACTTCTTTTGATTGATTTCATTTTCCAATTTCCTTTTAAGTTTTGCCATAAGGACCTAAAGGGATGCACTGGAAACATGACAGCAGGTCGCAGAATGGCTGTGCAGGCAGCGATGGGATTTGACAGAAACGGCAGGACAGTGAGACTGGCACCAGCAGCAGAGAGAGATTTTTGGGGGGTTCTTTTTACTTCACTTCCCTTCTGTTTGTTTTTTTTTTTTTTAATTTTTGCTTTATTTTTTCTTTTTTTTTGTTTTCTTCTTTTAGATTTTGGCATGGAGGGGGGACCTGTCCCAGTGAGACTGCAGTGCAAACCTTCCAAAACACATATAGTAGGCCCTGAAGGCAGAGAGTGTGAGCAACTTCCCCTCAATATAGTTCTATATTTATTCCTCCTCCCAGATGCTTGAAAATGAAAGGAAATCAAGCAATGGGAAGTCTGTCTTCAGAAATAGTAGCTTTTTGACTAACTTTGGTAGAAGCCATGAACGATGGGGAGTCACACTATCCCTTGTCATGGAGAATATATGTTGATGGGCACATTGTTTGAAGGGCAGGGAAGGAAACACTGTGTAACCTTGGCAAGGTTTGGCCAGACACCCAACTTGTACAGCCAGCATGCCAAGGGATCTGTGTGCATGGCCACGCTGGGCTCTGCAAGGCAGCGTGTCCAACTAGTGGTAGGCCGATCTCTGCTAATTTGCATTGCCGTTAGGGCTTTGATAAGAACATAAGAACATAAGACATGCCATACTGGGTCAGACCGAGGTCCATCAAGCCCAGTATCCTGTTTCCAACAGTGGCCAATCTAGGTCATACGTACCTAGCAGTTTCCCCAAAAGACACAAGTTCCACAATGCTTGTACTGGGTCAAGCATTGATATCCTGGGTCCCTTTTTAATAGTGGTTTATGGACCTTTCCTCCAGGAACTTGTCCAAACCTTTTTTAAACCCAGCTATACTATCAGCCCTTACCACATCCTCCGGTAACAGATTCCAGAGTTTGATTACACGTTGAGTGAAAAAATATTTTCTCTTATTTGTCTTAAATAGTTTACCCTGTAGCTTCATTACATGTCCCCTAGTCTTTCTATATTCTGATAGCGTAAACAATTGATCCACGTTTATCTGTTCCACTCCATTCATTAATTTATAGACCTCTATCATATCTCCCCTCAGCCGTCTCTTTTCCAGGCTAAAGAGCCCTAACCTTTTTAGCCTCTCTTCATAGGAGTAGCCTTCCATCCCCTTCACCAATTTGGTGGCTCTTCTCTGTACTTTTTCTAATAACGCTATGTCCTTTTTAAGATACGGTGACCAGAATTGCACACAATATTCAAGGTGCGGTCGTACCATGGAGCGATACAGAGGCATTATAATATCCTTTGTTTTATTCTCCATCCCTTTCCTTATGATACCTAGCATTCTGTTTGCTTTCTTGGCCGCCGCTGCACACTGGGTGGAGGGTTTTAACATGTTATCCACGATGACTCCTAAATCTTTTTCCTGGGTGGTGGCTTCTAATGTGGAGCCTTGCATCGAGTAACTATAGTGTGGGTTGTTCTTTCCTAGGTGCATGACTTTGCACTTGTCCACATTAAATTTCATTTGCCATTTGGATGCCCAGTCTTCCAATTTATCCAGGTCCTCCTGCAGTTTTCCACTTTCCTCTTGGGTTTTAACAGCTTTAAACAGTTTTGTGTCATCTGCAAATTTGATAACCTCACTCGTTATTCCCTTTTCCAGGTCATTTATGAATATGTCAAAAAGCAGCGGACCCAGTACAGATCCCTGGGGTACTCCACTATTCACCTTTTTCCATTGGGAATATTGGCCATTTAGCCCTACTCTCTGCTTTCTATCTTTTAACCAGTTCCCGATCCACAATAGTACACTGCCTCCTATCCCATGACTTTTTAGCTTTGCCAAAAGTCTCTGATGGGGGACCTTGTCAAAAGCTTTCTGAAAATCCAGATACACTATATCAACCGACTCACCTTTGTCTACCTGTTTATGCACACCTTCAAAAAAACATATCAGATTAGTAAGACAAGATCTTCCTTGTCTAAAGCCATGTTGGCTGTCTCCCATTAGGCCATGACTATCTACATGCTGCGTAATTTTGTTCTTTATGATGGTTTCTACCATTTTCCCTGGTACTGACGTCAGGCTCACCGGTCTGTAATTTCCCGGGTCACCCCTGGAACCCTTTTTAAAAATTGGTGTTACGTTGGCGACCCTCCAATCTTCAGGTATTACAGATGATTTTAATGAAAGTTCACAGATTACCAATAGCAGGTCTGCAATCTCATATTTCAGTTCTTTCAACACTCTGGGATGTATACCATCCGGTCCAGGTGATTTGCTACTATTCAGTTTATCAAATAGTTGTAATATATCTTCCCGGTGTAGCGATATTTCTCTCAATTCCTCTGCAGCATCACCTTTAAATACCACTTCAGTCTTGGGTAACATCCCTACATCTTCCTCAGTAAAGACCGAAGCAAAGAATTCATTCAGTCTCTCCGCTATAGCCTTGTCTCCTCTTACTGCCCCTTTTACCCCTCTATCATCTAACGGTCCAATTGACTCTCTCACAGGCCTTTTGCTACGAATGTACTTGAAAAAGTCTTTATTTCGTGTTTTTGCTTCCGCAGCAAGTTTCTTTTCAAATTCCCGCTTTGCCTGCCTTATCAATGCTTTGCATTTAACTTGCCAGTGCTTGTGCTGTTTCCAGTTTTCATCATTTGGCTCTTTTTTCCATTTCCTGAAGGTTGCTTTTTTGGCAGCAACAGCCTCTCTGACCTCACCTTTAAACCATGCTGGCAGTTTTTTGGACTTTCTCCCACTCTTCTTAATGCGTGGAATACAGCTGGTCTGGGCTTCGAGGATAGTAGTTTTAAATAACGCCCAAGCTTGCTGTAAGTCTTTAACCTTTGGAACCGCTCCTTTTAGTTTTTTCCTAACTATATTCCTCATTCTATCATAGTCTCCCTTTTGAAAGTTAAAAGGTAGTACTGTGGATTTCTTTACTATTTGTTCTCCAATAATTAAATCAAACATGATCATATTATGGTCACTATTGCCAAGTGGTCCCAACACCCTTATTTCTTGCACCAGATCTGGCGTTCCACTAAGGACTAGGTCCAGTATGGCTTCCCCTCTGGTCGGTTCATGAACCAGCTGCTCCAAGAAGCAGTCATTTATTCCATCTAGAAACTTTATCTCTTTAGTTTGTCCTGCCGTGACACTGACCCAGTCGATACCGGGGTAATTGAAATCACCCATTATTACTACTCTGTTGTGACTTTTGTTAGCTTCTGTGATTTCTTTGAGCATTTCATCATCCATTTGTTCATTCTGGCCAGGCGGTCGATAGTACACCCCCACTGCCATCACCTTCCCCTTCATAAGTGGAATTTCAATCCATAGAGATTCTACAGCAAATTTTGTTCCCTGCAAAACTTTAATCCTTTCTGACTCAATGCCCTCTCTAACATAGAGCGCAACCCCTCCACCAATTTGATCAGCTCTATCATTACGATATAGTTTGTATCCAGGTATCACAGTGTCCCACTGGTTATCCTCCTTCCACCATGTCTCTGAGAGTGCAATCATATCTAACCTCTCATTTAGTGCCATATATTCTAACTCTCCCATCTTATTGTTTAGACTTCTAGCATTGGCATACAAGCATTTTAGAGACTGTATTTTATTCATATTAATCTGGCTATTGGTAGGCATGGGTAATTTGGAATATTTATTCTCTGTCTGCTCCTTACTCAAGGGCATTTCGGCTACTATACTCCCTTTTGGAACCTCATTGCTTTTGGTAGTATCCTTCAAGGATACCTTCGTCCGAACCATGCGCTCCTGGGTGACTGTCGGCTTTCCCCTAATTTCTAGTTTAAAAGCTTCTCTATCTCCTTTTTAAAGGTTAATGCCAGCAGTCTGGTCCCATCCTGATTAAGGTGAAGCCCATCCCTTCGGAAGAGCCCCCCCTTTCCCCAGAATGTTCCCCAGTTCCTAACAAATCCAAAACCCTCATCCTTGCACCATTGTCTCATCCACGCATTGAGACTCCGGAGCTCTGCCTGTCTTTTGGGTCCTGCACGTGGAACAGGAAGCATTTCGGAGAATGCTATCCTGGAAGTTCTGGATTTCAACTTCCTACCTAAAAGCTTAAATTTAGCCTCCAGAACTTCCCTACCACATTTTCCTATGTCATTGGTACCAACATGTACCAAGACAGCAGACTCCTCCCCAGCACTATCTACGATCCTATCTAGGCGGTGCGTGAGGTCCGCTACCTTCGCACCAGGCAGGCATGTTACCAGGCGATCCTCACGTCCACCAGCCACCCAGCTATCTACATTCCTAATGATTGAATCACCAACTATAACAGCTGTCCTGACCCTCCCCTCATGGGCACGTGGCCCTGGAGAAACGTCCTCGGTGCAAGAGGGTTTTACATCACCTGGAGGACAGGTCCTAGTTACAGGATCACTTCCTGCCACACCAGGGTGATGCTCTCCTGTCATGTGACCTCTCTCCTCCATGGCAGCAGGGATGCTGCCAGACTGGAGGTGGGACTTCAGGACTATATCCCTGTAGGTCACGTCCATGTACATCTCTGTCTTTCTTATGTCTTCCAGGTCTGCTACTCTAGCTTCTAGAGAACGGACTCGCTCCCTGAGAGCAAAGAGTTCTTTGCACTTAGTGCATACGTAAGACCTCTCACCAACTGGGAGAAAATCATACATGCGACACTCAATGCAAAAGACCGGAGAACCCCCATCTCGTTGCTGGACTTCTGTCTGCATCTTAGTTTAAAGCTTGTGTTTAGGTCTTTTAAATTCTGTATATACTAAGGATTGGTGTAGATGCTTATACCAATAAAAGTGTATCTAATACCCCTAATACACCTTGTATACCTGAAGCTTAATTAATTAAGCTCAGATCCTCCGTGTATGACTGATTTGGATAACGAGCTGCACCTGAGAGCAGCCCCTTTCTTCTAAGATGTGCAAGTACCTATAAAGGTACAATTAGCCAAGGGGTGGGTGGGTGCTGGGGAGGGAGGGAGGGAGAAAAGTCCTACTAAAGAGGGCAGTTACAAGGTACCCTGTCCTGAACCCTCAGCAGGAAGGAGGGGGGTACCACATAAAGCCCAGTTAGTTGAGAGAGGCAAGGTAAGTTACAGCTGAGAAGGGTAAGAGAAAGTTTAAAAGGTAAACCTCTACAGCAATGGAGTGGGTAAGGAACCCAACTATGGACAGATAGAGAGCTATGTGGAGACAAACAGATGCACAGTTATTTGGAAACAAGACTCACAGTTATGCAGCAACTCAGTAAAAAATCACCTTTGGGAGAGCACTGGAAGCACCCCTCTTCTTAGAGAGCACCAAGGCAATCTGAACTAAACCCACGTGTGCAGCACAGAAAATGGAAGACCACAACACTAATTCAGCAGGAGGGGGAGGGGAGGAGTCAACGATTTTCCCTGGCAGGGATTCATAGGCCACTGCTGACATGAAAAGCTGGGGAGGGGGGAGTAGTAGGTGACAGGGTAGTGCTCATAGTACCAGAAGGCTTGCCGGCACCATTTCCCCTGCTGCATCACCATTGCCAGATTTGCCATTGCTCTGATGCCTCGGGCAATCTTTTTCCTCCACAACCATCACTAGCTTTTCCTTCCAGTAAGTCGGTGCATTGCACTGCAGACAGGGGCGGCCCAAGGGGGGTGCGGGGCCATGTGCGGAGATTCGGTGCGGGGCCTCATTTGCATAAGTGGCCTTATTTGCATAAATATTTGCATAATGTTACCATACACTAACATGTCTCTTAATGAGTGTATGGATAAAGAAAGACTAAAAGATTTCTACATTACTATAATCCAGTGCCAACCGCCAGGCACATTAGGAACTACTACAAACGCTGCCCATTTAGAACCCATTAAGTTAAATACTAATACACCCAATGAAATCAACCCAACTATATCACCCACCTAATACTTGATTTCTACTTAACTGAAAACAGCATATGTTGTGCTCCTACACACTCATAAATTCAACTCTAATTTTTGTCGGATAACTCACCGATGAGCAGAAACCTTTCTACTCCTGAAGTGAGCCCTCCATTTTAATCAAATTTCTCATAAAAACAGACCCATTACAGGTCTAGTTGACCCACCACAGGTCAAACACCAGGTGCTACAGCACTAACAAGCTGCCGCTCCTATACCGTTAAAGCAAAAGCTGAGTTCTTACTATAAAGACATCCCAGACTCCTATAGGTGCAACCCTTTATAACAAAGTAGTACTCATCTGGAAAGAGCCGGGCCCAGCCGATAATCCACGCAGTAGTGGGGCCTCAAAAGTAACATGGGATGTTCACAGCTTCTTCTTTTGAGGCCCCACTACTGCGTGGATTCTCGGCTGGGCCCGGCTCTTTCTAATGTTTAAACAATATTGGTTGAGATTTTGGGGGTCCCTGTGGAATCCTGTTCTTCTGTTGTAAAGATATATTATCTTCCTAGGGCCCGGAAAGCTTCGGTTTCTACTGAGGCAGCTGGACCTGGGCATTTTGATGAGTTAAATATTTCTGAATTGTTAGAAACCTCAGATACAGCCCTAGTCAGACCTGCAACATGTTTAGTCACCTTTGCTTTGATCTCAGATTGTGAATGGTTATTATGACTTTTTTTCAGGAAAAGAAATGTGTTATTCAAGGGGTGTCTTGTTCAGATTTTTCCTGACCTGGCTCGGGAAACCTGTTGTCGCAGTAAGGAGTTTTTAATCTTGCGACCATGGGTTCTCCAACTCGGTGGTTTATTTTTTCTAAAATACCCATGTAAATGCTTGGTAAGATTTCCGGGAAATTCCTATATTTTTCTTTATCCTTCACAGTTGATTTCCTTTTTAAATTCCAAAAGGATCAGTTGGGGGTGAGTGAGCGGGTTTCCTTCGATGTTTAAAAGTTTCTGACTGTTTGCATCAGCTTGTTTTTCTTAAATTTGAAATTGATTTTTCTTTCTTGGATCTCTCAAGTGGTGGGCTAGTGGAAGGGTTTACTTTTTTGACAATTTTGTTTGTTATATTACCTGTATTGTAAATTTTTCTGAAGTGTCCCCCATTTCCGTTTCAAGTGTGTAAACGTGTGATTTATTTGAACATTAATAAAATATTAACTATAAAAAGATCATCAGACACAATCACGCCCAGGTCCCACTCTTCTTCTGTGGACCGAAGTACTTCACCCCCTACACTGTACTGCTCCCTTGGATTTTTGCAACTCAAATGCATGACCCTGCATTTTTTAGCATTAAATCTCAGCTGTCAAATTCTCGACCATTCTTTAAGCTTAGCTGGATCCCTTCTCATGTTATCTACTCCTTCCTGGGTGTCTACCCTATTGCAGATTTTGGTATCATCTGCAAACAGGCAAACCTTACCCGACAGCCCTTCTGTATTATCAATAACAAAGATATTAAAAAGAATTGGACCAAGGACAGATCCTCGCGGCACCCCACTGGCAACCTCTTTCTCCTCAGAGTGAGCTCCATTTACCTGTACCCTTTGTTGCCTCCCACTCAACCAATTTCTTACCCAAGTAGTAACTTTAGGTTCTATCCCTAGGGTGCTCAGTTTGTTTATAAGTCACCGGTGAGGAACGGTGTCAATGGCTTTACTGAAATCTAAGTATACCACATCTAGGGCTCTCCCTCAGTCCAACTCCCTGATAACCCAGTCAAAAAAATCAGCCAGCCTCAGATGAATCCATGTAATCCATTGGACTCCAGAAACTTCACTATTTTAGCTTTCAGCAGCATTTCCAATAGTTTACTTACCACTGAGATGAAACTATCCGGCCTGTAGTTTTCAACCTCATCCTTACTTCCACATTTGTGCAAAGGGACCACATTTGCCTCTCTCAAATCCTTTGGCACCACTCCCACCTCCAAAGAGTCATTAAAAAGGTCAGTTGGATCTGCTTGAATGTCCCCCATTCCTTCAGTATTTTCGGATGTGTCCCATCCGGTCCTATCACTTTGTCTACTTTTAGTTTATCTTGTTCATCACGACACAATCCTCTGAAAATTGTTTGAGATCCCCATCACTTCTGTTCCTATTTGTGGGTGTTCATCTGTGAACACAGAACAGAAATATTTGTTAAGCAATTCCGCTTCATCCTTATCAGCTTCTACATATTCTTCCCCTTCACCCCTGAATCTGACATTATCAATTTTGCCCTTCCTCCTCTCACTAAGATATCTGAAAAATGTCTTATTCCCCCATTTTATTGCATTGGCTATTTCTTATTTATTTATTTAACATTCATTTTTATACCGCATCTTCCAGAGATCAGTTGCGGTGTACAAATAACAACTATTAACAAATCGAAATTTGTTTTACATAGAACATCTTAGATATACATAGAACATCTTAAAGTATCATAAATTAAACAAATTTAACTGGAACTGAGTTAAAACAATTAACTAACAGAAAGTGGTGTTAACGTACATAATATAGTACATAACAGATACAACTATATACAAGAGGAAGGTATAATATAGTAGCTTTTCTTTCCTGATTACTTTGCTAGTTTCTCTAAGTTTTTCCAAATACAGATGCCTGTCTTCCTCTCTTGTATTTCATGAAGGCCTCCCTCTTTTTCTTCACCGTTTCAGCTACTTCTTTTGAGAACCATAGCAGCCCCCTTTTCCTTTTACCTTTATATACCATTCTAACAAAAAATTAGGTTGCCCTTAAAATATCCCCTTTCAGTTGTACCCACTGTTTTTCATCATCCCCCAGCTGTTCCCATCCCACTAATGACTCCTTGAGGTATTGTTCCATCTTAGCAAAGTTAGTTTTCCTAAAGTCTAAGACCCTTGTTTTTAAATGGATTTTATCATACCTAGTCCTAATACTGAACCACATCATCCGGTGATCACTGGATGTGAGATGATCTCCCACTATAACATCAGAAACACTTTCACCATTGGTAAGCATCAAATTCAGTATGGCCCTTTCACATGTGAGTTCTGTTACTAGTTGACCGAATAGTTCTTCCTGTAGAGAATCCAGGATCTCCTTACTTCTAGATGACAGTAAGGCAAGGATGTGCCAATCGACATCTAGCATATTGAAATCACCTATCAGTAGCATTTCCCCTTTCCTGGCAATGCTGCGTATGTCTTCTGTTAAATCTCCATCCACTTCTTCTCCCTGTGAGGGAGGTCTGTATATCACACCAATGCAAATGGATTTCTCTTTTCCTCTTTCTCGTTTAACCCATAGTATCTCCTCTCTTCCTTTTAAGCCTTGTAATTCTATAACTTTAATATTACCTTTTACAAATAGTGCCACTCCACCTCCCCTTCTTCATACCCTGTCCTTCCTGAATAAAGTATAGCCTGGTATAGTTACATCTGAGTCATGGTCGTCTGTGAACCATGTCTCTGTAACTGCCACTCAATTCAAGTCAGCCTTTTCCATTAAAGCCTCATCATCTGGGACCTTATTTCCCATGGATTGAAAAGAACACCACATGTGCATCTACAGTATCTGCTTCACTCTCTGTCCTAGAGCCAGGAAGTCACTTTTGATATGCTCAGAGGGATACCTGGCAATATCATTTGTGCTGACATGGATGCTGGCCCTCAGGAGCAGGAAGTGTGCAAAGCATCTGATCCCCTGAATACTCCCACCTTCATCACCTTGACAATGTTCATCCTACCGTCGGTTACAAAGAAATCTGTAAGCACAGTACTCTGTTTGTGACCTGTGTAACAGTCATGCAGCATTGTCCTTATTTCTGCTAATATATAGGTCCACGTATGGCTGTCATCTATTACCTGGCTGCAAAGCACAACTGACCGGTACTCTCCTCCTGTTGCTCCCCCATTTTATATTTAAAGCCTGATCATGCCTCATTTGGCCGCCATCAATGTGCTGTCAGGAAGAGGTAGGTACTGTATGTGTAGTGCTCTGACTAGTCCAGATGTGAGTGGTGAAATGCCTCTGTGTTTGCCAACTCTGCCTGCAGCTGGCAACACAACTGATTAAACAGGATAAGGATCACCTGTCCACTAAAAGTTGTGCTGCAGCCACTTGGTGATCAGGAGTTAAGAGTTGCAGCAGCCTTTTAAACCCCACCTTCTCAAATATGTTCAGGGGATGGTCATACAGGGATATCTTTTCACTGATGCACTGAGGCACCATCCTCAATGCTTCCAAGACTTCCCATTTTATCCATGCTGGCTTGCTTTGATGTGCATTGGACCGACTGCCATGTTTCACTTGGGAAAAGGATTTCATTTCTCCTGTTCCTCTCCTCCCCCCACCACTGCTATTTCCCCTCCTGTATTGAATCATCTGCCTAGGATCAGAGCCCTCCTTTTGTACTGAGCTGGAAAAGGTGATGTTTTGACAGATGATGCAACATGTCATAGTTTGTAAGATGACCCATCAGCTTCCCTCTGTTGAACTGCTACCTATTGTAATTGCATTCTTCATAACACACATCTGGAAGCATGTAGAAATGCTTCCACATGTGCGAGGTTTTATGAAACCTCCTCTCCCTTTCCATGGGGAGGGGGGTCAGGGAGCTATTGTTCTTAGTGCTCCTGCTGGACCTGTTGCTGGGACAGTGGAGAGGATGAAAGGACAGCGGTATCCTTCCGACTCTCTATTGTATCCTCTATCTCTGTGGTGTTCTTGGCTTTGACACTGCCAAATTCACTTTTTTCTATTTTCGTACCTGTTAGCACACTAAGAACAACCTTGTTAACACCCTCTTAAGCCAGTACTCTTTTAATATCCGATGACTGAGGCATAAATCCCATCCTTGTGGATCCCTCAGATTCTGTATCTGCTAAGACCATCTTCACACACTTTTCAGCAGGGAATGCAGTATACTTGCTGCTAGGCTGAGTTGATTTTTCCCGTTGCTTCTCTTGTCCCCCATCCTGTAGCTTTTTGATCTCCTTTTGACCCTCTGTAGAGATTAAACCAGATACCTGCTCTTTCACAGTTGCACTGGAAGCTACAGTTCTTTCTAATCTCCTTGCAAATATATTTCTCTTTAACTTGGGTGGCAGACTAGAGGAGCCCATAAGTATACCGTGGGAATGACCTGTCTCTTTCTACACACTTCTGCCAGTACTGCTCTTTCCTTTCCTCTCTTCTCTTCTTCTTCAACTATTTAATTTTCCAGAGGTAGCAGTCCGAAGTCTTCTGTAGGCCCTGCAGTGACCAGTTACCCCTCCTAACCACAAACAGCCTTAAAGAGGTAAAGGAAAGGGAGATGACTGTATGTCTATGAGTGCCCTACCTCACTCAACAGGGCTATCGTGGAGTATCATCATCTCAAGTGTGCTACCTTAGACATTGAGCACTGGGTCACCCGCTCAGCCTGGGCTAGGCATTGCACTGCCAAGTTACCCCTACTAACACTGTTCAAAGGACTGCTGTGGTGGTGGAGGGGGGGGTGCTATGTTTGCCTTGTAATGCTCCTGTGGAAATGGATTCCCAGCATAGGGAACAGAGACTGCCTGTCTTTTCATTTTTATTCAACATTGTATTTTTTTTCCTTTATTTAACTCTATTCTATGAACATGGATGAAATAGAAAGAGACAATAAGGTGTCCTGTCCTCACACCCCAACAACTGTAGTTACAGACAATAGGTGAACAAGGCTGTTGTAAAAAAAATATTATTGGCCGGATCCAAGATGGCGCCTTAGAGGAGTGCGCTTGAGTGCACGCTGTTCTCTTTTCCGTTCATTTGTTGAGCTGCAAGCTGGTGCGACGATGGGCAAGAGGAAGGGGAAGGAGAAGCTTATTCTCCTGGAGAGCACCTCTTTTGGTCCCTTGTGCCAAACAATGATCACGGATTCCGGCATACCTCAAGTCTCACTGCTATCATCTTCTCTGGGTCGGCTGGAGGAGAATCGCTTCAGCAGCAGCGAAAGGGCATTTCTTAGCCCCATTGTACAGATGCTGCCTCCCAACCCCAGAAGTTCTGTTGCGGTTGGTGCTGTGAGGTTTACACGGGCCGATGTGGCAGGAGCGGAGCCCTGTCTGGGAGAAACACCGGTCGCTGCCTCATCTCCTATGATGGTTGAAATATCGGAGGATGGTCCTGTTTCCCACTTAAGAACTGTGGAGGATATCGCAAAGAGGAACGAAACACCTTTGGGGATCGAGTTTGGTGAGGTTCAGAAATCACAGGCTGAGACTACGGAGTTGCTGTGGGAGGTTATTCAAGATGTTAATTCTTCCCTCCAGACTTGTTCTAATCAGATTAGTGGTGATTTGACTGTTGTATCACAAGTTGTGGTTGATCAAGCCAAAGCATTGGATTCACTATCTGGGAGAATGGATCTTATAGAAGCAAAAGTAAATTTGGTGCAGACAATGGGAGAAGTGTTTGTCAAGGACAGCAATGTTATATCTCATCAGATGGAGTATCTTGAAAATCAGGCCAGACAAAATAATTTGCATTTTCTGAACTTTCCCAAGTCTCCTGTAATCTCTGCTATTGATATGGTGAGGAAATATTTAATTCAAACTCTGGGGATGGACTCTGAGAATCTCCCCCTATAGAAAGGGCACAATATCTTGCTCCTAGTGGGAGAAATTTTCCTGTAGGGCAGGGTGGATCTGTTGCAGATAACCTGTCTGAGTTTCTGGAATCTTCCTTGGAGGTTGTAACCCAGAGGTGCACTTTGGTTGTAACATTTGCTTTGGAGTTCGACCACAATGCAGTGTTTAAATTGTATTTTCATTCTATGCACAATACATTTTGGCTCTGTGGTCAAGAGCCTTGGCCTTAGGGCTGAATTTTATGTTATTTATTTATTTATTTATTTATTTACATTCTCTTATATACCGCGCTATTCTGCATCAGTGCGGTTTACATTGAACAAACTGAAATTACATTGAACAGGGTATTATAATTTTGGAGATAACTATTTTTACAGGGAACATGTTGTGATTTCCTTGTATTTGTGTTATAGTTCATGAAGGTAAAACATATGGGGTTTTTTGAGCCAAAATCACTTATGGAATTTATCTCTGGGAGGGAGAGGAGTAAACCCTAGATACACTCACAGGTATCACTGTAATGATCCTTGGAGTTGCTGTTTCAGTGGGGGCTTCCTCCTTATTATGGCTTTTTCTTATTTGGTTTTTCTTTTCCTTTGATCCTATTTCCTTGATTGTGGACAATTATATGTTTTTGTTATTTCTTAACATTTGGTATTTCCTTTTGGGGGTTTGATCTCTTTTATTAGAAATGTTGTTTTTTCTTCTGATTGATAGGCGCAATGTATTTGGAAATGTTATAAATAAAAAAATGTAAAAAAGTATATTATTTTACTGCATCTTCTGGTTGTGCACTGATATAAATAGATTTAGATACAGTAACCTGTCCTTCCACCACTGCCACTGGCTATGTTTTACATACACTTAAGGTGCACAGCATACCTTCTTCCAGCAATACTTATTCTTTAGGACAGTAAATGCATTGTATTGGAAAACTATAAAGACAGAATCATTCTCACCTCTCTCTAACTTTCCTGTTCTCCTCTACCCCAGAGAGACATTCTCTGCCTACCAAAACGTTCAACCACCTAGCTGTGAAAGCAGACACCATGGCATTATAGAGACAAGAATACTCTGCTCCCTTCAAGCTGTTTTTTCTCAGTCTTTATTTTTTGTGCTTTCAAGGGGCAAACAAGCTCCACCAGCCACCACCCCTTCCTCAGTGGCTCACAGTCAGACTTGAAGCTGAGTTTTGTGCTTTCAGGTCTTAAGCCCCAAGGAACCCTTCCCCACTCCTTCAAATAGAGATTTGAAGCTGCTATTTTCTTCTCTTTTCCAGTCCCAAACCCCAGCCAGCACCCCTTTCTCACTCTCTGAAAGTCAGAAACAGAATGGTTCCCTGTCAATGGGCCCAGGGCTGTGTGTTTTAGCTCTGCTGTAACATATTGACCCGTGGGATTTGCGGAACTCAGTCAGCGATACATCTTTCTGGCTGTCTATCAAGGATTTGTCTCAATCAGTGCAGGTCATACATTCTTGTTGGGCCATCCATTTAAACATACTATCCCAGAGTAATCTAGTAATTATATTGACTATTTTATTTGATAAACTTTAGAGAAAATATCCATCATACCATATATGTCAGATTGGGATGTGCTCTTAAAAACAGTCCATTTAATATATGGTCGATTCTGACCCCCTAATAGCAGGGATGGATGTCTGGGTGGAATGTCCAACCTGCACACAGCCCCTAGATCAAATTCTGCCCTGTTTGCTCTGCACATGTAAAGGGCCAATGTGAAGGAAGTGCTGGATGGGGGCAGGAGGGGGTGGAGTGAGGGCAGAACATGGGTGTGGCCTGGTACCCCGATGTACAGAAGCCATTCTGGTCAGGCCTCTGTACGTCCCCCTGAACCGCGATGGAAGCCCAAGGTGGAATAAGTGCTGGGTGTGAGGGTGATTAGAGCCTGCAGCCCTCCACAGACATTGCACCACCATGGGGGTGTCCTGCCACCTGATCCTGGTTCTGGCTGCCCCCACCAAGGTTTGGGCATCAGGGAAAGGAGCTTGCACTGAGTTTGGGAATTGGGTGCACCTGCTGGACATGCTAGTGCCATGGTGATGGGACGCCATGGCATCAGCACACCAGCCAGAGTGAAAGGAGAGCTGGCTAGGTAAGTCCCAGGACGTCTCCCTGGTCAGAACTGGGGGCATGCTCGACCATCTACTGTAAGTGCCCTGATTCTGTAACCATAGAACATATAGCTCCTGCTGTTGCAGAATCAGGTTCAGATTGGCCCGTACATCTTTTGGCCGTCCGGGCCCCAGTTCAGAATCAGCCTCCACACAAACAGATTTTCCCAACTTCAACCTCACCAAACACAACATTATGTTTTAAACTACTCAAACTTAAAAGTTCTGTTGCAAGGAAAAATAATTGCTTATCTTTCTCTGCTCATCTATAATATTTATCCAAATCTCATTAGCACTGAACTTAACCCTGGGAGTACCGATGGGGTCAAAAGTGACCCCACTGCAAGTTTCACAACGCGTATCTCGGAAACTAGTTGTTCAAGAATGCAATCTTTTTATGACTTTTCACATGTCAATATTCTCTATATATTGCGCCATGAGAGGAATAATTTTCATCCGCTAGGTGACGCTAGTGATGAATTGCAGCATAGAGTACCAGTGGGGTCATTTTTGACCCGAGTTGCTTACGTCCGGTTTGGATCGTGATACAATTTGCAGTTTTGTGCATGTTTTGATCTGACAAAGGTATTTATCATTAATTATGTATCATTTATTTTTTGTACTCTTATTTAATGAAAATTACACATTTTCTGTAATTGATATCATACGTTCTCTCATTATTTCCAATGAAATCTAAAGGCTTTCAGCTCATTCATCACAATTATTGTACACCAATAGTAAAACTGCTTTGCGTTTTATTCAACTTTATCTTTGTTTATTTATTTTAGGTTATTGTTTATGACGTCAAAATGAAAGTATTTAGCTGCCCAAATAAGAGAAATATTGCACCGAGATGCTGACAGTGATGGCTCTGAGTCGTCTGATGATGGAGCATATTCAGCAAGCGAAGAAGCATATCAGCCATGTTCGGGAGATAAATCTGATGATGACAGTCATGATTCAGATGGCGACAGCAGTTGGTCGCCAAGTGAATGTGAGACTGATGTTGAGCCAGTAACATCGCCTGCAGCAAAGAGTCAAGTTACAGGTCGAGGCAAAGGTTGAGGCTGTGCTGGATGGGGAAGAAGGTAGTTGTCCTCGCTGTCAGTATCATCTGTCAGGAATCTTAGTTGTGGTCATAGAGGAGCTAAGAGGTCATCAACTATAAGCACAAATGTTGCCATTGAAGCCTATGTATCTAAGGATGCCACATCATGGAACAGGAAACCTATAAAACAAGCTGCTAGGGGGGCGGAGCCTGATGTCCAGCGGGATGGTCGCATAACGCTGAGGCTCCCGAGAGGCCTACTCAGAATCCTGAATTAACACCTCACATTTTTGGAACTCTACTCTGATCTTGCCGGGGCACATTGGTGAGATGGCGGGGACCAAACCAACGCGCCTGGAATTTGGGTCTCCAGCGGCTTCTCACGGCAAACGTTCCAAAACCGAACCTCCGTCCCCGCAGAAGGGGCCGGCCTTGTGCGAGGGCCCCGAAATGCAGCAGGAAATCCTCGTAGAGATTAGAGGGGTCAAAAACCTTGTGCAGGCAAACGGTGAAGCACTCCGAGCGCTGCGGGACGATTTTGGTGTGCTGCAAAGCAAGCTAGAAGGGCTTTCTTCGCGTCAGGACAAAATGGAGGGCATATTGGACTCCCATGCGGCCCGGTTGTCCAAACTCGACAAAGTTGAACGACAGGTGCGGGCCTTGCAGAAAGAGGTGGAAGATGGCAATAATAGAGCGCGCCGCAACAACATACGACTCGTAGGCATACCGGAGGGAGCGGAATCGGGAGACATGAAAGAGTTTTTATGCAAAATCCTCCCTTCCTTGCTCCAAATCACCTTTACCAAAGATTTGGAGATTGCTCGCGCTCCTCGTGTACCCACAAGCATAACGCTCAACAGGAAGACCCCGCGGCCCATCATTTTTCGACTATTGAGATATCAACACGTGGAGCAAATTCTAAGTGCCTCTCGGGCAAAGGGCCATATGGAGTTTGAGAGCCACAAGATCTCCTTCTATCCCGACTTGTCTAAACCCACAGTCGACCGCCGAAAGCGCTTTCTGGAATTCCGGCCGAGGCTTCAACAGCTACAAGCACGCTATGGCCTGATGTACCCGGCCAAGCTCCGAGTCACACTTCACAATCAGACAAGAACATTCGAGGACCCTGATCTACTAGCGGAGTTTTTGGATTCCAAAGAAGCCGACTTGATGCGCTGACTTCCAGAATATTCCTGCAAGTCTCCTTCTATCCGCTGTACCTGCCATATTGGATCTGCCGCAGCCTAGCAAAGAGTCTGGCGTTGGCAGTCTGTTGCCTTACTCTTGATGGTATCGGTGACCCGACTCCATCTACCCACAGTAGCCTCGATGAGTATCAGAGACAGTGTTATTATGGACTCTGGTGTTTCTTTTCTTTTCTACATGTCTTCTATTTCCTCTCTAGGGCCTCCTCCCGCAGACATATGGTCGCCATATTCTTTGGGGGTTTTGCTTCTTCTCTAAGATACGTTGGTACATACTTTTCAATATGGGGTGTATTAGCCAGAATACCCGGTGATTATGACATTGTTGTACAGATTCTGCTTATGTCCTATGTTATCAAGCGCCCTTACCTAAAATGTCTACTACCGATTTATGGCACCATGTAAGATTTTTTCATTGAACGTAAAAGGCATCAATAATCCGATAAAACGGAAGAAAATCCTAAGCTACCTCAGTCAGGAAGCAGCGGATCTGATTTTTCTCCAAGAAACGCATTTAAATTCGAAGGAAACTCTTAAACTCAATATTAAACCTTACATGGTGGCCGCTTATTCCCCAGCCGTTTCTAAGAAATGTGGGGTTGCCATACTGGTTAGGAAATCTTTGCATGCTATTGTTATTGCGACTAGCTCAGATACAGAAGGTAGATGGGCTAGAGTTCACCTCAAGATAGGTAGCCTAGAAGTTACATGTATATGCCTTTATGCTCCTAATGTTGATGACCCTGCCTTTTTTGCTACCATTGCTCAGGTTGCGCAGGCCTCTGCTAATACTTCATTGATCATTGGGGGGGATTTCAATCTAGTCCTTGATCCCCTGATTGACAAACAGCCGCCTAGGATGAGTGGTCCCCCCAAGAGTCACGCTATGCTTACCTCCCTGATCAAGGATCTTGCTTTAGTTGATCTATGGAGATTACTACACCCCAATGAGCTTGACTTCACCTTCTTCTCCTCCCCTCATAAATCTCAGTCTCGCATAGACTTCTTTCTAATCTCAAAACTGTTAGTCCCTCAGGTGGACACTGCAAAGATTCACTCCCAACATATTTCAGATCATGCTGCCATTTCCTTTCAATTACACACTACTGCACCCCAGGGAAACTCGGGAGCCTGGTTCTTTGATAGAGCCCTGTTAACTCAGCCAGAGTTCCAGTCAGAAATTCGAGTAGCCATACAGGATTACTTCCATTTTAATCTACCCCAAGATACTGCGAATTGGGCTTGGTGGGAGGGCTTCAAAGCGGCCATTCGGGCAACGATCACTAGCTATCAAATCCGCCTGCGGAAACAACGTAAACAGCAGCTGCTCATACTAGACCAACAAATAAAAGCAGGCGAACGAATTCTAACTTCACGCACTGACCCATGTGTATTAATTCGATTACAGCGTCTCCGTTTTCAATATAATTCAATCCTCTCAACTGCAGCTTCTAAGAGTATTGAGCTTCAGCGAGGGACATATTATCGTGAAAATAACCGAGCCGGTCGACTCTTAGCCAATGCCTTGAAAGGTCAAAAAGAAGCCAAACGCGTTGCGGCCCTTCGAGCTCCACAGGGAGGGGGCATAGTGACCACAGACTCCGATATTGTGGAGCTCTTTCGGGATTTCTATACCCGCCTATATCAATCTGAATGTGAGTTCTCGTCAGAGACATTCGAGCGATTGCTCTCTGGCATTCAGCGGCCGACCCTCTCTGAAGATGATAGAGATGCGATGGATGAACCCTTCTCTACTTCAGAGATCCAATCTGCCCTAAAACGAACAGCCTCGGGCCGTGCCGCAGGGCCTGATGGTCTCCCGACCGAATTCTACAGAACGTTCAGTGCAGATTTAGTTCCCTATTTAAAACTCTATTTTACTGCCCTTGCGGTAGATACATCCTCTTTGGGATCCTTTTCTGCAGCTAATGTGGTTGTATTTGAGAAAGAAGGCAGAGACCCGCTACTGACCGCCAACTACCGTCCAATCTCCCTACTTAATGCCGACTATAAGATCTTCGCAACGATCTTGGCCACCCGGCTATCTGACCTGATGGCTACCCTAATTCACCCCGACCAATGCGGTTTTATACCCGGCAGATCAACTGCTGACAATGCTCGGACCTTGTGCCATGTGTTATCTAGTGCTGCCAATCTCGACTATCCATGGGTGTGTCTTTCCCTGGATGCCGAAAAAGCCTTTGATCGTCTAGAATGGCCCTTCTTATTTGCAGTTCTCCGATGGTATGGCTTTGGAGAGGGCTTCCTCCGATATCTCCAAGTCATGTACACTCAACCCGTCGCCAGTATTTGTGTAAATGCCATCAAATCTCAGCCATTTAACCTCCAAAGAGGTACGCGTCAAGGTTGCCCCCTATCACCAATGCTTTTTGATCTCGCTCTTGAACCCCTAGCCCTCCTTATCAGACAGTCTGCACGTATTCGAGGTGTCCCCTTTAGTCATAGGGAGATTAAACTCTCTGCATATGCAGATGACCTTATGCTCTTCGTTTCCCTCGATTCGGTTCCAGCTGTCTTGGATCTGATTGACGGATACTCACAATTATCGGGCTATAAAATTAACTGGACCAAATCTGTAGCATTCCCACTGAACCGCTGGGTACATGAGGCCGACATGCAGGCCTTTCCCTTCCTCTGGCAATCCCGTATGGTGAAGTATCTCGGGGTCCATTACTGTTCTCCTTTAGAAGACACTATCAGTTTTAACGCCAAAGAGGTAGTCTCCAAAGTCCGTGAACTCACAAATCGTTGGTCTCCCTTATCTCTCACATGGTGGGGCCGCTTAGACACTGTGAAAATGATGATAGTCCCCAAAGTGAACTACATTTTAGAAATGCTGCCATGCTTACTTCCGCTACATACTTATAAAGATATTGAGGGCCTTCTCGTCCGTTATCTCTGGCAGGGCAAGCCACCAAGGATAGCTAAACACAAACTGCAGTCTGCAAAGGAACGAGGGGGTACCAGATTTCCTGATTTCCTTAGATATCATCAAGCCTTTCTACTTAAGCAAGGTGCCCGATGGCTAGATACCTCAACAGACCGCCGACCAGTTTGGCTTGACATAGAAGAGGAGCTTAGTAGCCCAATTCCGTTGACCCATCTCCCTGGTATGTCCTATCAAGTAGACACCCGCCATCCACCAATGATTGTCGATACTCTTGCGGCCTTCAACACTCTCATTCTATCACTGGGCCCGAATGTATGTCCTCAGGATGGACTCCCGCTATGGAATAACCCCAGAATTCAAGTCCTAAATAGAACAATAGCCTGGAAACCCTGGTACTCCAGAGGGATCTGGACACCCCAACAGCTTTTCTCTGCAGCTCGTTGGAAAACCTTTTCGGATTTACAAAAGGAATTCGCGTTACCAGCGAAACACTACTTTCAATTGATGCATCTTCAACACTGCCTCAAAAGTGCTCGAATCATGCCGCCCTCTGCCCCTACTGAGGATGGGCTATTAAAGATAGTTCACTCCATTAGTAGTACACATGGGGTAGCCTCTAATTTCTATAAACTACTTTGTCAGGGTACAGATACGGACACTTTTAGAGCCCAACAAGCCTGGGAGCGCGAACTGCAAACCACTATAACCCCTGTGCAATGGAGTGTTTTTTGGAGTAAGGTAGTGCGGGTTTCCCGGTCTGCCTCTGTTACCCAAACTCTCTTCTTCTTTGCACACAGATGCTTTTATACCCCAGAAAAAATGGCCAAATGGAACCCAAATGCTAGGGACCTGTGTTGGTCTTGCCATACTGCTGTGGGATCCTTTGCTCATGTTATTTATGAATGTCCTCAACTGCAGGTCTATTGGGGGCGGGTCTGGGGTCGTATTCAATCTATCTTTCACTTTCAGGAACCTCTTTCTTGGAAGGTCGTGGGACTCCGCTCTGCGGCGGAGGTCCCCTCTCTTCCTAAGAAGGGTCGCTTTCTCCTTGATTTCATGCTAGGTATAGCCATATGCTTAATCACGAGGAATTGGAAGGATAGCTCTCGACTTACTGTCAATGAATGGTGGAACCTTGTCTGCTTATATAGTAAATATGAGCAGATACCTCGGAGAGCTATTCCCCAAGTCCAAACTCACTCTTGCTTGTCTAAATGGCAGATGCTTAATGATTATGTACAATCTGCTCATTGCTCCAACATGCCTGTATAATGTGCACTCATCATGTTTTAGATCACCGTTAGGTTTTGTAATACAATAATGTAAGTACACGCCCGCTTCGGGAATGCTTAGTTTCTAGAGAAGAAGCAGGGGAGGGGGGTGGTAGGGGTTTACTTTGGTGTATGTATTACACGTTATGTATTTGTCTTTTAGCTGTATGTCTTCCTTTCCTTTGTTGTTATAAAACGAAAATAAAGAATTTAAAAAAAAAAAAAATAAAGCAAGCTGCTAGAAGATACGCCAGAGCTAATATCATGCCCGTACAACAAGGTCCTACAAGGTATGCTGTATGAAATGTTGATGACCCTCTCGCAGCATTCCACTTGTTCATGAGGAAGAACTTATTGAATGAAATCATGATGTGGATGAGCAAACAAGGAAGACACATTTATGACGACACCTGGAAAGATTTGACAGATGGAGAATTTCAACGTTTTCTTGGACTTCTGATCCTCTCAGGCGTGTACAAGTCACAAAATGAATCCATAGTTCAGTTGTGGAACCTTGAAGATGGTCGTTCTGTTTTCGGCAAAAATATGGCCCGTAACCATTTTCAGCAAATTTCTTGTGCTCTCAGATTTGATGATGCAACCAACAGGCATGAACAATGAGGCGTAGATAAGCTTGCTCCAATCAGACACATTTTTGATACCTGGAAAGCAACTCTAAGTGACGTCTTTGTTCCTGGTGAAAATGTTATCGTGGATGAGCAACTGCTTACATTTTGTGGCCATGTTCCGTTCAGACAATATATTCCCAGCAAACCTGGGAAATATGGTATAAAGCTATGGATGTTGTGTGACAGTGCAACGTCCTATGCTCTGTGTCTTCAAGTATATACAGGAAGGGAACTCGGACAAAACAGGGAACAGAATCAGGGTGAAAGGGTTGTGCTGCAACTCACTGAAGGATTGATGCGATCTGGCAGAAATGTTACTGTTGACAATTTCTTCTGCAGTTTATCCCTGTCACGGAAATTGATAGAAAAACAAATGACACTTTTGGGGACAATTTGAAAGAACAGAAAATAATTATCTCCAGAATTTGTAACAGCAAAGGGCCGAGAGGTATTCACTTCACTGTTTGCCTTTTGCGATGACGCCACTCTGGTTTCCTATTGCCCGAAGAAAGGAAAAGTGGTTGTTCTTCTGAGCAGTTTGTATGATCAAGAAGAAGTAGATAACACATATCCAGACAAAAAAACACGCATGATCTTGGACTATAATTCTAATAAAGGTGGAGTAGATACGGCAGATCAAATGTTGCTCACGTATACCACAAAATGAATGACAAGATGCTGGCCAGTGACAATCTTCTACAACATGTCGGACATCAGTGCTTTGAACGCCTTCATTGTTTGGATGCCACTAAATCCAGAATAGCAGTCCAAGTCAAAGTACACACATCGTCTATTCCTCTTGGAATTAGGAAAGCAGCTGCTTCAGAGTAATTGCAGTGAGACTTCTTCCAGCATTGAAGAAGCCACTGATGCTGTTTGCAATGTCGGGATCCCAAAGAAAAGGGCAAGGTGGCACTGCTGTTCCAGAGAAAAAAAAACAAGAAAAGCAACATAGTTTGCACCTCCTGCAAGTGCAATGTTTGCAAAGAACATTCAGAAATTGTCAGTGTCTCATGCAAATGACTGTAGTACTTTACTGTGTTCTTCAAGTGCATGCAAAAACTGCCTTCATGGCAACTCTTCTTCATGTAATTTTATGATAAAGCATTAAATTTCAAAACATTTAACCTTCATATAATAAATAATTAATTCGGAATAATATTTTGTCTGTTTAGTTTAAATTTTTCATGGTTAACAATTAAAATTTGTCGTGGGGTCATTTATGACCCCAACAGTATTCAGTGTGTGCAAAAAATCTCGGTAATTCCAGGGTTAAAATGTTGCTACTACTCTTGGTTTACCATCAAAATGGACACTGCTTTTTTATATAACTACCCATTCATCCTATGTCACTAATAAAACCATTCAGGAATGATCTATAAAGAGAGCTTTTTTGATATGTTTTATTTTAAATTCCTTTAAATTAAAGAATACCATTCTTTTTTAATTGAGCCCCAGAAGTACTGTCCCTAAATTAAAGATCCACAGCTGTTCTTTATGATTCAATACAGCATCCCTAATTCAGGGGGATATGTTATCCAATGATACTGGCATGTATAACATGCAATGATACTGGCATGTATAACAGCACATCGTCAGCATATATCATGCAATGTTAGTTGCATGATATATGCTGACGATGTGCTGTTATACATGCCAGTATCATTGGATAAACTAGACCTCGCCCCTCTGACTAATTGCTTCAACACCATATCGGAGTGGCTCCTATCACAAAATCTGCGAATCCGACACAAGAAGACGGAGGTTCTTTTCATATCGAGGAATCCAAACTTCATACCACCCAGCTGTGTGAAGGTAAATGATGCCGAACTACAAGTGAAGCCTGCTATACGTTACCTTGGAGTGACGTTGGACCAAAATCTCGACATGAAGAAACACATAGCCAATACCGTAAGAGCGATCTACTTTAAAATCAGATCCCTCAGACACCTGCGCCCGTTACTCGAACCAGATGATTTCCGCACCATTTACCAAGCCCTGATCATTCCCCATTTCGATTATTCAAACTTCATACTACAAGGGCTCCCCCGATCCACCCTGAACCCCCTGCAACTTGCTATGAACAGTGCAGCGCGGGTACTCTTTGGGGCATCCAGGAGAGACCATGTGACACCCCTCCTGAAACAGTTACACTGGCTCCCCATTCAAGCCAGGATCAGTTTTAAGACCTTGCTGATGACTTTCAAAGCTGGCAAGGGGCTCTCCTCCTCCTCTCTATCTGACCTCATCCAACCACTTGCACCTAACAGACCAAGAAGAACCGCAGAGTCCAACATGCTAGCAATACCAAAAGAAATAACAAGATGCACCAAAACAACAGCTAACAGAGCCTTCCGACTCTGCGCCCCAAGTCTATGGAATACCTTACCAGCACATATCAGAGCAATCCCCAACTTGAGCCAGTTCAGGAAGGCCCTTAAACATTTCCTCTTCATCAAATATCTCACTGACAGCTCCGAACCACAGTCCCACTCAAATAGCGAGCACCTCAACAATAGTAGTAGTCAACCAGGCAAGCCCTCGCAACAGGCGTCCCTTAAATGTAAAACATCAAACAGTATCCTTTCTCATTACACTGCATATGTATATAGTTTACCCTGTTCTCCAAGTTCCATTTCCTGTTAAATGTAATGACCAGACATATGTAAGTTGTCGGATGTTTCTGTTCCATGTAAACCACGCTGATGGCAAATAGTGCTGTATATAAGAAATGTTAATAAATAAAAATAAATAATAAAAATAAATATGATCAATCACTCACCATTGTAAATGTCCAAAACAATGCCATTGTTGAAGACAATGTTTCACCAAAAGGGCTGACATTGTCTGTGTATAAAGTCGTAATATGTGTTTCTGGAGTCTAATCTTAATCTTACATTTTGCTCTTCCCACATACACCATATACATTATGACAGTTCCATTACAACTTCTGCCTCTATCCAGACAGAGAGGCCGGTTCCAAGCAAGGGACAGGTTCCATGTGCAAAATGCCTGAAAACTGAATCCTCAAGTGGAGGAGCTGAGAGAACAGGTGGCAAAGATGAGAAGCATCTATGATAGCAAGATGTACATTGATGAGATTCATGTTGAGGCATCTAAGCTCTCCAACAGAGGCAAATATGATATGGTACAGAAATAAGAGAGCTTGACACAGATACCAGAACCTGTAGAAGTGACACATCAACTCCAATTCTACCATCTCTCAAATTGAAGAACTGGTATGAAGCCCTGGAAGTGGAGAAGCTGAAAACATCTCAAGAACAGGAAGAACTGAAGCTTAAACACCCCAAAGTTTGGAATCAGTGAACATAGGGAAGCAAAGGGTATTGGTGGTTGATGATTCCCTTTTGAGAGGTACTGAGGCATCCATCTTCTGACCAGCCTTGATGTCCCAGGAGGTGTGCTGTCTGCCAGGTGCCAAAATCCGAGATGTTATGGAGAGTTTGTCGAGACTCACCAACCCACTATCTGATGCTGTTTATCCATGTTGGAACAAATGATACTACAAGAGTGATTTCATGGTTCTTGGAGAGAGGATGAAACAGGACAACTTCTGGAAAGTGGTATGTATTAATGCCTATAGTATAGAAAATATGATTCTAAATGTTGAGGCTTTAATGGAAGAGGTTGACTTGGATTAAGTGGTAGTTACAGAGACATGGTTCATAGAATAGCAGGGCTTATGAGGGAAGGAGGAGGATCCGTGAGTTAAAATAGAAAGAGGGAATGGAACATCCATTTGCATTAATTGTATATAAAAAAGCACATGCAAAGGCAGAAGAAGTGGACAGAAATTTAATTAAGACATTCACAGTATTAATATGAAAGGAGAAATGCTGCTCATAGGTGATATCTATATGCTGAATGTTGATTTGGATATCCCTGCTGTGGTATAATCTAGAAGTAAGGAGGTTCTGGATTCTCTAAAGGGAGAACTACTTCAGCAACTGGTAACAGAAGCCACACCTGAGAGAGCCATACTGGGCCTGGGGAGAGTGTTTCTGAAATTATAATGGATGTTTATCTTGCATCCAGTGATCATCAGTTGGTGTGGTTTAATTAGGATGAGGGCTGACATAGTCCATTCAAAAGTGAAGATCCTAGACTTTAGGAAAACTAACTTTGACAAGATGGGATGATACCTCACCGAGTCATTAGCAGGGAAGGAACAATTGGGGGATATAGAAAAGCAGTGGGCAAAACCAAAAGGGGATATATTAAGGGCAATACACCTATTTGTTAGGAAAGTAAATAAATATAAAAAAGAAAAGGAGGTCATTATGGTTCTTGAAAGAAATAGATGAAAAGGTGAAGAAAAGAGGGTAGCCTTTATAAAATACAAGAGATCACTGAGAGAGGATGAGAAGCATCAATATTTGGAAAAACTAAGAGAAGCTAGGAAAGCAGTCAGGAAACAAATATGCAAATGAAAAAAAATATCCAATGCAGTGAAATGGGAGGGGGGGGAGGTGGCAAAACATTTTTCAGGTGTGTTAGTGAGAAGAAAAAGTGCAAACGTGGTATTGTCAGGCTCAAAGTTGAAGGGAGGAATATTTAGAAGAATTGCTTAACAAATATTTTTGTTCTGTGTTCACAGATGAAGGGCCAGGAGCAGGACCTAAGAAAACATTCACAAATAAGAATAGAAGTGAGATGGATCTTGAAGGATTTTCAGAAGACAGTCTCAAAAGGAGCTAGCTAGATCGGATATATCTGAGTGAACTGAAGGAACTTAGGGAAGTTCTAGCAGCTCCACTGTCTAAACTTTATAATATTTCTTTAGAGTCGGGAGTAGTCCTAGAGGACTGGAGAAGGATGCATGTAGTCCTTTTACACAGAAGTGGAAGTAAGGAAGAGGATGGGAACTACAGGCCAGTTATTCTGATCTCTATGGTGAGTAAATTAATGGAAATACTGTTAAATCAGAAGACAGTGAAGGTTCTAGAATCAAATGGATTGTAATATCCAAAGCAGCATGGTTTTTCTAGAGGCAGGTCTTGTCAGACAAATCCAATTCATTTCTTTGACTTGGTGACCAGAGAGTTGGATTAAGGGAGAGCCCTACATGTGGTGTACTTAGATTTCAGATTAAGATTTAATGTGAAGAAGTGCAGTGTCATGCACTTGGGTAGTAGAAATTCAAGGGAAATGTACACGATAGGGGGCGAGATGTTGGTGTGCACGGAGCAGGAGAAAGACCTCAGTGTGATTATTTCTGTAGATCTCAAGGTGGCAAAACAGTGCGACAAGGCGGTGGCAAAAGCCAGGAGGATGTTGGGCTGCATTCGAAGAGGAATTACCAGCAGAAAGGAAGGGGTACTAGTACCACTGTATAAGTCTCTGGTGAGGCCTCACTTGGAATACTGTGTTCAGTTTTGGCGCCCATATCTTGCAAAGGATGTAAAAAGAATGGAAGCTGTTCAGAGGAAGGCGACCAAAATGATTTGGAGCCTGTGTCAGAAGCCTTATAAGGAGAGACTTGAAGACCTAAATATGTACACTTTGGAGGAGAGGAGGGATAGGGGAGATATGATTCAGACCTTTAAATACTTAAAGAGAAATAATGAACAAACAAACCTCTTCCAGAGACGGGGAAGCTGTAAAACTAGAGGGCATAACATGAAGCTGCAAGGTGGTAAATTGAAAGGCGATGTCAGGAAATACTTTTTTACTGAAAGGGTGGTGGATGCTTGGAATGCCCTCCCAATGGAGGTGGTGGGGACAAACACAGTGACGGAATTCAAAGTGGCCTGGGACAGACACTGTGGATCACTTTACAGCAACAAGATTAAACGAAAATCAACTGAACCATCTAATTTCTCAACAAATAGGGGTATCCTACATGGAGCGATGGGGGGAGAAGCAGTGTGTTCACCCCTAAACAAACAAAGAAACAAAGATATGGAGAGGGGTGAAGACATGGGGAGGGGTGCACCTGCTCCTGGTGGGTGCACCACTAAGCAAAGAGATGGGTAGGGTTCACCTACTCCCTGAAAGACATGGGAAGGTGTGCACCTACTCCTGTCATATTGCTGGGCAGACTAGATGGACCATACTGGTCTTTATCTGCCATCATTTACTATGTTACTATGTTACTATGTCTTTGACACAGTTCCACACAAGTGACTATAAATAAATCGATCACCATAGAGATGGATCCTAAAGTGTCTGACTGGGTTAGAAACTGGTTGAGTGGGAGGCAACAAAGGGTAAGAGTAAATGGAACTCAGTCTAAGGAGGATATTACAAGTGGTGTGCCACAGGGATCTGTCCTTGGTCTTATTCTTTTTTTTTTTTTTTAAACTTTTATTTTCATTTTGCAACAAACAAAAGAAACAACACACCAAAAGAGACAAAACAAGTATACAATAAGGAAAAGTAAACCCATTACCCCCCACCCCGATGCTTCTTCTCTACCCGATTATATCAGCATGTGAGCGCTTCCAATTAACAGTGATTATACATCAAACGATCAAAAGAGTATCTACAATACAGCATGATCATGGGACAGAGATATATACAAAGTTAGACAGTCAGATGAGAGCATTTAGCAAAATGTACATAGTCATTGAGCATCTTCCATTGAGACCAATGAGAAGAAGTCTGAACGGAGGAAGCGAACAGACGAGGTATTTGTTCATATTTACTGTAAAGACAAGCATGATTCCACCATTCATTGGGGCTCAGATGGGAGCTAATTTTCCAGTATTACTTAATTAGGGAAATAGCAATGCCAAGCATAAAGTTCGAAAGGAGATAAGCCATGTTTGGGAGAGAGGGGATCCCCGCAACTGGGCGAAGTCCCACTATCCTCCAAGAAAGGGGCTCCTGAGAGTGCGAGATAGACTAAATACGACCCCAGACCCGACGCCAGTAATACTGTAGTGCGGGATATTCATGCATAACATGAGGCAATGAACCAATGGCCGCAGGACGTGTCCAGCAACCATTGCCCTGAGTAGTGTTCCATTTGTCTAATCTGTGAGGAGTGTAAAAACACCGGTGGGCTAGAAAGAAGAGGGTCTGAGTGAGTGAGGCGGGTCGGGAACCCGTGTCCCTCTACTCCAGATAAGGCTCCATTGCTCCGAGGTCAAAGTCACATGCAATTCTCTCTCCCATACTTTCTGCGCTATAGGGGTATCTCTAGTTATAGCATTACATAAGGCTTAGTAAAAGTGGATGCTACACCCAGTGAACTACCGAGAGATCGGAAAGTCTCCAAGCAACCTTATGTAGAGAATGCCGATGGCGGGAGTCCTCTAGTGCTCCGAAGGCGATGCTGAAGTTGCACTGACCAGAGTCGGGAGTCTAAAGATTGCATAAGAGTATTAAAGGCACCTAAAGTGTCTAAAAGCATTGGTGGATAGTGGGAGTCTGATGGGAGAGTCATACCAGGGAGAAAGGTAAGAGGAATCGGTTTGCAAAGGTCCGCTTCTATATCTAGCCACACAGGTCTACTCGGTACTGGATCTTCCAACCAACGAGCACCTTGTATGAGAAGAAAAGATTGAGGGAACACTTGAGTAAAATCGCCACCAAGTATTAATGGAGCATTGGCAGAGGCCAAGGCCAACTGCGCAATACTTGCATAGTAAGCAGGGTTGTCCACATTCGGGGCATAATGCAAATACACGTGAATTCACTATCTCCAACCTCAAGGTGTACACGGGCCCATCTACCCTCCTTGTCAGCGCTAATATCAGGTACAGTAGCGTGCAAAGACTTCCTAACCAGAATGGCTACCCCGTACCATTTGGAAACGGTGGGAGAATAGGCAGCTACCATGTGAGGCTTAGCATTGAGTTTCAGTGTTTCAGCAGAGTTTAAATGCGTTTCCTGAAGAAACACTAAATCAACATGCTCATGGCTAAGATAGCTAAGGATTTTCTTTCCTTTGAGTGGACCATTAATGCCTTTGACGGTGAATGATAAGATTTTACATAAGGCCATTCAGAAAAGTTAAAAATTCTGAGCATGATAGCACACATAATTTCACTATGTCCCTCAAACTGACTGTATCTGGCTGTACACATGACATAGGAAAAATAAGCTAATATAATACAATGAAGCGCCCCACATTAACAAAGAAAACCGCAGTACGGTAGAGGAGAAGCAAAACCCCAAAATTACTAGCGACCATGTGTCTGCGGGGAGAAACCCCAGAGAAGGCCGAAATTGAAAAAACACATAACCTGTAGGACTGTGCGTGCTCCGAATCCGACCGAGGCACACATCATGAAGGGATAGGAGACCAAAAAACAAAAGTCATATAGAGAAAGAAAGAAAGTCCAGGCTATTTCTGTGCTTGGCTATGACCGCCGCATCGGGCCCTTCAAAATGGCGGATAGAGCCGGCAGATAAGAGTCCAAGATTTGGGATCAGCGCATCTGCTCTGCTTCTTTGGAGTCTAAAAATGTTGATAGTAGATCAGGATCTTCGAACGTCCTGGTTTGGTTGTGGAGAGTCACTCGGAGCTTCGCTGGATACAACAGGCCAAAGCGAGCCTGTAGCTGTTGAAGTCGAGGGCGAAAAGCAAGGAGTTTCTTCCGACGGTCAACGGTAGGCTTTGCCAAATCAGGAAAGAAGGAGACCTTACGACCTTCAAATTCCAAATGATGATTCGCTCGGGCAGCATGTAAAATTTGTTCCACTTGTTGATATCGTAGCAAGCTAAAGATAATAGGCCGGGGGGTCGTGCGGTTGAGCGCCATGTGGGCAGGAACACGGTGTGCTCGATCGATTTCCAGTTCTCTGTGAAAAGTGATCTTCAGCAAGGAGGGAAGAGTTTTGAGCAAGAATTCTCTTATATCTCCTGCTTCCACCCCCTCCGGCATTCCGAGGAGCCTCACATTGTTGCGACGGGCTCGATTATTGCTATCTTCTAACTCCTTTTGAAGATTCTGTATCTGGCGCTCAGCCTTGTCCAGTTTGCCCAAGCGCACCTCGTGCGAGTCGAGGACCCCCGCCATGTTGTCCTGCCGTAATGAAAGACTTTCAAGTCGGTCCTGGAGCACTCCAAAGTCTTCTCGCATGGCTCGAAGCGCTTCTCCATTGGACTGCACCAATTCCTTCACGCCGCGTATTTCCTCCAAAATCTCCAGGTGCATTTCGGGGTTTTCACGAAATGGAACCATCTTCTGTGGGGAAGACACCTCTGTTTTGGAGCGTTTTCCGTGAGAAGAAGAAGGAGACCCGAAGTTCAAGCGCGCTGGTTTATGGGCCGCCATCCCCCCCGAGGTGCCCCGGTCAGCTCGGAGCGAAATAGTAAATTTGTATAGGTATTAAGTCAGGATTCTAAGTAGGCCTCTCGGGAGCTTCAACGCAAAGCGTCCTACCCGCTGGACATCAGGCTCCGCCCCCCTGGTCTTATTCTTTTTAACATTTTTGTAAATGATATTACAGAAGGACTATCAGGTAAGGTTGACATCTTTGTTGATGATACCAACATTTGCAATATAGTAGTCAACCAGAAAGTTATAGATAACATGAGGAGGGAACTAATGAAGCTTGAAAAATGGTTGTGAATATGACAGCTGAAATTTAACACTAAAAAATGCAGGGTCATGCATTTGGGCTGAAAAAAATCCAAAGAAGTGATACAGTATAAGGGATGAAGTACTTCTGCCCATGAAAGAAGAACAGGACTTGGAAGTGATTGTTTCTGATTATCTTAAGGTAGCTAAACAAGTGGAAGAGACAATGGTGAAAGCCAGGTTGCATATAAAGAATGGTCAGCAGGAAGAAGGATAAGATAGCGCCTCGATAAATCTTTGGTGAGACGTTATTTAGAATATTGTTTGTAATTCTGGAGACCACACCTTCAAAAGGATATAAGCAGGATGGAGTTGGTGCAGAAAGTGGCTACCAAAATGGTCAGTGGTCTTGGTCATAACGCTTATGGGAGCAGTCTTAAATATCTCAGTATGTATACTTTGGAAGAAAGGAAGAAGAGGGACAATATGATCAGGATGATTGGGAGGAGTGGCCTTGTGGTTAGGACATAGTACCTCAGGCTGGAGAGCTGGGGGTTCAAGTCCCACCCAGAGACAGCAATCTCAGGCCAGAGGGACTGGGGTTTCTAGTCCTATAGGCACTCCTTTCGGCCTTGGGCAAGCCACTTAACTCTCTATTGCCTCAGGTAAACATAGGGGCTTGTTTACAAAGCTGCGGTAGAGGTTTCCAATCGTTATCGGAGCCGTGGCACCATTGAAATCAATGGGGCCACGGCTCCAATAATGATTGGAAACCACTACTGCGGCTTTGTAAACAAGCCCCATAGACTGTGAGCCCTTTGGGGACAAGAGAATATATCCAGTAATTGTAATTGTAGTAATTACATAATGTAAACCACTTTGATTGAAGGATAAGGCAGTATAGAAAACTGGTTAAATAAATAAAATAAATATCTCTGTGGCAGAAATTCAGAGGAGGAGAGCCTCTTTTAATTGAAAGAAAGCTATGCAACAAAGGTGCATAGGGCGAATGGGAAAGGGGATAGACTCAGGAGTAATTTGCGGAAATATTTCTTTTTGGTAGATGCATGGAATAATCTTGTAGTGGGGGTAACAGAGACAAGAACTGTATCTGGATTAAAGAAAGCATAGAAAATCTCTAAAGGAGAAAAAAGGACTCTACAGCTTAGTAGTTGGAATGGAAGGGAAGACTGGATAGGCCATCTGATCTTTTTCTACCTTCATGTTTATGTTTCTAAATTAGCATAAGCTATTTGTATTGTGAATGGACAGTTTTAAGAGCAAATAACAATTTGCAATATATGGCATGATGGATATTTTTCTAAGTTTTATAAAATAAATTGGACCAATATGATTATTAGTTGAATCTGAGCTAATATGTTTAACACTAGAAGCCCAAAATGAATTTTACCTAGAAACCCCAAAGTGCGTCAATTGACGCATTATCATGACGACTGCATTTAGCATGAAATGCAGATGTGAATTAATGTGAAGTTACTTATTTGTTAAATACGTGTAGTATGTGATGTCATTACATGACATCATCGTATGTTTATTGTTTGTAATGTTGGAGTAAAACTGTAAACAGTGATTGAGATGTGCCACCTAGCGGGAACATGAAGTTATACCTAGAAGCCCCAAAGTACGTCAATTGACGCATCCAAGACAATTGAGTGCATCAATTGACGTACTTTGGGGCTTCTAGCTATAAATTCATTTTCCCGCTAGGTGGTGCATCTGTCATTAATTTTCGATGCACATATTTGAACATCTTGACCTTGCTAACAAAGTCATGGAACATGACTGACATGGTTCTAGCAGTGGCGCTGGTATACAACTTCGAAGATGCATTTGCGTCAATTGACGCACTTTGGGGCTTCTAATGTTAAATTAACTGACAAAAGCATAAGGTCTTTGAGTCTAATATGCAGGATTTGTAGAATATAATTTAAGATATAATCATTCTTTTTGGGGGTTTTGATTGTGATGTCAAGGATTTGCAGCCAGATTTGCTCAAGGGCCTCATTCTGGCTGCTGGCAACTCTACCTTGACTTTCATCCCTCCCAGCTTGGCTCCAGTGTGCCTGGCAGTGCTTGTGCAGTTAGTTCATGAAAATCTTCCAAGCATGCGCACTGTGATAGTCGATGCTGAGATGACCCAAAATTGCAATTTTCATCAGTTTTTCCATTCATATGAAAACTAATCCACGTGCTTAATAGCTTGCATATTTATTTGATTAATCGGCACAGACAATGCATCAGGTAGTTTAATCATTACACTGAATATACAACAGATGACCTGTGCTCACAATATAACTATAGTGCCTATTTCTGTTATTATCTTGAGCACTTTATTATGAATATAGGGCCTGATTTTTGAAGGCCTTTGTACAGGTAACTTTCTTCATTACCCATGTAAAGGCCTTATCCAGGATTTTCGAAGGGCAACTACATGGGTAGTGCCCTTCGAAAATCCAAGCTAAGTCCCTAACGTGCTATCCACATAGCATCGGGGCATATTAGGGGTGTTCCGGGGCAGATGAAGGGGCTACACAGGTAGCAGCGATTTTCAGTGCTACCCGCGTAGCCCTTTGCACCTTAAAGATAGGTGAGTTTTTTCTTCTGTGGCTGCCGAGACGTCCAGGTTAACCCAGATTTTCACATCCGTTGCCGTGGAAGTGAAAATCTGGGTTAAAGGGGTCGGCAGGCAGGCTATGCGCCATCGTGGGGCATAGCTTGCCCAACTTAATATCGGGCCCATAGCTATTAATTGAAAGGTAGATCTTAAAAAGATATTCATATCAATGGGAAACCTATGATCAATCATTTGGCATCTTAGACACTACAAGAACCCCTACTGCTGTATGTGGTGACACTTAAATAGTGCAGGGAATGTTGAGCAATTTTTTGACAATTCTAGAACACTCTAGACATCCTGTTACTTTTATCGGGCAACATTGCAGCTTATTTATGCGAAAACTCAAGCAACGTGTCAGCAAAAAATGCAAACTGAAAAATAAAATGAACTGATTGATTATAATATACATGGAACAGTCCAACTAGGAGAAATTATGTTTCCTTTTTCTTCAAATAAGCAACATTTTAAGTATAGAAAATGAATAAACCCAATTTAGAACATCATGAGATATACATTTTTCAAATTGTATGGACACTTAGAACTGATCTAGTAGAAGAGTGAATATTCTATATTCCTTAGCTCTGAGACGGCAGCAGTGGATCCATTATGGACAACAGACAATTTATTTTAAAGTACATAGATTTATTTGCACTAACAAATAACTTAGTATATACAATAGGCAATCTTAGTACCAGGTGGCTCTAAGTACAGGTTTCATAATTGCTGTGAAATTTTCTTTTTTAATTCTTTCATGCCCAACACTACTGCCCTGCAAAGAAGCTGCACATTCATTAAACCCAATCATTATTATGCTCTGCTGACCAATTTGAAACATACAATTCAATTACTTCATCCACCTGTTTTTCTTTTGACATGGAAATTAGGTTTTCTGCATGACCCAAGACAAAAAGCCATTAAGTCATGAATATGTAATTGATTCCATAAGCTTATGTACTGAAATGCCACCCCCCCCCCACCCCCCACACTCTTGAATCTGTGACAAGGTGGCTGTCTCAATGTCCTTACTTTAGTGAATCAAGAGGGGGTTGATAAACTGACTGGTAGAAGCACAGGCAACATGTTTACTAAAGCACAATAGCCAGGAGTGTGGGGTTAAGCACGGGACGAACATGCATCTTGGCCCTGCGGTAGGCAGGAGCATGCGTTGGAAGGGATCTGTGCTAAAACTCCCATGATACCCAATTACCATATGAATAGGTGGGATTAGGGAATGTGAGGGCAGAGAGTGGGCATGAACAGCTTCTAACCACAAAAGATGCCATTAGCGCGGGCACAGATAATGCCTGCTTCTAACCATAAGAATGCTGATGTTGAGTTATGGTTGAAAAAAAATGATTGTTGTTTGGAGTCTGAGATGGAGGAAGGGGTGCCTCCTGTATGTTCCCCCTGCTCTGTGTGCGGCCAGACAGCGGCTGTGAAGCGGTTGCCTTGCTCATTTGTTTCCTGATGCAGTGAGTTCCTATATTGCTTCTGCCAGTGCCTATATTGTATAAATTTGTCGTTACTTCCGTTGTATTTAAAACAAGCTGTATGGTCAATATATCAGAGCGATCCCTCACTGGTACGTCACTACAATCCTACGCTCTATCATGGAAACTTAAATACAGGTTGAAAACCTCACTCGGGGTTATTTGCTTTTCTCGGGTCTCAGACTTCAAATCGGCATGATGTTCCGGGTATTTTTATTCCCAGTACTTTGCCTGTTAGCATCAACGACCCTTTGTTTTGCAAATTTCACCCCCCTATTTCTCTTGTGTCCACAAATAAAACTGATATCGTGTTATGAACTCAGCTCTTATTAATGAAATTATCATGAAAATTATTGATCTCTTCTCTCTTGTGTCCACAAAAATATAACTTATGTTGTTACTTTAACTTAACTTATCCATGAAGCTTCTATGCAAGATATTTGATCACTGCTCTCATTTCACAGAGTTCCGATGAAGCTTCTATGAAAAGTATTTGATCACCGCTCTCATTGCGAAAGTCCCAATGCTGTTATCAAAAGCGCTCTCGCGTTTCGCTGTTACGGTTCTTCAGGGGACCGTGGATCAAACTGTAATATATCGAACAACACATGTAATTATTAAAAAAACCCTGTATTTACAATACAGTATCTTCTGCCTACTTCTAACGTTAAAATTAAAATCACCTTTAACTGCTAACGTGAGAAATCAAACACATCACCTCACTTATCGATGCTGCCCGCGTATCACAGATTCCTCACTATTCACTTCATGATCGGTGTTCTAACGTCTCAAAACGCTGTGCATGCGGACTAAAACAATGGAACTCCTATTTAAAGGGCTTTCTGAGATTCCCTGTCTTCCTTTTTTGGCTGTACCGTAAATGATTGGTCCTTCACCTCCCTCGTGATATTCACCTATAAACATACTCCCCAATCCACTGCTACATTGAGACCCATTGGATACACTGTCCCCAACCGGTAGATCCACCTCTGTTCCCTCAATAAGAGGGTCTGTTCTCATAGAAACATATAAACATGATGACAGAAAAAGACCACAAGGCCCATCTAGTCTGTCCTTCCATAACAACAACTACAACAGTCCACTTTTTAGCTTTAGAGATCCTCTGTGTTGGTCCCATGCTTTTTTGAATTCAGTTACTGTCCTCATCTCTACCACCTCCACTGGGAGACTATTCCACGGATCCACTACTCTTTCCGTAAAGAAATATTTCCGCATATCACTCCTGAATCTATCTCCCTTCACCCTCATCCCATGTCCCCTCGTCGCAGAACTTGCTTTCAATTGAAAGAGGCTCTCTCCCTGAACATTTATGCCACGGAGGTATTTAAACATCTCAATCATATCACCTCTATCCCGCCTTTCCTCTAAGGTGTACATATTAAGATCCTTAAGTCTGTCCTCATATGCTTTATAATGAAGACCACTAATCATCTTAGTAGCAACCCTCTGCACCGACTCCATCCTGTTCACATCCTTTTGAAGGTGCGGTCTCCAGAATTGCACACCATACTCCAAATGAGGTCGCACCAAAGACTTATACAGAGGCATTATCACCTCTTTTTTCTGCTAGCCATTCCTCTCCGTATGCACCCAAGCATCCTTCTAGCTTTTGCCGTCGCCTTTTCTACCTGTTTAGCTACTTTAAGATCATCGGACACAACTACGCCTAGGTCCCGCTCTTCTTTAGTGGACAAAAGTACTTCACCTCCTATACTGTATTGCTCCCTTGGATTGCTGCAGCCCAAATGCATGACCTTACATTTTTTAACATTAAATCCCAGTTGCCAAATTCTAGACCATTCTTCAAGCTTAGCTAGATCCCTCCTCATGTTATCTACACCTTCCTGGGTGTCTACTCTATTGCAGATTTTGGTATCATCCGCAAAGAGGCAAACCTTACCCGACAGCCCTTCCGCTATATCACTAACAAAGATGTTAAAAAGAATCGGACCAAGGACAGATCCCTGGGGCACACCACTAGTAACATCCTTCTCCTCAGAGTGAGCTCCATTTACTTGTACTCTTTGTCGCCTCCCACCCAACCAATTTCTAACCCAAGCAGTAACTTTAGGGTCCATCCCTAGGGTGCTCAGTTTGTTTATAAGTCGCCTGTGAGGAAAAGTGTCAAAGGCTTTACTGAAATCTAAATACACCACATCTAGAGTTCTCCCGCTGTCCAACTCCCTGGTCACCCAGTCAAAGAAATCAATCAGATTTGTCTGACAAGACCTGCCTCTGGTGAATCCATGCTGCCTCAGATCCTGTAATCTGCTGGACTCCAGAAACATCACTATTTTCTCTTTCAACAGCGTTTCCATTAATTTACTCACCACTGAAGTTAAACTAACCGGCCTGTAGTTTTCAACTGCATCCTTACTACCGCTTTTGTGTAAAGGCACCACATGAGCCTCTCTCCAGTCCTTTGGCACCACTCCCGACTCCAACGAGGCATTGAAAAGGTCAGTCAGTGGAGTTGCTAGAACGTCCCCAAGTTCCCTCAGTATTCTAGGGTGTATCCCATCCGGTCCCATCGCTTTGTCTATTTTAAGTTGAGCTAGTTTCTCACGAACACAGTCTTCTGAAAATTGTTCAAGATGTCCCTCGCTTCTGTTCTTATTTGTGGGTGTTTTCTGAGGTCCTGCTCCTGGTTCTTCATCTGTGAACACAGAACAAAAATATTTGTTAAGCAATTCCGCTCTATCCTTTTCAGCTTCTACATATTCCTCCCCTGCACCCTTGAGTCTGACAATACCACTTTTGCCCTTCCTCTTCTCACTAATATATCTGAAAAATGTCTTATCCCCCCATTTTATTGCATTGGCTATTTCCTCCTCCTTTTGAATCTTTGCTTTCTTGACTACTTTGCTAGCTTCTCTAAGTTTTTCCAAATACAGATGCCTGTCTTCCTCTCTCTGTGATCTCTTGTATTTCATGAAGGCCTCCCTCTTTTTCTTCACTTTTTCAGCTACTTCCTTCGAAAACCATAGCGGTTTCCTGCTCCTTTTGCCTTTATTTACCTTTTTAACAAAAAGGTTGGTTGCCTTTAAAATACCCCCTTTCAGTTTTGCCCACTGTTTTTCTACATCCCCCAGCTGTTCCCATCCCACTAACGACTCCCTGAGGTATTGGCCCATCTTTGCAAAGTTAGTCTTCCTAAAGTCTAAGATCTTCACCTTGGAATGGATTCTAACAGCCCTAGTCCTAATACTGAACCACACCATCTGGTGATCACTGAATGCAAAATGATCTCCCACTACAACATCAGAAACACTTTCTCCCTTGGTAAGCACCAAGTCCAGTATGGTCCCTTCACGTGTGGGGTCTGTTACCAATTGCCTGAATAGTTCTCCCTGTAGAGAATCCAGGATCTCCTTACTCCTAGATGATACTGCAGCAGGAACGTGCCAATCAACATCTGGCATATTGAAATCTCCTAGCAGTAGCACTTCCCCTTTCCTAGCAATGCTGCGTATGTCTTCAATTAACTCTCTGTCCACCTCTTCCTCTTGTGAGGGAGGTCTGTATAGCACACCAATGCAAATAGATTTCTCTTTCCCTCTTTCTAGTTTAACCCACAATGCCTCCTCTCTCCCTTTTAAGCTCTGTAATTCCAAAGCTTTAATAGTAGTTTTTACATATAGTGCCACTCCTCCTCCCCTTCTTCCTACCCTGTCCTTTCTGAATAAAGTATAGCCAGGTATAGTTACATCCCAGTCATGGTTTTCTGTGAACCATGTTTCTGTAACTGCCACTAAATCCAAGTCAGCCACTCCCACCAAAGCTTCAACTTCAGAGATCTTATTTCCCATGCTACGGGCATTAATACACACTGCTTTCCATATGTTACCCCTGTTACCTATTTCCATAAAGGTATTTAATGTATCACTTACCTGGGGGCTTTCACTTACCTGGGGGCTTTCTTCACCCATCCCCAATGAATCTAGTTTAAAGCCCTCTTCAGTAGATTAGCCAGTCTACTACCAAAGATGCGTTGACCTTTCTTGGACAGATGGATGCCATCTCTGCTCTGCAACCCTTGGAACAGCATCCCATGGTCTAGGAAACCAAAACGCTCTCGAAGACACCATCCACGCAGCCATGCATTAATCTCCAGGATGCGAGCCTCTCTGCCTTGGCCTTTACCCTCAACAGGGAGGATTGAAGAGAACACCACCTGTGCACCTACCTGCTTCACCCTCTGTCCCAGAGCCATGAAGTCACTTTTGATACGTTCCGAGTTATACCTGGCAGTATCATTTGTTTCCAACATGGATTAGCAACATTGGGTAATAGTCAGTGGGCTTGATGAGTCTCGGCAAACTCTCCGTAACATTTTGGATCTTGGCACCAGGCAGACAGCATACCTCTCTGGACATCAAGTCTGGTCGGCAGATGGACGCCTCAGTACCCCTCAGAAGAGAGTCTCCAACCACCACTACCCTTTGTTTCCTTCTGGTCACTGATTCCGCAACTATGGGGTACTTAAACTCTGGTTCTTCCCTTTCCAGGGATGCTTTCACCTCCTCCACTTCCAGGGCTGCATAATGGTTCTTCAATTCAAGGGCTGGAGAAGTTGGATTGGTGATTTTGCAGGCTCTGGTGACTTTTGACCAACCATCGACATTCTGTTGGCCCCCATCTTCTCCTGTGCTGGAGAGCCTGGTTGCTGCAAGAAGCATCTCATCAATGTACTTCTCACTGTCTTGAATGCTCCTCAGCCTCGCCACCTCCTCTCTGAGTTCCTCCACTTGTTTCCTCAGAGCTTCAGCATGCAGGCACCCTGCACATGGAACCGGTTCTTCAACTGGCAATAGGACCTCTGTCTGGACCGAGGCAGAAGCTGTAACGGGGGCAACAGCTTTAGCAATACGATTTTTCCCAGCCATTGTTCTGTTTGTGGAGCTTAGGTATCTGTTAAAGCAAAAGAGAGAGATCTACCAAGTACCAGCTGGTTTCGCAGCTGTCCTTTCAGAGAAAAAGCAGTTAAATCTCTTTAATTATATTCAAAATGTGCTGGTCCAATTCACTGTGATTTGTTAAAGGGGGAGGTGCCCTATAAAGCAAGACTGCTCACTAGGGGTGGGTGGGAGTCGGGGTGGGTAGGGAGGGAACTAACACCTGATTAGGTGTTAGCAGTTCCTGAACCTGAGGAGGTTACAGAGTTCAGCACCTACTGTGCTCAAGTAATGTTCCCCTAAAACAGCAAAAATGAAATTAACCTTGCTTTAAAAAATATACACAAAACCCTTTTAAGAGCTCCCAGTCAGAGAGCTAGCAATGTAACTAAAAAAAAAACAAACAAAGAAACCCTCAAATCCTTACTTACTGTTTGATGTGTGGAGCCCTGGTTAAGAAAGCCTCAAAAGGGCTGGGCAAAGGAGCCTTTTTATGCAGGCTTCAACTGCACTCAGGAAACAGGCCCACTAACTCCTGATTAGGTGTTAGCAGTTCCTGAACCTGAGGAGGTTACAGAGTTCAGCACCTACTGTGCTCAAGTAATGTTCCCTGTTTGATGTGTGGAGCCCTGGTTAAGAAAGCCTCAAAAGGGCTGCCATGCATTCCCATTAATATCTGATCAATACACAAACATTTTAAATCATGAAACTTATGTCCCTGAGCTTCGCTATGGGATACCATGGGCGCTTCAATTCTTTTACAGCGCAGTCTACTCTCATGTTCCTTCATACGGATTCCGAAAGTTCGAATTGGCTTACCGATGTATAATAGGCCACATGGGCATTGGACAGCGTACACAACATATGACGATTCACAAGTGGTGGTATTAGTTAATCGATAAGTTACTCCCTTATAGGGAAACTGGTCTAATTCACATGTGATTTGGCAAATGGTACAATGTTTACACATACTATGGCCCATTCTCCCCTCATTTTGTGTGGACAACTGCCTTGATCGTAACACTGTCGGACTCAAATACTCCTTTAAGTTCCTACCCCGTTGCCAAACACACCGAATAGTGCGATGCTCCATACTTGGCAATGTCCGCAACACCACACTATTATTTTTTATAATTTTCTGAATAGCTACACTGATGGGTGAATATTTAGTGACAAAATGCACACAGTCCTCTTCATGCTCTTTGGAAGCCAGGTGCGGATCTAGTAACCAATTACGATTATAATGTAAAGCCCGCTTATAGGCTCCCTGAACCAAACATTGTGGAAACCCCCTCTGAACAAAAGCCCGCCTTAAGTGATTGGAGAATGGGCCATAGTATGTGTAAAAATTGTACCATTTGCCGCTTATAGGCTCCCTGAACCAAACGTTGTGGATACCCCCTCTGAACAAAAGCCCGCCTTAAGTGATCGGAGAATGGGCCATAGTATGTGTAAACATTGTACCATTTGCCAAATCACATGTGAATTAGACCAGTTTACCTATAAGGGAGTAACTTATCGATTAACTAATACCACCACTTGTGAATCGTCATATGTTGTATACGCTGTCCAATGCCCATGTGGCCTATTATACATCGGTAAGACCATTCGAACTTTCCGAATCCGTATGAAGGAACATGAGAGTAGACTGCGCTGTAAAAGAATTGAAGCGCCCATGGTATCCCATAGCGAAGCTCAGGGACATAAGTTTCATGATTTAAAATGTTGGTGTATTGATCAGATATTAATGGGAATGCATGGCAGGACACGAGAACAGACCCTCTTATTGAGGGAAGAGAGGTGGATCTACCGGTTGTGGACAGTGTATCCAATGGGTCTCAATGTAGCAGTGGATTGGGGAGTATGTTTATAGGTGAATATCACGAGGGAGGTGAAGGACCAATCATTTACGGAACAGCCAAAAAAGGAAGACAGGGAATCTCAGAAAGCCCTTTAAATAGGAGTTCCATTGTTTTAGTCCACATGTGCGGCGTTTTGAGAAGGTTAGAACACCGATCATGAAGTGAATAGTGAGGAATCTGCGATACGCGGGCAGCATCGATAAGTGAGGTGATGTGTTTGATTTCTCACGTTAGCAGTTAAAGGTGATTTTAATTTTAACGTTAGAAGTAGGCAGAAGATACTGCATTGTAAATACAGGGTTTTTTTAATAATTACATGTGTTGTTCGATATATTACAGTTTGATCCACGGTCCCCTGAAGAACCGTAACAGCGAAACGCGAGAGTGCTTTTGATAACAGCGTTGGGACTTTCGCAATGAGAGCGGTGATCAAATACTTTTCATAGAAGCTTCATCGGAACTCTGTGAAATGAGAGCAGTGATCAAATATCTTGCATAGAAGCTTCATGGATAAGTTAAGTTAAAGTAACAACATAAGTTATATTTTTGTGGACACAAGAGAGAAGAGATCAATAATTTTCATGATAATTTCATTAATAAGAGCTGAGTTCATAACACGATATCAGTTTTATTTGTGGACACAAGAGAAATAGGGGGGTGAAATTTGCAAAACAAAGGGTCGTTGATGCTAACAGGCACAGTAATGGGAATAAAAATACCCGGAACATCATGCCAATGTGAAGTCTGAGACCCGAGAAAAGCAAATAACCCCGAGTGAGGTTTTCAACCTGTATTTAATTACTTCCGTTGTGGCATGAACCATGATGCGCTCTGTATCGTGCTCCAAAGGAGCGCAACAAAGAACCATGTCATGCTCCTTTCTGCTCTCTTTTGTGCAGGTTTTGTGCCTTCTGTTGTTCTGGGGGTGTTTGCTTTTTCTCGTAGCTTTCTTGGGAGTGAGTGACGCTGCTTCTGCCTGTGCAGCAGCTGTCTGCTCGATGTTTGCTCTGGTGTGCACCATCCTGGTGGTCTGGAGCTTCTGCTTTGCTACTCCATCTAGCAAGGCCTTTTCTTCACCACAGGTCTGGCTTTCTGTGCTGCTTGCTTCTGACTCCCTCTCTGATTCTTTCCTCTCTCCCCTGCCTTCGGCTCCCTTGTCGCAGTCTTTTGGACTGTTAAATGTTTGTTCACTTAGGAATAAATTCCATCTTGTGTGTGGCTTGCTCCAGCTTTATCATCTTGTGTGTGGCTTGCTCCAGCTTTATCATCTTGATTTCCTTTGCTTGGTGGAGATGTGGCTCATGGATACTTGCCTGGCATTCCTCAATGATTCCTGCCCCCAAGACAATCGCTATTTTTATCTTCATTGCTCTTTATGGCGTGGGAGCAGCCTTGCTGTTGTATATTCACCCTCCTCTGTCCTCACTTGTTTGACCTCTCAGGTCAACTCTTCTCTCGAATATCTTGTTGTGAAGGTTTCTTCCCCCTCGGTCTTTCACCTTTTTGGGGTTTATTTACCTCCCCCATTTACCCTGTGTGCTCTCCAGGACTTGTACAATGCCCTTTCTTCATTGTTGCTTGCCCCATATCCTCTTCTTGTCTTTGTGGATTTCAATATACACCTTTCTTCTCGCCAAGATCACATGGCATTAGATTTGTGCAGCTCTTTGGAGATGCATGGTTTGTATCAACATGTCAGTGTCGCTATTCATGTTGCGGGGCGGACGTTGGATCTTCTTCTTTCCTTCCAGTCTATGTCCCTCTCCCTTCCAGTGGTAATGCCTGTTGCCTGATCTGAGCACTTTCTCCTCACTGTCACTGGTTCATTCCCTTCTTCCTCTCACCTCTCGGCTCCCCCTATGTGCTGGGCACTTCAGCATTTTTCTCCAGATTATTTTGTCTCCCACTGTCAGTCTCTTCTCAGCACCCTCTTGATGCTCATGTTGTGCTCTCTTCTTCTTTTGATATGATGGCTCCCCTCCACCCATCTCGCCCTTTCTCACCCTCCTCTGGTCACTGGTACCATTCAGGCCTTCATCTTCTTGAATGCCAGTTACACCATTCTGATTGACACTGATGTTGGATGCATTCTCCTGTATCGCTCTCTGCTTACCGCTCTGCTTCTCTTTATTACCACTTGACTCTTGGCTCAGCCAAGAGGTCATACTATTCCTCACTTATTCATCGTGATCCTAACTCCTTGGGCACGTACTGGCTGGTGCACCGGCTTACTACTCACCTTTTGCAGTTTCTCCTTCTGCTTCTGTTTCTTCTCTTGACTGTTCCCACCTTGCCCCTGTGCCCCTTTCACCCTCTGCTTTTTTGGGCGGCCTTCCTCTGGTTCTTCAGGTATCTGTGCTCTCAGTCTTGCTCCACCACCATTCTCCCCAATCCTGTGCTTTCCCATCTATTTAAACTTTTCACCGTTGCATCGCATTATCACCATCTCTTTTTCTGCTGGTTTATTTCCCTCTTGTTGTTAGTAAGCCGCCCTTCTCCCACACCTTAAGTGTGGCACAGTTCATGCCTGTGACTCTCTCACCTCTCGCCCTATGTCTTACTTCCCTTTTTCTCTAAGGTTGTGGAGAGAGTGGTGGCCCAGCAATTGCAATCCTTTCTTTCTCAGTCTAACACTTTTCACCTGACACAGATTGGCTTTCGCCCTAAGTATTCCATAGAACATTTTCTAGTCACTATCTCTGTTTTCCTTCATGTTTTTCTTGATAATCACCATGAGGTCCTTCTTGTAACTTTAAATCTTACGGTTGCTTTTGACCTTTTGAGTCACTCCCTTCTCCTTTTCCAGCTTCACACCCTTGGTATTTCCTTTCTAGCACTTCATTGGTTCAGCTCCTATCTTGAGGTTTCCTGGGACTCTTGTTGCTCTACTTCCCTGCCTTTTACACTGTGGTGTTCCCCAAGGCTCTGTGCTGAGGCCTATTCTTTTCAATGTTATCATGATTTCTCTGGCTTCTTTTATTGCTTCTCTGGATATTATCTTCTTTTGCTATGCTGCTGATATTCAGCTCTTATTTCACCTGCGTGACTGCTCTAGTTCCACAGTGTCTCACATTTCCATGCAATTTCCTCAGAAAGCAGACAGGTTGTCTTCTCATAAGATGAAGCTTAATCCTTCCAAGACTGTATCTGTTCTGTTTTCTTGCACTCAGCCCCCCATCCTTTTCTTTGCCTTTCTCGGTTAATAATGTCACCATTCTGCTGCAAAATTCCATCAAGATCATTGATGTTTGTTTTGATTCTTCACTTTCTTTTGCATCTCATATTTCTTCCACCATCCACTGATGCTTTTTCATGTCGCGTCAACTTCTACCATCTGTAAATATTTGAGCATTCCTTCCCTTCATTTGTTGTTGCTTGTTTTGGTGGTTTCTCATATACATAAGAACATAAGAACATAAGACATGCCATACTGGGTCAGACCAAGGTCCATCAAGCCCAGTATTCTGTTTCCAACAGTGGCCAATCTAGGTCATATGTACCTAGCAGTTTCCCCAAGGGACACAGGCTCCACAATGCTTGTATTGGTTCAAGCATTGATATCCTGGGTCCCTTCCTAATAATGGTTTATGGACCTTTCCTCCAGGAACTTGTCCAAACCTTTTTTAAAACCCAGCTACACTAACAGCCTTTACTACATCCTCCGGTAACAAATTCCAGAGTTTGATTACACGTTGAGTGAAAAAATATTTTATTTTATTAGTCTTAAATAGTTTACTCTGTAGCTTCATTGCATGACCCCTAGTCTTTCTATATTCTGATAACGTAAACAATCTATCTATGTTTACCCGTTCCACTCCGTTCATTAATTTATAGACTTCTATCATATCTCCCCTCAGCCGTCTCTTTTCCAGGTTAAAGAGCCCTAACCTTTTTAGCCTTTCTTCATAGGAGTATCCTTCCATCCCCTTTACCATTTTGGTGGCTCTTCTCTGAACCTTTTCTAAAATCGCTATATCCTTTTTAAGATACGGCGACCAGAATTGCACACAATATTCAAGGTGCGGTCTCACCATGGAACGATATAGAGGCATTATAATATCTTTTGTTTTATTTTCCATTCCTTTCCTTATCATACCTAGCATTCTATTTGCTCTCTTGGCCGCTGCTGCACACTGGGCCGAGGGTTTTAACATGTTATCCACAATGACGCCTAAATCTTTTTCCTGGGTGGTGGTTCCTAATGTGGAACCTTGCATAGTGTAACCATAGTTTGGGTTGTTCTTCCCTAGGTGCATAACCTTGCACTTGTCCACATTAAATTTCATCTGCCATTTTGATGCCCAGTCTTCCAATTTATCAAGATCCTCTTGCAATTTTCCACAATCCTCTTGGGTTTTAACAACTTTAAATAGTTTTGTGTCATCTGCAAATTTGATAACCTCACTCGTTATTCCACTTTCCAGGTCATTTATGAATATGTCAAAAAGCAGCGGACCCAGCACAGATCCCTCAGGTACACCACTATTCACCTTTCTCCATTGGGAAAATTGGCCATTTAGCCCTACCCTCTGCTTTCTATCTTTTAACCAGTTTCTGTTCCACAATAGTACACTGCCTCCTATCCCATGACTCTTTAGCAACTAAGTGGGCAGCGGCAATATTGCACCGTTGCCTGGTTAGCGACCGTGGATAAAGATAGATGTAGCAATAGTTGGCCTATCTTTACGCATGTGAGCTAATTGGGCAGCGGTACAATATAGCCGCTGCCCGATTAGCATCTGTTGCATCTACAGCTGTGTGGCAATCCCAGATATCCAATGCCGGGGCCACATATGACGCTGACATTAAATATCCATGTTTAATGTTCAGTGCCGGTGGCTAGCCGCTGTAATCGCGCTAGCCACCAGTGCTAAATTTGTGCCCGGTTAGCAGCGGTGCTCTCTCCACTCCACCTCAGGACACCCCCAACATACCATGTACATATGGGGAGCCTTTCCACCAGGATCAGCAGGGGGATGAATAGTGGGGATGTACGTCCAGACAGGACATACATCCCTGCTATTCATGGCTCAGAATGAGCCCCACTGTGAACTAATGCAAAGCCATACAAAACTCACTGAAGATCTATAGAGCAATTCTACCATACCATACCAGCACCAACTTCCAAAACTCAAACAAGGAGCCTACCCAGAAAAAGGTAGTACTATAAATATTGTAGCCTTAGAACATCCATAACCTATTTAAAAAGCTGAACAAGTCAGATTACTACAGTACAGATCCCTATGTACAAACTCAGTGTTAACAAAACACCTGGCCTCAGTCACACACTCAGAATACAGACCATTACAAAGAACAAAATAAGCGACTACAACCCATTATAAGAATAAAAATATTTAAAAATATTTTTATACCACCTTTCTATGATTCAAAGCAGTTTACAGTTTAACAACAGAACAACATGACTATAAGGTGCGATGTTTTACAGGGAAATGGAACAGAGTAACGAAGTAACAATGTAACTGTATACCATTTTAGTATTATTAAAAAATAATTATTTACAGTGTTTATATTTTCTTTCTGAGTCCTTACAACATTGTTGTTATTTGTTTAGTTGAGTTGTGCGGGTTTGGAGTCCAGATTTATGGGGTATGCATCTCTATGCCTGAGGATTTGTTATATTCTTCTTTCAAGAAGTGAGTTTTCAGTTTCTCTCTTAAGTTGGACAGGTCTCAGAGGGCTCTTAAAGCTGGTGGTAGTTTATTCTGTATGAATGGGGCGAATAGTGTGAATGTCCTATTGCAGGTGACTTGTTTACTTTTTGATTTTTTCTGTGGCATTGCGATCAGGTGGAGGGTGGAATTTCTTCATAGTATCTCATTATTTGTGCTTGAGGTTAGGGTTAGGAGGCATGTGGCAGATTCATTATGCAGTATTTTGAATATTGTGATCAGAATTTTGTATCTGATCCTAGCAGAGTGGGGAAGCAGTATGGGGGTGATGTGTGATCGATATGAGACACCAGTAATTATTCGGGCTGCAGTGTTTTGGGTCATTTGTAGTGGGTGAAGAGTTTGTTTAGGCAGACCCTGGAAGCTGATATTGCAGTAATCTAGTAATGGTCTAATCATTGCTTGGCACAATGTTTGGAAGAGGTCTGGGGAGAGTAGGTAGTGCTTCAGGATTCTTAGTTTGTAGTAGATTGAGCTTGTTATTCTTTTTATGTGAGGTTGGAAGGTTAGTTGCTGGTCTATTATTATGCCCAAGTATTTTGTCTCAGAGTTGACTTTGATTTTTATATCTTCAAATTCTATTGTTGATAGTGGGATAAAGGTTGGGTTGGTGGTTATGTAGAGTGCTTTGGTCTTTGCTTGATTGATGAGGAGGTTGTGTCTACTGAGCCAGTTTTTGACATTCATGAAGTATTTATGTAGGCTGTCCAATTGCTGAGAGAGGGGTTTAATGGGTGTGAAGAACATTATGTCATCTGCATAGATTTGATATAGGATATTATCTGCTTTGAAGATAGTGGTTGGATGTATATTTGAAAAGAAGGGCTGATAGGCTTGATCCCTGTGTTACAACTGTATTCTGTGGGAATGGATTTGAAGTCTTTGTGCTGATTCGTACTTGTTGCTTCCGTTAGTCTAGGTAAGAGTGGAACCAGTTGAGAGTGGTATCATGAAGGTTGATCTCCAAGAGTCATTGTAGTAGTTGATGGTGTGAGATGGAGTAGAAAATGGCTGAGATGTCTAAGAAGATTAAGATGAATCCATTCTGGGCAATTTGCAAACAGGTTGTGAGGATGTTGGTGGGGGTCAAGAGGTGAAAACTTGTCAGTTGACCTTGCAGCTGTCTTAGTACATTTTTTTATTTTATTTAGTGACTAATGGGATGCTAGATATTGGTCTGTATGATTTAGGGGAGGATGGGTCAAGTTTAGTGTTTTTGAGCAGTATTTGAACTGAGGTTTGCTTGAGCACTGTGGGTATGATGCCTAGAGAAAGTGCTGCATGAATTATGGACTTGAGGTATGAACTCAGGTGTGATCTGGTCTGCTTTATCCATGTGATGGGGCATGGGTCCAGTGTAGAGGTTGTTGTGTTGAGGCTTTGTACTGTGTCCTCTATGTTTTCTATAGAGGGAAGCTCAAATTAGGACCATATCGTGTGGGAGTTGATGTTAGGGTTAGATATCTTTGGGGTTTGATCTATTGGGGATATTTGTAGCTGTTTATAAAGTAGGTATGATGCAATCTTCTGGGGATATCTTTCCCTGTATGTTTTCACTGTTTGATTCTCTTGTTAGTGTCAACTATTGAGAACAGCTCTCTTGGTTTGTTTATTGACAAGGTCGGCATAGTATTCTCGCTTTCTAGTTAGGGTTTCTCTGTTGTATGTCTTGAGTTGTTCAATGTAGGTATTTTGGAGAAGAGGGTCTTTTGAATTTCTTCATTTTATTTCAAGGCGGCATAAGTCACTTTTCTATTTCTGTAATGATGTAGAAAACCATGGGACACTGCTGCAGTGAGTTAAAGGTTTTTTACCTTGGGGGTGCAAGTGCTGCTGCAGATAGTGCATTGTTCCAGATTGTTATAATTTGGTCAAGGTCTGAATTTGCTGAATTGATGAGGTCCAGTTGTGGGGCAACTGCCTCAATGAAGCGTTCACAGTTGAATTCTTGGAACTTCCGGGTTCTGCACAGTGTATCCTTCGATCTAACTTGCTGAGGTGTGATATAGACTGTGAAAAGAATGGTGGCATGATCTGACCAGGGGACAGTGAAAATTGTGTGGAGGGATTGTTGGGGATTGGAGAGAAGCTCTGAAGGTATGAATACTAGATCCAGTATATTTCCTTTATTTCTCTGCACTGTGTAAGATATAAAGATAGCAAAAAATCCAATCACTAAATTGAAAATAAAATTATTTTCTACCTTTGTTGTCTGACAGTTTTATTCTCTGATCATTCTGGTCCCAATCTGAGGTTTCTGCTTTCCTCTGTCTTTTCTTAGCTCTCTTTCTATGATCTCTAGTCCATCTGCCATTTCTTGTCTCCACTTTAGTTTTTTTCATGTCCTTCCATTTTGATATTGATCTTTTCCTTTCAGCTTTCTTCCATTTATTTCTCTCTCTCTCTCTGTCCTCTCAGATTTCTCTACTTGTTCTTACTATCTAGTCCTCAATCCCCGTCTTTTTTTATTCCATTTACCTAATACTTTTCAACCCTCACCACAGTTCTCCCATTCCCCACCTCTTCTTCCCTGGTCCATTGTTCCTCAATCTTTCACTCATTCTTTCTCTCCCCTCCAAGTCTAACATCCTCTTCTCCCTCAATCCAGTATCTATCTCTCGCACTGTTTCCATCCATTCAGCATCTCTGCTCTCTCTCTTCCTGTCGATCCATGTCCCCTTTTCCCTCCCTAAATCTTTGTTTCTAGCATTTCCCTCTCTCCATTCCCATACCCCCATTTTCAGCATTTCCTCCCCTGTCTCCATATACCCCATGTCCAGAATCTCTCTATCTTCCTAATAGCTCTATGTCCTGAATTTCCCTCTCCCCCATCACTCTGTGCCCAGCATCCCCCCTCTGTCTCCCTCCATTCCACCCCTAAGTCCAGCATAATCCCATAGTCTCCCTATAACCCCATTTTCAGCATCACCACTTGTTCAAAAATCTCCTTTCTTTGATTCTCTCTATGCCCCTTCTCATGTCCATTATCGTCCATTCATCTCCCTAGCCCCCATGTCTAGCATGTCCCCACTGACTCCCTTTCCAACCCCTGCATCCTGCATCTCCTCTCTCTCCATGTGTCCTTCCACCTCCCAATGCTCTCCACGTCCAGCATGTCCCCTGTTTTGCCCCAACCCCCCGCATTGTCTACGATCTGCCCTCTGTTTTTATGTGATACCCTCTCTATCTCCTTATATCCCCTCTGTATCCAGTATCTCTCTCTCTCTCTCTAGTCCTCCATCACCATTTCTGCAGGAAGGATCTGCTGCAATCATGTCCTGCACAGCTTTTATGCCCATGGGAGCAGCTTGTCCCACTGATAGGATCTGCCTTTCTCTGCTGCAATCACAGTTCAGGCAGGCAGGTCCCAAGGGCACAAAAGCTATGCAAGGCTTAGATTGTGACAGAGAGAGAACAGTCCTGCCCACAGGAGCAGCATGTCCCTGGGAAGAATACTGCTAGGCTGTGTCTGCAGCTCAGAGAGACAGATCCTGCCCATGGGACATGCTGCTCCCATGGGCACAATGATTCCCTCTCTGCTGCATTTGCCATCCTGCTTGGGAGGGGCAGCAAACAATGGCAACCCCCCCTCCCCCTGCAACCCTAAGCATGTGTACTGCCTAGCGCTGGCCCTGTCCGGATCCTAGCTGTGCAGCTGCTCTATGGTCCTGCTATCACATTTCCAGTGGATCTGTTTAGACCCATAAGGCAAAACTGGAAAATAATAAAAAAAGAAATGATATAAATAAAGAGAGACTTTCTTTCTCCTTGCCTTTTTCTACTGCTGCTGCCTGAATCACTCTGTTGGCACTGCTCTCATGGCTTGCCTCATTGCTTCCATTTGTCCATCTCCTGCTGAGTTGAGTAGCATAAACCACCCTTCTTGCTGCATGGCTGTGTGAGCAGTGTGATTTGGCTTTTTCTGGGTCACTCCTCATCTTCCTCCTGCTTTGCACCTTTGTGGATATCTTTGGCTTGCCAGCGTATACCTCTTTGGGTATTCTGCCACCAGCCTTGGCATGCAGTTCCTAACAACCCAAGTCTGTGAGAAACTGAACCCAACATAGTAGGATAAAAGTACCAGCCTACTACCATCAATGAGTCACAAGCTTTGTCTTCAAAATTCTTTTCAAATTTCCATTATCGTACTTGTCTGGAGGTTCATGCAAGTGAACTCAGTGACTGCTATAAATTTGAACCAACAATGGTATTTTATCAGGAGGGATGAGCATGGAGCACTGATGGAGGAAGGGGAAATCTGACTAGCCAGTCTGATAAATGAATCAACTCTAGCAATCATGTTACAATAGCCCGCGCTTACTTCCATCATCCTCCATTACTGTACTTGTTGAATAAGAAACTGTATTGTCAAGTCTTCGATGAAGAAACCCTTAACTTTTTCAGAATGATGGACGTGCACTTCATGAATGTTTCGTTTATCATGGTAACTCTTCTATCAGGAGAGATAAGCATGGTTTCCTGAGGGAGAAAGTGCACACCCAGCTAGCCAGTCCATCACCAAATCAATCTTAGCCATCATGGGGTGACAGATTGCCCTCACATCCACCGTCCTTTATTGCTATATTTTTTGACATCGGTCTTCTGCCATAGGTATTAGGCTTTCATTATAAGGGCTTTCAACCTATATTGCTGCATTGGTGGTCTTCCTTAGCTCTTCTGGGATGATGCTGACAGAACTATAGCCCCACTTCTACTGCTTTTGGGCCTTCACCACTTGCATCTTCTAATTCTTATTTAAATCCCTCAGCATGTCATCTAAACAGTTCATGAAGCTTCTTCAACCCCAGGAAGACATTCTCATAGTAAAGGCTCCTATGCTGGGACCAAAGTCCTCAATGCCAGGACTCTAACTTGTGGGCAGATGGCTTAACTGAACTCATCCCACTCCTGTGGCCTAGACGCATGCTGCCTCTTCTGTTCTTGCGGTGGCTCTCTTCTGATGTTTTAGGCCTTGAAGGCAATCTTGGTGTGGTGCTGGTCTCCTTGGCATGTTTAAGGTGTTGCAGGGAATCTGGGTTTTGTGTTAGTCATCCAGGCATAATTAGGGGCCTTCCAATTAATCTGGGTGCTATGCTGGTCTCCTTTCCATTTAACTCCCCTCAAAGTCCTTAGTGTGTTTCCACCAATTGGGGTACTACTCTGACCTTTTCCACTAGCTTGAGGTATTCATAGCACTTTTTATACAACTTTGCACTTCTGATGGTAGTTTCTGGTACTCATCCTGCCACTGTATGTACTCTTTCCCCTTTTCTGGTGCTGCTTGGGGACAGGGGATATGACACTCTTGAGGCTTTTAGTGCTATTACAAATTCCTGCTGGTAAGTTTCAAACAGGTTTGATTGAAAATAGATGGCAAGACTCAATGTTCCATTGTAAATTAGCTTCTCTCATAGACTTAAATGGGGACAAATAAGACAAATGTTGCTCCTGAAGCCTAACAGAACAGATAGATTTTGATGAACAAAAATGAGCATGAAAATTTCTGGCAAGCAGATGCTTAATAGAAGGCCAAGAAAAAGCTACAAATGTTGGAGAGCTAATAAGAGGGAATATTTTGTAAAGAAAATTTTGGTCAATATTTAGAAGCACTTATCAGGATATCAGAACCTGACCTGGGGACATTTATCTCCCGAAAACATCTGCAAGCATATTCTGGTACATAGTGCCCATGGACATTTATCTTGCTAACACAGGGATCTCAGAATGTATCTGAGAGGGGTGGAATGAAGGCATGTTTTGCCACGGAGACATATAAAGTATATTCAGGAAAGGTCTGTGCATGCTTTGGGAGGTCCCCGCAGATGTGCCCATTATACCTGCCAGAGATATGGAATAAGACCAGTACTTTGAAAATATTCTGCTGTGCTTGTATAAAGGTGGTGACTAGTCTGTTCTGAAATGGTGGACTGCAGTATGGAAAAACACCACAAGATGCATCTATAAAGAACAGAAATCAGAGGTGTGGGAATCTTGTAAGCTTAAAGAGGTATTATTAAGTACCCTGAAAGAAATATTAAGAAGAGTAATAGTGGTTATTCTGGCCATGCTGATATTTACTGTTTGTGCTAAAGGAGCTAATCTAGGGGACCCTAACAATTCCTGTGTCCTGACAAATGGGACTGTTGATGTAGAAATAGTATGTTAGTGAGTATGGAAAGGATTCTTGCTTGGGTGAGAAACAAAGGTCATATTTTTAGCCCTGGGACTCCACGCTATTCTGTTATACCAGCTGTTATTTATAGGCTCAGGGCATCTTTTTGGAAGATTTATGTTTTTCGTGACTGAATGTGAGATTATGTGTGGGTGGGGTTTGAGGGTTGCACGGGAAGATCTGATGTGCTCATCTGCAATTCAGGGGGAACATGCATGCCTGGCCAGTACCTGGACCATACGGATGACCGCAGCATCACCAGGTGCCAGTGTGATAGGGCAGGACATATCATAAAAGGTTCACCATAGCCAAATGTCAAAACATATCCTTCAGTAATAAGAGACCCTCAGAATAAGAGCATTCAACAGTGCAAACAGCACTCAAACATGCCCAAAAACACCATTTTTGTGTGAGGTTGGTAAGGGTCCATACTTAGCATTGTAAAGACTGCTTTTAGAAATGACCAATGAAAGAATAACTAAGGATTTCTTCTATTGCCATGTATGTTTTGATGCAAGGTAAGTCATGACAAACATATCACTTTCTACTCACTGTTATCATATTTTTGAGTGCATTGAGATTTCCTTGCACTGCTCTGGGCGTTGTCATGATGTGGGTATCAATAAAGATGAGAACTTGAAAAGAAACCCTGTTTCTCTTGGGAATCTAGATGTGCAGTTGCCTCCAGGCACAGCTAGAGGGAGCAGGAATGACCATGCAGGAGCTAATGAGCCTAAGAGGGCTAATGATTTGCACCTGGGAATGACCCCGGAACTCTTGAAGGAAAGATTCCTTTATAAGCCAGAGCTGAATGCCAGCAAGGCAGAAGAGCAAGAGAAGGCAGAGGAGCAAGGAGAGAAGGACCGAGGAAGGAACAGAGACAGAGGAACATCTTCACAAGGAGGAACAGCTCTATTAAGAGGATCAGCTCCAAGAGAAGGAGTAAGTGAAAGAATCCTATGTGAGCAAGCCCAAAGGAACAGAGTTCACAAGGGTGAAGTTCAGAAGGGCCAGGCTAAGCGTGCTGCTGTTCAAGGGAAGTTTGTTAGAGCCAGCTCTGAAGTTAGAGTGTGTGCCACGCCCTGTTCTCACAGCGTTCCTGACTCAAGAGCAGAGAGACAGAAGCAAAGAACCAGAGAGAATGGTTTAGAGAAAAGCTTGCAACCTCTGAGAAATGCTAACCAAGTGTTAACAGGCAAGAAAGGAAAAGCACTTTGTGAAAAGGCTGAGTTCTTACCAAAGGAGAAAAGGGAATCCACGTCAGGTTTTACCAGGCTGCCAGAAAGCAGAGCGTTGCCTAAAGCTTACAGGCAGAGAACCTGTTACAGGAGGAAAGTTTCTGAAAGGGAAAACTCCGCGGATTCAAATGAGCCAGACTCCAGGTATGAAAGATTTATTAATGATATAAAATGCTTGAGTCCTAAAGGCCCTGTTGAAACACGTGCTCACTCTGTAAAGAAGGGGAAGCCAGATTGGTTTCATAAAATCCCTAAAGCACTTAGAACACAGTGGTACTGGAGACAAGACCCTAGAGACATTGCACACAGACCTGTGTCAGACAGGGACAGTGATTATTCCCCTGATGAAGAATCCATGGAGATAGAATGCATAAATACTGTTCCCATGTCTCAACCTGAACAGATGGAATGTGAGTTGTGCATAGCCTCGTGCCAGGAGTCTGTAGCCACCGTGTAACCTAGAAGAAGTTTGTAGAATTACTATGCTATTGGAATGAGCTGAATTCATTTAATCAAGCCTTGCATTAATTGTGAAGTTTAACAATTAAGCATATGATTTGAATGCTGGTACTTGGTTTCATTAATGAGTGCTCTTAGGAAGCTGGAATAAGTAAGAACATCTTTACTACATCAGATGAACCTACATTCCCTTTGGCTACCTAAAATAATCTTTGCTGTGGAGCAGCCCCATATTTCTAATGACGTAGACGGGGCTCCCCACGACAGTGTGCAACAGACTAGTAAATCTAATCTAGTTTGCAACATCATTTATGTATCATCAGTATTCATGTGTGGTTTGCATCAGCACAACACTGTCAATGAGAGGAGAAGCTTAGGAAATGCACGTTTTAACAGAGGAGGCATGGCTATCCGAGACGTCCATGGGGATATGGCGGAGATTGCCAGGATCAGGAACATCCATCTTTTCAGAATATGGTGAGCACGGCACATCCAAACTGCTTGCTGCGTATACCCATGTCTCATCATAACAGCTGGGCCTGTGTTTCTCCATACTGGTTTGCTTGTGCCGTGCCAGAAACATCTATATCCTTGATTCTAGAATGGTGGGTGCATCTATACCTGCAGCTGTGGAATCAGGGTGAAATCAAGCCCATTTTTGATTTGGACATGTCCACGGCCCGGACTTGCATGTTATGGAATTGACCTCTATATGGATAATGCCTCTAAATATTCATACAGATTGCCTGGAGACTATCCTCAAAGTGCTGAGTTAGCCTATGGGGAGAGCAGTGGTGATAGTAGCTATATTCAGCGCTGCTATCTAGATATAAAGTCACAAAATTTTGGACAGAAAAAAATCTGTTCTAAATTATCTGGATGGCTATTTCTACAGTAACCTGCATATCACCACTATCTGAATAGTGCCAACAATGACCACCCTATCTGGATATTCAGTGCTCGTCACTTTCTGGATATCAACACTGAATACTGAGATCATTCTAGTTGCTGTGGTTGGCATTTTTTAAAAAACGATGACCTACCATGGCTGAATATTGATCCATTGACACATAGCATGTGACAGCCAGTTATTTTGTACATAGTTACCCTGTTATCCCTGTATATAATCCCCTGTTTATTGTAAGTCCAGTGTAGGCCTGCCTGCATTGCACAAATCTGTTACCTGTAAACCGCACTGATTTTAAAAAGCGCGGTATAAAAGAGACATTAAATAAATAAATAAATAGATAAATAAATAAAATTTGTCTTTTTCCTGCCTCTTTTTCTGCCTCCCAGAAGCAGGTAACTACCCAGCAGCCAAGGGGCTCAGGTCTTGCGGGGAGGGGGGGGGGGTGGATTCCAACCACTAATATATGAAATGGGAAAGGATGAATCCCATGGTGCTGACTAAGGCCTAGGACCAGGGCCAGTGTTACCATTAGGTGAATTAGGTGGTCATCTACGTCCTCTGAGCCTGCCCATTGCCACTTCTATCAATCCTCTCCAGGGCCTTAGTGGCAGCAATGGACCCCAAACTGAAACATAGCACTTATCTGCATATTCCAGTGCTGTGTTGTGGTTTCCTTTGTTTTGTATCTTCTGCTTCTGAGTCCTCTCGTGTAGACTTCTGGTTTATGCAAACTGAAATTGTGTGCTGGAGGGGGGCAGAGGCAGAAGATACAGATCAAAGAAAACTGTGACACAGCATCGGCGTGTGCAGATAAGCTCTGTGTCGTGGTTTGGGGTCTATTGCCACCACTGTAGACACCAAAGAGTGTCAGAATGGTGGCAATGGGGATGGTTAGTTGGGCGCCTCCAGTCCTTGCACTGGCACTGCTTTTGACAATGGTGAAAATTATGTTTTTTCCCATTCTCCTTCTGGGAGAGTTGAGGATTTCGAGGCTGGCCATCTTCAGACTAAGAAGCATCAAGGGACTGTTCCTAGCTTTGGGAAAGAAAAAGCCTGGGAATTAGACTTCAACTCTCCTCTACATTTCAAAGTCTTTAATTCAGTATTAAAAAATAGCAAGGATTTATTTTGCCCCAACTCAGGGTCAAAGTTCAGAAGGAGAAATTCTAAATTTCCTGCCAACTCTGCAACTTCAATATTCACTTGAGAAGAGGTTGAACCTTGCAACTTCCAGAGACCATGTTGAACTGCTATCCAAATGGTAAGATTTTAACCTTAAGTAAACTAAAGAAAGCAGGAATTTTTTGGATAGGACTATGCTTGTATCTGGATCTAAGCAGAATTTATAATACTTGTGCAACATTCTCAAAAATCATTGGGTTTCAATTATCAAAATAAACTACTTTAGCTGGGTTAAACAACAAACTGCCTTGTTTTCTGTTGTCAGTCGGCAGTGCAAACCTTTCACTTACATATTCTACCAATGGGCTTTAATTGCTGATTTATTTCAGAAGATATTGTTATTTAATGATTATATATTTTTCTTTTGATTGCTTTGGTAAATGTCTGTATTGCTTTTTCTTTGTGAGCTGTTTCTTTTTCATGAGAGTAAATGAAAAAGTTTGGTTCAAGTATTTTTTTGTCTGCTTTGATTCTGAACACAGTACACTATACCACAGGGCTCGGTGCTCATTTTCATATAGAGTTAACCAATCTCACTACAAGTCCTTTGAACCCTGGATTTTGCAGGGGTAGGAGTGCATATCTAAGCACCAAACGTCTCCAGCCTCTTGAAGGTGTCTCGGGGCTTGTCCCTTCTGGGTTTTAATGTGCATCAGGGACTTTGGGGACTGGGCCATCTAGGCAAAGATTGTGCTACCTGTCTGGCCAGAGACCTGCTATACATCTATACCCTCTGCGTATGCACACACGCACACACAAACATCTTACTGATCACTCAACCTCCATATCCATAAACCCCACTACCTCCCACTCTGCATCCATATCCACCACCCACAATTGCACACATTGCAACACACACATCGGCACCCTCACCATAGACACAAGCAAACATACCTCATCAAGAACATATACACCTCAGATATACCACCACATCCCAAATACATACACACATACTCACTCTCACTTCCACATCCCAGCCACCCACCCACACTTCACCACGCTCCTCCCCACCTAGTTTTTCATACCAAGGAACTTGCCAATGAAGGAAAGGGAAACACACTATTGTATAACTGCATTTTCCAACTTGTTATTATTTGTTTTACACTTATTTTGCATTTCTTCCCCATCCCCTTTGGTTCTTTTCCCTCCGGGTTCTCCTGTGGCCACCCCTGCGCAGATGCTCTGCCAAAGTCAATGGCTCTCCAGTGGCCTGGACCCAGCTCCTCTCTTGCCACATGGTAGCACTCTGTGGGCCTGCACTCAGCTTCTCTTTTGCCCAATAGTAGCAACTCTTTATCTTCCTGGAAACAGGTTGCCTGCTTTTTAGGTATGGATTGTCAGAGTTGCTGTTCAAAAGACTATTCGCATGATGCACTGTGGTTTTTACAATACAGTTACTTAAAAAGTATTAAGAAATGGCCTTGAAATGGAACATTTTCCCAACTCTCACCTAAAGCTTCCTTGATGGTTTTATTCTAATGAAAATCAGATTGTATAAAAGGAAAAATGGATGCTACAAAAAAAAGAAAAGAAAATGAAAGCATTTTCCCTACCATATAAAATGGCAGGATCAGCACGGGAAAAAGAGACGCTACTTGCACATACTCAAGCTTGGAAGAGGAGCCAATACATTGAAGATAGAGACACAGGCAGGTAAATAAATCTATGTAATTGAAAGGAGGGATGACAACTTACCTTTTAAATGTGGATCGGAGTGGAGCTGTTAATAAAAAACAAGAGAAATTTGCCTCTTACGTGCTCCAAATATCTCTTTTCACTAGCATACCAAACGGCATCCAGCTATCTCCTTTAACAACCACAGATATTCAAACAAAGTGGCTACTTGACAGTAATTTGCCTTATTGAAGCTCAAACCTCTGGGGGTGAGTTGACCTTCAACTAAAATGTCAACCTATGCTCCAGGTAGATATCAGCTATTCCCATTTTCTATCAAAATGCTGAAGTGAATAGCCCGGTGAGTCAGAAGGATATTTTATATTACAGTAAGTCTGAAAGTGGGCTGCTTCAAGTGTGGAAGGTAATAAAACCATTTCGATTCCTATCCACCTTCCTCTACCAACTAAATTAGAAACATTGTACTTAAAAATAATTTGCAATGTGTAATGGGTGATCAGTTGAAATAGGCAAGAAACAGATCTCCCAATGTAAATATTTCAAACTCTACATTTTTCAGTGATTATGGAGGGCAAAATATTTCACAACAGACACTTTATACTATTTTATGGGCATTAATAGCTCTCTGAAAAGGTTGGGGGAAGGAAAGAGAGTGTGGAAAGTTGCCAAGGATTTTAATGAGATGGAAGAATCTGAACAATTTAATTCTCTGTAAGCTGTGTGGACATTGGGAAAAAGGAAAAGAAGTCTTGCAGAAAGCACAATTTGTTCTTCATATTTAGCTTTGACAAGCTTTGACATACTAACAGCAACAGGAGAATTTCTAAAAAAATTCTCAGTTTAGTTACGCAATGAACAACAGCATATGAAAAATGATGACTGACAAAGCAGGAAAGTAAATGTTGGTTTTATTTATTTGTGTAAACTTATTACCTTCTTGTCCAAAAATAATTGCTCAAAACAGAGCAGAGAAAAGCAAAAAATAAATCACAAAAATACAATAAAAAAATCACAAAGAAACATATGAATGAAGGCATATTTTAGAAAGGGCATTTAGGCAGTGGTGGAATGTGCAAGAAAAAGCTTGTGAAATCCTTTGGCAATTTTAGAAGAGGTACCAGGCATGACCCTTCTAAAATTGACACATCCCAGCCACCTGAATATAGACATGTAAAAAAAAAAAAGCTGAGAGTTGCATATGTGCACAATGAAAAATAAGGCTCTGCACAAGTCCACAGGAATTCCAAGTGGCAATAGGCATGATGACGTATATCTGCATTCTAAACTCATGATGCCTGTTCAGTCTCTCGGTTTGCATTTGTGTTTGCAGTTGGTGATTCTGATGACAGGCGTGTAATTTAGCCATTCACACACCTTAGGGATCCATATATGTACAGTATGTAAGCACTACACATATACCCCCCTGTGTGGAATGTGTATATTGTGATGATGAGAATGACCAGGAAAGAATGGAAATAGAAGAAAATGGTACTTGTGCCTTTAAAACTACTGACAGCCAAGCTTTGCACAGAGGGAGAAAAACTGCTTTGAAAAAAAGTCAAGCCAAGCCACGCCCTAGCTCTGACGGGGAGGCAGGCTTGCTTACTGATTAAAAGAGAAAGGTGTGGCAGGAAAGAAACAGGTTTTTAAACCCGTCTCCAAACAGAGCACAGGGGAGAAGAGGAGAGAGAGCATCCGGAGCTTACAGAGTTCACAGAGGAGTTCTCAGCGTGCAAGGAGGAGTTCCCAGGAAGAAGAAAGTTCCCAAGGGGAAGGAGCTCAGAGAGTTAGGAGAGCTGAGAGCCACGAGGAGGTTGACTTCCAGTTGCTGAAGGCTGAAAGCAGAGAAGGAAGCACTCCATATCTGAGAAAAACTCCCAGACCTAAAGCCAGCAGACGGTTAGTTGGAAAGGCTACAAACCAGCTGGAACAGGTACCTCTGTCCATTATCCAGGACCCTATGCTAAAAGGTCCAACTGCTAGAAGGTGGGTGGATACGTTCCTTTGGGGAAAGAGCCATAACCCAGCCACAAGCAGGGTAGTAAATGTGGACACAGTAGAGACTTTAAAGCAAGCATCAGAGGGAGGGAAAGCTCACTCCTCAAATGTAAATGTTCATGACCAGAAACAGAAGTTATGAAATGAGTTTTATGAATTCCTACAAGTCAGAAAGTTTGAAGAAGCTGTTGAGTCCAGAAATAAGCCAGCCGTAGTACCAGAACCCATGCAGATTGATTGCTGTGAGTCCCAATCCATTCCAGAGAACTCTCTAATGGCTTGCTCTCTTTGTTTCAAAGAAGCTTGAAAAACCTGTAAGCAGGGTTAAAAGAAGGTTTTGAAAAAGAAGAAAATTACCTTTGCTGAAATTGCTTATAAGGCTGTGCTGTGTTTTGCTTTATTGAAGATAACAGTTTTTGTTAAAGAGATTTGTGCTCAGTTTACCTTCAGTTCCAGTTTCCTTAATTTACTCTTGTGTTATTGGAGAAGTATCCATTGTGTTTGTGTGCCTGAACTTTAATGCGTTTTGAAATCCACAAAATAAATATTCTTGTTTGCCTCAACCAATGGTTGCACAACTACAGTTTGTCTTTGAATGTGAATTATCAACTACAAGTCCCAGGGTGCATTGCTGGCGACAAAGAATAAAGTTGCATTTAAGGACAGACAAAAGGCAGCCCATAGCTGTAAGCCTCAGGCCCAGGCTAGGGTCCCACAATATATGCGTCCTGTCCCTCTGCAAAACAGCAGAGGAGCAGAATGTTAGGTCTGGCTGGTGCATGGCTTTCTCGCATGGAAAGCTTGGTGTTCTGTAGGCTTGTCCCTGCCAATTCTTTTTTATTTAATTTATTTAGCAAGGTTTATATACTGCCTTTTGCTGTGGTCAAGGTGGTTTACATTGAACAGTTGTTATAATAGGTTACATTGAAATGATGATGTGTTTTACCCATCAGGACAGCACAGGTCACACACTGAAGCTAGGCGGGTCTAGTAGAGCATACACATGGCTCTAGCCAGGTGAGATAACCAATGCACACCTATGGACACATCTCTCAGTGAAACACCTAGCTGTTGTCAGACATCCAATGTGCAGGCAAGCAAGTATGATAGATAGGGATGGTCCAAACATCAGACAAGACAAGGAAACCACCTAGGGAATAATTCCATGAGGGTCAGTAAAGAGCAGCAGTAGACAAAGCAATGCAATAGATCTGTGTAGCCACATATACTCAGATATCTAGAAGCACAATCTGAACCTGGAAAGGAGAGTGGGGCACACACATACAAAACAAGGTAAACATGACAATGGCAAAAGTAATATGTGTTATGATGCCCCCAGATAGGATGAGAGTCAAAGGGGTAATGCCCTGATGACCACAACAATTAAGTGTACCAAAACATTCATGGGGAAGGAGCACACCCAACCCCCTGGCCCAAATATGAGGGCACTGCCATTAACACATGTATTGTCTACCGAATAGCACCCCCCATACAGTCCCAAATACACACACACACGTGAACACACACACACACACACACACACACACACACACGTCACTGGCTCAGCCTATGCCATAGCAGGATCATCCAGTCAGGAAGTGAAGGCAAAAGGACACACAGGTGGTAGTATATTGTGATGTATACAAATGCCATGAGCCATGGACACAGAGTGGCAATGCCATGCTTATAGGCATGTAACTTTCCTTGTAAGACTCCACCCTCCAGATGTGGACACAAGAAAATAACAATGATCACATAGGCACAAATAGTGCAGCACACACAGCCACACCCATACATAACATGCCTGCATAGCACACAACCACAGATGAATGTCAACAACTAGGCACACAAGTTATGTAGGGAACCAGGACATCATAAATGAAGGGTAGTACAGTAGATGTGCCCTGAAACAATTAGCATAGCACCCCCAATGTCCACATGTCACAGCTCTCACATGATAGGCCAGGGTAGACCCTCAAGACAAAGGCCTGTCACCCCAGAACTTCAAGAGGAAGACATATTGGGAAGATGGCAGGGGATAAACAAGTGAAATGAGTCGATATCAAAGCGTGTCTTCTCCATCTATTCACCACAGATGATTCTGCCTACTCTGTAAATATGGAGTCTGTGAAGATGTGTTCAGGACCATTTAGAGGACCAGGCCCTGATTGTTGTAGAAACTCCACCATGAGGTGCGGCAGCAGGAAGGTAAGTCATGGCACACCTAGCATATATGCAAGTCAAGACTATGCAATATATGTCAACACCATGCATCCATTACATGGAGTGACACATTAGAGCACTATATGCACTAGCATAGCAGCCAGGGCAAAGACTGCAATGGCAGCATGAGACAGAGAGCCATATATAGTTTTTGGAAAACATGGGCCAAAGGTGTGCCCAATGGTACTTGGTTCATAAAACACATGGAGCTGCAGCAGTGGAAGGTTACTATCAAGGACCTGGGTACCCCATGATGGGAAACAGGGACAGAGAGAAGTGTAGGGGGTCTAGCCAGGTCAACTTGCACATACGTGGTGAAAGGCGATGCCATCAGAAGGTGGAACACAAGTGTATTGTGCAGGTGCATCTGTCTGAACTCAGGCACGTGTGCAGGCTACAGCTGTGTGTGGAATACTGATAACAGGTGCTGAAATACACCATATATTACGCCTCCCCAGACACATAGGTACTAGATGTCTTGAGGGCAGTAGGAGAAGTTGCTCCTCTTCCCTGGGTACTTTGTGCCATCGGTCCTAATGGTGTACAATAGTCAAAGATTGAACAAACAGATAGCAGTGGGTCACAATGGTGGCAAAATGTGCATGTTTCAGGTATCATTGCAAAGGACAGTACCACTGAGGTAGTAATTTAGCAGATATAGGAACAACATATCAACATGCAGATGTTGCACCCTGAGGGGACCAAACAATGACCATCTGTGTGGGGCTTCTATGACATCCCCCCCCCCATACAAACATTCCATTGAATAGCAGGGGAACAGCACCCCTGTAACATATCTATCCATCTACAATCCATACTTACACAGGGCATGGTCAGGAAAGACACATGGTAGTTTGTAAAGGAGGCCAGTGAACACAACTGTAATATGTATACCTGCTAGCATCATAACGCAAAGCAGGACCCATCTGTTTTGCAACTAGAGTGGAGGAGTGGCCAAGTGGTTGGTGCAAGGTACTTCAGGCCGGAAGATCGGGGGTACAAATCCCACTAGAGGACAGCAACCTTGGACTGGAAGGACTGGGGTTTCTAGTCCCACAGGTGCTCCTTGTGGTCTTGGGCAAGCCACTTAACCCTCCACTGCCCGTGTTCCCTGTAAAATAGTTATCTCCAAGTTATAATGCCTTGTTCAATGTAATTTCAGTTTGTTCAATGTAAACCGCACTGATGCAGAATAGCGCGGTATATAAGAGAATGTAAATAAAATAAAATAATAAATAAATAAACTACAGAAGCACAGCAAAAGTTGCATCACCCTCACCACTACTATCCACAGTTGCACCCAAACCAGAGGCAGCAGAGAATACCTCTACCACTACAGAGGAGACTGTCAACAGCAGCAGCAGTAGTGACTCCTTGTCAGGGGAGCCATCCACATTGAAGGGGGAGAGGGAATAGGAACATGTGGTCATCACCCTTGACAAAGGAACAGGACAAAATAGAGAGTGATTGGGCCCACATGTTGACACAGTAGGGTATACAGCAGTGGAAAATAATGGCTAAAGATCACCGCTGGCAGAAAGGACTGGCTGTGACTCGCACAAAAGCCAAGAGAAGGAGTGGACTGGCCCTGTAGACTCCCATGTCATCAGGAGGTCAGCTGAAGATGGAGGATTGAGAGGTGGAGGGAACAATGATGGGGGAGGGGGGAGAGGTGGAGAGGCAGACAATGGACAGGCTGGAGATCCAATGCAGTGCCTGGTGACCTGGTATGTCCAGTCTGCCTCCCTACTGTACCAGATGTATCCCCATGAGGTCCCAGGGGATTTTGAGGACCCCAAAATCCTGCTGCACCTAACATCATTGTTAAAAGCTGAAAATAAGAGCTATTTATCAAGAAAGGAATCTATGTATACTTGAATATAAAGTTTAAATGGAACAAACCACTGTACACAAAAACAGGAAAGGCCAGCTTTAAACTGCACTAAAGAGATTTACTGAGCTAGTAAGGAGCCTCAGTTACTGGGTCTATGTGTGAAAACAGAAGCAAAATTCAACACACCTTCACAAATGATTCCTTCCCTTTTTGTATCATAAGCTTGTTTTAACAATTTTCTAAATGCATTTAAACACTTTGAAAACACTTAGCTTGTAATGAAAATACCATCTCAGAAATCATCAAGATGTTAATGCTGAGGACACAATAGCTGACTTGAGTTTTGCCCAATAAAATTAAATGGACTGCTTCAGGACTTGTCAAACAGCACTTTGAAAGCTCCACAGGAATATCTCAAACCTCACTAATGGTTATTTAAGGAAGACAAAAATGCATTCAAACAGATCTAACCAATCAAATTTAAAGGGCTGTCAGCCAGTGTAAAGACTCATTAAGGCCCCCAGGTTGGACTGAGTTAAGTAAAGAAATCCATCTTTGCTCTAAACGTGCTAATTGTTGCATACGGTAACCCCCAGATCTATCATTAACACAATCAATAACCATCACAACTGTGGCCAAACATGATTTTGCTCAATACAGTGTTGCACCATGGGAGCAGTGATAGTGCCAGTTGCGAGGCGTGATTTGTGTTCAATCAGACATTGTCTTACTTTCATTCAAGTCCTTCCCACATAAAGTTTAGAGCAGGGACAAATGATGGCATAAATGGCCCAGGAAGTCAAGCAATTGGTAATATACTTAAGGATGTACTTCTTTTCAGATTGTGGATTTTGTAGAGGGGGTTCCAGAGCGGGTCTCTACCTTGGAAGTGCCGCTGTTTATGTAGTTTAGAGATGTTTTTTCAAGGTGAGGAGCAGAGCTTGACCTGAAAGTGTCTATTCAGACTGCCTTCATCACGTGACCCAAGCATAGTTCTTTGTGACTCTGTGCTTGGAAGGACTGCAAATGCCTACACCTCTAATGCATCACATCAAAGGGGGCGGGCATTTGCAGTCCTTCCAAGTGTGGAGTCACAAAGACTTGTGCTTTCTTTTTTTGTGGAGTGTTTCAAGTCTGAGACCACGCACCCATAGAAAAAGCAGTGGGGAGGGTTCAGGAGGGAATGGGTGGAAGGTGGATGTGGGACATGAAGGGGGTTGGGAAGAATGGCTGGAAGGAAGATGCAGGACAAGAAAGGGGATAGGGGGAATAGTCGGAAGATAGATGCAGGGCATAAAGGAGAATGGGGGAATGGCAGAAAGGAGGATGCGGGGCACAAAGGGGGATGGGGGAACGGCTGAAAGGGAGATGCAGGACATGAAGGGGGTGGAAGAATGGCTTGAAGGGAGATGCAGGACACTGGTAGGGGGTGGAAGGCAGATGCTGGACATAAAGTGGAGGGGTAGACAGCAGACACAGGGTGGGGGACATAAGAGGATAGAGGGCACATGGTGGATACAAAGTGGGGTTTCAGAGCAGAGGCTGGAAATGGGAGAGGATGTGAAAGTGGAAGGGCAGAGGGAAGATGCTGAACAGGGGGTAAGGAACATGGGAGTTAGAGGGCAGATACTGAACACGGACTAGGGGGTGGTGAGCAGATGGACATGGGGCAGCAGATAATTTCCATAGGGAAGGGGTCATTGGAGGAAGAAAGACATATGCTTGACAGGGGATGGGGGTTGTGATGGGGCTCGTATGATAGAGCCCTTTTTAACCCTATTTAGGCGGCTGCCTAGGGTTATTGAAGTTTTGCCCTGCTCTTTGTATTGAAACAGAGTCTTTTGGTCAAGTGGTAAAGTAAATAATTAGGGTTTTATTCCTCTTTCCGAACGGTCATTCTCAGGAATGCAACACAAAACACAGCATTGAACAAAAATGGCAACAGAAAAATATCTTTTTTTCTTTTGTTATTGTCACAAAGTTATTCTCCTCAAAAGTTAACACAAAGAAGTGAGGTCATCTGAAAAACATATGGCACAGTCCATTGGAATGGGGTCTGAAGTATGGCTATTATTTTCCCATATCATCCCTTCAGCTTCACTCCCCAAACTCTCTGAGTCACATTCTTCACATGTGCTGAATTCTGGCACAGCCCCTTGTGATACCCCAATATCCCTTCCTGCCAAGGGTTCTTTAAGCCCAGGGTTATATCTGCCTGGTATGAGAAAGGCTCCTTGCTGGTTTTCCTCACCAAATGAAAGCTTTGGATATCTTTCAGCTATAACGTTGTACTCAGGGCCACACCCTTTAAAACATGCAGAGCTTTTAAACCTTTCTTTAAAAGAACAAGGCTCCCACCTTTTTACCTTGGTTCTAGCTTTAGCTCCTGGGTTGTAGAGGACTCTCTCCCTGGCTTTCCAGTCAGGCTCAGAGCTAACAAACTCCTGTCCACCTTCCCAGCTGTTTCTTGCTTTGCAGCCACGCTTGAAGTTTCCTTCAGCCGGTAAACTTCCTCTGGGCTGACCTGTGCTCATTGGTTGCTCATACCATCCTCCTGAGCTGCTGGCCCCTCCTGGTTTCTCACCAGGTCTGCTTCCTTGAGCATTGCCTTTCCCAGCACTGCTTACTCCAACCCTTTTCTCTCGAGCTCTGCTTCTGTATTCACTTCCTGGTTCTTCCTTCTTACCAGCACTACTCCTCCTTCTCCCTTCACTTCCTTCACCCCCTTCACTTCCTCTTCCTGGTTCTAACCAGGAACTTATATGCTTCCCTGCCCTGCACGTTACGTGAGAGTTAGGACACAGGTGCTCCTGATGAGCTTTTCTGTTTCTTCCTGCGTCAGAACTGTTACAGGGAAAACTACCTTTAATGGCTTTTGGCTTTTCTTGCGCTGACAGCCTTTGCTGTTCAGCTGTTTCTCCATGCACTGAGTTTCTCTCTACAGCCAAATCTGAGGTAAGTTCCTCATTTTCAGTAACTTCCATAGGCTCTATATTACCCACTTCATCACATATCCCACCCTTAAGATATTCCGGGATGGGGAACTCCCGTTCTCACAGCCCGGAATACGGGATAAAGCATCCGCATTCAAATGTAACTTGCCCGCTCTGTGGTGTATTGTAAAGTTAAATGCTTGCAATGCTAGGTGCCATCAGGTGATGTGAGGATTGTGATTACGCATGGTGCCCAACCACTTCATAGGTGCGTGGTCTGTAATCAGCACAAAGTGCCGGCCTGTAAGATAAAATCTGAGCGCTTCAATAGCCCATTTAATAGCGAGGCACTCCTTCTCGATGGTTGAGTAGTTGCCCTCAGCTTTTGACAATTTTCTACTTAAGTACAGAACGGGGTGTTCAGTGCCCTCGAACTCTTGGGAGAGGACAGCTCCCAACCCAGACTCTGAGACATCTGTCTAAAGGATGAAAGTGCATCCAAAGTCCACTCCATATAGGACTGGAGCCTTACATAGTTTCCCCTTCAACAATGTGAAGGCGTCCTCCGCTTCTAGTGTCCATTTGAAACTGTTGTGCGCGTTTTTCCTCAACATATTGGTTAATATGGCACTTTCTTCCGCGAACCTGGGTATGAATTGTCTGTAATACCCTATTAAACCTAAGAAACGTCTGAGTTGTTTCTTGTTCAGTGGTCGCTGGAAATTCTGTACACTCTCTATTTTATTACGTAAGGGCCGGACCGTCCCCTTCCCCACCATGTGCCCCAAATATTTGACTTCTGTTCCTGCGAACAGACATTTCCCGGGATTTAAGGTCAACCCGGCTTGCCGTAAGGCCTTCAACATGGCTTCGACCCATGGAAGATGCTGTGCCCAGGTGGTACTATGGATGACAATGTCGTCCATGTAAGCCACCGCATAGCTTTGGTGAGGGCGTAGGACCTGGTCAACAAGCCTCTGACACGTTGCCGCGGCACCATGCAGGCCAAATGGCATGCGCCGAAACTGAAATAAGCCAAGCGGCGTACTAAATGCCGTCTTGGGTCTGGAGGCACGGGTTAACGGTATCTGCCAGTATCCCTTGATGAGGTCAAGGGTGGTCAAGTACCGGGCCTGCCCCAGTCTGTCCAACAACTCTTCGATTCTCGGCATGGGATATGCATCAAAGAGGGATATAACATTAACCTGCCTGAAGTCAATGCAGAACCGAAGGCTGCCATCGGGCTTAGGAACTAGGATCACTGGGCTGCACCAGGGGCTTTTTGACTCCTCAATGATGCCCATATGTAACATGTCCTGAACCTGTGAGATGACCTCCCTCTTGCGGGCTTCTGGTAAGCGGTAAGGCCGCTGTCGCACAATTTTCCCGGGGGGTGTGAGAATTTCATGTGCGACTAGTGCGGTTTCTCCAGGTATAGGTGTGAGGACGTCCTTAAACCGCGCAAGTAACTGGGCTAACTGGCTCTGCTGTTGCAGCGACAGTTCCATGCCTATTTTTGGCACTGAGTCCGCTCTACAGTCCTCAACCTGGGGACCTAAATCGTCCTCTAACTTTTCCCCTGAGGTGGCGGTGAGACCTTGTACCTCCCTCTGCCCTGTGGAGCCAAATCCACTGCTTCTCCGACTAGTAGGGGTCAGTTGAGGCACCTCCTTCACCTCTGGAGACCCAAATCATTCACAAATGATCTGGGCAATCCTATCCCCTATTTTTACTTCAAAATCTCGTTCCCCAACGTTAAAAAGCAACACCTTGACCCCTCCCCTGTAGTCAGGGTCAACAACCCCGGCACCAACTTCGATAGAATACTTCGATGCCAGTCCGGATCGGGGAGCTATCCGCCCATAGCACCCTGTTGGCAACTGAATTTGCAGCCCTGTATCAATTAAAGCTTTCCCCCGCTTAGGTACTATCCCCGCTACCGCACTAAAAAGATCATACCCTGCTGAGGCTGCAGTTGCTTTTTGCGGGCTCTGTGCGTCAGGGGACATCTTACAAAATTTTAATACGAAGCCTCCCTTACTGGGCGTTTCTGCTTCCACTGGGGGTTTTGAGCCAGGACCTATCTTTGGGGTTTTTGCAAATAGGGGCTCTGGAATCAAAGTTACCATGGCTTCCCCTCCACTACTGCTCTCTGACAGAGGCTTCTCTTTCGTTTCTACTCTTCGGGGATACCCTAGGGACCTCTCCCTTTCCTCTGAAGGTTTTTCTTGGTTCCCGGGAATTCGGAGCTGGGGCCCTTTTGATATTCTATCCTCTTCTAGGTCCAGGCCTTCCCTTAGCCCTTTGTCAAACGGGGGCCAGTCTCGGCCCAACACTAAGTCAAAAGGTAGTTTAGGGACTACGGCTACTAGGGTTTTCTTTCGGACTCCTAACCCTTGTATCATTAGGCGGAACAGAGGATAACAGGTGGAGGACCCATGAATACACCTTATTTTAGCTATGCCTTCTGTATGACTCGGGGAAAAATCATTTCGGGCCTGTATGGTTTGCCAAAATCTTCGGGAGACCATACTTTGATCGGCCCCCGAGTCAAGCAAGGCTTTTGCAGGGACTCCCTGCACCTCTACATCAATGCGGAATCCCACTTGTACATGCTTGTCATCGTTTATTATTAGTGCAGTGCGATGGATGCAGTCTTTCTTTAGGTGCCCTGGCTTACCACACTTAAAACATTTTGACACATCATTTCTATCCTCTCTTTTGTACACACATTCATTTGTATACCAAATATTCATTCGAGGCTCTCTAGTTGCCTTTACAGAATTGATCAACCCCAGCTTACTCCCAGCGCCTGCCTTTTTAGCCAATTCGGCTTCAAGGAACCGCTCAGTTAACTGCGCTGCTTCAGTGGAGGTTCTGCAATTCTGCAACGCTAAAAAGGTTTTCACCTCTACAGGCCTCATAGAATTGTTCAAGCACAATTTCATCTATTATGCTATCTACAGCTTTGCCTTCTGGTTCAAGCCATTTTAAAACCAAACTGCGCACTCTATGGCACAGTGCTTTTGGTGTTTCTTCCGCTTGAAGCTTAGTGGACCTGAGCATACGTCTGTACACTGCTGGTGTAAGGCCTAGCCTGTCACGTACTGCTCTTTTTACCTCATCATATTCTACTGCCAAAGCGGCAGGCATGGCTCTATAAGCCGACTGAGCTTCTCCAGTTAAAGCTGAAGCCAGTCTGACCGCCCACTGCTCTTTAGGCCAGTGTGCATTGAGAGCTACCCTCTCAAAGGATTCCACAAAATCATCAAAATTATCCTTTTTATCCATTTGTCCAAATGTCCACATCCCACAATTCTGTGGGCCTACCCCACAGAAGGATGCTTGTGGTGCTGTCCCTTTCTTTGGCTCTTCCAGTAGAGCTTGTAGTAGGTCTGTCAGGGGCTTTTGCTGGGCTATTAGGGCTGCGGTGGCCTGCTCCTGGCTCAGCTGAGCTAGCTCACTTAGTTTGTCAAACTGCAGACTCATGCAACGTAAGACGACCTGGACCTCCATCTTTTAGCTCTTTTATCCTGGAAAACAAATCAAACACACAACCACCAAGTGCGGTACTATACAAACAGAAAAAAAAAATGTCCCCTTTTTTTTTTCTCTTCTCTTCTCTTACAAGCCCTTCCTTCTCACTGGAATCCTCCCAGCCTGTGCCCATATACCCTTTACCTGAGCCAGGTGGAGGTTCGCATTTTGAGAAGGTGCTTGTCTTTGCCTGCATGAACTGGATCCTCTCCGAGTGTGCCAACGTCCGCTCCTTCCGCGTTGTCTTTTGCTGTGTCGGGATGGATCCGCAACAACTATGCCATTTTGCTGCGTCCTTTGGAATGGATCCGCAACAACTATGCCATTTTGTGATGGGGCTCGTATGATAGAGCCCTTTTTAACCCTATTTAGGCAGCTGCCTAGGGTTATTGAAGTTTTGCCCTGCTCTTTGTATTAAAAAAGAGTCTTTTGGTCAAGTGGTAAAGTAAATAATTAGGGTTTTATTCCCCTTCCCGAACGGTCATTCTCAGGAATGCAACACAAAACACAGCATTGAACAAAAATGGCAACAGAAAAATATCTTCTTTTCTTTTGTTATTGTCACAAAGTTATTCTCCTCAAAAGTTAACACAAAGAAGTGAGGTCGTCTGAAAAACATATGGTACAGTCCATTGGAATGGGGTCTGAAGTATGGCTATTATTTTCCCATATCATCCCTTCAGCTTCACTCCCCAAACTCTCTGAGTCACATTCTTCACATGTGCTGAATTCTGGCACAGCCCCTTGTGATATCCCAATATCCCTTCCTGCCAAGGGTTCTTTAAGCCCAGGGTTATATCTGCCTGGTATGAGAAAGGCTCCTTGCTGGTTTTCCTCACCAAATGAAAGCTTTGGATATCTTTCAGCTATAACGTTGTACTAAGGGCCATGCCCTTTAAAACATGCAGAGCTTTTAAACCTTTCTTTAAAAGAACAAGGCTCCCACCTTTTTACCTTGGTTCTAGCTTTAGCTCCTGGGTTGTAGAGGACTCTCTCCCTGGCTTTCCAGTCAGGCTCAGAGCTAACAAACTCCTGGTCACCTTCCCAGCTGTTTCTTGCTTTGCAGCCACGCTTGAAGTTTCCTTCAGCCGGTAAACTTCCTCTGGGCTGACCTGTGCTCATTGGTTGCTCATACCGTCCTCCTGAGCTGCTGGCCCCTCCTGGTTTCTCACCAGGTCTGCTTCCTTGAGCATTGCCTTTCCCAGCACTGCTTGCTCCAACCCTTTTCTCTCGAGCTCTGCTTCTGTATTCACTTCCTGATTCTTCCTTCTTACCAGCACTACTCCTCCTTCTCCCTTCACTTCCTTCACCCCCTTCACTTCCTCTTCCTGGTTCTATGCTTCCCTGCCCTGCACGTTACGTGAGAGTTAGGACACAGGTGCTCCTGATGAGCTTTTCTGTTTCTTCCTGCGTCAGAACTGTTACAGGGAAAACTACCTTTAATGGCTTTTGGCTTTTCTTGCGCTGACAGCCTTTGCTGTTCAGCTGTTTCTCCATGCACTGAGTTTCTCTCTACAGCCAAATCTGAGGTAAGTTCCTCATTTTCAGTAACTTCCATAGGCTCTATATTACCCACTGCATCACAGGGTATAGTAGATAGTGAGCAGAGGCTGGGTACAGGGTAGGTATGGAGGGCAGATACTGGACATTGGTAGATAGAGGAGATGCCAGACATGGGGTAGGGGAAGGGGATGTTAGACATGGAAGGGATAGGATGAGAAAAAGAGGAGACACACTAGATGGGGAGAGAGGAGGAGACGCGAAACATGGGCGGGAGGGAAGGGGAGAGATGCTGGACACAGAGAGGGTGGAAAAGAGAAAGGACAGAGTTAGTTAAAGACTGAGAATAATTGGCTGGGGAAGAATAGAGAGAAGGGGAGTGAGAGGGCTGCATTAAAGGTTAAATAGTGGTAGGAAGATGCAGTTAAAAGATGAAGATTGAGAACTGAATGGTAAGAAGGATAAATGAAATTTGAGTTGATAGAGAAAAATGGAAGAAAGCCAATAAGAAAAGGTCAATGTCAGCGATGGAAGGAAGTGAAGAAGACAAGAGGGGAGAGATGTGACAGATGGACCAGAGACCCTAGAGGCTAAGTTAAGAGAAGACAAGCAAAGCAGAAACCAGAAACTTGGATTAACATGATTAGAGAATAAATGACCGGACAGCAAAGATAGGAAAAATAATTTTATTTTCTATTTTGCACCAGCAAAATGTCGGGTTTTGGAAAGTACATCTGCCAGGACTCAGGACTGCTGCTAGACATGGCTGGGGCCTACCCCATGGCAAAAATCTGAGAGGTGGACCCTAAAGCCCGCTAACAAGCTGTGCCTTTTTCAGTTTCAGACATATCTGAGACCCTCTCTGGCCTGGAGGCCTAGAACAATTGTCCTGGTTGCATCCACCCTAATGCCAATCCTGACATCTGCTATCTTTTGTTTTATACTATAAAGGGGAAATACATTTCTTTCTCTTTCTTGGTGTTGCACTGTATGCAGCGTCTGGCTTTCTGAGGTTTTAGTTTGATTTTTGTCTATCTTTCTTTTTACTTATGGCCTATCTGTACTGTGTGCCTATGCGACCAAAGCTGGGTATTCTGTCAGCATGGAATCTCTGTTTAAGAAATTAAAAATGTTTAAGAATGTGTAGGGATCTGACTTGTTCAGCTTTCCAAATAGGTTTATTGATGTTTTAGGGCTCACTGCAATATTTATGGTGCTGCCTTTTCTTAGGTAGGGTCCTTGTGTGAGATTTGGAAGTTAGTACTGGCATGGTAGATTTGCTCTTCATCCTGAATGATTTTTTTGTATTAATTCCAGGGTCAGCCCAACCATCAGGTAATCCAGGCAGTCTCCTAAGGTGAGAGCTTCTGGAGGGCAGCAGAGAGTATGGCATTCACAGCTAAATAGCTTCTGACAGCCGGGGGAGGGGGGAGGGGGGGACATAAGGCTGAAGGTCTGCCTAGAGTGCCAACACTTTGAATCAGCTATGAGGCTGGCCCTGATTAATTCAAAATATGCTGGGTATTGAGAGGGATTTGTTTCTCATATAGCAAGTTTTATGGGGAAGGCTCTAGCTCTGCTCTGCACACATTGATGGGGCTGGGGCTGGGGGAGATTTGGTGGATGCAAAATACATGTTTAGATTTAATGTCATATGGTAGAGCATATGTGTGTTAGGGGAGTGGGCCTGAGAAGGGGATTGTCGCTGAATAGGTGTTGAAGAGTTCAACCTCTTCTACCCCCACCTTGATATAGACTGCAGGCGCTAAAGCCTGCAAGTTTCCCTTTCTGCATTTATTTTTCGGAGACGGGGTGGGAGGTGGGCATGGAGGAGCATGGCTAGCCACAGGTAGCAGGTTTTTCTCTTTCAAAAAGTTGGCAACCCTAATATCATGACCTAGTTCTGCTGCATTCTTACATTTGGAAAATGGCTAGTTTGGGTATTAATACCTTTCAGATAACTGCATGTCTGTCTTATGTCTCCCCACTATCCTCTCCTCAAGGGTATACATATTTAGGTCCTAAAGTCTCATCTCATACGACTTCTGTTGCAGACCCAGCACCAATATGGCTGTCTTTCTCTGGATTGTCTCCAGTCTATCTGAATCCTTACTGAGATGTGGCTTCTAGAACTGATCAGTTTTCACAGTGAGGCTCACCCTTGACCTGTATAAATGCATTATCTTCTTTTTTCTTTTTATTATGCTTCTTTCTTTATATTCCGGCATCCCTCTGGATCTAGCTACCTCCTTATCATGCTATTTTGAAACCTTGAAAATATCAGGCATTATCACCCCAAGGTCTCTGTCCTAGTCAATGCACATTAGTCTTTACCACCCCATTACATACAGTTCTATTAAATTTCTGTGATCCAAATGTATGACGTTGCAATTTTTTGCATTTATTCTTAACTGTGAAGCAATTTACAACTGCTTTAATTGTTTTAAGGTCCCTTCTTATCCTGGTTACTCCACCTGGGGTGTCTACTCTGTTGCAATCATCATATAATCCATTAAAGGAAAGACTTTTCTTTCTAACCCCTCTGAAAAAATTACTCACAAAGTTATCAAACAGAACCAGTCCCAGGATAAATCCCTAGGATACTAATACTACTATTTATCATTTCTATAATGCTACTTGTCATATGCAGTCCTCCTCTATGGAATTCATTATGGGAATAGTTAAAATCAACATGGATATGAACAGGAGCATAAGGGGTTAAGATATAAGAACAAGCCCATGAAAGTATGATTTTAGGCTGGATTTTAACAAGATACTCCTATAAGGACCTCAGAGGATATAATGCCAAGCAAACTAGATAATATACTGCCCTGTGATTTAATCTTCTTCTTGTATCCAGAAAATGCTCACATCAGAGGAAACAGCCATTAACTAGCATTGGCCAAAAAAACCTTCCACCTTCCTGGATTATGTAATTTTTTAATCTTTTAGTAAATTTCTAACATCATTTTTTATATATTTTATAAGTATACTTTTTTTTTTTTTTTACCAATTTTCAGTTCTTATCCAAAACACTTAAAACAACCACCACCTAACTTAAGGTGGAAGTTGTCACACATCAACTCCTTCACTCTAACTGCACATTTCTCAATGCTCCAATGCAGGCAGCGTTTCACATAAACTACGTCAGGGAGTGCTTATGTTAGGAATGGCAGCTGATGCTGTTTTCAAAAGAATAAGAATAAACACAAATTAAAATTGAATACAGAAATGCCTACTACCTTAAAACCCCGCAAAACATCAACTGTGAGCATGGTCTATTTTTCAAAAGGGGTTAAGTCACCTCACAATGTGCAATAAACTACTACAATAAACCTGTCCCCAAGAGCTATCAATCAACCTTTCTACTAAATCCTTATTTCATACCATACAACTGCTTGACCCAAGGGAGGAGACCACAGTAAGGGGTGTTGCAGAACCAAATAAACTCACTGTCTCATACTTACAACCAATTCAAACAAACATCTATTTATCCACCAATCTGAGCCCATATTATAAACAAACATGCATATCTACATAACCTCATATAATACCACATGCGCACTGTATAACAGCATTGCTACCTTATAGAAAAAGAACGGATTACAGAATTTAGGCTAACAGCCTCTATTATTTCAGGAACCCACACTTTCCATATTGTCCTGCTAGGCCAGTCCAGATAGTAGGTTTGTGTGCCCCCTTCTAGAAGAGATGGAAACAGAGAAAATGTTCTTACTACAACCATAGATGCAGCTAGGGATGCACTTCAGTATTTCTCTGTCTCCAGCAGTGGTTGGATGAACATTTTTGCAGCTATGGTGAAATCTGAAAAAAAAGATCTGAAAAACAATTGAGAAAGGATTGATTTCACTCGTGAGTAACCACCCTCAGGGGTGACTTCTTCACTGGAGTGTAGCGCTGGAGGCTCCACTAGAGTCACCCTTAAAACCAGTGCTTTTTTGGATATGGCCAGATGGAGGAAAAATTGGTTCAGCTCTTTTTCCTTATATTGCAAAGGGCTGGTTGAGCAACCAGAAGTTTGAAAAAGGAGTTTGGAAAAGATTCTTCAAAGCGTTGTACAACCTCAGTGCCCCTCCCTCCTCCTTTTCCTCGGCTATCCCTCAAAGATTTGAGAAGGCTCCTCAGAGGTATGTGACTGCAGGCTCTGGCAGCAGGGGAGTAGGGGAGTACTCCCTGAGGTTGAGTACCAAAATAAAGCCTTTGTCTTGTCTGACTTGCTTTTGGGTGAGGGCTACCCAACCTCATCTGCTGTGCGGTGCCACCACCGGGTTTGGACTGTTCGGAGTATCCGTTGGTGCTGTGCAATTTTTTGTGCTTCATTGTGTTATCTGCGAGTGTGAGCTGCGCTATGTATGCTTAGTATGCGTCTTTCTTTGCTGTGCACATTGCTTGCACACCTTAATGCCTCAAGTGGCCTTAGCACACGGTAGTAGTGTCCATGTGGCCAGAGCACACAATGCAACGCACCTTGTTAGCGTGTCCAGAGCCTGTGAAGCCAGGCTGTTAGTGACACATGAGACACACAATATTGCTGCAGATGTATGCCTCCTACAAAATTCTGCCTGCTCTGAGGAAAGTAGAAGTTCTGTCGCTGAGCTCCACTTCTGCATCTAGCATGAGGTTTTTGATGCTCCACTGGGGGCCCATCACCCCCCTCCCCACAACAAGAGGACACAGTTGACCTGGCCTTCTTGTCTTCACTGTAGGAGGCAGTGGATGAGGAGAAGAAAAGGATGTTCTTCAGGACTTGGACTAGAGCTCTGGATCTGTGGGCTGCTCCCCTTTGCTTAGGAGCCTGATGGCACGTTGCCCCTACTGATGGGGGTCATTTTGAAAGCCCTAATCATGCTTTGGACATCCGAAAATGGGCATAGAGACGATTCCAGAGCCATTTGAGAAGCTAGGTCTGTAGATGTCCCCATCCGAACAGGGGCATGATGAAGTCATGGCTGGGATATTCCCAGGAACCTGGACATCCCAGCCTGATTTCAGAAACATTCCAGACATTCGGCTTCATGTCTAAGTTCAGACCTGCTCCAGGCAGGAACAGGCACAGGTATCTGAAAAGTGCTCGATCTAGCTGAAGAACATCCAGTGGGCATAGAGAAGAAAGTGCATCATCACCCCCAGCACTTGGCACAATTTCAATGAAAGCAGTAGAGGGATTTGAACCCTAGCTTCCCTGTTCTAGCCCACTACTCAAACCATGAAGCGATTTCTAGATGTTCAGGTTCTGAAATACTATTCTGGGGATGTCTGTGTAGATGCCCCTGCAGATGTACATATCAGGCATGTTCACGTTTGTGAAATCATGTCTGCATGTGGATGTGCCTACTTTTTTTTTCAGACGTTCTGGCTTATACGTCCCAGATTGCACTTAGACGTCCTTTCTAAAATCCCCCTCCATGTTACTATGTTCATCAAAAGAAATACACTTCTAATGGGAATCAGTGAAGGACAACCTTAGATGTTAACAGATTGTATGCGGTATATATAAGTAAATAAATAACTCTACAGCGGCATGATCCTTTTCACCATTGCAACTTCATTAGCTTAGAGTCGATTTGTACAGAAGATGTTCAGGGCAACCATGTAGCCCTATCTGCTGATATCTGCTGAGTTAGTATTCTTTAAAATTACAATTCAATATTGAAAAATTATTAATGGGCACAAATTTAACAAGCTCTGTGAAATATGGCATGAAATTCACAATTACTACCTGATGACTAATATTTGCTTTATAGAAGGAACTTATTCAAGCAGTTAGATTGCTTTTCTTTTTGCATGTCTGGGAAAAATGTGGTGATGCAGTACCATAATACAACCCGGTCTTGGACATTTATACCCAGCCGTGTTAGTGTTATAGTATAAACTAACAACAATTTATCTATACTGGAAGACACATGATGGTAACAGCTGCAGTTGTGCAAGCATCGGCTAAGTCATTCAAGATATAGAATTCTATAAAGCGTTATTAATGTAATTAAGACCTAACAAGTCAATTGAACAACTGAATGCTTGATATTTTATTATAGTAATATTGCAGCTCTTAAACACTGTCTTAAAAAATCTTGTCATTAATAGGCAGAATGGCTATGCAGCCATTAGCAATAAAAGTAAGAGAAGACCTTGATTATTGAACTTTTAGTAATCAGCTGAAATCCTGGCTCTTCACAAAGACTGCACCACAGTGAACTGATGTCAGTGAAAGATGTCTGTGTGATGTTATATATTCCTTCTCTACCAGAGTTGAGAGGAGCAGTGGTTCTTAACCTAGTCCTTGGGATATAGCTAGGCAGTCAGCTTTACAGGATAGCCGCTATAATTATGTATGAGAGATTTACATGCACTGCCTCATTATGTACAGATTCCTATCATCGTCCGGGATGGACGTCCAATCCCTGCTCAGGCCCTGGACGTGATTCCCTGCACAGCGTGCCCCATACTTACAGAGGGTGTGAGGAGGAGAGTGGGTGGAGTGGAGGCGGGCTGACTCATCAGAACTTACAGGGTCTATTCTGGTCATAGCCCTGTACGTCTGGTGGGGGGGGGGGGGAGGGTTGCAGATGGACTTGGGACTTATTCTAACTCAGCAGTGAAATAAGTCCCAAAGATGGTGGCAATCGGACCAGGTAGTCTTCCTCAAAGAAGGGAGCAGTGTCAGGTAAGGCCCCTCCTCCCGATCCCAGCCCTGGCAGACCCTGCTGAGGGATAGGCAGTGGCGAAAAGGCATCACATTCCATTTCAGCCAGACTATGCTCCTGCTGCGCATCCGAGTGAACCGGACATCATGACACCGGAACACCAGCAGGAGCATAGGGCAGGCTGGACAGGCAGGGCAATGGATGTCCCGCGCTGCTGAATTGGGACCAGCCTGGGCTGTCTAAGTGCCCAATTATGCAGCCATGGGAACATCTAGCTCCCACAGTTGCAGAATCGGTCCGCTTTAGGCCCGTCCATTTTTTGGATGGCTCGACAGCCCGGACGTTCCCCATGCAGAATTGCCCTCATTGTGACTATCTTGAAAACATGACTGACTAGGTATGTCCTGAGGACTGAATTGACAATCACTGACCTCAAGAGGCATAAACATAATTAAAGGCCATTTTATGCACAAAAGAGACCTCTTATAAAATTACCCAGGGGCTTCATGCATAAAAGTATGCATGGGGTCAAGAACATAAGAACATAAGAACATAAGATATGCCATACTGGGTCAGACCAAGGTCCATCAAGCCAGTGTCCTGTTTCCAACAGTGGTCAATTTAGGTCATACGTACCTAGCAGTATCTGCAAGAGACACAGGTTCCACAATGCTTGTATTAGGTCAAGCATTGATATCCTGGGTCCCTAGCATAATGGAATGGAGTGGAACGGGTAATCGATCTACGTTTACCCGTTCCACTCCATTCATTAATTTATAGACCTTTATCATATCTCCCCTCAGCCGTCTCTTTTCCAGGTTGAAGAGCCCTAACCTTTGTAGCCTCTCTTCATAGGAGTAGCCTTCCATCCCCTTTACCATTTTGGTGGCTCTTCTCTGTACCTTTTCTAATAACGCTATATCCTATTTAAGATATGGCGAACAGAATTGCACACAATATTCAAGGTGCGGTTGTACCATGGAACGATACATAGGCAATATAATATCCTTTGTTTTATTTTCCATTCCTTTCCTTATGATACCTAGAATTCTATTTGCTTTCTTGGCCACTTCTGCACACTGGGCGGAGGGTTTCAACATGTTATCCACGATGACTCCTAAATCTTTTTCCTGGGTGGTGGTTCCCAATGTGGACCCTTGCATTGTGTAACCATAGTGTGGATTGCTCTTTCATAGGTGCATAACTTTGCACTTGTCCAGATTAAACTTCATCTGCCATTTGGATGCCCAGTCTTCCAATTTATGCAGATCTTCTTGCAGTTTTCCATAGTCCTCTTGGGTTTTAACAAATTTAAAGTTTTGTGTCATCTGCAAATTTTATGACCTCACTAGTTATTCCCTTTTCCAGGTGATTTATGAATATGTCAAAAAGTAGCAAACCCAGCACAGATCCCTGGGGTACTCCACTATTCACCTTTTTCCATTGGGAAAATTGGCAATTTAGCCCTACCCTCTGCTTTCTATCTTTTAACCAGTTCCCAATCCACAATAGTACACTGCCTCCCATCCCATGACTTTTTAGTTTTGTCAAAGGTCTCTGATGAGGGACCTTGTCAAAGGCTTTCTGAAAGTCCAGATACACTATATCAACCAACTCACCTTTGTCTACCCGTTTATTCATAACTTCAAAAAAACATATCAGATTAGTAAGACAAGATCTTCCTTGTCTAAAGCCATGTTGGCTGTCTCCCATTAGGCCATGACTATCTACAACATGCTATGAAATTGTGTTCTTTATGATGATTTCTACCATTTTCCCTGGTACTGATGTCAGGCTCACAGGTCTGTAATTTCGCAGATCACCCCGGAACCCTTTTTAAAAATTGGCGTTACATTGGCGATCCTCCAATCTTCAGGTATTACAGATGATTTTAATGAAAGTTCACAGATTACTAATAGCAGGTCTGCAATCTCATATTTCAGTTCTTTTAACACTCTTGGATGTATACCATCCGGTCCAGGTGATTTGCTACTATTCAGTTTATCAAATAGTTGTAATACATCTTCCCGGTGTAGCGATATTTCTCTCAATTCCTCTGCAGTATCACGCTTTAAGAAAGATGGACAGAAGTCCAAAAAACTGCCAGCATGGTTTAAAGGTGAGGTCAGAGAGGCTGTTATTGCCAAAAAAGCATCTTTCAGGAAATGGAAAAAAGAGCCAAACGACGAAACCTGGAAATGGCACAAGCACTGGCAAGTCAAATGCAAGGCATTGATAAGGCAGGCAAAGAGAGAATTTGAGAAGAAGCTTGCTGCGGAAGCAAAAACGTGAAATAAAGACCTTTTCAAGTACATTCGTAGTGAAAAACTTGTGAGAGAGTCAGTTGGTCCATTAGATGATAAAGGGGTTAAAGGAGCACTAAGAAGCGACAAGGTGATAGCGGAGAGACTGAATGAATTCTTTGCTTCGGTCTTTACGGAGGAAGATGTAGGGATGTTACCCATGACTGAAGTGGTGTTTAAAGGTGCGGAAGAATTGAAGGAAATATCGATACATCGGGAAGATGTCTTACAACTATTAGATAAGCTGAAGAGTAGCAAATCACCTGGGCCGGATGGTATACATCCAAGGGTGTTGAAAGAACTAAAATATGAGATTGCAGACCTGCTGTCAGTAATCTGTGAACTATCATTAAAATCATCTCTAATACCTGAAGATTGGCGGATCGCCAATGTAACACCAATTTTTAAAAAGGGTTCCAGGGGTGATCCGGGAAACTACAGACCGGTGAGCCTGACGTCAGTACTGGGAAAATGGTAGAAACCATCATAAAGAATAAAATTACTCAGCATGTAGATAGTCACAACCTAATGGGAGACAGCCAACATGGCTTTAGACAAGGAAGATCTTGTCTTACTAATCTGTTATGTTTTTTTGAAGGAGTGAATAAACAGGTGGACAAAGGTGGGTTGGTTGATATTGTGTATCTGGACTTTCAGAAAGCCTTTGACAAGGTCCCTCATCAGAGACATTTGGCAAAACTAAAGAGTCATGGGATAGCAGGCAGTGTACTATTGTGGATCAGGAACTGGTTAAAAGATAGAAAGCAGAGGGTAGGGCTAAATGGCCAATTTTCCCAATGGAGAAAGGTGAATAGTGGTGTACCCCAGGGATCTGTGCTGGATCCGCTGCTTTTTGACATATTCATAAATGACCTGGAAAGTGGAATAACGAGTGAGGTTATCAAATTTGCAGATGACACAAAACTATTTAAAGTTGTTAAAACCCAAGAGGATTGTGAAAAATTGCAAGAGGATCTTGATAAATTGGAAGACTGGGCATCAAAATGGCAGATGAAATTTAATGTGGACACGTGCAAGGTTATGCACCTAGGGAAGAACAACCCAAACTATGGTTACACAATGCATGGTTCCACATTAGGAACCACCACCCAGGAAAAAGATTTAGGCGTCATTGTGGATACCATGTTAAAACCCTCGGCCCAGTGTGCAGCGGCGGCCAAGAGAGCAAATAGAATGCTAGGTATGATAAGGAAAGGAATGGAAAATAAAACAAAAGATATTATAATGCCTCTATATCGTTCAATGGTGAGACCGCACCTTGAATATTGTGTGCAATTCTGGTCGCTGTATCTTAAAAAGGATATAGCGATTTTAGAAAAGGTACAGAGAAGAGCCACCAAAATGGTAAAGGGGATGGAAGGATACTCCTATGAAGAAAGGCTAAAAAGGTTAGGGCTCTTTAACCTGGAAAAGAGACGGCTGAGGGGAGATATGATAGAAGTCTATAAATTAATGAACGGAGTGGAACGGGTAAACGTAGTTCGATTGTTTACCTTATCAGAATATAGAAAGACTAGGGGACATGCAATGAAGCTGCAGGGTAAACTATTTAAGACTAATAAAAGAAAATATTTTTTCACTCAACGTGTAATCAAACTCTGGAATTTGTTACCGGAGGATGTAGTAAAGGCTGTTAGTGTAGCTGGGTTTAAAAAAGGTTTGGACAAGTTCCTGGAGGAAATGTCCATAAACCATTATTAAGAAGGGATCCAGGATATCAATGCTTGAACCAGTACAAGCATTGTGGAACCTGTGTCCCTTGGGGAAACTGCTAGGTACGTATGACCTAGATTGGCCACTGTTGGAAACAGAATACTGGGCTTGATGGACCTTGGTCTGACCCAGTATGGCATATCTTATGTTCTTATGTTCTTTAAATACCACTTCAGTCTTGGGTAACATCCCTACATCTTCCTCAGTATCTCTCCGCTATAGCCTTGTCTCCTCTTACTGCCCTTTTTACCCCTCTATCATCTAATGGTCCAATTGACTCTCTCACAGGCCTTTTGCTACGAATGTACTTTCGTGTTTTTGCTTCCTTAGCAAGTCTGCAATCTCATATTTCAGTAACCGGGTAAGGCGGACCGGGTGATTCCACCCTGATTCCCCCCCCCCCACCCCCTTTTTCCCCTCGCTTATAAGAGGCACACTTAAACTTTCAAAGAAAACCATTACCACTCATTTGGAATTGAACTGGTCGCAGCTTTATTAACTTACAACAATCATAACTTTCCAATTAACAAATTAACATCTCCCCCCCCCCCACCAGCAGCGCGAGCCAGCACCCGCCATGTTATTAGCAAGGTGCCGCCGCTGCCGCTTCCCCCGGGTACAGGCCCCGACAAAATTGCCTCGCCCTCCCTCATCCGGCTTCGCCATATTATTAGCAAAAGCCGAGGGATTGTCCGGGCGGGGGTACCCCACCCCCGCCGTACTGCTTGCATCCGGCTCCGGACCCCGGAAACCTCCGGGATCCCGCCAACCCCGTCCAGCTGCAACACCCCCACTACACCCACCCAGACCTACTTGAAATCAGGGAGGGCGGGTGGGCGTCCGGCGGCTCCGGCATCCACCCAAAAGAGGCCGGAGCCACGCCGCGTCCCCGCACCTGCTCATGGGTCCTTCTTCCCATTGGCCGCGGCGCCGAGCAGTCACCCGCCGCCGCCAATGGGAAGATCTTATCCCCTCGCTCCGCTCCCCCCCGGGCTCACGCCGGCCCCGCTTCCGCCGGGGGAATGCGCGCAGCCGCCCCCCCGGTTAATGGCGGCCGCGAGCACATGGCTCCGCGGCCTTGCCGTAACCGGGTAAGGCGGACCGGGCGATTCCACCCTGAGTCCCCCAACAACCCCTTTTTCCCCTCGCTTATAAGAGGCACACTTAAACTTTCAAAGAAAACCATTACCACTCATTTGGAATTGAACTGGTCGCAGCTTTATTAACTTACAACAATCATAACTTTCCAATTAACAAATTAACATCTCCCCCCCCCCCCACCAGCAGCGCGAGCCAGCACCCGCCATGTTATTAGCAAGGTGCCGCCGCTGCCGCTTCCCCCGGGTACAGGCCCCGACAAAATTGCCTCGCCCTCCCTCATCCGGCTTCGCCATATTATTAGCAAAAGCCGAGGGATTGTCCGGGCGGGGGTACCCCACCCCCGCCGTACTGCTTGCATCCGGCTCCGGACCCCGGAAACCTCCGGGATCCCGCCACCGGCTCAGGACACCTCCGTCCTGAGCCGCCCCCCTTACAAAAAGCTGCGACCAGCCCGTCTCCTACGCAGAACCACTTCCAAGGCCTCCTGCCAATCGTTAAGCAGCAAGTCCAACCCTATCGGGGATAAATGCACCCCGTCCGACCTGAACAAACCTGCACAATCGACGTCCACCCATGGGTGCAAAATTTGGCGCCCCCCATTCTCAACGACCCATCTGCCTATTTGGCGATTGATTTTGGACAGCCCCCTGGACCAGCGCCGCTGAACCCTGCAAGCAGGCCTTGGAAGTATATCTGACCACACCAAGATTACCCCCGGGAACATCCCTAAAACCAGCCCCAAGTCCTTGTGCACCGCACGAATCAACTGGCGACAAGTCCAGGACGTCAAGTCGTTGCCTCCCAAATGAATCAACAGAACAGCAGGCTTCTCCCTCCGACTTCCGTGGTGCCGTAGCAAAGGCAGGAGCTGAATCCACCGCAGTCCGCGCTCTCCCAGCCATGTGACGGACACCGCAGAGACGTCCAGTCCAAGATTCGCGCCAATAGGACGTGTTGCTGCTCGCTGACCAGCCCAGTAAACAAACGAATGGCCAGTCACCCAACAGCGACACCGGTCATATCCCACATCTGCAACAAAAAGAAGATAGGTTAGGCACCCCCCCCACCACCCCTACAACCTCACATAGGTTTGGAAAGCCTGGGACCTCCAGCGACCGATACGCTTGATCTCCCTCTCCGGCAATCCCTCCGCTGCCGCACTGGTAGCCGCCCCGATCCGGAATGAATGAGGAGCAAACCGACCAGCGTCCTCCCCCAACGCCCGCAGAGACATCCGCAGAACCGCCGTAAACTGGAAGCGCGTCAGAACCCGCCCGTCTTCATGGACAAATAAATGACCCGCGCCCGAGGGCCGCACCCCTAAGTACGCTTGTAACAACCCGACCGGGCAAGTCAAGGCCCCGGACACTTGACTCAGGATTACCCAAACACCTTTGCCCAGCTGATCTGTTTTTGAACGCGCGACATGAATTCGAACTTGACCCGGTACCAACCGTACTTGGTGCAACTGCAAACCCCCAACCGCCGCACCTCTACCCGAGTCTGCCACCAATTCGCCCACTCGGAAGGCCCCGAAAAACGCTACGGCAAAAACCGCCCGAAATAAGCAACACTCGTAACTGGACGAGGCCACCTGAGGCAACACCACGCACAACCGCTCCAACAGTGCATGCGTGATCGGCTGCCTGGTATCCCCGACCGGCGGCGCCTCACGTTCCCATCCTTGCAAGAGCCGGGCCGTCAAAAAAACCCCCCTCCGCCCCGCGCCCCATCCCACTGCTTTCATGAAAAAGGAAAATCCCGCCAGATTCTTCCTAACCGTAGAACGCGACAAGCCCGCACCCTTTGCTGCCCAAACATACTGACCCAGTAGCCAATCCGATGCTGGGCCCCCTCTCCATCCCCGCTCCGACAGGAAGGACCTCACACCGCTGTAGCCTCTTCGGTAGGCCTCCCACGTCGCTGCCGACACAGAGTTTTTCAACAAGTCGATCATGCTTGCAGGCCAATCTGCCATAAAGTCTCCGGGACCGAGGCCCCCGCTCTTCGGCAGCCGGCGCCAAGGTCCGAAACAGCTCCCACTTGAAACGGGAAAGAGCATCGGCAATAGTGTTAATACTCCCCGGAATGTGGCGAGCCTTAAGCACCACATTCAAACGTAAACAGGACAAAACCACCTGCCGCATCAATTCTGCGACCTGCCTGCACCTTGGGGTATAATTATTCACGACACTCACCACGGACTCGTTGTCGCACCTCCATAATATCTGGCGATTCCGCAGCCTCCCCGGCCATATGGACAACACCACCAGGATTGGGAACAACTCTAGGAAGGTGATATTACTGGTAAGGCCGGCTTCGCGCCAGGACGGAGGCCATTCCGCCGCACACCACGAGCCCCCAAAGTAAATCCCCAAACCGGCCCCGCCGGCAGCATCTGTATATAAATGTAACTCCTCACTCGACACGACCGGCTCCCGCAACACCGATACACCGTTAAATTCCCTCAAAAACTCATCCCATACGCCCAAGTCCGCTCTTATATTCCGGGACACCCTAACCCGATGATGAGGTTTACGCACCCCCGCCGTAGCCAACGACAGGCGGCGGAGGAATACCCGTCCCATGGGAATGACCCGACATGCAAAATTGAGTGAGCCAATAAGCGCCTGCATATCCCGCAGCGACAGCTTCGTGGCTAACATCGCATTCGCAATCAAAACCCGCAGCTTCTCGACCTTGTCTACCGGTAATCTCGCCACCATGAAAAGCGAATCTAGTTCCACCCCCAGAAAAGTAAGACGCGTAGCTGGCCCCTCCGTCTTCCCCACTGCCAACGGTACTCCCCATTCCTGTGCCAATTGGTTGAAATCATCCAATAAATCCCGGCACTGCCTGGACTGCGCCGACCCTACGAAAAGGAAGTCATCCAAGTAGTGCACCATTTGCCTACAACCCGAACGCTGAACCACGGCCCAGTGCAGGAATGAACTGAAACGCTCGAAATACGAGCAGGATATTGCGCAACCCATAGGCATGCATTTGTCGAAGTAAAAGTGCCCCTCGAAGCGAAAACCCAACAAATGAAACGCCGAAGGGTGCACCGGCAGCAAACGGAAGGCTGACTCGATATCGGCCTTAGCCATCAGGCACCCGGGCCCACAATCCCTTACTAATGCAACCGCCTCATCAAACGATGCGTAACGCACCGAACACAAATCCTTCGGGATATGATCATTCACAGAAGTACCCTCCGGGAAGGAAAGATTGTGGATTAGTCTATATTTACCTCGCTCTTTCTTCGGGATTATGCCCAAGGGGGAAACCACAAAGTCCTCGAAGGGCTGAACCTGAAAAGGGCCAGCTACCCGCCCCAGCGAAATTTCCCCAGCCAGCTTGTCTCTCACAATACTAGCAAAACGACGCACCGACGGTGAATTCCTCGCTACACCCGCGGCCACTCTCCCAATAATAGGAATCCGAAACCCCCCCTCGAATCCCTGTCCCAAAACGTTACCGTCCGCCCTCCGGGGATACCGAGCTAACCACGGACGAAGAGCCTGAACCTGAATGGGAGTAGGCGCGAGGCTCATTGCAGACCTATTGTTTCGCGGTGGGGGCGTTGGAACCCGTAGGGCCACGTTTGACACATTTGAGGGCGGAATGAGGTCCTCCGCAGACAGAGCAGGCGTGTCAGAATTTACAGTCCGGAAAGGGGCAGGTAGACTTGTTGAAACGCCAACATACGTCGCCCGTGCCCCCTCCCCCCGCCGGTCTCTGCACCGCCGGGGACATGCTCCCGCGAAAGGGCTTCCCGGACCCCGCCGCGCTGACCAAGCCTCCTCTACCCACGTTCCCCCCTCCCGGTTTGACCGCCATCTGTGTCAGCCACAGGTTGATATCTTGGGTACCCCACGATAACAACCGGTTCTCCTCCATCTTGTCCCGAAACTTTTCATCGTAGTTGAGCCAGGCCCAACTGTCATGGGTTTTGAGACGCTTCTAAGATGGAGTCCGCGTACGCCAACAACATCCCATACTGCTCCGGATGCACGCACCCCCACACACTGGCGAGCCGGAGAAAGGCCCTCGCCCAATTCACTACATTCCTTGCGACTCTCCGCACCCGACCGGCTTTTTCGTCTTCTTTCCTCTTTCGTCTACTATCCCCCGACCGCTTCCTACCCTCCAGCAACCGGAAAATGTCAATATAGCGCCGCTTCTGTATCTTCTTCCGCAATTTCTTCGGTACGCCCTCCCACAACTCCGAGAACGCCGCCACTGTGGGAATTGCGCCGATAGAGCTGCGTTCGCTGGCCCCCCTCCCAGATGCCTGACTCTGCCGCCCCTCTCGCGATGCCGAGCTAGACGACGAGTCCGTGGACGACGTGAACGACGAATCCGATCGCCGGTGCCTATGACACGCCCGCCGTCGCTTTTGACTTCTCTTGACCCGATCCCCACCCGCCGTCTCAGTACCCTGCCCATGCTCCTCCCCGTGGTCAACTGCCAACTCACCCGCAGCACTCGCCGCTGTTCCAGCCGGTACTCCGAGCTCGGGACGCTCCGCCGCCGTCGATACCGCTGCCTCCGTCGCAACAGACGGACCGCCGTCCGCCTGACCGCTAGTGCCGTCACTGGGCCGAAACCCGCTCCATCGAGGATTCCCCGCACACTGCCACACTGGAGGTACCTGTGGAGAGAAGAAAGGGAGAGGCGCCGAGACACCCGCCCCACCCCAGGGAGACTGCCACGCCCCGAGCCACTCCGCCCTCGAGGAACCCTGTCCTCCGCTCTGCCACCGCTCCCACGAGGGGGACGGGCCGCCCCCCGCCTCCTGAGGCCATCCCCATCTGCCCGCAAACCCCCACCTATCTGTACCGTCCAGGGGTGGCGGCCCCCCATCCGGCCGGTACTCTGGTGGCCCAGCGGTTCCGTGTCCCAGCCTCCCCCCCACAGGCTCCCCATTCCCGCCAACCTGACCATCCCGAGGGACCCCAGCTCCCCACCCGACCCTGCCGCCCCCCTTCCCCTTCCATCCCCCTCCGCGATGGTCCTCCTGCCCCCCCTCTGCCCCCCCCCCGCCCCCTATTTCCCCTGGCGGACTCCCCCGCTGGCTGCCCCCTGCCCTGAACTGACCCAGCAGTTTGAGGAGTTCTGCCCTTAGCCCCCCCCCGCGCTGCCTTTCCATGCCCTGCTGGACCCCGTGCCCTGCTAGCCAAACGCTCCGCGCGGGCCCCGGACTCCCTCCGCCCCTCCACCGGGGCTCCCACCCCACTTGCCTCACTGCTGCTCGCAGCCCGCTTGCCCCCTGATTTATTCTTGGGCATCTTTCCCGGGATAGCCTGCCCTCTTCGTTTATGTGTCCTTTTATTTTTTGGTTTCCTTTGTTTTTTTTTTTTTTTTTTTTTTAACTGTCAGCCCCAGAAACCCCCCCCCCACGAGTGCCTAAGCACCAACGGCACCCTTCAAACCCCCTGCCGCCCTCGTCAAGCCTCCCCGGAGATTCCTGGCTCTTGTGTTTTTTACACTGCCTGGAAGCTTGCACCAGGAAGGCGGCGGCAAGGACTCCTCGCGCAGCCACTCACTCCCGAACGGGACTGAAGCTGCACGGAGGCAGGGCTGCTATGCTGCTATGCGCCCGAAAATAAACCCCTGCTATGCTGCTATGCGCCCGAAAATAAACCCCCCCTTCAACGCGCCGCAGGCCCCCAAAAGCTCCTCCGAATACCTGAGACACGTCCGGCGGCTCCGGCATCCACCCAAAAGAGGCCGGAGCCATGCCGCGTCCCCGCACCTGCTCATGGGTCCTTCTTCCCATTGGCCGCGGCGCCGAGCAGTCACCCGCCGCCGCCAATGGGAAGATCTTATCCCCTCGCTCCGCCCCCCCCGGGCTCACGCCGGCCCCGCTTCCGCCGGGGGAATGCGCGCAGCCGCCCCCCCGGTTAATGGCGGCCGCGAGCACATGGCTCCGCGGCCTTGCCGTTCTTTCAACACCCTTTAATGTTTACCATCCGGCCCAGGTGATTTGCTACTCTTCAGTTTATCTAATAGTTGTAATATATCTTCCCGATGTATCGATATTTCCTTCAGTTCTTCCACACCTTTAAATACCACTTCAGTCATGGGTAACATCCCTACATCTTTCTCAGTAAAGACCGAAGTAAAGAATTCATTCAGTCTCTCCGCTATCACCTTGTCGCCTCTTAGTGCCCTTTAACTCCTCTATCATCTAATGGACCAACTGACTCTCTCACAGGTGTTTTGCTACAAATGTACTTGAAAAAATCTTTATTTTGGGTTTTTGCTTCCACAGCAAGCTTCTTCTCAAATTCTCGCTTTGCCTGCCTTATCAATGCTTTGCATTTAACTTGCCAGTGCTTGTGCTGTTTCCAGTTTTCGTCGTTTGGCTCTTTTTTCCATTTCCTGAAATATGCTTTTTTGGCAGCAACAGTCTCTATGACCTCACCTTTAAACTATGCTGGCAGTTTTTTGGACTTTCTTCCACTTTTCTCAATGTGTGGAATACAGCTGGTCTGGGCTTCCAGGATAGTATTTTTAAACAACGCCCAAGCTTGATGTAAGTCTTTAACCTTTGCAACTACTCCTTTTAGCTTTTTCTTAACTATATTCCTCATTTTATCATAGTCTCCCTTTCGAAAGTTAAAAGGTAGTACTGTGGATTTCTTTACTATCCCTCCTCCACTAATTAAATCAAACACAATCATGCTATGATCACTATTGCCAAGTGGTCCCAACACCCTTATTTCTTGCACCAGATCTGGTGTTCCACTAAGGACTAGGTCCAGTATGGCTTCCCCTCTGGTCAGTTCCTGAACCAGCTGCTCCAAGAAGCAGTCATTTATTTCATCTAGAAACTTTATCTCCCTAGCATGTCCTGCTGTGACACTGACCCAGTCGATACTGGTGTAATTGAAATCACCCATTATTATTACTCTGCTGTGACTTTTGTTAGCTTCCTTGATTTCTTTGAGCATTTCATCATCCGTTTGTTAATTCTGGCAAGGCGGTCGATAGCTAGTACAACCCCACTGCCATCACCTTCCCCTTCATACATGGAATTTCAATCCATAGAGATTCTACAGCAAATTTTGTTTCCTGCAAAACTTTAATCCTTTATGACTCAATGCCCTCTCTAACATTGAGCGCAACCCCTCCACCAATTTGATTAGTTCTATCATTATGATATAGTTTGTACCCAGGTATCACAGTGTCCCACTGGTTATCCTCCTTCCACCATGTCTCTGAGATTGCAATCATATCTAACCTCTCATTTAGTGCTATATATTCTAACTCTCCCATCTTATTGTTTAGACTTCTAGCATTTGCATACAAGCATTTTAGAGACTGTATATTATTAATATTAATCTGGCTATTGGTAGGCACGGGTAATTTGGAATCTTTAAGCTCTGTCTCCTCCATACTCGAGGGCATTTGGGCTACTTTACTCTTTTTTGGAACCTCACTGCTTTTGGTAGTATCCTTCAAGGATACCTTCTTCCGAACCATACGCTCTTGGGCGACTGTCGGCTTTCCCCTATTTTCTGGTTTAAAAGCTTCTCTATCTCCTTTTTAAAGGTTAATGCCAGCAGTCTGGTTCTATCCTGGTTAAGGTGAAGCCCATCCCTTCGGAAGAGCCCCTCCTTTCCTCAGAATGTTCCCCAGTTCCTAACAAATCCAAAACCCTCATCCTTGCACCATCGTCTCATCCACGCATTGAGACTCCGGAGCTCTGCCTGCCTTTTGGGTCCTGCAAGTGGAACGGGAAGCATTTTGGAGAACGCTACCCTGGAAGTTCTGGATTTCAACTTCCTACCTAAAAGCTTAAATTTAGCCTCCGGAACCTCCCTACCACATTGTTCTATGTCATTGGTACCGACATGTACCAAGACAGCAGACTCCTCCCCAGCACTATCTAAGATCTTATCTAGGTGGTGCATGAGGTCCGCTACCTTCGCACCAGGCAGGCATGTTACCAGGCGATCCTCATGTCCACCAGCCACCCAGCTATCTACATGCCTAATGATTGAATCACCAAGTATAACAGCTGTCCTAACCCTTCCCTCATGGGCACATGGCCCTTGAGAAACGTCCTCAGTGCAAGAGGGTTTTACATCACCTGGAGGACAGGTCCTAGTTACAGGATCACTTCCTGCCACACCAGGGTGATGCTCTCCTGTCACGTGACCTCTCTCCTCCATGGCAACAGGGATGCTGCCAGCCTGGAGTTGGGACTTCAGGACTATATCCCTGTAGGTTTCGTCTATGTACCTCTCTGTCTTTCTTATGTTTTCCAAGTCTGCTACTCTAGCCTCTAGAGAATGGACTTGTTCCCTGAGAGCAAAAAGCTCCTTGCACCTAGTGCACACGTAAGACCTTTCACCAACTGGGAGAAAATCATACATGTGACACTCAATGCAAAAGACTGGAAAGCCCCCATCTCGCTGCTGGACTGTTGTCTGCATCTTAGTTTAAAGCTTGTGTTTAGGTCTTTAAATTCTGTACTTGCTAAGGGTTGGTGTAGATACTTATACTAATAAAAGTGTATCTAATACCTCTAATATACCTTGTTCACCTGAAGCTTAATTAATCTCAGGTCCTCAGTGTATGACTAATTTGAATAAAGAGCTGCACCTGAGAGCAGCCCCTTTCCTCTACGTCGTGTAAGTACCTATAAAGCTACAATTACCCCAGGGGCGGGTGGGTGTTGGGGAGGGAGGAAGGGAAATAAGACCTATTAAGAAAGTGTGCATGTTCACGTGACCCTTGTGTAGGGATGTTTTCGGGCGGAGTTTGGGTGGAGTACAGATGAGAATCATGACTTACAAACATTCTTTATAAAATATCTATGAACACATGAAATTTACATGCAGAAATTTATAACTGCCCCCAAGCAGATGTAAATGTCTATGGCTTCAATCCAGGTGCCTCTGTTTCTTTATAATTTAGGCTTAAAATAGGTGCCTATTTGGCCTTCACACAGGCCCGGCCCGTCGATTGAGCAAGAATGTTGTTTCACAGGGCCCCACATTTCAGGGGACCTGCGCAAACAACATTCTGCATAAAAACTAAAAAAAAACCCTAGCTGCTGCCGCTGCCGCCGTGGCAGCGGCACAATCAAGTGTCCTGTGGCCCCACGGCCCCCGAAGCCTGCCCGGCAGAGCCCGCCCAGCATCAGCTCCAAAAGCGGCGGCTTTCAGAGCCGCGAAGAGAGAATTTCTCTCTCGCGGCTCTGTTAAGCCTGCTGGCACTGATGGGAAACAGTCATTTCCTGTTTCCCATCAGCCCTGGTGGGTTTAACAGAGCCGCAAGAGGGAAACACTCCCCTTGCGGCTTGAAAAGCCCACCGCTGATGGAGCTGATGCCGGGAGTGCTCTGGCAGGCAGGAGGGGGGGCTGCGGGGCAGCGGGACACTTGATTCTGCCACTGCCATGGCTGCAGCATTAGCAGCAGCTGCAGACAGGGTTTTTTTTTGTTTTAAATTTACCTGGGCTGATGGGGGGGAGGGGGGTTATAACTGGTAATGGGGGGTTAGGACTGGTAATGGGGGGCTAAGACTGAAAATGGGGTGATGGGGGTAGGACTGGAGGTGGGCTGATGGGGGGTAGGACGGGTAATGGCTCATGGGGGGCTAAGACTGAAAATGGGGTAATGGGGGTTTAGGACTGGTAATGGACTATGGGGGGCTAGGACTGGAAATGGACTGATGGGGGTTAGGACTGGAGGTGGGCTGATGGGGGGTTAGGACTGGTAATGTGCTATGGGGGGGCTAAGACTGAAAATGGGGTAATGGGGGATTAGGACTGGAAGTGGGCGGATGGGGGTTAGGAATGGTAATGGGCTATGGGGGCTAGGACTGGAAATGGGCTGATGGATAGGACTGGAGGTGGGCTGATGGGTGGGTTAGGATGTAATGGGCTGTGGGGGGGCTAAGACTATAAATGGGCTGATGGGGGTCTAGGACTGGAAATGGGCTTTGGGGGTGCTAGGACTGGAAATGGGCTGAGTGGAAGGGGGACTTGAACTGCAAATAGCTGATGGGAATGGGGGTTTGGAATGGAAATGGGCTGAGTGGAAGGGGGGCTTGAATTGCAAATAGCTGATGGGGCGGGGGGCTTGGAATTGAAATAAGCTGTGAGGGGAGGGAGCTAGGACTGCAAATGGGCTGAGTGGGGGGAGAGCTAGGACATGAAATGGGCTGATGGAGGGGCTAGAATAGGACTGGAAATGGGCTATTGGGGGTGCTAATATTGGAAATGGGCTGTGGTGGGGGCTTGGATTGAAATGGACTCATGGAGGGGCTAGAACTGGAAGTAGGCTCATGGGGGGCTTGGAATGGAAATGGTCTGAGTGGAGGGGAGCTAGGATTTGACATGGGCTGATGGTGGGGCTAGGAAAGGACTGTAAATGGGCAGATGGGGGGCTGGGATTGGAAATGAGCTGATGGAGGGACTCGAATAGGATTGGAAATAGATGGGGGAGCTAGGATTAGAAATGCGCTGATGGTGGGGCTAGAATAGGATTGGAAATGGACTGATGAGGGGGGCTAGGAATGGAAATGGGCTGATGGGGCTAGGATAGGATTGGAAATGGACTGATGAGGGGGGCTAGGACTGGAAATGGGCTGATGCGGGGACTAGAAGGGAGTGGATGTTGGGTGGGGCTAGAACTAAAAGGGAGCTGATGTTGGTGAAGGATTACAATAGGATGGGTCTTGGAGAGTGAAATGGAGAGGGGAAAAATATTTTGTGTGGGAGGGAAGAAAAATCTACAATTAGCCGGGTATTGGGAGAGTAAGTGGGGATTGAGGATGGAGGGGTAAAATTTGAGTGGATGAAATAGGAATGAGGAAAGAGCAAAAGAAGAAAGATTAGTATGTTAAAGCAGATGTAGAGAGAGAATGGAAAAAAACCTAGAAGAGAGTAGAAAGGGCAAATGGACAGCAGACGATGGAGAGTTAGCAGAAGACATGAAGAAACCAAAAGAAAGTGGCTGGAGCAATTGCAACTGAGAAAAAGGCACAAAAGGTAGAAAAATATCTCTTTATTTTGAATTTATTAACTGGAATATGTCAGCTCTGGGAAAAATGCATCATTAACATTTGCGCTCAAGAGGAAATTAATTTATAGTTTTATTTCTACAGTGTTGTTGTACATTCCAAGTTTGACTTTTGGGGTTTACAGTTTAATTATTGTCTTCCTGTTTCTAAATTGTGATTCCTTGTTTGGTGATGGTTTATGTTGTGCATGTGTAACTGAGCTGAGGTATTCTGTTTATGTAATTCCTATTTGACATTGCCACTTATTCTCTTTCCCCAGTAGGTCATGTATTGTTATTCTCTGAAATGTATTGTTTTAATATTTGCAATGTTGCCTTTTGGTAGATAGAGTATGGTGCTTTGTGAGTCCTGGTAGTGCTGTTATGATATGGCGGGTTTGTTATGGGTTCTAAATGGGCAGTGTTTGTAGTAGTTCCTAATGTGCCTGGCGGTTGGTACTGGATTATAGTAATGTAGAAATCTTTTCATCTTTCTTTATCTATACACTCATTAAGAGGCATGTTTACTAAAAATTAGTGTATGGTAACAGTATGCAAAAATTTATGCAATCCATTATGTAAATGAGCCCCCACACCAAGTCTCCGCACATGGCCCCGCACCCCTCTTGGGCTGCCCCTGCCTTCACATATAGGTGAGGTGGCCTGTTATAAAATTACTCTCACTAGGTGTAGCAGAGGGCCAATTGTAGGGAAACATTGATCACTGCACATTCTCAGGTTTTTTAGTGATTAGAAATTGGGGTACAATGAATGGAAGGTGAAGGTGAAGATTGATTTGTGTTGAGTAGGGATGAGGGACTTGTAATGAGTTGGTTTCAAGTTTAAAACGCAGACGGGGGAGAGATGGGATTATTGTTTTTATGATTAGAGCAAGGTTTCTCAACCAAGTCCTCAGGATACACCTAGCCAGTCAGGTTTTCATGATAACTACAATGAATATGTATGAGAGAGATTTGCATACAATCGAGGCAGTATATGTAAATGTCTCTCCTGCATATTCATTGTGGTTATCTTGAAAACCTGACTAGCTAGGTGTGTCCCGAGGACTGGGATGACAATGACTAGATTAGAGACACATATTTTTATATTATATAAACAGGCACAGCATTAATTTTGGGTTGGAAGGGTATGGATTATTGTGTTGAGTATAGGGGAAAAGGCTAGATTGCTGGTAGGCGAGTGCATTTATGAGCACATATTCAGTTTGTTTGAGTGTCTAAAAATCTTAAGTGTGCACAAAGTACCTGCATACCTAAGGATTAATTCTCATACACTTGATTTGCACACTTAGGGGGGGTCTTTTACTAACGGGCACTAGCTGGCAGGGCAAACAGAAATTGCACACAATATTCAAGGTGCGGTCACAGCATGGAGCGATACAGAGGAATTATAATATCCTTTGTTTAAATCTATATTCCTTTCTTTATGATTCCCAGCATTCTGTTTGCTTTCTTGGTCACTGCTACACACTGGGCAGAGGGCTTCAAGGTATTATCCATGATGATGCCAAAATCCTTTTCCTGGGTGATGGTTCCTAATGTGGAACCTTGCATCATCACCATATCTTTAAAAGGACATCACAGAATTAGAAAAGGTACAGAGAAGAGAGACCAAAATGGTAAAGGGGATGGAAGAATACCCCTACAAGGAAAGGCTTAAAAGGTTAGGGATCTTCAACTTGGAAAAGAGACAGCTGAGGGGAGATATGATAGAGGTCTATAAAACAATGAACATTGTGGAACAGGCAAATGTAGATCGGTTGTTAGTCCTTCAGAAAGTAGAAAAATTAGGGGACTCGCAATGAAGCTACAATATAGTCTATTTAAGACTAATCAGAGTAAATATTTTTTCACTCAAGGCGTAATCAAACCTTGGAATTCATTACCAGAGGATGTAGTAAAAGCTTTTAGTATTGCTGGGTTTAAAAGAGGGTTGGACTAGCTCCTGGAGGAAAAGTCCATAAACCATTATTAAAGAAGACTGGGTCACTTGTTTACCCCTGGGACATGCAACATGACATCTGTATACCTTTTGGGAACCTGACAGGTACTTGTGACCTAGATTGGTCACTGTTGGAAACAGGATACTGGGCTTGATGGGCCCTTGGTCTGATCCAGTGTGGCATATCTTTTGTTCCTGAGTTCGATAACAGCTAATTGCATTGGGACACATGGTTTTCACTATAAAATTTTGTATTTGAATTTTACTATCAGTTAACGCTATACTGAATCATTGTTCACATTATTAGTGTATTATTCTGAATTTGTATTACATTGTACTCTGCACTGATGAAATCTTAAACTAACATAATGGATGGGAAATATGAAGGACCAGCCATGTCCCATAAAGAGCAGAAGAAGACAATGGCTACAGTCAGAACCAGAGCCAAAGGCAATGCAAGAAACATAACCAGTGGCATGCCGGACTGGCTTCAAGCTTCCTCTACTTCCCCTCTGTCCCCCCCCCCCCCCGCCCTCCTTTTTTCCTCCCCTGACCCACATGCCAACAACGAGGCCCGGTCCATCATTTCATAACTTGGTTTTATTAGTGGATCTCAAAGGCCACAGCATCTGGATATACAGTTATTGCATTGCTAATAGTTCCGTCAAACAAACATAAGTTTTACAAGATTAAGTGAACATTCATTAACCATCAGTACACACTCTGTATACAATAACCAACATAACAAATATCATAATAAATATCATAGGTTGATGTGGAGGGGTACCACAGTCTTTATTGCTTGGTCGGTGACCCTGACCCACTCCCTGGCCAGTGTCCCGCCTCCTTTTCCGGTCACCAACCGCTTTGTGGCCCGTTTCACCATGCTCTGGTAACCAAGGCCAGGCACTCCTGGCCCCTGGTACCTAACCTCCCTCTAGAGGGAGGAGGTAAGTATGACTCCAAGTTTGTGAGCCGAGGAAACAGGGAGTAGTAATGTTTTATTCATAGAGATTAAGAAAGGAGGAAAGAGGAACTGGGTTTAGGGGGAAAAATAAGAAGCTCAGTTTTGGGCATGTTGAATTTAAAATGTCATTGAGAGACACAGGCAGCAATGTCAGAAAAGCAGGCAAAGATCTGGGCCTGGTTTGCTGGAGATATTTGAAGTGCAGAGAGGTAGATCTGAACGTCATCAGCATAAAAATGCTACTGAAAACCATGGGCGGCGATGAGTGCACCAAGGGACTGGGTATAGAGAGAAAAGATTATTTTGGGGGATTTTGAGTGACGTTTTCCCTTTTGATTTTCTTACTGTGTTTAATCATCTTTTGTCCTATACATACTTATTTTGGGGGATCACCAAAAAAGATGTGTTATCTAAAGACCAACATAGCTACTGGAACTAGTCAGAGTAATACATTTCACCGGTGGTGTTTAAATTGCTTTATAAGTATTTTTATACAAAGCTGTTCATTTCAGTTTTTGAAATTGCAGATGTTCTTCTGAATTCAATGGAACTGTTTCTGTTTGCTGTAATCTGCCCCCACCTGCTACTCACAAGTAAAGGAGCTTGGATGATGAAAGCTTGAAAAAACATTTCCCAGAGTATTGCAATTCTCAAAACAGTTTTTTTCAAAATCATTTTATTTATAATGTCATTTTTTATGATTATTCCAAGAAAACAAATTAAAAATGAAAAATAGCAAAGTATATGCAGCTAATAGAAACCAAGTAAAAACAAATATATAAAACAAGAGGAAAAATATTAGATGGTACTATTATTGCAGCTCCACTGACAGGAAACAGATTCAAATCACAAATGAAATTAAACACTACTAGCTGATGGCTGGTTGAGAGGGGGAATCCCAAATTGGCCTGACTGTCTCTATTTATTTAGCTGTATTTATATTCTGCTTTTCACTGGGTCAAAGTGGTCAATTGGGGGATACATTTAACATGAGGGGATATGACACACATATGTTAATACTTACAGGGAACATGGGCAATGGAGGGTTAAGTGGCTTGCCCAAGACCACAAGGAGTGCCTATAGGACTAGAAATCCCAGTCCCTCTGGCCTGAGATTGCTCTCCCCAGGTGGGACTTGAACCCCTGGCCCTCTGGCCTGAAGTACCTTGTCCTAACCACCAGACCACTCCTCCCTCTAGATGCTGGTACACTGAATTCTCTTCACCAGACACATATTTTCTTCTTTCCTCTTCTTTTGTAGTCATTTGGATTTCCCAAGATGAAAAAAAGCCAAAGTTGTCCACCAGTGTCTTGCCTAATTCTCACCAGACCTTGGTCAGGCAGTTTACATCTCTGGATCTCAGAATCAAGTCCTTAGAGAAATCTGTGCCAGGAAGACTCAAGGTGCATTCCTCAAGCTGGAGTCTAATATTTGAGTCATGAACCTTGAATGTTTCTGCTAGTTCCCATGATGTGAAGGGCTGATGTTATAGCTACTGTGCAAGCCCCGGTCATGTCAAAAGCACTAATATGACAGAAGTGCCGGCCAGAATTTTCCTGTTTCTGCCTGCCTGGTAAGAAAAGAAATATTGCAAGTGCCAGGCAGACTGATGAGTAATTTGACTTTGACTTCAGGCATAATATCTTAACACCTGATAGATAACTGAACAGTTAAATTTATTAAAAATAGAGAGATGGTTCTTGAGTAATAAGGTCTGAGCATTTGAGGAATAAAACAGACACTGAGGGATGACAAGGCCATTCAAGAGAGGCTGGTGGGGGAGGTAGTTACTAAAATGTGTTAAAGGAATAAGGCATAATTTTTCTCTCTTAGGGGGTCTTTTGCTTATGGATGCTACCTAGCAGGGTGTGTTCTGGCATTCACTAAAGGCACACAGGGGCATGTATTGCCAGGTGGCACAGGACCATGACGGACAGTGCAGGATGATTCCCGTGCTATGTGCGTAACCCCCGTTAGAGGTGCAAGAGGGTGGGGTAGAGTCAGTGATTGGCCATGGTGAGCTTGGTGAAGTTAGTGCTGTATTAACACCTTGTGCTAACTGCAATAGCGTGGGTGTACCTAACACTACCTCATTTGCTGGTGTTAGGTGCACCCAAGCTAATGCAGCACGTGCTATGAGACAGGCTCCACATTCGCTGGCAGGGAAATGCTTTCCAGGCACCTGAGAGTTAACACAGCGGTGTTGCACGTGACGCGCCATAGTTTTGGTGCTAGTCACATGTTAGATGGAACACCTTAGAGCTCGTTAGTAAAAGGCCCTCTTAATGTGCATTAAAGGGTACAGTCATGTGTTCTATAATAATGAGATGCAAAGCGCTTCATTATTCTATATATCAAATAATGCACCTTGCACTGAACTTCACAAGCTATATTATTCCAGGAAGAATAATGGCAGCACTAAGTTGTTATTTTTCTACCTGAGAGCATTGAATTGCTAACATGTGGCCTGATGTTCCTCGGTGCCATCTTAGAGGGGCTGGCACATTATGAAAAGAAGTCTGGTTCAGAGATCCCATCCTTCCCTCTCCCTCTCCCTCCAGGTAAAGATAATCCCCCCCCCCCCCCCACACACACACACCAAAGATAACTCCCAGATACCAAATCATGTTTCACTTTGTTTAAGAGAGAATCTGAATTTTTTTCTCCCAATGTTTAGCGCAGTGAGGAAAGTTAAGGCTGAGGACATTTTCTGTGGTGGTCCCTAACTCGTGGAGCAAGCTTCTTTTATGATATTTGGCAAAAAATTTGCATACCTTTGTTTTTACAAATAATGGAAGATTTGCTCTTTCCTTGAAGCAAGTTTGTTTTAGTTTGGACTTAATTTTAAGAAGTACATGTGGCTTCATGGACCTGTTTTTGAGTCGGTACATATAAATGAACAATATTGGGCCCACTAACTAGATAAACCCCACTGAGAGGGATATTCAGCGGCACTAACTGGACAACACCAGTGAATATTTCCTTTAACTGCTACAGAACTGTCCGGACATTGGCAGGGTGATCCATGGTCAGGGCAAGGACAGTCCAAGCACTTATCAGTCCACTAATTGGATAATTGACAGCATAAAGTTAGGTCATTGCATAGTTGTCCTAACTTTATGCTTTTCGGCTGAATATCTCCACTGTCCAGATAGCTGCACCAGTTAATGTTGGAAATGGATATTCAGCTCCAGAGGATATCTGGATTCTAGTACTGAATATCCAGTTTCAGTTTTGTCCATAGCCGTGAGGTGCTTTAAAACCACTGACCACCGTGGGTTGAATATTGGGCACTTATAAGGGCTATTTTAGAAGCATCCACATGACTAAGAAGCAGCATTTACATGTACAGACTGGCATACCAGTGCAAATGCCATTTTATAACAGGGGCTTTTTAAATGTGAGGATGCTTATTATGTTTAAAATTCCTGGAGCCATGGCAAAGTGGGGAGAAGGAATGATTTGAGTGGGCCTACACTATAAATGTGGATTCAATTTTCACATAGGGAGTCCATGTCTATACAAAAAATTATAGACTTTGGTATTTGCACTGCCCCGAGGCATATGTAAGTGCTTGATGGCAGGGGCAACTGTAATGTCAAGGTCTTTACCTTCTGACCTCACTCTCCTCCCCAGTGCTATCCTGGACTGCTATCTCCCCTTGACCTCTGAACATATCCAATGCCTCCTCTCAGTCCATACCTCATCAGATCCTCCTACCCTTCTCAAAGCATCTAATCCTCCCTACTCTCCAAATCAGCCAATCCCCTTGCCCCCCTTCAAACCCTCCACAAGAAAAGTCCTCCATGGAAGAAACTCCCCTATCTGACTCTTTCCATCAACAACATTCCCTCTCCGAAGTCGCTCTCGGCATTCTTTCCATCCTCATCCCCCTGATTCCCCTCCTCAAGCTTACTGGGGAGAGTTGAATCCCTGGTATCTAGAGTGAGCAGGAACAATGTCTACTTACTCCTGATTTTCATAAGATGGGTTCCAAGATGGTGCCAATGATCCCTAGTGATGCCAGTCTTCTTTTGACAGTGTGTTTTCGAAAAATGTATGCATTTATTTCAATGGTTTTGATAGACTTTAACCCTAAAATATATTAGTTCTTGCTGCAAATGCCATAAAATACATAGGCTAATACTCTATTCTTATATTTCTTTTACAAAAGGTTCCATGTTTAGCAAGACTTTGGTATAATAGGGTGTTGAGTGCAAGGCTCGTCTTATGTCTCCTCAGCTTAAGGGGTACCCAGCTCAGCTGCCATGCAACAAAAAGCTACAACCAACTGCAGTTGTCAAATCCTGTATAAATGTAGTAAATGCTTTGAGGCAAACACATGAAATGGAGACACCTATAGATATGCAATTGTGGAAGTAAACCTCTCCTCTAACTTAAAACCTAGCTGTCAGATGATTAAGCATGTACTGGAAGCAAGCAAAAAGCCAACTCAATATCGGCCTTCACTATCAGAGCACTTGGACCCAAAAAAAGCAACATATCCACTGCCAGTTCAAAAGAGGCTTACTGCATGGAACAGAAGGTCAGTTCAATTTATTTATTTATTTATTTTATTTAGCATACATTTATAACCCGCAACTTCCAGAGATCAGTTGCGGTTTACAATAAAACAACAATCCACAAAGCAAAAGCTTAGTTTTACATTGAACATTTTGTAACAATAAAAGTAAATGTAAACAGCATGAACTTATGCATAATAACAAAATTGGCTGGTAAATTATATACAATAAACTATATACAATAAACTATATACAAATATATGTTGTGGGTACTTTAGAATTGAATCATGGTGTTTTTATAATAGTGTATTGTCTGTTAAGTTGGAGGAAATAGTATTACTCAGTCATGATTTTTAACCTTTATCTGAGTATATCAAGGGGTTATCTATGTTGCCGTAGTGCATGGAGAATAAGTAGGTTTTTAGTTTTTTACGGAGTTCCATCATTTCGGTTATAGTTCGTAGGTCCTCCGGAAGGGAATTCCAAATAGTTGGGGCAGCATGGGAAAAAGCTCTGTTGTTAGTTAATTTATTTGCTTTTATGAAATCAATAGGAGTATTTAGTTTATTTGAGTATCCTTTTCTGTGTGTGGTTTTTTGAGATTCCATACTAATTAGTTTGCTTAATGGGATTGGGGCCATGTTATTTAAAGCTTTATATGTAGTTACTGTGGTTTTATATATTATCCTACTTTGAATTGGCAACCAGTGTAGGGAAGCTAGTATTGGTGTTATGTGCTGAATTGAGTGCGCTTTCGTGATAATTCTAGCTGCTGCGTTTTGTGCTAATTGGATTCTTTTTATGTTTTGTTTTGTTATACCTAAGAGAATTAGGTTGGCAAAATCAAAGTGCGGTGTTATTGTAGCCTGTATTATATTAATGAAGTCTAGTTGGTGTACTAACGGTCGTAATTGTTTAAGGATTTTAAGTTTAAAGTATATTTTCTTTATGGTGTTTCTGATGTGAGTGTTCATCGTCAAATGAGAATCTAGGATAACACCTAGGTATCTTATTTCGTTTTTTATTTTAATGTCGTAGTTTTGCAATGTTATGTGGGTTGGGGGGATATATGATTGATTTTTTGTTACAATTAGAACTTCTGTTTTTGCATGGTTAATGTGAAGGTTTTGAGCTTTTAGCCATGTTGTAATTTCATTGAAGCAATCAGATAGTAGTTTTATTGGTAAGTTAGGGATTGTAAATGGGATGTACAGCATAATATCATCTGCATATAGATGATAGTATACTCCGAATTTTTTAAAGATATCACAGATAGGTTTTATGTAAATATTAAACAGGAGGGCTGATAGTGCGGAGCCTTGTGGGAGGCCAACTTCTTGTTTATATACGGTTGATGTTTGGTTACCAATTCTTACATTTTGTGTTCTATTATTTAGGTAAGAGGTAAACCATTTATGTACAGTGTCTTTAATAAAGGAGTTTACACTGCGTCCTGAGGAGTAAGATAGCTAGAGGCCAATTCCATAATCTGCATGTCTGAGCCATTTAAATGGCCAGATTATTCCTATTGATTTGGTAACAGCGCCCTTGGTGGAGCATTGTTTGCAAGAAACAGATGCTTTTGACCATCTGAAATGGCGTGTTCTTGACAGTGTTCCACCGGATCCTAGGGGTGGTGACTGCATCTCTAAATTACAGAAATTAGAGCAATGATGGATTTACAAACTGGGAACGGTCTTCCCGTCGGGTCTAAATGCATCTTTGGAATGGTATAGCATGATTTAATTAGATGTGTCATTTTTGCTACACAATTGGGCAATTTTCTGCTTACCGAACCAATAGGAATAGGGGATTCCCTGGCTCATAGGGCTTCCCCATGTTCCATTGGCTGTAGTACATTCCCTACTTTTCAATGATTGGTCAGATTGTTCTTCAATGAAGATCACGTGTTAATCAAGCATTCACGTCACACGCCGATTCTTTAAAGGTTTGAATGCTCTGCTCTGTGGACATTGAAACTTTCACTACTACAGAATCCATCCAACCTGATGCAGGGTCAGAAGTCTTTCTGACCCGAAATGTGCCACGTCGTTTGTCACATCTTTGTGGTTCTTCTAAGCTCGTGGAAAGCCTATAAGCTAAGTGTTTCATTTACTACACTGTTTTTCAAATGATTAAAAGGAGTGGTCACGGCAAGGGGAAAGTTTTGATTCCTCCCTCTTTTGAATGATCACTCCGACAAAAGGTTATTGTTTCAGAGGTTCTCTTTATCACGCCAGGGTTTTGTTCGATTCCGTTTTGTTTGACCTTGTATGGGGTTTTTTGTTGATATAAGATTATGGACAGGGCACAGATACACCCGATTATGTGACCACGGGAGCTAAACATTCCCCCGGGTGCAGGATCAGGCACTTATACAGGCTGGGGCACACAGTATCCTGAGCGGGAAGACGTACAACAGGCTGTCCGCCCCCACCGCTCAGTGCTCCTGCTGGTATGCTGGTGCTGTAGTATCCTGTTGCCATGGCATTGGGATGCCCAGCAGGAGAAAGAAGGCCTGACAGCAGAACATGTTGCATTTCCCACTGCCCGACCCTCAGCGGGGTCTCCCAGGACAGGGATCGGTCTGTGGGGACTCACCTTCATCTACACCTTGGCTTGGTGGGTGCTGACAGGCCTGATCGCTGCTGCTACTGAGACTTATTCCACCTCTAAGGTGGAATAAGTCCCACATCCATCCGTCACCTGCCAAACATACAGGGCTGTGACCTGAATTGGCTCTGTATGTCTGGATGTTGCATCTCGACCCCACTCCGCCTCTGTCCCACCCACATCCAGCGCTCCCCACACACTGGCACAGTACATGCAGGGAGGCAAGGGGGAGGAATAAAGTCACTACGAATAGTGGATGCACATCCAAACTGCAAGTGCAACACCATTATTTGTGTTTCTGCATGACCACCATTATGGATCAAGCAAAATTTGCCTAGGTCCTTCTTGGACATCAAACCCAAGTGGGAAACCACCATGTTCTGAAATGGATGGCTCCTGGAAAGGACCAGCAATACATTCCATACTCAATTCTTTAGCAAGCTTCTCATAAACCACAACCAGGTTCTGTACCACCGAGGCAGCAATACAACTACCATGCATTAGAAGGGGACCCTCAAATGGAATTGCAAACCCCTTCTAAAAAAAACATTCCACAAAATTAGGGTGTCCTTCTGATCTGGGTACCCCTGCAGCCATCACTGAAATGTGGCCAGCCTAATGGGGGAGGGCATTTTGGTGAGCAAAAGATGCTGGGGTACACAACCCCAGCTGCCCACCCTGACCTCCTCCCATCCTTCTGTACTACTGCATCAGAAGGTCTAGTGAGAGCTGCCATATGCACTACTTCTGTGCCAAAAATGACACACAGGGTTCTCACATCTTTGGGCATTAAAAGTGAAGCAAAAATGACCCCTTACCACTCCCTGTGCATACAGGACAGTGGAGCCACCATAACTCATAATACAGGGGATGGGCAGAAGTATCCTCCCTGCACTCTGCATTGCCTCCCCCAAGCCTCACTCTAATGGGCCCCATATCAGCTATGAATACCCTCAAAGAGGACCCTGGTCAAAAAGGCAGTGGTCATGCTGGTATAATCTCCGTCAGCCAAATATCTAGGCCCCAAAATCCCCATACATTGGATTTATCCTTAGCCAACCCCTTTCTGAATTGTTCATCATAGCTCAACCAGGCCCATCCCCCATACATCTGATAGGTCTGCAAAATTAGATCTGCATACTACAGAAGTCCTGGGTATAATGCTAGTTTTGCTTCCCTCGGTATTCTCACAAAAATGTGGAACGTGAGCAGGCAGCTGTAATAGTCCATGTCATTTTACCTCTCCACGCTTTCTCTCTTCCTTACCTCACCAGCCTTCTTCTTAGCTACCCGATCCTGCTCTTGCATCAACAAAAGAAGATGCTGATATATTTACCCGACAATATCCACTACCTGAGTCTCTGGGAAACTTGGTAATCTAGCAAGTCAATGGCACACAGACTATTACCTCTCAGCGACACACCTGAGTACCAGCAGGATCCAGAGAACACCTCCCCAGCATAACCCCCAGGACTACTCGCTCTTCTGTACTCTCCTAATCAGAATCCGATGAAGATGAAGACTCTACAAAAATAAATAATTCAGAAGACTCCCACATGTGCAAAGGCTCTTCTCCCTGTGCAGCATCGGTGCTTGTCCTAATCAAGAATCTTGACCACTTGGTGCAGGTTGCACAAGAACTTTTTATCTTGCAGGCACCACTTCAAACTCTTGCACATCCTGTGCTCATAACTCTCCTTTGCCACCCTCCCACTCCTACCCCCTGGGAAGACAGCCCCAGGGGGCCCAACCCTCTGCTTTCCCTCCTGCAAATGTTCCCGCACTAGAGACTCCACTAACTCACTGCTACTGTTGTTTCCCAAGGTGCTTTCAGAACCATAGCTCATTCTGGCCTGATTAGGCCTACTGGCCCACTCACCAGCCCCTGTACATCATTACCATATACTGCTTCTCTCCTGCTAGTGGAAGGACATTCTGGGTGGAGGTCTGAAGTGTCCCTTCTCCTATTGCTGCACCTCTACCTCTCATTGCAAAACCACCTCAGGCTCCCAACTCCTTGTGCTCTCCTCATAGTGGATTGTCTTCCATGTTACCCACTTTCTTGGCCCTATCATCCCCCTGGCCCTCCACCACCCTCTATAGAAATCATCGCTGCAGCTCCCTGAACCCGCTGAAGTGGAGCAACAACCCAACACTGCCCAGCTATAAGGCAGCACAGACCACTCACAGATGCCCCCACCCAAGTTGTGCACCCTCTTCTATGTCAAGGATCCACCCAGGCAAGCTCTCTACACTGCTCCTTCATCCCCAAGCAAAACTGTGGAAGAAAAAAGGCCAAATACAGCACTGCAGCTGCTGCTATTAATCTGGCCAATACAAGAGCCATGCAGCCACCCACAACTAAAATCATGCTTAACAGCATCCTGTAGCACTGAAGCCCAAGTGCCAGGATCTCAATGCACAGACAGCCTGCTGGTGTCTGCAGAATATGGATGTTTGACTAAAGAGGACTTCTGAGATGGGGGTTCAAATCCCCACCCTAATACTCACTGTGATTTTGTGCAAGTTATCTTTACTTCCTTAATGACTTAGCTAACCCAACTGTAGTTTACTATTACTAATGCAGAGTAATAGACGTTCATAAGATATGAGAATCTTTTGCTAAGCAGTTATATTCACATTGCATGGGTTAATTAATATGAAAGTCATTGCTTTAGAAAATCAATAGTGTCTGCCAGTTAATTTAGTAAGAATAACCTCTTTAACAGATGGCTAGCAAAAATCTCAGAGGCAGTTTTTCAGAATAATTGTTTTGTTTAGAAAAATTATTTTATTTTTTCAGATTGTGCCCTCTAATTCTTCTCAACAGCAATACAACAGAAATGAGCCTTTTATCTTCACTTTATTTGTATTATTTCATGATGTTGTTGTTAAGTACCGTCAAGTCGGTGTCAACTCATAGAGACCCTCTAAATAGTTGTCCCCCTCACTTGGTTTGCAGCTTGTCATGCTTTGAGGGCTTGTGTGCATCAGTGATGCTGAGAGCTAAACTATCGGTAGTTTAACTACTGGCAGGGTCTCCCAAGATGGACAGGTCTCAGCTGAGGTGCCAGACCAAGACAAACCACCCATCTGGGCAACAGCAGAATGGGATAGTGTTGACGGCGGAGGATCACATTTCTGTGACAACGGCAAAAACACCAAACTTAAACTGCGCGGAAGAAAGGCCCAGCAATCTACTTCTGTATCTTGCCATGAAAACCGAGTGGATAGTTCTTACAACAAAACAAATTGTGCTTTAGTGCTATAAGATGAGACCTCCAGGTCGGAAGGCACTCAACTAGCTACTGGGGAAGAGCTGAAGACTTTTCAGAGTAAAGCCAGCATTTATGATGTGGTTGGATCAAAGCCCTCGGGACGTCTGACTGCTGATGTAGCTGCACATGAAATGAGAGTCAGAAGCTGTAAAGATGTCTTACACATTGGAACATGGAACGTATGAAGCATGAACCAGGGGAAGTTGGAGGTGGTCAAGAATGAAATGGAATGTGTACAACTTGATTTGTTGGGTGTCAGTGAACTGAAATGGACTGGCATTGGGCACTTTGCATCAGATGATCACATGGTCTACTATGCCGGAAATGAAAGACAGAAGAAATGGTGTTGCATTTATAATAAAGAAGAAACTTGCAAGAACTGTAATGAAATGCAATGCAGTCAGTGAATGCTTAATCTCTATTCGTCTATGAGGAATGCCTAAAACACAACTATAATTCAAGTATATGCCCCAACAACAGCTGCAGAAGAGAATGAAATTGAAGAGTTCTATGAACAAGTACAATCTGAAATTGACAGAACATGCAAACAGGATATCCTGATAGTCATGGGTGAATGGAACGCAAAAGTTGGCAACAAAGAAGAAGACAAAGTAGTTGGAAAATATGGACTTGGCAACAGAAATGAAGCTGGAGAAAGACTGATAGAATTCTGCAATACCAACGATCTATTCATCTTGAACACCTTTTTCCAGCAACACAAGCGGTGACTGTTCACATGGACTTCACCCAATGGATTGTATAAAAATCAAATTGACTACATCTGTGGAAGTCAACGATGGAAAAGCTCTATAACATCAACAAAGACAAAACCTGGAGCTGACTGTGGTACAGATCATCAACTACTAGTATGCAAACTCAAGCTAAAGTTGAAAAAGAGCAAACCACTCATAAATGTAGCAAAATATGACCTTGAGAATATACCACTGGAATTTAAAGACTGCCTTCGAAATTGATTTGCTGCTTTATATACAAATGACAGAGCTCCAGAAGAGTTATGGAATGACATCAAGAAGGTTGTGTTGGAAGAAAGCGAGAAGTCTCTACAAAAGGTGAAAAAGCAAAAACAGCCAAAATGGATGACGGAAGAAACTCTGAAAGTTGCCCAGAAATGCAGAGAAACTAAAGCCAGAGGAGAAAGAAAGACAATCAGAGAACTCAAGAGATTTCCAACGTGCAGCAAGACAGGACAAGGAAAAGTACTACAATGATGCATGCAAGGAAATAGAAGCAGAAACTTTTAGAGGAAGAACAAGATCAGCTTTCCTAAAGCTACGAGAGTTAAAGAAAACGTTCCAGCCTCGAATTGGAATGTTACAAGATGTTCAAGATTCTATGTTGAATGATGCTGAGAAGATAATTAAAAGATGGAAGGAATATACGGAGTTTTTATATGATAAAGATCAAGTGGACCAACAGCCGTTTTAACCTGTACCTTATGATCGGGAACCAATGGTGATGAAAGAAGTTGAAGCAGCATTGAAAACCTTATCAAAGAACAAAGCACCAGGAAATGATAGCATTCCCATAGAAGTATTACAGCAATCTGATGCAGCTGTTACCATACTTTCTTGGCTCTGCCAAGAAATATGGAAGACAACATCATGACCAACTGACTGGAAAAGATCTGTGTTTATACCAATACTAAAGAAAGGTAATCCAACTGACTGTGGAAATTATCGCACAATCGCTCTGATCTCACATGCCAGCAAGATTCTACTGAAGATTATTCAAAAGAGACTACAACCATACCTGGAACAAAAAGTACCTGAAGTGCAAGCAGGGTTCAGGAAAGAGCGAGGAACGAGAGACATCACTGCGGATGTGAGATGGATACTTGAAAAGACTAAGGAATACCAAAAGAATTTCTATTTGTGCTTTATCAACTATAGAAAAGCTTTTGACTGTGTAAACCATGAGTAACTGTGGGCCACATTAAGAAGCATGGGTATACCAGAACACCTGATTGAACTCTTGCACAATCTATACATTGATCAAGAAGCAACAGTTTGGACGGAACAAGGAGAAACAGAATGGTTTAAAATAAGCAAAGGTGTAAGACAAGGCTGCATACTTTCCCCCTACCTGTTTAATTTATATACAGAGAAGCAGCATTGTATGAAGACAACAGAGGTGTGAAGATTGGTGGAAGACTCATCAACAACCTTCGCTATACCGATGATACCACATTGCTGGCTGAAAGTGAAGATGATCTGAAACATTTGCTTCTCACAATCAAAAAACATAGTCTCAAAATGGGCCTGCACCTTAATGTAAAGAAGACAAAGATCATGACAACTGGCATAATCAACAGGTTCATCATTGAAGGAGAAGAAATTGAAATCGTGAACCACTTTAACGTACTTGGATCAACTATCAATAAAGAAGCAACAAGCAGTCAAGAAATCAGAGGACGCATTGCTCTTGGCATAATGGCTATGAAAGACCTATATAAGCTTCTCAAGAGCAGAGATGTCTCTCTCCATACAAAGATTTGACTTGTTCAAGCCATGGTATTTTCAATAACATCATATGGATGTGAAAGTTGGACAGTGAAAAAGATAGACAGGAAGAAAATTGATGCCTTTGAATTATGGTGCTGGCGGCAAATACTGTGTATACCATGGACTGCCCGAAGAACAAGCCAGTCGGTACTAGAGGAGATCAACCCAAGCTTTTTTTAGAAGCTCATATGACAAGACTTCGACTTTCATACTTTGGACACATCATGCGAATAGAGAGATCATTAAAGAAAGACATCATGCTTGGCAAGATAGAACGTCAACGCAAAAGAGGAAGGCCAGCAATGAGATGGATCGATACAATAACAGCAACTACGGGTACCAGTCTGTCAACAATGACAGAAGACCGAACACAATTTATAATAGCTTTCCAGAGGATCGCCATGAGTCGACTTCAACTCAATGGCACTTAACAACAAAATTGTTGTCCTAACTTTTGTTCAATCTTCAGTCAGGCGGCTCATTGTTGACAGACTGGCACCCATAGCCAGTCTGTACACTTTCCATTTCATTCTTGACCATCTCCAATTTCCCTTGGTTCATGCTTCATATGTTCCATGTCTCAATATATAAGATATCTTTGCAACCTCTGACTCTCTTTTCATGCACAGCTACATCAGCAGATCCAACCACATCATAAATGCTGGCTTTACTCAGAGAAGTCTTCAGCTCATCCCCAGTAGCTATTTGAGTGCCTTTCAACCTGGGGGTCTCATCTTCGAGCACTATAGTGCAATTTGTTTTATGACTATTCATTGGGTTTTCGAGGCAAGATACAGAAGTAGATTTGCCAGGCCTTTCTTCTGTGCAGTTAATTCCAGTGTTGTTGCATTTGTCACAGAAATATGATCTTCCGCTTACAACACCGTCCCATTCTGCTGCTGCCCAGATGGGTGGTTTGAAGTAGTCTGGCATCTCAGCTGATTCCTGTCAATCTTGGGAGACCCTGCCAGTAGCTAAGCTACTGATAGCATAGCTTTCAGCATCACTGATGCACACAAGCCCTCACAGCATGACATGCTGCAAACCATGTGAGAATACAGCCAGTATAATCCATCTATGGTAGAAGTGCTTCATCAATCAGGGTAAACAAATTCTGATTCACATACAAACAAATTCATTAGGTACGCAGTGCATTTTATGAGCACCAGGCAACTAACTGAATCATGAGCAGTTCAGACTGCCCATAATGAACATAAATTTACAGTAATTTACAAAAAGAATATACTCCTGCCCTGAGGTCTGGTACCGCTTATCCAGACTGAATTAGACACTGACCATCTTGATCTGCCAATTTAACCAATTTTTCAATTTATTACTTAATTGTAATTTTACACATTTACTAAATTGTTTTCTTACCGCTCCTTTCTTTTTGATAGATTCTCACTATACCACTTCTTAAAGGTGGATTTTCCACCTTTTCTCCCAGCTGCTTCCTATCCCTGATTTTTTTCCTACCCATCTCTCAATCATTTCCTCTGTCCTCTATTTTCCTCTCCATCACTTATTATTACAATTATTTATTACAATTTCTTATATACCGCACTATTCGGTATCAGCTCCACGTTATTTTTCTTCCTATTATCGACACTCCCTAAATTTCTTTCCTCATACCAACATCTTCAACCCCCCCCCCTCTCCTTATCACCCTCTCTCTGCCTTCCCCATTTCTTCTCCCATCTTGTCTTCCACCCTTTCTTAGCTCTTGAGCTTCACCTTTTTTCTTCCTCTCATATATCCCTCTCCTCTCTCTCTGAAAGAACCTCATCCTCATTTCCACCATACCATCTCCTCTCTGCCTTGCACTCTTCTGCTCCTTCTCCTTCTTTCATCCGGTGACATTAATCCCAAACCTGGCCCCATAGACTATCCTCTCACGCTCGAGACTCCTCCTTTCTCAACCATCCAATCTTATTCATATTCCTCTTCTTTCCTCCTCTCTCCCCTTCTCACGTGCTCTACGGAATGCTCATTCCATATCTAATAAACTCCCCTTTACTCACAATCTCTTCATCTCTAAGGCTTTCCATCTTCTAGCTCTTACTGAGACCTGGCACCTCCCTGATGACACAATGCTTTGGTCACTGCCTTCTGTCACAGTGGCTGCCAGTTCTCCCACACTCCTCATGCCACTGGCTGTGATGGTAGTCTTGGTTTTCTGCTTTCTCCTTACTGCCAATTTCAACCCCTTCTCCCACCTCAGTTTTATTCCTTTGAAGTCCATTCCAGCCATCTTTTTAACCCCTTACCTTTTTGGATAGCTGATATTTATAGACCCCCTGACAGGTCCACCTCTACCTTTCTCACTGACTTTGACATGGATTTCCTTATTTCTAGATTCTTCTTCCCCCTCCCTTATTCTTGGTTACTTTATTATTCATGTTGATAACTCTTCTGATCCCTATGCTTCTAAGCTCCTTTCCCTTACCTCCTCATTCAACCTCCAGCTTTGCTCTTCTGCCCCCACTCATCAACACAGTCACTGCCTTGACCTTATTTTCTTCTCTAATTGTTTACCCTCTAATTTCTGTATCTTAGTTCTTCTTTTATCTGACCATCATCTGCTAAGCTTCACTCTTCATCACTCTCCGCCTCAATCTCACCAAGTTTCCTCCTACTTATTTAGAAACCTCCATGCTATCGATCCTTCTTCTCTCTCCACTTTTGTCTACCTCTTTGTTCTACCTTGTCTTCTAAGTCTATTGATGAGGATATAGTATCCTATTAGATTGCTCTCTCCTCTGCTCTTGATGCTCTTGCTCTCCCCATAACATGTCCTGTAAGGTGCACTATACTTCAGCCCTGGCTGTCTTTAACTACCCACTATGCTCCTGTGCCCACTCAGCTGAGTGCATTTGGCTCAAATCCCACTCCCTTTCTGACTTTCTTTACTTCATATTCATGCTTGCCTCTTTCCAATCAGCCATAGCACTCATCAAGCTATGTCCATTTGACTAACTCTCTTTCCTCAAACCCCCGCCATCTCTTCTCTCCTCAAAGTGCTCTGACTCCGACCCCTCCCTCTCTTTCTGCCCAAATCCTAGCCAACTATTTCCATAACAAATTCCACAAGATTACACTCCAATTCTCCACTAGATTAGCTGCATCCTCTCTTTCCCCTCTTCAGTGCCAACTTTTCACCTAAATATCTGTTACCCTTTCATCCTTTTCTAAGATCTCTGAAGAGGAAACCTCTCATCTTCTTTCCTCCTCTAAACTTACTACCTGCTCTTCTGATCCTGTCCCCACCCATCTCCATAAGGAGAAGCAAGGTAGTAGGATCATAGTCTGGAGCTGGTAGTAGAAAAGGGCACAGATAGAAGGGATCTGCCAGAAGAGGGGAGATCCCAAGGAGGGGTGCAGGGAGACATAAGAGAGGAATGATAGTGAGGAGCAGCAGAATGAGTGCACTTAAAGGTCATTAGGAAAAATTTGAAATGGAAACAGAAACGGATAGGGAACCAGTGAAGCAATTTGAGAAGAGGGGTTGTATGAGCATATTGAGGCTGGCAGAAGATTAGCCACACAACTGACTTTTGAACATATTGAAGGGGAGAGAGATGATTCAGAAGGAGAACAAAAAGGAAGAGATTGCAAAAGTCTAGATGAGAGGTGATTAATGAGTGGATAGGTGTCTTAGCAGCATGCGTAGAAAAGAAGGGACACATTTTGCCAATGTTATAGAGAAAAAAGCAACAGATTTTAGCTCTGTTGGATATGTGCAGAGAAAGAGAGAGTAGAGTCAAAGCTGACCCCAAGGTTGGGAGCTGAGGAAACAGGGAGAAGTGTAGTGTTATCCACAGAAATAGAGAAGGGAAGAAGGGGGGTGGAGGTTTAGAGGGAAAGATGAGAAGCTCAGCTTTGGCCATGACCATTTTCTGATGGTGGTAAGACATACAAGCAACAATGTTGGATAAGCAGGCAGAGATCCAGGCCTAGATTTCTGGACAGATTTCAGGCACAGAAAGGTAGATCTGAGAGTTGTCAGCATAAAGGAGGTACTGAAAACTATGGAAGAGCACCAAGGGACCAACTGTAGAGAGTGAAAAGGGGAGGAAGCAGGATGGAGGCAGAGAAGGAGCCACCAGAAGATACACTAAACATTCAAAGGGAGAAATAAGAAGACAACTAGGGCAGAAGAGAGCCCATAAATCCAAGCAAAGAGAGGGTATTGAGGAAAAGGTGGTAATCAACAGTGTTAAAGGCAAAAGAAAGGTCAAGAAGGATGAAAATCGAGTAGAGGCCTTTGGATTTGGTGAGGATCAAGTCACTGGAAACTCTGGCAAGAGCCATTTCTGTGGAATGTAGAGAACAAAAGCCAGATTGCAATGGGTCCAGAAGGTCTTGAGAGGAAAGAAAGTCAAAACAGTGGCAGTGAATCACTCATTCAAGTAGTATTGAAGCAAAGGGGAGGAGAGAGCTAGGTCAATAATTGGAATGACATGTAGGATCTAGTGAAGGCTTTTTGAGGAGATGTGTAACCACTGGATGTTTGAAGGCCACAGGAACAGTTGCAGTGGAAAGCAATAGATTAAGGGTATGACAGATGGAATGGATGATGGCAGAAGAGATATAACTTAATAAATGGGTAGTAATGGGATCAGAGGAGCAGGTAGGCAGTTTGGAAAAGGAGAGAAGATTTGCAGTTTCTTCCTCAGTTATTTCAGAAAAGGAATAAAGGCGACCGAAAGTGAGGGAAAGATTTGGGTTTGAAGAGGAGGAAGATGAGGTGGAGGTGACCCTGAGGAGAATTCAAGGCTAATCTGGACTTTGTCATGGAAGTAGTTAGCTATGTTCTGGGAAGACAGTGAAGGAGGAATTGGGGGAGGAGTGACTTTGAAGAGATAGTTGAGCGTAGCAAAGAGACAGTGAGGGTCAAAGTCAAGAGATTCAGATGGACATAGTACTCTTGTTTGGTGAGTGTTATGGTTGACTGGAAAGAGGTTAGCATGAATTTGAAATGTAGGTAGTCAGCAAGGGTATGTGATTTAAGCCAAAGGATCTCAGCTGAGCGGGCACAGGAAAATAGCTAGAGGGTTGTCAAGAACAACTAGCATTGAGATATGGTACGCCTCAAAGGGCATGGAATGGGAGGAGCAAGTGCATCCAGAGCAGAGGACAGTATAGTGTTATAGGAGGATACTGCCCCATCAATGGACTCAGATGACATAGTGGAGGAAAGAGGTGATAAGACAGCAGTGGAGAGAGCTGAAGGATTGACAGTGTGAAGATTCCTGAACATGGTGGCGATCAGGCGTGATCAAGATGGGGGGTGGTTAAGGGTGAAGAATATCAGGTAATGGTCAGATAAAGGTAGAACTGAGGTGGAGAAAAATGAGGGCAAACAGTTAGAGGAGAAGACAAGTTCAAGGCAGTGGCCATGCTTGTCAGTAGGAACAGTAGTGCACAACTGGAGGTTGAATGAGGAGGTTAGGGAAAGGAGTTTTAAGGCATAAGGGTCAGAAGAGTCATCCACGTAAATGTTAAAATTCCCAAGAATAAAGGAAGGGGAATACATATTCAGTATTTGATATGGAAGTGCAGACTAGATTGTCCATATGGTCTTTTTCTGATGACAAGTTTCTATATTTTTATGATCCTGATATCTAGCAACACTATCTGGATAGTACTACTGAATATCCCCACAGACCACCCCGGCACTATCCAGTTAGGGGCAGTCCAGAGGTGGAGTGTAGGCAGTGTTGGAGCTAACTGGATAAGCGCCAACACCTATCGATTTAGCAGATTTTCAGTCAGCACCTATTTGGCTAACCTTGACAACAGGAAAAGCTGACTTAAGTTGCAATCTGGATAAGCATCAACTAGATAGGTGTTGGCACTTATACGGTCAGTGCTGCTCAGCCCCGATATCAGTGGCAGTTCCTGTCCTGATATTGCCACTGAATATCCCACAGATATTTAAGTGCCCTGTTTGGCTGCCATTCTGTTTGAGTATCGGTCTTTTTGAATACTGGCCCATGGTGTTCCATTATGCATTTGCACAAGATTGTTGTGAGAGGGATTATACTAGGATGAACATGACTACTGAGTGTAATTATCAAAATCTTGGAGGGGGGGTGGCATAAGATTTAACATTTGCCTAGGGCACTCAGTACTTTTGTACCAGCCTTGATGCTGGCACTTATACACATAAATGTTGCATTTTACAAAATTGGATGTTCATGGGGAGCCAATCAAGGAGTCAAGCTAGAAAAGTCTAGTTTGGATTTCAGAGATGTTTTTAAGCACCTATTAGCTAGTGAAGGAGTAGCCTAATGGTTAGAGCACTGGATTAATAACCAAGTAATTAGGATTCAATGCCCACTAGCACTCCTTGTGTCTGGGCAAATCACTTAACCTTCTGTTGGCTTGGAAGAAAGGCCTGGCAATCCACTTCTGGTTACTCTGCCAAGAAATCCCAGGAGCTGCTGGATTGCCAGGAATCAGCATTGACTTGAATGCATGTGTTGCATTTAAACACCAGAGAGGTAAGTATGATAGAGCCCTCAGTCACTCATGCAAACGCCGTGTCCAAACAAAGAGTTAACTGTCACTTGTGCATATCTTGGAGAAAGTGTAACTGTCAACAGCGTATCAGATCTGTCCTGTTCCTCTCTTGTCTGCTGCTATTCAATGCACAAGAAAACTATCAGGATTTTACAAATAATTAAACAAGAACTTCAACTAAGGAAAGAATGCCTATAAAGGTTTATTTCAGCAATAACATGTCAAGACAAGGAGAAGAGGATGACACCTACCGGCATCGTCCTGTTCTGAGATACAGAAGCAAAAACTATCATTTTTATACAGTAAAAAAGCAACTTGCATAAGTACTGTGGGGTTTTTTTTTTTTTTTAGCTAACAGTAAAAATACATATCTACATTCTTTTTCCTGTCCTTGATGATAGCAAAATCTTGGACAGCATGCTCATTAATTAAGCGTTTCTCAAAACAACATATCTCTAAAGAACAGCTTGACCTAGCCTAATTATCAGAGGCTTTGAATGTGACTATGACAAATTGCACACTAAAGCTGTGAACACCACACAGCAGTGTCACCATATTTTTCCATCTCCTCATGTCCTAAGATAGCTAGCTATCCATACAACAGCGCTGGAAATCACTTCTATTTGGATACATCGCAGCTCTATCCCCATTCTGTCCTAAACTGCTCCAGCACTATTTGGATAGTGCCAAGAGAGTCAGAGAGAATACTTAGTGGCATTATCCATGCAATGCCACGGAATGTCACGCTCAGCATCACTAAAATGGTTAGCAGGTGCTGCTAACTGAATACGTGCTTTGAAACATACTCAGGATCCCTGAGCAGCAATTTCCTTCATAATCAGCCTGTGAGTTATAAAGAAGGATCGTCGTATATCTTCCCCTCTCCAGTAAAAATATGAAACCAGATACAAATCTATGTGATCAAGTACTGAAAATTCCTTTGTAGATAGCATAAATATATTTCTTCCTATTGCATGCATTTGCTAAATTTATGTGAGACCCTCTTGGTAATTTGTTTTCTTTTTTTCCCCCTCCCTTTTTCTCACAGACCTTTGACAAATAATTGTCTAGTTTATGCTCCCTTTTCCCAAAATTCACATCATAGTAATTCCAGGGATATATGTATTCATGAGTCTGCATTTAATTCATTAGTGCAACTTAAAAACTCTATTTAATGTTAGTTAACCTATGAGAGAAAGCTGAGAGTAGACAAAGCCTCTGTCATGATCATTACTTTGCTGGCAAACTTGGTGACTTAAAGTCTGTGACAGAGGGGAGCTTGTGGGTTTCTTTGGAAAAGTATTTTTTTTAAATTTCATTAAAAAAGCAAAACTAGTTTGCAGCTTGCTTTAAATAAACTTCTGTTAGATTTAGGTACACCTTTACAGTCTTAAAAGAAAGCAGGAAAATGGGAGCCTGCTGTAGAGATTTTAATTTAATGTTAGATTACGGTGGGTTCTAAACAGGCAAATTGGCGGTTACTTTAGAGCTCTTAAATCAATTTATGTTGGATTTAGGAAGGTCCTTATAGTCTTAAAAGAAAACTGACAGGTGTTTAGTCTTTTTCCCACCTACCCCAGGCACATCCCTTAATTTATAGTTAGATCTCCCAATTAAGAGAGCATGAAATTTGACACCACAGACTATTTTAAACAAAAAATGATTACCCCCTCAAAAGATAATTAGCAGTTCATTGGGGAGCAAATAAAAACAATAGCATTAAATATATCAAATAATCCTAAAAGCCTTTATATTAGTTTGTGTATTCCTACTCCTTTAACAACTCTAAACAACTAAATTCACTAAAACAAAGATGCAGACAGCAATCCAGCAGCATGATAAGGGCTATCCAGTCTATTGCATTGCATGCCACATGTTTGTGAGAGATCACATATGTACATTTGGTGCAAAGAGCTCCTAGCTCTCAGAGAATGAGGCTAGAGTAGCAGACTTAGAGGAGCCGAGGAAGACAGATAAAAATATAGAGGACACCTATAGGGATATAGTAAAAAAGTCCCATCTCAGGGACAATTTCTCCAAATGCATTATTTTTGCCCACACCATGACAATCATGAACCTCACTCCCAAGCCAAGTTATGTGGAATATGATCTCAGTCTCTCATTTTATTGCTAATGCTTGCCGTAATACTTCCATCATTCCAAAGAGCATTTTCTCAAGTTTGGCAGCCTCAGTGCTGCTTTGGAGACAGAGATCACCTGGAAGGACAACAATACCTTAATATTGCAGAAAATGATCCTGTAACCAGGACCTACCTTCCAGCAGATGCAATATCTTCTTACACTCAGGATTTGTCTCCAGGGCTTCTGCCCAGGAGGGAAGAATTAGAACATTTATATATTTATTTATTTTTAGTTTGTGATTCAATCATTGGGTATATAGATACTATATCTGGGTGGCTGGTGGTAGTAAGGATTACTTGGCCCACTTGCCTGCCTGCTGTGAAGGTAGCAGACCTCACACATCATCTATTTAGGATTATAGATAGTGATGGGGAGAAGCTGGCTTTCTCAGTACACGTGAAAAGGAGGTTCTGGAAGCCAAATTTAGGTTTTTAGGAAGAAAATTGAAATATTGCACTTCCAGAATAACATTCTCAGAAATGCTCACTTTTTTTACATGCAGGATCCATGAGGTATGCAAAACTCTGGAGTCTCAATACATGGTTGAGATGATGAAATAGTGAAGAGAATTAAATTTGTCAGGAACTGGGCAATATTCTGGGGAAGAAAGGGCCGTTTCTGCAAAAATGGGCTACATCATAACCATGGTGGGACCAGGCTGCTGGCACTAAACTTTAAAAAATGAAAAAATCAGTTTTCAAATCAGATATTGGAGGAAAACGGACAGTCACACAGGAGTGCATGATTCAAAATAATATGTCTTTGAAGGACTTGATGGACCATTGATCTGACCAGTATCGCAAATCTTATATTTTTAATTATCATGTATCAAGTCAACTTGCATACATTAAAACATTTTAATGTGGATTCATTTTTTTAATTAAAATAAATATGTTAAATGAACTAAAAAAAATCATCAACTTAAGATTAATGGTCAAGTAACCAAAAATATTTGTTCTGTGCACATCACTACGTGATACCTTGACCATGTGTCTCCCACACAAGACAGTTACATACTAACATAGTATATGATGACAGATAAAGACCAGCATGGTTCATCTAGTCTGCCCAGCAAGGCGGCAAGAGAAGGTGCACTTGCCCCTCTGTGCAGGTCAGCTCTCCACATGCCTTTGTTTAGGGGTGAAACCACTGCTCCGTATAGGTCACCCCTATTTGTTCAGATATAAGAGATAGTTATGCTTATTTTGATTTTATCCTGTTACTATAAAGGGATCCACTATGTCTGTCCCATGCCATTTTGAATTCTGTCACTGTGTTTGCCCCCACCACTTCCATCGGGAGGGCATTCCAAGCATCCACCAGCCTTTCAGTGAAAAGGTATTTCCTGGGGGGCGGAGCCTGATGTCCAGCGGGATGGTCGCATAACGCTGAGGCTCCCGAGAGGCCTACTCAGAATCCTGAATTAACACCTCACATACTTGGAACTTCTACTCTGATCTTGCCGGGGCACATTGGTGAGATGGCGGGGACCAAACCAACGCGCCTGGAATTTGGGTCTCCAGCGGCTTCTCACGGCAAACGTTCCAAAACTGAACCTCCGTCCCCGCAGAAGGGGCCGGCCTTGTGCGAGGGCCCCGAAATGCAGCAGGAAATCCTCGTAGAGATTAGAGGGGTCAAAAACCTTGTGCAGGCAAACGGTGAAGCACTCCGAGCGCTGCGGGACGATTTTGGTGTGCTGCAAAGCAAGCTAGAAGGGCTTTCTTCGCGTCAGGACAAAATGGAGAGCATATTGGACTCCCATGCGGCCCGGTTGTCCAAACTCGACAAAGTTGAACGACAGGTGCGGGCCTTGCAGAAAGAGGTGGAAGATGGCAATAATAGAGCGCGCCGCAACAACATACGACTCGTGGGCATACCGGAGGGAGCGGAATCGGGAGACATGAAAGAGTTTTTATGCAAAATCCTCCCTTCCCTGCTCCAAATCACCTTTACCAAAGATTTGGAGATTGATCGCGCTCATCGTGTACCCACAAGCATAACGCTCAACAGGAAGACCCCGCGGCCTATCATTTTTCGACTATTGAGATATCAACACGTGGAGCAAATTCTAAGTGCCTCTCGGGCAAAGGGCCATATGGAGTTTGAGAGCCACAAGATCTCCTTCTATCCCGACTTGGCTAAACCCACAGTCGACCGCCGAAAGCGCTTTCTGGAATTCCGGCCGAGGCTTCAACAACTACAAGCACGCTATGGCCTGATGTACCCGGCCAAGCTCCGAGTCACGCTTCACAATCAGACAAGGACATTCGAGGACCCTGATCTACTAGCGGAGTTTTTGGATTCCAAAGAAGCCGACTTGATGCGCTGACTTCCAGAATATTCCTGCAAGTCTCCTTATATCCGCTGCACCTGCCATATTGGATCTGCCGCAGCCTAGCAGAGAGTCTGGCGTGGGCAGTCTGTTGCCTTACTCTTGATGGTATCTGTGACCCGACTCCATCTACCCACAGTAGCCTCGATGAGTATCAGAGACAGTGTTATTATGGACTCTGGTGTTTCTTTTCTTTTTTTACATGTCTTCTATTTCCTCTCTAGGGCCTCCTCCCGCAGACATATGGTCGCCATATTCTTTGGGGGTTTTGCTTCTTCTCTAAGATACGTTGGTACATACTTTTCAATATGGGGTGTATTAGCCAGAATACTCGGTGATTATGACATTGTTGTACAGATTCTGCTTATGTTCTATGTTATCAAGCGCCCTTACCTAAAATGTCTATTACCGATTGATGGCACCATGTAAGATTTTTTCATTGAACGTAAAAGGCATCAATAATCCGATAAAACGGAAGAAAATCCTAAGCTACCTCAGTCAGGAAGCAGCGGATCTGATTTTTCTCCAAGAAACGCATTTAAATTCGAAGGAAACTCTTAAACTCAATATTAAACCTTACATGGTGGCCGCTTATTCCCCAGCCGTTTCTAAGAAATGTGGGGTTGCCATACTGGTTAGGAAATCTTTGCATGCTACTGTTATTGCGACTAGCTCAGATACAGAAGGTATATGGTCTAGAGTTCACCTCAAGATAGGTAGCCTAGAAGTTACATGTATATGCCTTTACGCTCCTAATGTTGATGACCCTGCCTTTTTTGCTACCATTGCTCAGGTTGCGCAGGCTTCTGCTAATACTTCATTGATCATTGGGGGGGATTTCAATCTAGTCCTTGATCCCCTGATTGACAAACAGCCGCCTAGGACGAGTGGTCCCCCCAAGAGTCACGCCACGCTTACCTCCCTGATCAAGGATCTTGCTTTAGTTGATCTATGGAGGTTATTACACCCCAATGAGCTTGACTTCACCTTCTTCTCCTCCCCTCATAAATCTCAGTCTCGCATAGACTTCTTTCTAATCTCAAAACTGTTAGTTCCTCAGGTGGACACTGCAAAGATTCACTCCCAACATATTTCAGATCATGCTGCCATTTCCTTTCAATTACACACTACTGCACCCCAGGGAAACTCGGGAGCCTGGTTCTTTGATAGAGCCCTGTTAACTCAGCCAGAGTTCCAGTCAGAAATTCGAGTAGCCATACAGGATTACTTCCATTTTAATCTACCCCAAGATACTGCGAATTGGGCTTGGTGGGAGGGCTTCAAAGCGGCCATTCGGGCAACGATCACTAGCTATCAAATCCGCCTGCGGAAACAACGTAAACAGCAGCTGCTCATACTAGACCAACAAATAAAAGCAGGCGAACGAGTTCTAACTTCACGCACTGACCCATGTGTATTAATTCGATTACAGCGTCTCCGTTTTCAATATAATTCAATCCTCTCAACTGCAGCTTCTAAGAGTATTGAGCTTCAGCGAGGGACATATTATCGTGAAAATAACCGAGCCGGTCGACTTTTAGCCAATGCCTTGAAAGGTCAAAAAGAAGCCAAACGCGTTGCGGCCCTTCGAGCTCCACAGGGAGGGGGCATAGTGACCACAGACTCCGACATTGTAGAGCTCTTTCGGGATTTCTATACCCGCCTATATCAATCTGAATGTGAGTTCTCGTCAGAGACATTCGAGCGATTGCTCTCTGGCATTCAGCGGCCGACCCTCTCTGAAGATGATAGAGATGCGATGGATGAACCCTTCTCTACTTCAGAGATCCAATCTGCCCTAAAACGAACAGCCTCGGGCCGTGCCGCAGGGCCCGATGGTCTCCCGACCGAATTCTACAGAACGTTCAGTGCAGATTTAGTTCCCTATTTAAAACTCTATTTTACTGCCCTTGCGGTAGATACATCCTCTTTGGGATCCTTTTCTGCAGCTAATGTGGTTGTATTTGAGAAAGAAGGCAGAGACCCGCTACTGACCGCCAACTACCGTCCAATCTCCCTACTTAATGCCGACTATAAGATCTTCGCAACGATCTTGGCCACCCGGCTATCTGACATGATGGCTACCCTAATTCACCCCGACCAATGCGGTTTTATACCCGGCAGATCAACTGCTGACAATGCTCGGACCTTGTGCCATGTGTTATCTAGTGCTGCCAATCTCGACCATCCATGGGTGGGTCTTTCCCTGGATGCCGAAAAAAAAAAGCCTTTGATCGTCTAGAATGGCCCTTCTTATTGCAGTTCTCCGATGGTATGGCTTTGGAGAGGGCTTCCTCCGATATCTCCAAGTCATGTACACTCAACCCGTCGCCAGTATTTGTGTAAACACCATCAAATCTCAGCCATTTAACCTCCAAAGAGGCACGCGTCAAGGTTGCCCCCTATCACCAATGCTTTTGATCTCGCTCTTGAACCCCTAGCCCTCCTTATTAGACAGTCTGCACGTATTCGAGGTGTCCCCTTTAGTCATAGGGAGATTAAACTCTCTGCATATGCAGATGACCTTATGCTCTTCGTTTCCCTCGATTCGGTTCCAGCTGTCTTGGATCTGATTGACGGATACTCACAATTATCGGGCTATAAAATTAACTGGACCAAATCTGTAGCATTCCCACTGAACCGCTGGGTACATGAGGCTGACATGCAGGCCTTTCCCTTCCTTTGGCAATCCCGCATGGTGAAGTATCTCGGGGTCCATTACTGTTTTCCTTTAGAAGACACTATCAGTTTTAATGCCAAAGAGGTAGTCTCCAAAGTCCGTGAACTCACAAATCGTTGGTCTCCCTTATCTCTCACATGGTGGGGCCGCTTAGAAACTGTGAAAATGATGATAGTCCCCAAAGTGAACTACATTTTAGAAATGCTTCCATGCTTACTTCCGTTACATACTTATAAAGATATTGAGGGCCTTCTCGTCCGTTATCTCTGGCAGGGCAAGCCACCAAGGATAGCTAAACATAAACTGCAGTCTGCAAAGGAACGAGGGGGTACCAGATTTCCTGATTTTCTTAGATATCATCAAGCCTTTCTACTTAAGCAAGGTGCCCGATGGCTAGATACCTCAACAGACCGCCGACCAGTTTGGCTTGACATAGAAGAGGAGCTTAGTAGCCCAATTCCGTTGACCCATCTCCCCGGTATGTCCTATCAAGTAGACACCCGCCATCCACCAATGATTGTCGATACTCTTGCGGCCTTTAACACTCTCATTCTATCACTGGGCCCGAATGTATGTCCTCAGGACGGACTCCCGCTATGGAATAACCCCAGAATTCAAGTCCTAAATAGAACAATAGCCTGGAAACCCTGGTACTCCAGGGGGATCTGGACACCCCAACAGCTTTTCTATGCAGCTCGTTGGAAAACCTTTTCTGATTTACAAAAGGAATTTGCGTTACCAGCGAAACACTACTTTCCATTGATGCAGCTTCAACACTGCCTCAAAAGTGCTCGAATCATGCCGCCCTCTGCCCCTACTGAGGATGGGCTATTAGAGATAGTTCACTCCATTAGTAGTACACATGGGGTAGCCTCTACTTTTTATAAAATAATTTGTCAGGGTACAGATACGGACACTTTTAGAGCCCAACAAGCCTGGGAGCGCGAACTGCAAACCACTATAACCCCTGTGCAATGGAGCGTTTTTTGGAGTAAAGTAGTGCGGGTTTCCCGGTCTGCTCCTCTGTTACCCAAACTCTCTTCTTCTTTGCACACAGATGCTTTTATACCCCAGAAAAAATAGCCAAATGGAACCCAAATGCTAGGGACCTGTGTTGGTCTTGCCATACTGCTGTGGGAACCTTCGCTCATGTTATTTATGAATGTCCTCAACTGCAGGTCTATTGGGGGCGGGTCTGGGGTCGTATTCAATCTATCTTACACTTTCATGAACCTCTCTCTTGGAAGGTCGTGGGACTCCGCTCTGTGGCGGAGGTCCCCGCTCTTCCTAAGAAGGGTCGCTTTCTCCTTGATTTCATGCTGGGTATAGCCATATGCTTAATCACGAGGAATTGGAAGGATAGCTCTCGACTTACTGTCAATGAATGGTGGAACCTCGTCTGCTTATATAGTAAATATGAGCAGATACCTCGGAGAGCTATTCCCCATGTCCAAACTCACTCTTGCTTGTCTAAATGGCAGATGCTTAATGATTATGTACACTCTGCTCATTGCTCCAACATGCCTGTATAATGTGCACTCATCATGTTTTAGATCACCGTTAGGTTTTGTAATACAATAATGTAAGTACACGCCCGCTTCGGGAATGCTTAGTTTTCTAGAGAAGAAGCAGGGGGAGGGGGGTGGTAGGGGTTTACTTTGGTGTATGTATTACACGTTATGTATTTGTCTTTTAGCTGTATGTCTTCCTTTCCTTTGTTGTTATAAAACGAAAATAAAGAATATAAAAAAAAAAAAGAAAAGGTATTTCCTGACATTGCCTTTCAGTTTATCCCCTTGCAGCTTCATGTTATGCCCTCTAGTTTTAAAGTTTCCCCGTCTTTGGAAGAGGTTTGTTTGTCCATTAATACTTTTTAAGTATTTAAAGGCCTGAATCATATCTCCCCCCATCCCTCCTCTCCTTCAGAGTGTACATATTTAGGTCTTCAAGTCTCTTCTCATAAGTCTTCTGATGCAGGCTCCTAATCATTTTGGTCTCCTTCCTCTGAACCACTTTCAGCCTTTTTATATCCTTTGCGAGATATGGTCTCCAAAACTGTAAACAATATTCCAAGTGAGGCCTCACCAGCGACTTGTACAGTGGCATTAGTACTTCTTCCTTTCTGCTGGTAATTCCTCTTTCTATGCAACTCGTCGTCCTTCTGGCTTTTGCCACCACCTTGTCACACTGTTTTGCCACCTTGAGGTCACCAGAAACAATCACACTGAGGTCTTTCTCCTGGTCTGTGCACATAAATCTCTTGCTCCCTATCGCATACAATTCCCTTGGATTTCTGCTTCCCAAGTGCATGACACTGCCCTTCTTCATATTAAATCTTAACTGCCAGCTTTTGCAGATCTTTCCTCATGTTCTCCACTCCCTTAGGGGAGTCCACTCTGTTGCAAATCTTGGTGCCATCTGCATAAAGGCAGACTTTTCCATTCAGCCCTTCAGCAATATCACTTACAAATATATTGAACAGTACCGCTCCCAAGACCGAACCCTGTCATCTCTGGGAGATGACAGGTTAATAATTTAAGAACATAATAACAATGAATTTAGATTAATGTCCTCTAAAGGAATGTACAACAGTCACTACTAAAGCAGCACATACAGAACATCTATGTTTGTGTACTCTGCACCTCCCCTCAACGGTAACAGCACCTGGGTTCTTGGGTAACAGATTTCCACACCCGGAGCAATGAGAAGGAAGCAAATACGGCTAATAATACAAAACACAACACACACTTGCATTATAAAAACCACCAAAGCTTTGGGAGGGAGATCACAGCTTACACCATGTCTCCCTATCATCACAGAGGTTAGCTATTTTATTTATAGGTCAAAATTCCATTATACAGCATAATTTTCACATTATTGTTCTACGTCAAGCAACGTGCATATTCATAATGTGCATCTCTATGTCTCTATGTCATAGGTCAGATCTTATTAGCATAGGTCATCATGAGGAGACATACATGTATTCCCAGACATAACTTCTAAAACAATAATTCTAACACTAGCAGTTTTGATATCTCTAATTTGAGACTGAAGAGACAGCTTCTCCCTGCAGTATCTGTTTCATAACAAACTTAAGGGTATGTTTACTAAACCATCTTAATGTTCCTGGCGCTAGTTGCAGCGAAAATGTGAAGGATGCCATATAAGGAGTGGGCGTTCCGGTCTTAAGGTAGCAATTGCGGGTTATCACGCGATAAAGGGTGCCTTGTCCATTATCGCGTGATAGAGGGAGCCGCGCACGTTACCGCACGTTAACCTTAACTTCGCATGCTGACCTACAATCACAGCAATAGAGGCATAGCACACTGGTTAATACAATGACTAATGAAACAGGGGTCATGAATTTGATCCCCCAGTGGGCTTAATGAGTAAGGCTGTCTGAGGCATTGCACTTTACTTTAAATTAGTGCTGTCTGAGGCATTTTCTTTTTAAATTTAAATTAGTACTGCCAGCAAACACACCCTCACAGTGCCATAACCTAAGGTGCCACATAAGGCACCCTATAAGGTACTCCAGAGGGCACATTATAAAGTGCACTGTCTGCCAAGGCACCTTATAATGTTCCCTATAGGGCGCCTTATAAGGCACCTTATGAGGCACCTTAAGGTTACAGCACCTCGGCCTGGTAGGGGGAACTGACCGTGTGTGTTACTGGCACAGAGTAGCTACAGACCGTCACATTGTGGGGGTACTGTGCTCACCCTGAGGGTGAGGTGAGGCACCTAGCACCAGGTCCGCAGCACCTGGCTTAGCTAAGATAGGCTATGCTGCAGGTTGCCATCAGTGCCAGTTGTGTGGTAGGTAGTCTTTGCAGACACACCTAGAATACACCTGTGTCCATCTGTATTTCCCAGTCACGTCTAGCCCTTGTGGAGTATGATGCACCCAGAATAGTGCATATCCTGGGTGGTTGCCATGGTCACATGTTTTAAGTGAAGGGGGGTGTTTGGACCCATAGGCAGATTATGTAGCCCACCCAACCCGCCCTCTGGGGCACAGGGTGGGGAGACAGGATCTCCCACCAACAGATCCACATTCTACATCCCTGCAATGGTGGCAGAAGAGGAGACCATCAACCCCTGTCCTGCTGGGGAACAGGCACCCTACAGAGCAGTCAATGCAGATCTGTACACATCCATAAAGCAATGGAAGACAGACAGTAGGCCTGGAAATGTCCCCCACCACTATCTGATATTCTCCAGCAGCAAGCACAGTGAGTCTCCAGTCACTGCACCCTGCAAGGTGTTCCAGCCATACACATACTAACTGCAGACAGTCTGCTAGCTAGTCCATAGTGTATGTTCCTGGAGAAGATGTGTGCACCCAAAACTGGGATGTGAGTGAGCGAGCGAGCACACACACACCAAGCAGATAAATCATTGATTGGGCACCAGAAAGGAGAACCCATAAATATCACTTGAAAAAAATACTACATAATACTATGGGGGAACCTAGCCATGCCGTGGTCACTGCTCAGTCAGGGTGAGAGTGACCTCCCAGCAGGACATGCTGTGGCCACCCTGTCCGTGTCGGTGGTGGCCGGGCACTACAATGTCCCAGCCATTGTCGTATGCCCTGTGCAGATGCATCCTGCCCAGGCCACCCTGTCCGGGCCATACCCACAGTACCTTGCTCCTCATTATGCACATTGGCAGGTTAACACTGGAAACAGTGCAAGCAGTGTGGGCTGAGTAAGGTGTAGGCAGCCACAACACACTGGATAGACAGACACACACTTCCACACCTATGCCAGCATTGTGCAAATATAGAGGCTTTTGGCAGCCCTGGCCACCACACCAGTCCTGGGCACAGTGCAGGCATGGCTATGGTACGCAATACTGTTGGGGTCACTCCCCGGGGTGGTAAACACTGTCAAAAAACAAAACTGAAACACACTCCACAGATATCAGAAAGGTTGCTATGATGTAGCTCTATCAGCAAATTGTGCTTAACCTAGGCATTGTTATTTGCTATTAATCATAGCAACCTTTTGATATACAGTCAAACCTCGGTTTTCGGTTGCCCCGGTTTTCGTCGGTTTCGGTTTTCGACGTCTTTTCCCGACTGAGATCTTGTCTCGGTTTTCGTCGATGCCTCGGTTTTCGTACACCCTGGTCTGCAGACAGTACACTGCCTGCCCAGTCCCGGCAGCACCCCCCCCCCCCCCCCGGACTCACCGATCGCGTGTGCCTGCAATACTGTCACCTTCGCGCTGGTCTGCATACACTACACTGCCTGCCCAGTCCCGGCAGCACTACCCCCCCCCCCCCGGACTCACCGATCGCGTGTTGAGATCTGAAAGGCAGGTGAGCAACATCCTCGAGCCAGACATGCAAGGATTGCAGAGAGGAAGGCCCCGATCTCTCCACCGCCTGCCTGTTCTCTGGAGCGCCCCCTCAGGCTCGGAGGTAGCAGGGTAAGCAGGAGATGTTGAATGAATGTGGCAGGCAGTTCTTTCTCTTGCGGGGTTGAGACGGAGTCAGCGATCAGATTGGTGTCCTAAAGTCTCGTTGTGTTTGCTGTGCTGTGGACGATCGGGCAGCTGAGAGAAGTGCTGGCTGAGACTTCGGGAGCTCGTGCTGCTGCAGCAATTGCCACATGGCTCCCCTTCCAAACAATAACCTCTCCTCTCCTCCCTCTCCCTCAACAAGAGTCTTCAATAAAGTTAAATGTAATGTTAAATGTTCATTTATCCATTTCATTAGTCATTTATATGTATTTCTCATTGTTTTCTGTATGTAAAAATATAGTTATTCTCTATAAAATGTACTTTTTGTCAATATTTTTGGGTGTCTGGAACGGATTAATTGAATTTACATTATTTCCTATGGGAAATCTTGCTTCGGTTTTAGTCCGTTTCGGTTTTAGTCAGACTTTTTGGAACGGATTAATCATGAAAACCGAGGTTTGACTGTATGTGTAATGTATTCCCAAGTTTAGGGCGGCATTGCTAAGGTATGCAAGTGCTAGTATTGGGAGATGCTGCTGCACGCAGGGCCCAACAGCCTGACTCTCCATGAGGCTTTGGATAGTGGAGCCTGTGGGTGTTTCTGCCCCTGTTGGCCACTGCTCTAGGGCAGAGGTTCCGAACTCCGGTTCTGGTGGGCCAAACACTGTTCAGGTTTTCATGCTGTCCCTAATGAATATGCATGAGATACATTTGCATACAGTGGGGGGCGGCGCATACAAATGCAGCACAGGCATATTTATTAGGGACTGCTTGAAACCTGATTGGTGTTTGGCCCTCCAGGACTGCAGTTGGGAAACTCTGCTCTAAGGATTGCACATGTTTATGGTGTCTGTGCTCTGTAGGGTAAAATATAGGCGTTTCAGGCATGTTTATTTTATCTGCAATAAAGGTTCCGTCTTTATTACCACGGTTTAGTACTGGGTAAAATATGGGGAAAGGGTTGGCAGGAGCCACAGCTGGGACTTGAACTTGTGACCTTCTGCTCTTGAACACACTGGCTGTGTGTACTGCACCACACTGTTTCCATAGGAACAGTTCATTCCCTGGGGATACCATGACTGTTCATCAGACAGACCCTGTCTGTTGCATTGCACGACACCCACCTAAACAGGGCTAAGCCATGGTCTGCTGTGGGCAGATGCCACTGCCCCCTCCGCCACCAGCACCCCTACGCCACCATGCTGCCATGCCATTATGCCAGTGGTGCTGGTGGTGCGCAGTCCCAAGCCATCCAGTGTGCTGGTAGGTAGCTGCCTATGGTGTGGGTTCTCGGGTAGGGGTGCCTACATGGACATGCGCGCTTTCCCCCTAGCACCGCCTGCCAATGTTATGTGCCCTTGGGGGTACCTACTGGGTAATATACCCTATGACACTGTGGGACACACACTTGTGCCCATGTTGGACCCTCATCAGTTGCTGTCTTGCTGCTTTACAGTTTTGGCATTCCTATGCGTCATCTAAGCATCTGCCTAGTCCACACTGTGCCCCAGCTGGACCACAGCATGTGCCGTCTGCAGCCCCCTGTATCCCATTTACATCATCAGTACAGTTGCTGTTCCCTACATGCCCACTCTGCTGTTGCTGCACATGTGCACGCCATAACAAACCTGCCCAATCTAAATGACAGAAACCCTGATCAGCGCTATTTCAATGTGGGATCATTCACTTTATAGGGGGACAGAGAATAGACCCTTCCAAACATGATATCTTATTTTTTGGGCTTTGTCAGTAGTGTTTCTTTATGTTTATCATTAATATCACTTTTGGCCAGCTTGGTTATTGGGATTTCAAATGTGGTTCTGGTCCTTTTATATGTTTATTTGCCTTTTTGGTTCCTGTACATGTATCACAACTATCACTTCTGTGGGTTTCCCTGCCTTTGCTGCACATTGCTGACTGAAATGGTTTCTCTTTCCTGCAAATGTGCCTTAACGCGAGGGTTTCACTGGTGTTAGTGTTCAGACCCGGATTTCACAGCGTTAGTGTGACTGGAGCCTCTCCCCTTCCACTCTTCGCCCATTGACCCCCTTCTCTCCACCCTCTGGGAAGCTTTACTCCACCCTTCAGACCCAGATTTCACAGCGTTAGTATGCCTTAACGCCGCCGGCGTGATAATACCACCGCTGCGATGTTAAGACGGTTTAGTGTCTGTGTTATAGGAAAGTTCAGCCTAGTTATTTCAGTAGAGCCTTTCAAGGTTGTTGCTGAGTAATAAGCCCTGGAATGTCTGAGTTACTGAATCTGTGGTGTTAACGCTTTCTGAGGACTTTCAATAATATAATATTATTAAGTACCTTCATAGTGTACACAGCCCTGTACAGACAAGCTTCCTTTCAATCTATTCAACAAAATGCAGTAAAACCACCAAGATGCCTGTCCTCTCTATAACACCATATGTGAAAATGAGTGAAAGAAATGAGAACAACTATTATGTTTCTTTATACACATTTTACACAGAGATTCCTGTGAGAAATCTATAGAATAGTAATAAAGTATTTAAAAAATTCACAGGTAAGAAAGTAGAAAATTTGGATGTCCCCAAAGGTCTGCATCTATCTCAATGCATTTAATAAGGTACTTGGTTGCATGAATACATTTTGCTAGTACCAAGAAAGTCATTTTCCAGGCTACTGGTAAGCTATTGCCCAATAGAACACACTGTAAATAATGTTTGATAGGCACAATCAAACTGATAGCACTCTGCCTAATAGAAAATTCACAACATATAGTAGGTGCCTGTTCCAGAATATAATCTGACGTTCAAACTCGCTATTCTTATGACAAGTATGAAATATAGGGCCATGACTGCAGATAAAGGCTATATGGCCTATCCAGTCTGCCTTTCCATACCAATTACTAAGCTCTACAGTCCACTTTTTACCTTTAGAGATCTTCTGTTTGCTCCATGCTTTCCTGAATTCAGATAGTCTTTATCTCTACTACCTCCACTGGGAGACTATTCCATGCATCTACTACTCTTTCCAAAAAGAAATAGCTCCGTAAATGACTCCTGAGTCTATCTCCTTTCATCTTCATCCTATGTCCCCTCATTGCAGAGCTTTCTTTCAATTGAAAGAGGCTCTCCCCCTATGCATTTATGCAACAGAGGTATTTAAATGTCTCTATAATATCTCTGCTCTCCCACCTTTCCTCCAAAGTATTCATATTGAGATCTTTAAGTCTGCCCCCATATACCTTATGATGAAGCCCACTGATCATTTTGGTAGCCACCCTCTGCGGGGCCATGTGTGAAGACTCATTGTGGGCCTCATTTGCATAATGAGTCTCATTTGCATAAATATTTGCATAATATTAACATGACTAACTGTTAGTAAACATGCCTCTTAATGAGTGTCTGGATAAAAAAAGACTACCAGATTTCTACATTACTATACTCCAGTGCCAACCACCAGGCACATTAGGAAGTACTATAAACACTGCCCATTTAGAACCCATAGCAAACCCACCATATCATAACAGCACTACCAGGACTCACAAAGCACCAAATCCTACCTATCAAAAGGCAACATTGCAAATATTAAACCAATACATCTCAGCGAACACCAATACATCTCCTACTGGGGAAAGAGAACAATTGGCACTGCCAAATAGAAACTACATAAACAGAATATCTCAGCTCGCTTACACATGCAGAACATAGTTTGTCACCACACAAAGAACAAGGGATCACAACCTAGAAATATAAAGACAATAATTAAAATGGGAACCCCAAAGGTCAAAGTTGGAACATATAACAACACTGGAGAAATAAAACTATAAATTAATTTCCTCTTGTACTAAACAAAAACGCAAAGATGCTAGCAATACACATTTCTCATAGCTGACATATTCCAGTTAATACATTCAAAATAAAAAATGATTTTTCTACCTTTTGTTGTTTAGGCATTTTATTTTTCAGTTGCAATTGCTCCTGTCACTTTCTTCTGGTGTCTTCAGTTAATTCTCCATTGTCTGCTATCCATTTGTCCTTTCTTATCTCTTCTAGTTTTTTTTCTGTTCTCTTTCCATCAGTTTTAACATACTTTTATTTTTTATTTATTTATTTAGTATACATTTGTATACCGCTACTTCCAGTGATCAGCAGCGGTTTGATTATTACAGATTGGAAATTGTCAAATCATGACAGGAAATTTTTGAGGTATAAACACATTGATTAGACAGGAAAGCACAGCACACAGAGAACTATTTTACAGGGAACATGGGCTATGGAGGGTTAAGTGGCTTGCCCAAGACCACAAGGAGCACCTGTGGGACTAGAAACCCCAGTCCTTCCGGCCCAAGGTTACTGTCCTCCAGTGGGATTTGAACCCCCGACCTTCTGGCCTGAAGTACCTTGCCCCAACCACTAGGCCACTCCTCCCACTGATCTTTCCCCTTTTGCTCTTTCCTCCATTTCTTTCTTTATTTCTTTTGCTTCCACTCAAATTTTGCCCTTCCATCCTCAATCCCCACTTACTCTCCTAATACCCGGCCAATCATAGATTTTTCTTCCCTCCCACACAAAATATATTTTCCCTTCTCCATCCTCACTCCCCCAGCCCCATCCCCTTCTAGTCCTCCCCAACATCAGCTCCCTTCTAGTTTCAGCCTCACCCAGCATCCGCTCCCTTATAGTCAAATTCTCCCATCCCCCCGCATCAGCCCCTTTTCCAGTCCTAGCACTCCCATCAGTCCATTTCCAGTCCAAGCTCCCACATCAGCTATTTCCAGTCTTATTCCAGCCCATATCATCCCATTTCCAGTCCAAACTCCCCTCAGTCCATTTCCAATCCTAGTCCTCCCATCAGCCCATTTCCAGTCCAAGCCCCCCATCGGCCACTTCCTGTCCTATCCTAGACCCCCCTCGGAAGAGCTTCACACCTTTCTAAACTGCTTCAGAGGTGAGCTGGGGAAGCCACGCAAGGCCCCGGCTCACCTCTGCACACCTGCCAGCATTAAAAGCACTGTTTTCCCTCATGCTGGCAGCTGTTACTTTGAACATAGTAACATAACATAGTAACATAGTATATGACGGCAGATAAAGACCAGTATGGTCCATCTAGTGTGCCCAGCAAGGAGACAAGAGTGGGTGCACCTGCCGCTCCATGCAGGTAACCCCTCCCCATGCCTTTGTTTAGGGGTGTACCCACCGGTCCATGTAGGTCACCTCCTATTCAGGGCCGGCCCGTCCATTGAGCGAGAATGTTGTTCGCACAGGGCCCCGCGCTTCAGGGGGCCCCGCGTGAACCACATTCTTGCTCAATGGACTGCTGCAGAGGGAGCTGGGGAAGCCCACGCGAAGCCCCGGCTCCCTCTGCACAGCCCGCCAGCGTGAAGAGCCTTTACCTTCATGCTGGCGGCTGTTTCAATGAAGCCGCGAATGCCGGGAGAGGTTAAAGGGCATTGCCTTTAACCTTTCCCGGCATTCGCGGCTTCATTGAAACAGCCGCCAGCGGGAAGGTAAAGGCTTTTCACGCTGGCGGGCTGTGCAGAGGGAGCCGGGGCCTCGCGCGGGCTTCCCCGGCTCCGTCTGCAGCCCCTTAGACGGCGCGGGGCTCTGTGGGGGGGTGGCTAGGAATGGATGGGCTGGGATGGGGGGGGGGCGGACTGGAAATGGGCTATGATGGGGGGGGGAAACGGACTGGAAATGGGCTGTGATGGGGGGGAGACTGAAAATGGGCTGGGATGGGGGAAACAGACTGGAAATGGGCTGTGATGGGGGGGGATGGACTGGAAATGGGCTGTGGTGGGGGGGGGAGAACAGACTGGAAATGGGCTGTGATGGGGGGAACGGACTACAATTGGGCTGTGATGGGGGTGGACTGCAAATGGGCTGTGATGGTGGGGGGGTAGGACTGAAAATGGGCTGTGATGGTGGGGGGAATGGACGAAATGGGCTGTGATGGGGGGGAACTTGGACTGGAAATGGGCTGATGAAGAGCTGGATTAGGACTGGAAATGGGCTTATGGGGGCTGGAATAGGGCGAAGTGGGCTGACGAGGGGGCTAGGATTGGAAATTAGCTGATGGGGGAGCATGGAGGAAATGGGCTGATGAGGGACTGGAATGGAACTGGAAAAGAGCATATGGGGGCTAGGACTGGAAATGGGCTGATGAGGAGCTAGGATAGGACTAGAAATGGGCTGATGGGGGGAACGTAGACTGCAAATGGGTGATGGGCTGGAATAGGACACTGGAAATGGGCTGATGGGGGCTGGAATAGGACTGGAAGTGAGCTGATGGGAGTTGGAAAAGGGCTGGAAATGGGCTGATGGGGAGCTTGGAGTGGAAATGGGCTGATGGGGGGGCTGGAAAAGAACTGGAAAACAGCATATGGGAGGCTAGGACTGGAAATGGGCTGATGTGGAAGCTTGGGAGACTGGGACTAGAAGAGGGCAGATGCTGGGTGGGTCTAGAACTATAAAGGAGCTGATTTTGGGGGAGGACTAGAAAGGGATGGGAAATGAGAATGAAGAGGGGAAAAGATATTTTGTGTAGGAGGGAAGAAAAGTCTACGAAGGGCCGGGTATTGGAAGAGTAAGTGTAGATTGAGAATGGAAGGGTGAAATTTGAGTGGATGATAAAGCAATAAGGAAAGAAATGGAGGAAAGAGCAAAAGGGGAAAGATCAGTATGTTAAAGCAGATATAGAGAAAAAATTTGGAAAAAAATCTAAAAGAGAAGAAAGGAAAATGGATAGCTCGCAGAAGACACAAAGAAACCAGAAGAAAGTGACTGGAGCAATTGCAACTGAAAAGAAAATGCACAAGCAACAAAAGGTAGAAAAATACTCTGGGAAATGTGCATTGTTAACATCTTTTGTGTTTTGTTTAGTACAAGAGGAAATTAATTTATAGTTTTATTTCTCCAGTGTTGTTGTACATCCCAAGTTTGGCTTTTGGGGTTCCCAGTTTAATTATTGTCTTCCTATTTCTAAATTGTGATCCCTTGTTCTTTGGTGACGGTCTATTCTGCATTTTAACCAAGCTGAGGTATTCTGTTCATGTAGTTTCTATTTGACCATGTCACTTGTTCTCTTTCCCCAGTAGGAGATGCATTGGTATTCTCTGAGATGTATTGGTTTAATATTTGTAGTGTTGCCTTTTGATAGGTAGGGTTTGGTGCTTTGTGAGTCCTGGCAGAGCTGTTATGATATGGTGGATTTGCTATGAGTTCTAAAAGGTCAGTGTTTATAGTACTTCCTAATGGGCCTGGCGGTTGGCACTGGAATATAGTAATGTAGAAATCTGTTAGTCTTTCTTTATCCAGACACTCATTAAGAAGCATGTTTACTAAAAATGCATGTTAACATTATGCAAGTATTTATGCAAATGAGGCCCCGCAATTAATCTCCGCACATGGCCCCGCACCCCCCTTGGGCCGCCCCTGCTCCTATTTGTTCAGATATAAGAGCTAGTTAAGTTTATTTATATTTTATCCTGTTGCTATAAAGGACTGTGTCTGTCCTATGCCATTTTGAATTCTGTCACTGTATTTGCCCCCACAACTTGCATCGGGAGGGCACTCCAAGCAGCCACCACCCTTTCAGTGAAAAAGTATTTCCTGACATTGCCTTTCAACTTACCCCCTTGCAGATTCATGTTATGCCCTCTAGTTTTACAGCTTCCCCGTCTTTGGAAGAGATTTGTTTGTTCATTAATACCCTTTAAGTATTTAAAGCGCGCTGAAGTCTGGGAAAGGGTAAAGAACATTTCCCGGCACTTGCGCACTGCACAGTAACAGCTGCCAGTGTGAGGGGAAACGGCGCTTTTCACGCTGGCGGCTGTGCAGAGGTGAACCGGGATCTTGCGCGACTTCCCCGGCTCACCTCTGAAGCCATCCATTATGCAAGAATAAATTTTGTATGGCGCCACCTGAAGCACGGGCTCCTGTGCGAACAACATTCCCACCCAATGGATGGGCCGGCCCTGCCTCTGCACCAACTCCTTCCCATTTATATCCCTTTGAAGATGTGATCTCCAGAACTGCATACAATACTCTAAATTAGGTCTCAGCAAAGACTTATACAAAAGCACTATTGCCTCCTCCTTCCTGTCAATCATTCTTCTTCCTGTGCACTCAGGCATCCTTAAATCCCACTAGAGGACAGCAACCTTGGGCTGGAAGGACTGGGGTTTCTAGTCCCACAGGTGCTCCTTGTGGTCTTGGGCAAGCCACTTAACCCTCCATAGCCCATGTTCCCTGTAAAATAGTTATCTCCAAGTTATAATGCCCTGTTCAATGTAATTTCAGTTTGTTCAATGTAAACCGCACTGATGCAGAATAGCACGGTATATAAGAGAATGTAAATAAATAAATAAGAGGAGAGGCACTACAGAAGCCAAAAAGGGACACAATGGAGGAGGTGAGAGCATCCCAGGAACAGAAGGAACCAGAGTTGCTAAGTCAGTAACCACAAGGAACTGGAGGGTAATGATGGTTGGTAACTCCCTACTGAGGGGTACAGAGGCATCCATCTGCTGACCAGATATGATATCCCGGGAGGTGAACTGTCTGCTAGGTTCCAAATCCAAGAGTAGGAGTGGCCTAGTGGTTGGGGCAAGTTACCTCAGGCCGGAAGGTTGGGGATTCAAATCCCACTAGAGGACAGCAACCTTGGGCTGGAAGGACTGGGGTTTCTAGTCCCACAGGTGCTCCTTGTGGTCTTGGGCAAGCCACTTAAACCTCCATTACCCATATTCCCTGTAAATAGTTATCTCCAAGTTATAATGCCCTGTTCAATGTAATTTCAGTTTGTTCAATGTAAACCACACTGATGCAGAATAGCGCGGTATATAAGAGAATGTAAATAAATAAAAATAAATAAAATCCTTTGTACTTTCACTATCTCCTTTTCTATCTGTTTAAGATCATCAGAAACAATCACCTCTAGGTCCCACTCTTCTTTCATAGGTTTATAGAAGATGAGCTTGTTCGACAGGTAAAGCCCATCCAGAGAAAGAGGCAATAAGTTGTTCCATATGACAGTTTTGGCACAGCCTGATAATAATATTGACTATATATCTCCAGTCAGAAAGCTCAGTCTTCGCTTTCTTTCATTATCCTTTCATGAAATTATGACTTGTCTGGAAGAGAACAGAGACTTTCCTGGCTTTCTTTGAAATTCAGTGGGACAGAAGAAGTCATTTCTGCTAAACTAAGATATACGGGAAGATCCATTCTGACAAACCCATTGTGCAGCTCATGTTGATGTTGTTAATACTGATTATGCAGAAAATCCCATGAATGTCAGTGTACGTAACACGTATTGAGAGAGCGGAGCAGGAAGCGACATACATAATGCATGAAATCAGATACCTGAAGCAACTTTTAACTAATTTCAAAATGGGCCAACATCACAACAATTAAGTCTCTGACAAGTGATGCAATCTTTCTAAAATATTTACTGACTGGCTTCACTTCTGTTGATTTGATTTCTAGAGTATGAAAGGTCATTTCTTAGGTAGAGGGGGAATTCAACTTCCATAACCCATCCATAATGAGAAAACATAAATTAGACAATGCTTCTGTTTACCTATATTGAAATATTGATGTCTGGGTGTAGACTGACTACAAATTTTTATTTTAATCTTTTTTCAGCTTGGAAATTTAGATTACAGTAACATATGTTTTGATAGACCTATACATCATAGTTTCAGCAATATTAGAAAGCTTACTAGTGACAGAATTTGAATGTATTACACTAGAGTAGCTTTATTAATTTTTCCCATTACTGTTTTAGTTTTTATTAGATGATGCTGGAGATTTGATGGGAATGAACAGTGATCTTTGCTCATCTCTCATTCCAAATGCATTGGCATTCTTTATCTAATTGGTACAAACAATACAAATTAGTTTAATGAAGAAAATGCCAGGAGGTGTTAACGTTCTGAACTGATACAGAATTCTGAAGGGAACAAATTGACTGAAGCAGCACCTTCAATCTGCAACAATACATTATAGGGTTGTTAAGGACATAGGGTGGTGGTTTCCATACTTGTCCTGTGCGATCCTCAGCCATTCGGATTTTCTGGATATCCACAATGAATATGCAGGAGGTAGATTTGCATGCAGTAGAGGCAAGGTATGCAAGTCTCTCTCATAAATATTCATAGTGGAAATCCTGAAAACCCGACTGGCTGTGGAGGTTTGGGAAATATTGATATAGAGTCATTAAAAAATAATGTAATGGGATTGTTGGGCAATATAACCACTAAGGGACAGGGGTAGCATGAATGAGTGAAATATTGAATACTTTAATCTCCTAAGAACATAAGAACATAAGATATGCCATACTGGGTCAGACCAAGGTCCAGCAAGCCCAGTATCCTGTTTCCAACAGTGGCCAATCTAGGTCATACGTACCTAGCAGTTTCCCCAAAAGACAAAGGTTCCGCAATGCTTGCACTGGGTCAAGCATTGATATCCTGGGTCCCTTCTTAATAATGGTTTATGGACCTTTCCTCCAGGAACTTGTCCAAACTCTTTTTAAACCCAGCTACACTAACAGCCTTTACTACATCCTCCGGTAACAAATTCCAGAGTTTGATTACACGTTGAGTGAAAAAATATTTTCTTTTATTAGTCTTAAATAGTTTACCATGTAGCTTCATTGCATGTCCCCTAGTCTTTCTATATTCTGATAACGTAAACAATCGATCTACGTTTACCCGTTCCACTCCATTCATTAGTTTATAGACTTCTATATAATCTCCCTTCAGCCGTCTCTTTTCAAGGTTAAAGAGCCCTAACCTTTTTAGCCTTTCTTCATAGGAGTATCCTTCCATCACCTTTACCATTTTGGTGGCTCTTCTCTGAATCTTTTCTAATAATGCTAAATCCTTTTTAAGATACAGCGACCAGAATTGCACACAATATTCAAGGTGCGGTCTCACCATGGAACGATATAGAGGCATTATAATATCTTTTGTTTTATTTTCCATTCCTTTCCTTATGATACTGTCACCAGCAGAGGCTAAACTAGAGTTATTTAGCTTAGTTCACTTCTGGCCTTGACCTTTCTATAAAAAGAAAGTGTAGTTGCAAGTCGAGGGTCAGGTTTAAACAAGGATTTATTCCCCTCCCGGGGTTTTGCTGGACTTTCAAAAATAATACACTTCCAAACTCAAAAGATAACCATACTTCTGGTATAAACAAATGGATAAAGAAAAGTAGCTTCTTGCTTCACAAATCAAATGACAAAACAAAATATATCATCAAGGTAAACACCTGGGCAGTTTCCACTGTGCAGACCTGTCTCTCTAGCAGGCTTATTAGCTCTCAGCGCAGAGAGGTCTCTTCAGTCATCACTAGAGAACAGTCCATCTTTTCCTCATAAGATAAACCTTCATTCTGGTCAGTACACATGGGCTCCTCAAGTGCCTCGTCTTCCCTCTGGCAGAGAGTTTGTAACCTCCTCCAGTCAGTGACTGGTCTCTCTTCCAAACTCTCTTCTTGGTTAGGGAGATAATTATCTGAGCCTTGATAAAAATGCTTTTCAGCTTTTCTGTTACACCTTGCTCTTGTCAGTTTGCTGCCAGGCTTCTCATACAAACATTCAGGCTCTGCTCTCATACAAATATCCTGAAGCAGTTCACTATCTCTATTATAAGGATGTGAATACCTTAAAAGTTTCTGGCTTTCATTAGCAAAGGGTTTTCTATGGTTAAACTCACTGTTGGAGAATAACTGCCTGTTATGTCTCCCAGCCCTTCTTGGCTTCTTATTCCAGGCCTCAGAATACACAGGGTTAGGCTGACAATACTCTGACCTTTTGTTGAAGGGTTTTAGGTTCTCTCTGACCTGCCAGGTTTCACAAACGCTTGCAGCTTCTGTGTCATCAAAACCTTCGTCAGAGATCATACAGGAATCACATTCAGCCTCTCTTCCTGGATTCTCTCTCTCCTGGACTCGAGCATAATAAGGATTCTCCTCTCTGGCCTGCTCCCAAGCTGTGGCCCGTTCCTGAACTCCAACTCGAACTAACTCTGTTTGCCTGCCTGCTTTCTTATGCAGAGTTATGGGCGTTTTCCTGCACATGTGCAGAGTGTTTCCCTCAGTGTTTGGGGAGTGTCTGTTGGCTGGGCGTGCCTTCAGGTCTCGTGCCTCAGCCTGCTCTGGTTGCCTATAGCAACTAGGAAGCTTTTTCTCTCCCTTTCTGTCAGTGTCTGTGCCGTACTCTTCAGCTTTTTGTGTCTTAAAGTTACAGGGCACATTTTCGGTGTTACAATACCTAGCATTATATTTGCTCTCAGCCACCGCTACACACTGGGCCGAGGGTTTTAACATGTTATCCACAATGACACCTAAATCTTTTTCCTGGGAGTTGGTTTCTAATGTGGAACCTTGCATCGTGTAACAATAGTTTGGGTTGTTCTTCCCTAGGTGCATAACTTTGCACTTGTCCACATTAAATTTCATCTGCCATTTTGATGCCCTGTCTTCCAATTTATCAAGATCCTCTTGCAATTTTCCACAATCCTCTTGGGTTTTAACAACTTTAAATAGTTTTGTGTCATCTGCAAATTTGATAACCTCACTCGTTATTCCACTTTCCAGGTCATTTATTAATATGTCAAAAAGCAGCGGACCCAGCACAGATCCCTGGGGTACACCACTATTCTCCATTGGGAAAATTGGCCATTAAGCTCAACCCTCTGCTTTCTATCTTTTAACCAGTTCTTCATCAACAGTAGTACACTGCCTCCTATCCCATGACTCTTTAGTTTTGCCAAAAGACTCTGATGAGGGACCTTGTCAAAGGCTTTCTGAAAATCCAGATACACTATATCAACCGACTCACCTTTGTCCACCTGTTTAATCTCACCTTCAAAAAAACATAACAGATTAGTAAAACAAGATCTTCTTTGTCTAAAGCCATGTTGGATATCAATGCTTGACCCATGTAGGATAGCAATGCTTGATCAATGCAGGATATCAATGCTTGACCCAGTACAACCATTGTGGAACCTGTGTCTTTTGGGGAAACTGCTAGCTACTTATCACCTAGATTGGCCACTGTTGTAAACAGGATACTGGGCTTGATGGACCTTGGTCTGACCCAGTATGGCATATCTTATGTTCTTATGTTCTTATGGCTGTCTCCCATTAGGCCATGACTACCTACATGCTGAGTAATTTTTTTCTTTATGATGGTTTCTACCATTTTTCACGGTACTGACGTGAGGCTCACCGGTCTGTAGTTTCCCGGATCACCCCTGGAACCCTTTTTAAAAATTGGTGTTACATTGGCGATCCTCCAATCTTCAGGTATTAGAGATGATTTTAATGATAGTTTACAGATTACTAATAGCAGGTCTGCAATCTCATATTTCAGTTCTTTCAACACCCTTGGATGTATACCATCCGGCCCAGGTGATTTGCTACTCTTCAGTTTATCTAATAGTTGTAATACATCTTCCCGATGTATCGATATTTCCTTCAAGTCTTCCGCACCTTTAAATACCACTTCAGTCATGGGTAACATCCCTACATCATTCTCAGTAAAGACCGAAGCAAAGAATTCATTCAGTCTCTCCGCTATCACCTTGTCGCCTCTTAGTGCCCCTTTAACTCCTCTATCATCTAATGGACCAACTGACTCTCTCACAGGTTTTTTGCTACAAATGTACTTGAAAAAAATCTTTATTTTGCGTTTTTGCTTCCACAGCAAGCTTCTTCTCAAATTCTCCCTTTGCTTGCTTTATGAATGCCTTGCATTTGACTTGCCAGTGCTTGTGCTATTTCCAGGTTTCGTCGTTTGACTCTTTTTTAAATTTCCTGAAAGATGCTTTTTTTGGCAGCAACAGCCTCTCTGACCTCACCTTTAAACCATGCTGGCAGTTTTTTGCACTTCCTTCCACTTTTCTTAAAGCGTGGAATAAAGCTGGTTTGGGCTTCTAAGATAGTATTTTTCAACAACACCCAAGCTTGATTTAAGTCTTTAACCTTTGCAACTGCTCCTTTTAGTTTTTTCTTAACTATTTTCCTCATTTTATCATAGTCTCCCTTTCGAAAGTTAAAAGGTAGTACTGTGGATTTCCTTACTATCCCTCCTCCACTAATTAAATCAAAGGTGATCATGCTATGATCACTATTGCCAAGTGGCCCCAACACCTTGGGGTATGTTTACTAAACCCCGTTGCTGTGCGGGTCCCCGTTAGTGTGCGTGTGCCATATAAGGAGTGGGCGGGTCAGGCAGAAAAAGATGAAAAAAAACGACCGTACGTGTGCGCGTCGCGCACCTGTGCGGGGCTCACATTAGCGCGTGGGAAGGCTAAGTGGGACGCTGCTGGGCACATAGAGGAACAGAGCCGTAGCACAATGGTGAAGACACTAACCAATGGTACAGGGTCCATGGGTTCAATGCCCCATTGTGCGCAAGGAAAAAGGCTGCCTAAGGCACCACCTTTGATGGGTAAATGTGGTTTATGAGTCAAATTCAACTTTGGAGGGCATAAGGTGGCACACTGTACATTTTGTGCCGCATTGGGCGGCGCACTGTTAATTGTGTGCGTCATTCTGCGGCACACTGTTGATCTTGTCCGTTTCTGGCGCCGCACTGTTAATTATGGGCGGCATTGGGCGGCGCAGTGTTAATTATGGGTGGCTTGGGCGGCATAAGGCGGCGCACTGATATCTCCGCACAGGAACAGAGCCACAGCACAATGGTTAAAACACTGACCAATGGTGTGGGGTTCAGGGGCTCAATCCCCCACAGTACCCAGTGAAGACAGCTGGCTGAGGCAGTATGTATTATAGTGGGGAGTGCTGTATGAGTCTTTTTAATTTTATTTTGTTGTCACTACTAGCAAACGCACTCTCACAGCGTGTTAACATACGGCGGCCCATGGGCCACATGTTACAGTGCACTATCCGCCACGGCACCCTAGAATGTCCCCTATAGGGCACCATATATGTTGCGACACAGGATAATGTACAGTGCACCCTATTTTGATGGCAACCATAAGGTGTCCTATAAGGCGCCCTATTAAGCACCCTCAGAGGCACCTTATGGGTACAATACACGGAGGGTGTTTTTTCTTCCATAAAAATATGTACATTAGAAAATGGGTGATGCTCTGGACAACCCAATCATGTAACCCTGCTGTGGGTTTGAACCCATGACCTCTGGTTGCACATGCAGTGACGTAAGCATTGGGCTACAGCTCTGTAGCTGTATGCCAGCCCCTGGCTGGCTGCAGAGAGCCTGCATGTCACCTCACAGACAGTCTGCTGTTGTGAACAGGATAGGGTTAGGCCACCCCTACCCATGATGCACTGCACATGCAAATCACCTGTCCACAGATGCACACAAGATGGGGTATGCAACCCAACAGCTCCCGGCCTGGTATGGGGATGTGGCCGTGTGCACCCACACATCACCTCTGCCTGGTAGGGTGTACTGAGTGGGTGTTGTACTGGCACAGAGTACCTACACACCGTCACATTGTGCGGGTACTGTGCTCACCCTGAGGGTGCGATGGGGCACCCAGGACTAGGTCCACACCACCCGCCATGGTGGAATGAGGCCATGCCAGAGCTCCAAAGCAATCTTACTCTGTGAGATAGGTTGTTTCTGCAGAAGCACGTTGGATATCTCTGTCGGTCTGAGTCAGGGGAACCCCTCATGGACACCTACGTGGACTATATGTCACCATTTCTCCCCTTTGCCCCCCAGTTTGAATGACAGGGTCTGCTATCAGCATGCTACCTCCCTGCAGTGGAGTGGACCATCAACCCCAGTCCTGCTGGGCAAGGGACACCCTACAGGGCAGTCCCACAAGCTCTGAACACATCCCTGACACAATATCTGACAGACATTAGGCCTGGATATGCTAATTTATGCAAACACACCTTTGATATCTCTTACCGTCTGGGTCAAGGGAACCCCTCATGGACACCTAGGTGGGCTATGTACCACCATTTCTCCCCCTCCAGATTGGAAAACAAGGTCTCCTATCAACATGCTGCCTCCCTGCAATGGTGGCAGTGGAGTGGACCATCAACCCCAGTCCTGCTAGTGATGAGACACCCTACAGGGCAGTCACTGCAGCTCTATACACATCCATTACACAATATCTGACAGACATTGGGCCAGGATATGCTAAGTTGCACCCCACCACTATCTGATATTCTCCTGCAGCAAGCCATCAGCTGCTGCACTCTGCAAGGCACTCCATCAGGATACAGACCAGCTGAACACAGTTTGCTAGGTAGTCCTGTTGGAAATGCATGCACCCAGAACTGGGATGACAGTGCACACCAGCAGATAAATCAGTGACTGGGCCCCAAAACAAGACCCACATATATATCACATGACAGACATACTATGTAGCACTATGGGGGTACCTAGCCATGCTGTCCTCACTGCACAGTCAGGGTGGAGTGCAACCCCAGCAGCACATAGAGAGGCCACCCTGTCTGTGTAGGTGGTGGCCAGCCACTACAATGTCCCAGCCAGTGCCCTCTGCCCTGTGCAGATGCATCCTGGCCAGCCCACCCTGTCTGAGCTATACCCATGGTACCTTGCTGCTCATTATGCACATTGGCATGACAATACTGGCAACAGTGCTGGCAGTGTGGGCTGTGGAAGGTGTTTGCAGCTAACACACACTTTATAGTCAGACACACACTCCCACACATATGCCAGCATTGTGCTACTATGGCGGCGTTTGTCAGCATTGGCCACCACACCAGTCCTGCGCACAGTACAGGCATGGATATGGTACGCAATACTGTTGGGAGTCACTCCCCAGGGTGGTAAACACTGTCAGGGCCCAGACCTGAGGCACCCACTGCAGACAACATGAAGATTGTCATGAGGGAGCTCAAAGAGCAGACTGTGCGTAACGTAGGGATATCTATCTGCCAGTACTCATAGCATGCATTTGAGAGCTGTGTACCGTATACCCAGGTGTAGGGTGACATTGCTACAGTATGCACATGCTAGTATTGGGAGCTGCACGCAGGGCCCAATGTCGTGCCTCTCCAGGGGGCATTGACCAATGGGGCCTGTGGGTATGGGTGTGGGTGTGTCTGCCCCTGTTGGCTGTTGCTTTATGGCAGAGTTTCCCAAATCAAGTCCAGGGTTGCAAGACACTGTTCGGGTTTCCCTGCTGTCACTCATGAATATGCATGAGCTACATCTACATGCCATGGGGGTGGTGCAGAGAGATACAGCACAGGCATTTGTGTAAGTGGCAGCATTGAAGCTTAATGGTGTGTCGTCCTCCAGGACTGCATTTGTGGGACTCTGCTCTAGGTAATGCCCCTGGTCATGGTATCTGTGCTCAGTGGGGTGAGAAATAGGCGTGTGACCAATGCGTATATCACCAGCAATAAAGGATTGTCTGTACTCTCACGGTTTAGTTGTGGGGAAAATAGATGGACAGGATTGGCAGGGCTTTGAACCTGTGACCTTCTGTTCTTGCACACACTGTCTGTGTGCAGTGCACCACTGTGTTACCACAGATGTGCTGGATTCCCTGGGACGTCCATGACTGTACATCCAACAGGGCCTATCTGTTTTAGTGGACGGTGCCAGCCTGCACATGGCTAGGCCACTGTCCTCTGTGGATAGCAGGCACTTCCCCCTCCACCACCTGTACCCTTCCACCAACATGCTGGCATGTGCTTATCTTGGGAAAGCAGATGACATGATTGGGTTGTGGCACTCCAGGACTGCATTTGGTGGAGTCGGCTGTAGGTAATGCACATTGTTATGGTGTGTGTGCGGTGTAGGGCAATATATGGGTGTTTGCACCATGCTTATGTTCCCTGCAATACAGGGGTGTCTGTGCTATCTTTGTTTAGTGGTGGATAAAATATGGGAATGGGCTGGCAGGACCCCCAGCTGGGATTTGATCCTCTGGCTTATGGTCCTAGAGGTACTGGCTCTGTCTGCTGCACCACACTGTGGCCACAGAGACAGTGCAATCCCTGGGGATAGTTAGCCTTGCAGGATGGAGTTGCACAACCTGCTCTTCACATTTTTACTGTGCGCTCATTCACCCTGTCTGGTGACAAACGTTCAAATGAACCCCGGAAATGACCACGTGAACAGGGGGTTGGAATATAACCGAACTGGTCAACAGGGATATTGATAAGCAACCATATGACACCACTCCCAGGGAAACTCCATAAACAAGAGATGTGTTTTTGGATAGGTCTCCACTCCTTGGACACTTCCAATATTAATTTCTTTTTTTTGGAGCTTTCCTGGGTGTGTTTGTTTGTTTTGCTCTTTACTATAGCTGTTCCCCAGCTGACTTACTATTTTAAATATTTTTGTGGTGGTCCTTTTCTATTTTTCATTTCACTTTTGTGCTGTGCACATATATCACACTGCTGACGTTTTTTAGCTTTCCCCGGTTTTCCTGTACATTGCTGACGGAAATGGTTTCTCTTCCCTTTAAATGCCCTCTACCGCGAGTGTTTCACTCGCGCTATTATTTTCATGGAAATTCGAGCCCGATACTGTGCGGGGAGCCTCTCTCCTCCCACTCTCCACCCACTGACCCCGTCCCTCCGCCCCTCCGGTGCCTTCCTCCGCCCTCCTTTGGCCGTTCCACGCCTCTATCGGACATTTGCGGGCCCGCACTTGTACGGGGACCGTTAGTGTGCCGCGCACCTTTGCGGGGGTGACACGCACATGTGCGGGGCGTTTAAACGCGTTTATTCGCGTTTCAGTGCCGCGTTTCCGTGCGCTATTTTGCGGTGCGCACATTTGCGGATTTTAGTAAACATCCCCCCTTATCTCTTTCTCTAGATCTGGTGTTCCACTAAGGACTAGGTCTAATATGGCTTCCCCTCTGGTCGGTTCATGAACCAGCTGCTCCAAGAAGCAGTCATTTATTTCGTCTAGGAACCTTATCTCCCTAGCATGTTCTTCCGTGACACTGACCCAGTCGATACCGGGGTAATTGAAATCACCCATTATTATTACTGCACTGTAACTTTTGTTAGCTTCCTTGATTTCTTTGAGCATTTCATCATCCATTTGGTCATTCTGGCCAGGTGGTCGATAGTACACCCCCACTGCCATCGCCTTCCCCTTTTTACATGGAATTTCAATCCATAGAGATTCTACAGCAAATTTTGTTTCCTGCAAAACTTTAATCCTTTCTGACTCAATGCCCTCTCTAACATAGAGCGCAACCCCTCCACCAATTTGATCAGCTCTATCATTACGATATAGTTTGTACCCAGGTATCACAGTGTCCCACTGGTTGTCCTCCTTCCACCATGTCTCTGATATTCCAATCATATCTAACCTCTCATTTAATGCTATGTATTCTAACTCTCCCATCTTATTTTTTAGACTTCTAGCATTTTCACACAAGCATTTTCGAGACTGTAATTTATTCATATTAATTTGGCTATTGGTAGACAGGGGTAATTTGGGATCTTTAAGCTCTGTCTGCTCCATACTCGAGGGCATTTGGGCTACTTTACTCTTTTTGGAACCTCTCTGCTTTTGGTAGTATCCTATAAGGATACATTCTTCCGAACCATCTGTTCTTGGGCGACTGTCGGCTTTCCCCTATTATCTAGTTTAAAAGCTGCTCTATCTCCTTTTTAAAGGTTAATGCCAGCAGCCTGGTTCCACTCCGGTTAAGGTGAAGCACATCCCTTCGGAAGAGCCCCTCCTTTCCCCAGAATGTTCCCCAGTTCCTAACAAATCCAAACCCCTCATCTCTGTACCATTGTCTCATCCACACATTGAGACTCCGGAGCTCTGCCTGCCTTTTAGGTCCTGCACGTGGAGCGGGAAGCATTTCGGAGAATGCTACCCTGGAAGTTCTGGATTTCAACTTCCTACCTAAAAGCCTAAATTTAGCCTCCAGAACCTCCCTATCACATTTTCCTATGTCATTGATACCAACATGTACCAAGACAGCAGACTCTTCCCCAGCACTATCTAAGACCTTATCTAGGTGGCGCGTGAGGTCCGTTACCTTCACACCAGGCAGACATGTTACCAGGAGATCCTCATGTCCACCAGCCACCCAGCTATCTACATGCCTAATGATCAAATCACCAACTATAAGGGCTGTCCTAACCCTTCCCTCATGGGTACATGGCCCTTGAGAAACTTCCTCTGTGCAAGAGGGTTTTACATCACCTGGAGGACAGGTCCTAGTTACAGGATCACTTCCTGCCACACCAGGGTGATGCTCTCCTGTCACGTGACCTCTCTCCTCCATGGCAACAGGGATGCTGCCAGACTGGAGGCAAGACTTCAGGACTATATCCCTGTAGGTCTCGTCTATGTACCTCTCTGTCTTTCTTATGTTTTCCAAGACTGCTACTCTAGCCTCTAGAGAACGGACTCATTCCCTGAGAGCAAAGAGCTCCTTTCACCTAGTGCACACGTAAGACCTCTCACCAACTGGGAGAAAATCATACATTTGACACTCAATGCAAAAGACTAGAAAGCCCCCATCTCGCTGCTGGACTGCTGTCTGCATCTTAGTTTAAGTACTTGTTTAGATCTTTAAGTTCTTTACTTACTAAGGTTGCTATGGATATTTATACCAATAAAACTGTACCTAATATGTTTAATATACCTTGTTCACCTGAAGCTTAATTAATTTCAGTTCCTTAGTGTATGAATGATTTGGGTAATGAGCTTCACCTGAGAGCACCTCCTGTCTTTTAATATGCGTAAGTACCTATAAAGCTACGATTATCCCAGGGGTGGGTGGGTGGGTGTGGAGAGGGAGGGAGGGAGGGAAATAACACTTATTAAAAGAGGGATACTGAGGTAAGCTATATTCTTATTTGATTTAAATTATAGCTCTTTGATGCTGCTAGGCTCTAACTTATTATGAAATTTAAAATACAGGCTCTCTGCTGGGTTCTAGCTTTAACCAGAAAGCGCTCTTCTGTGTTTGAAATTTAAACTAAAAGCACTTTGCTGATGCTAGGCCCTGAGTGACTATTAAATTTAAAATACAAGCTCTCTGCTGGGTTCCAAATTTAACCAGAAAGCTCTCTTCTGTGTTTTAAATTTAAACTAAAAGTACTTTGCTGATGCTAGGCCCTGAGTGACTATTAAATTAAAACTACAAGTTCTCTGCTGGGTATGAAATTTAACCAGAAAGTTTTCTTCTGTGTTTTAAATTTAAAATTAAACTGCTGTTACTAGGCCCTGACTGATTTAACAAAAGATAGTGGGTTCACAGATTAATTAGCTTTAATAGAAAGAATTCCATTCAGAAAATTCCCAGAAGTATATACTCACAATTGCAGATCTCTCTCCAGAAGTAACAGTCCCCTTTTCTAGTCCTTCAAGACATAGAGATGTGCAGGACAAGAATTTTAGTGTACTTTAGCTTCCCATGTACTTTATGTGATTTTTAGTTTTATTCAGGATTTATTTTTTTTATTTTTCATTTCAGGGACAATCAGAAGTATGCACCATTGCACAATAGTGTGCCCTATTGCTTAATACTATGCTATTGTGCAATAGTGTGCACTAGTCTTCAATAATGTGTCTACTGATAAATAGTGCATACTAGTGAGCAATAAGGCACACTATTGAACAACAGCGTACACAGTTAACATAAGAACATAATGAGTACAGTATGGACCCAGTCTCAGAAACTCAACCACCTTAAAATGCACACTAAGTACACAACTGACAAATACTCAGGCCCCGGAAATGAATGACAGGGTTGCCTGGCGTGCCTGGATTCAGCCATTGCTCGGTTAGTTTCTGCGGCAAAAGTTAGGCCAATCTTTACTGTGCCTAAGTTTTGCTGCTTATCAACAACCAGGCAGCAGCTCAATATCAACTCTACCAGAACACGCCTGGCATGCCTTGATGCCAACTGGTTATCATTACGGTGTGCAGGGGCAGCACCCGCGGATATCCATTGGCATTAACTGTGTTTGTGCAACTGAACATTCCAGAGAAGGGCATTAACATGGTTAGCAAGTCTTCTAACTATGTTAATCCCTTTGAATATCCCCCCACGCACATGTTTTAATAGTTTTAATACAGAAGGCTATGTGCTTGATTGTATCTGCAACAGACTTCATTGTCCCTTATTACGTACCCTACAAGCCCCCTCTCATTGATTGCACAAAATTTATCTGCACATTTCACCCCCTTCCAGAGCTAAATCAAGACCACCAAGCAATCTGCATTTGTTTTTAAAGCCCCCATCTTATGGAACGGTCTACCCCCACAGCTTCGCTTAGAATTGTCCTGTAGTAGACTTAAAGCCAGTCTTAAAACCCTCCCCTTTGAGAAGGCATTCAGGCCATTGTGAGAAGGGCTTGGGGGTCAAGGGTTGCCTGTCAGAGAATATTGAGGTTGGGGGGGTAGAAGGGAAACTGACTTTTGTGCCTTCTGTCAGCATTTTCCATTTTACTTTGCAAACTTTATTGTTCTCTATGATTCCTCTTATATGCTACAATCTTCAGAAGCTCTTCTCCTCTCTCTCCCACCGTCCTCCCACCATAATCTTGAATTCTTACACCACTCTCCATTCCTTTGTACCTTCACCAAGATTCTTTCATTGCTCGATTTAAAAGATTTCTGAATACCAGCCTTTTTGAGCTCACCTTCTCATAAGTTCTTAGCGCAGAACTGAGCACACCTGTGGTCCTTCCTTCCCCTCTTTACCATTGTTTTCTTCCCTCTTGTGACATCATAATTTGCAGCATTTTTTTTTTAATTTTCACATTTTTTGGTACTAGAGGAGATCAAACCTAAGCTTTCTTTATGAAAACATGTGTTTTTTTATGCTGGCTTCATTTTTGTCTAAACCAATTGTTTTTGCAAGCAGAAGAACTATTTATTTTATCATGAAGGGAACCCTTAAGGTATCTTATTTGGTTCTATGATAGGCACTTCCTTCCTTGTTATGCTCAGATAATACCCTAATAGCTTTCTTAATTTTTTACTTTAAATTATCAGTCTTCCAAAAACATTGGATTAAACCTCCATAAAATAGGATGTGTTTCTGCAGGGTCACAAGTAAGAGACATTTGAATTTCAGCATGATCTTCAGTGACTCGGCCCCCCTGAAACTACTCCCATCCCCCCGGTGCCCCCTCCAAAGATCTCCCTTCCCGATTTCCAAGGCCAGCCCCCTATGAACCTCTTTCTCATTGCCCCATGGCCTGCCTCTTTAGTTCCTGATGGTCTAGTGGTATAGGCAGCAGGATAGATCTCCCTCTGATCCTACTGGCTATTGCTCCAGTTGCAAAACAGCACATGGGATCCCCTAGCTAATACCATGAGAGCACTACCAGGGGATCCCAGGCAGCATTTTGCACCTGGAGTTGAAGCAGACAGGAGCAAGAATGGGCTGGACTAAAGAGGTAGATGATCTGAAACATTTTCTTCTCAAAATCAAGGAACATAGTCTTAAAATGGGCCTGCACCTTAACCTAAAGAAGACAAAGATCCTGAGAACAGGCAAAATCAGTAAGTTCATCATTGATGGAGAAGGAATTGAAATAGTGGACAATCAATAAAGAGAGGACAAACAGTCAAGAAATCCGATGACTCATTGCTCTTGCCAGAATGGCTATGAAGGACCTAGACAAGATTCTCAAGAGCAAAGATGTCTCTCTCTATACAAAGATTCAATTTGTTCAGACCATGGTATTTTCAATAACGCCATAAGGATGCGAAAGTTGGACAGTGAAAAAGATAGATAGAAAGAAAACTGGTGTCATTGAATTATGGTGCGGGTGATGAATACTATGTATATCATGGACTGCCCGAAGAACAAATCAGTCAGTACTAGAGATCAAACCTAAGCTTTCTTTAGAAGCTCAGATGACAAGACTTCAACTTTCATACTTTGGACACACCATGCGAAGAGAGAGATCATTAGAGAAAGACATCATGCTTGGCAAGGTAGAAGGTCAATGCAAAAGAGGAAGGCCATTAATGATTTAGATTGATACAATAACAGCAGCTGTGGGTGCTACTCTGTAAACAATGAGCCACCTGACTGAAGACTGAACACAGGTTAGGACAACTATCCAGAGGGTCGCCGTGGGTCGATACTGACTTGATGGCACTTGACAACAACAACAAACAGGTAGATGCCTTGGGGCAACAGGAGGAGGGTCTTTGAGTGGTTGGCCTTGAAGATCATGGAGGAAGTCTTTTGGAGGGGGGGGTCTGTAATGAATCTTGGGAGCTTGCTGGAGATGGGGATAGTTTGGGAGGGGGTCTGAGTCATTGGTGGAGCTATGGGAAAGGGACCCCAGGCTACTTGTTCTATTGCTAGGCACAGTTTCTTTAAATTTGCAGCCTGGAGCATCAGGACACATGTTAGTGGGAAACATAATGCCAGCTTTGAGCTGGCATTATTTTTCTCTTGGAATAACATGACTTGCAGTGATTTCCTCAAGATACATTATTCCTTTACTACACAAGTCACTAGCTTGCTGTACTGAGTTACCATAGGTCAGTGTCTTCACTGCTAAACTAAGCTGCAGTTAAATTCAAGATTTTACCCCAGCTTAGTAACTACCCCCTTTAGGTCCTCATTCTAGGAAGCGGGTCTCAGTGGGACGTGCAGCCCCGCAATCCATCTTGATTCTATTCCTCTATCGGCTCTCCCCATATGTCCTGTGCTTCCGGATGGAGAGAGCAGGTGGGGATCAGGCCACCCAGTAGCATGTACAGGCTCACACTGCTATAATTCAGATACTCAGTTGATATGGTTTAAGTAGGTTAAGTAGAATTCTCTGTAGGAATCCTTCTCCTACATATCCGTCTTAGAAGAAGCTCTCTGGCACCCCCAATCTAAATGTTTTAAAAAACAAATTACAAAACCTTTTTGATTAAAGGAACAGAACAGGATAATCCTTTTATAAATCAGGCTCAAAATAACTCTATAGACTTCGTTAAAATGATAGTAGTTTTGAGGAGAGGTTCGGGGAAAGGAGGATATTGCAAAATCTGTGTGTTAATAAACCTCAAATTTCTTTCTTCTTTTCCTTGTATCTATCAAAGCCACATTTCTTTCTGTTGATGTAAACATTTCAGTGCTCATGGACTGGCCTTGAGTAGATCCCACACTGTACAGGTAAAAGTCATAAATCTCAGGTTTAATAGAGTACCCTTATTTTGTCACACGATTTTTTGACCTACCAGCTGTGAGGTAAGCAATCTGAAATAACTATCAAGGCATACTTACGTACTTCTGAATATAGAGAGAGTTAAATCACAGAGTATCATCACAAAGTCAAAAGAGAGAAGCAGCAGAAGTCTTCAATGGCAGTGCAAGTATCGGGAACTAGGGACAAGGCAGGAACATTCAGTAGCACCTCAAAAACTATGAATCACATAAATTAGGTCAACAGGTAAAGAGTGGCAAGCAATCCCCAGAAAGTTATTTTGACAACAAAATTAATTTATGGCGGTTGACTTTAAATTAAGATTAACAGATGACCCCCATTTTGGGGAATTGACCGTGATTTCCAATTTCTCTCCCTGACTCACCCCTCTTTGGCAAACTCTTGTCCCCGATTCCAATAGTGGGGACAGAGATTGCTCTATTAAGTAGAGGAATGACTGGCTGTTCTTTCTTCTGACTCTGTGGTGGCAGCATAACCTCCGTCCCCAGCACCACTGCCACCTGCTGCTTCTCACTGGCTCGGCAGCGGCAATGGCAGTGGCAAACTGTCAGTATTAAAAAAACAAAGGCACAGGGTCTTTGTGACTTCTGCATGCTTGGAAGAACCTACCCTTCCTGCCCCCTTCTAACACATGCTTTTTGCATGGGGGGGGGGGGGGGGTGACGACTGTCAGGGCCTTCCAGGCATGCAGGAGTCACACAAAACCTATGCTTTTGTTTTATTTTTTTATTTCTGCCACAGCCGCGGACATTGAGAAAGGTAGCAGCAGAGGCACTAGGCCAGGGGGAAGTGGGAGAAGGGAAGAGACAATGTTGGACATTGAAAGGGGGCACAGAGGAAAAGGACATATGCTGGACATGGTATGGGGTAGAAGGCATATGTTGAAGTTGGGATGAGGGCAGAGAACAGATGTTGGACATGAGGTAGGGGGCAGAGGACAGAGATAGTAGAGATGGGATGGGGTGGATGGCAGTTTCTGACCACGGGATGGGCTAGAGGGAAGATGGTGAACATGTGTTGGGGGCATAACAAGATGGAAGGAAGATGCTGGATGTTCATGGGGGTAGAAAGGTAACCGAAGGGAGGATGCTGGATTCCTGGGGGAGGGGATAAGGAAGGGAAGATGCTGGTCACCCGGGGGAGGGGTAAAGGGAGGTGGTGGACTACAGGAGAGTGGGGAAGGGAAGAGGTAAATACTGGACATGGAGCAGGGAGAAGAGAAAAGAATGGGAGACACTGGATACAGGACAGGGAGAAGAGAAATGGAGAGAAGAGATAGTTAAGAAGACAGGGAAGGAGAGGGAGAGATGGAAAATGGGAGGGCTGGGGTGAGGGAGATGGAAAGCTGTAGGTAGATGCAGTAATAAAGAGAGAGACTGAGGACTGGATGATAAAGAGGGACAAAATCAGATTGGATAGAGAAGCAGAAATATAAATGGAGGAAAGCTGAAAGATTAATGTCAGAGATGGATGTAGAGGAAGACGTGAATATAGGAGGAGAGAAAAGAAATGACAAATGGACAGGTCACCATGGGAACCACATTAAGAGAAGTTGGACAGACAACAGCAGAAACAATAGACTGGAAGCCAGATGATGAGGAAAAGATGGCCGGACAGCAAAGGTAGAAAAAATGATTCTACTTCTACTTAGTGATAGGAATATGTTTGCTTTTAGAATTTACATCTGCTATTTTTATATTTTGCACAGTACAATGTGGGAATATACCACTATTTCTATTTCTTTTGCTTAGAAGTGATATTGTTGCTGGCATGAGATGGATAGGGAGAAGAGAATGATTCCTTTTCCCTACATACCCCCTGTTGTGCAATCCTGGAACTAAGAGGTTCCACCCCGCCCTCAGGTTCGGACAAGTGCCCCAGATTTCCCTGCAAAAAGTCTGGCAGCCTTACTTTATATATATTTGTCATACACTCCCTGGACCCAGGGCCGGCCCATCCATTGAGCAAAAATGTTGTTTGCACAGGGCCCTGCGTTTCAGGGGGCCCCACACAAACAATATTTTGTATTAAAACTAAAAAAAAACAAACTAGCTGCTGCTGCTGGCACTGCCTCCGTGGCAGCAGCAGAATCAAGTGTCCTGTGGCCCCGCGGCCCCCTTGCCCCGCCTGCCCGGCAGAGCCCTCTCGGCATCAGCTCCATCAGCGGCGACTTTCACAGCCGCAAAGTTCCTCTTTCCCATCAGCCCTGGCGGGTTTAACAGAGCCGCGAGAGGGAAACACTCCCTTCGTGGCTCGAAAAGCCCACCGCTGATGGAGCTGATGCCAGGAGGGCTCTGCCGGGCAGGGGGGGGGTGGAGTCATGGGACACTTGATTCTGTTGCATGCCCCGGCGGCAGCGGCAGCGGCAGCAACAGCAGACAGGGGTTTTTTTTGTTTGTTTTAAATTTACCTGGGCTGATGGGGGGGAGGGGGGTTTGGACTGGTAATGGGGGGGGGTTAGGACTAGTTATGGGGGGTGCTAAGACTGAAAATGGGGTGATGGGGGTTAGGACTGGAGGTGGGCTGATGGGGGTTTAGCACTGGTAATGGGCTATGGGGGGGGCTAGGTCTGAAAATGGGGTAATGGGGGATTAGGACTGGAAGTGAGCTGATGGGGGGTTAGGACTGGTAATGGGCTATGGGGGTTAGGACTGGAAGTGGGCTGATGGGGGGCTAGGACTGTAAATGGTCTGATGGGGTTAGGACTGGAGGTGCACTGATGGGGGGTTTGGACTGGTAATGGGCTATGGGGGGGCTAGGACTGGAAATGGGCTGATGGAGGTTAGGACTGGACGTGGTCTGATGGGGGGTTAGGACAGGTAATGGACTATGGGGGGGCTAAGACTGAAAATGGGGTGATGGGAAGGTTAGGACTGGAAGTGGGCTGTTGGGGGGCCGAGGACTGGTAATGGGCTATGGGGGCTAGTAGTGAGTTGGGGGGGGGGGTTCTAGGACTGGAAATGGGCTGAGTGGAAGGGGGGCTTGAACTGAAAATAGCTGATGGGGGCAGGGGTTTGGAATGGAAATGGGCTGAGTGGTGGGGGGGCTTGAACTGCAAATAGCTGATGGGGAGGGGGCTTGGAATGGAAATGGGCTGTCAGGGGAGGGAGCTAGGACTGGAAATGGGCTGAGTGGGGGGAGAGCTAGGACAGGAAATGGGCTGATGGGGGGGCTAGGATAGGATTGGAAATGGGCTGTTGGGGGGTGCTAAGATTGGAAATGGGCTGTGGTGGGGGCTTGGATTGAAATGGACTCATGGAGGGGCTAGAACTGGAAGTAGGCTAATGGGGGGCTTGGATTGGAAATGGGATGAGTGACGGGGAGCTAGGATTTGACATGGGCTGATGGTGGGGCTAGGAAAGGACTAGAAATGGGCTGATGGGGGGCTGGGATTGGAAATGAGCTGACAGAGGGACTCAAATAGGACTGGAAATGGATGGGGGAGCTAGGATTGGAAATGGGCTGATGGTGGGGCTAGGACTGGAAATAGGCTGATGGTTGGGCTAGGATAGAATTGGAAATGGGCTGATGGGGGGCTATGACTGGAAATGGGCTGATGCGGGGAATTTATTAACTGGACTATGTCAGCTCTGGGAAATGTGCATCATCAACATCTGCGCTTTGTATAGTATAAGAGGAAATTAATTTATAGTTTTAATTCTACAGTGTTGTTGTACATTCAACGTTTGGCTTTTGGGGTTCCCAGTTTAATTATTGTCTTCCTGTTTCTAAATTGTGATTCCTTGTTTGGTGATGGTCTATGTTCTGCATGTGTAACTGAGCTGAGGTATTCTGTTTATGTAATTCCTATTTGACATTGCCACTTATTCTCTTTCCCCAGTAGGTCATGTATTGTCATTCTCTGAAATGTATTGGTTTAATATTTGCAGTGTTGCCTTTTGATAGGTAGGGTTGGTGCTTTGTGAGTCCTGGTAGTGCTGTTACAATATGGCAGGTTTGCTATGGGTTCGAAATGTAGAACAATTTTATGTGAATAATCCCTCAATAACTACAATGGCTATGATCTACTTCAAATTAGTAACTTATTTTGAATTATATGGTAAGGAGAACTGGTCTCAGACTTTTTTTGTTAGCGTTATCCTGCAGACTTTGTCAATGGATATACGCTGAAAGTTGCATCAATGACCCAATGTTCTCACTTAACTTGAGTGTGGTATAGCTAGCAAACTGATTGACATTTCAGATAAGAAATTGATGAAAAAATATCTCGCTTATCTTTGTGTTTCCCCGACGCCTTCTTTCGCTGCCATGCCACGTTTCACTTGAATCAATCAAGTTCTTCAGGGGGAGAGAATGTAAAATGTCCTCTGGGATGTTAAATTAATCCAACCGGAGTTGTTTAAACAGCCTGATATTAGCACTCATCTGTAATATTTCCGATGTTGAGCGTATTAATCATTGAGCCTGCTCAACATCGGAAATATTACAGATGAGTGCTAACATCAAGCCGTTTAAACAACTCCAGTTGGATTAATTTAACATCCCAGAGGACATTTTACATTCTCTCCCCCTGAAGAACTTGATTGATTCAAGTGAAACGCGGCATGGCAGCCAAAGAAGGCGTCGGGGAAACACAAAGATAAGCAATATATTTTTTCATCAATTTCTTATCTGAAATGTCAATCAGTTTGCTAGCTATACCGCACTCAAGTTAAGTGAGAACATTGGGTCATTGATGCAACTTTCAGCGTATATCCATTGACAAAGTCTGCAGGATAACGCTAACAAAAAAAAGTCTGAGACCAGTTCTCCTTACCATATAATTCAAAATAAGTTACTAATTTGAAGTCGATCATAGCCATTGTAGTTATTGAGGGATTATTCACATAAAATTGTTCTACATGTTAGTACCCTCTAAAAATCTGACCACATCTTGAGTGATTATACACAAAGATGGGTTCTAAATGGGCAGTGTTTGTAGTAGTTCCTAATGTGCCTGGCGGTTGGCACTGGATTATAGTAATGTAGAAATCCTTTAGTCTTTCTTTATCTATGCACTCATTAAGAGGCATGTTTACTAAAAGTTAGCGTATGCTAACATTATGCAAATACATGCAAATGATATCCCTTATGCAAATGAGGTCCTGCACTGAGTCTCTGCACATGGCCCCGCACCTCCCTTGTGCCGCCCCTGCTCGGACCATCCCCTGCTCTGTAGAAATATACCTAAATCTATTTTCTTAGAATCATGCTATTTCCCCTATGAGCTTGTGTCTCTGAGCCTGAATTCTTGTCCCTGATATCTCATTGTCAACAATTCAAATCCTGGTACTTCTTTTAGGTACTGAGATAATTTAGCATCTTTCCCAGAAAACCGCCGGGTCACAAAGAGTCAGCACTGACTCAGTGGTACACACATACACACACACATGTCTCTTCAACCCTTCAAGAAACTACTCAGTTATCCTGATGATAGTTTTAGAACAACAGTTCTGGTTATGAGGTTGAAAGGAAGTAACTTCCCAATTTGTAATGCAGTGTTTACAACCTTTGCATACTATGTCCTCTTACCCTGGAATGTTCTTCTTGCAACTTTAAATGGGGAACATAATCAATCCTTCACCAAAATACTTCTTTTTATGCAAGATTTCAGGCTGCTGTGAAATGGATACAGGGTCAGCTGGACTTGGGGACAGAGTGTGCATCTTCTCCGCACTCCTTTACTTTTCTTTCTCTCAAATTTAAGTTGGAATTAATGTTATGACATTGGTTTGAGGGGTTTGAGGGGTGAAATTGTTCAATAAACTAATCTAATCTAATGGGGCGACGGAGAGGAAAATGGTATTGGAATTTTGGAAAGCGTAGGGTAAGAACAAAATATCCTTAGTTGCAGGAAGTGAAGGTTAAGCAGGAGATGAAGTGGGCTCTTTCAACAGGAAGGAAAATGAATGCATTAAATCAGTGCTTTTCCAACTTTGATCCCGTATGACCCCATTTTAACAATTGAAAATTCATGTGACCCTAGATGATGATGAAATCAAAATAGCAGATCTCCAGCCTCCTTCCCCTCCCTCCACTCATCAAAAGCAGAAAGCAGTGGCAACAGAAGCAGCAGTCAGCACAGTGTCCCTTGGGCCTACAGACCCCAGTACTCAGCATGAGTTTCCAGTCTAACAGGAGGGGGCAAATACTCACTGGCTCACAGGCCGCACACTGACTGGTGATTGCCACTACTTGGCACAGGTCACAGGGGAAGTCCAGAGAGAAGGAGAAATGGCCATATTTCTCTAACCCTTTCCACTGATGATGTGACCCTCATTTGGGGTCCCGGCCCCAAGTTTGGGAACCACTGCCTTAGATGGTCTTTTTCCCCATCATATTCTCTATTTCTTTAATATCAAACTATTGCTGTCTTATCTTTCTTCCCTTCCCACCTCCGCCATATCAGCATTTAATCTGTGCTGACAGATGACTTTGATCCTTGTTTTTGTTTTTGTGTTTTTGCTTCATTAATAGAGAATACACATTTTAGACTGGATCGATGCCCTTTCCCTTTCATTTCTCCTGCCCCTATAATGAAGGGTTTATGATACAATTATAATACATCTATTGACAAGCTGCCAAAGCATTGTGATGTTCTTAGAAGAATGTCAACAAATTTCAAGCATGTTTCACTATAAGACATTCCACATTTGATAAACAGAGAATATTGCCATGTGTCATGATATGTAACATAGCAGTAGGTTACCAGTGAACACCTATTGCTACCATATGGTTGAACAGTTGTCTTACAGCTTTTTCTAGAGAGGATGGGGAGAAAGACAGGGAGAGAAAAATCTGTTTAGAGCTTCTGATTTTAGTTTTACCCAAGAGACACTGATATAATGCCCTCAATACAAAAACGATAACATAAAATAGGTACGTATGGAATAAAGACGAGGGAAGGGTGCATTCCTTTAAAATGGTGCCTCTCCCCTGGATTGTTTTTTATCTTGCACTCAGTTTTTATGTCTTCTCCACCCTGACACAAGCTAAGTGACACAAACGCACATATTTGATTCCACTGGAAAACACACACGGCCTTTGTGGTTTTGGTCCACAAAACCACTGATAAACCCAGATATCTTGTACCATCACAGAATCCTAATTAGATGGAAAGTAAACATCTAAGAAGTTATAAACATCTAAGAACAAAAGGCCTAAGTATGTTTCACTCAGAAAGGTGGGAGAGAGGAAATGACTGGGGTGCTTTTTAAAATAATTCAGACTATGGAAGGAGCATATGGGGTGAACTGCAGGACACTTTTTGAATAGTTCATTCGGGTTGAGAGAGGGTAGAACTATGAGTGCCTTGCTGCGCGTGTGTGTTTCTTTAAGAGGATTTAGTTCAGATGCTTATCTAGTTAGTGGGTAATTTTCTAAAGCTATTTCCACATGTAAAGTCTGTTTTACATCCAGAGAAGGGTTTTAGAAAATTGTGTGATCACACAAGCACATAAGAGGTACACACGCAGAAAGTATGCCTAAAATGAAATGCTTAATCTTGGTTGATTTTCAAAGGTGTCAATTTAGGGGCCCTTTTACTAAATGCCACTAAGCAGATAACGTGTTTTAGTTTCTAGGTAACTGGCCATCACATCCTAGGGCAAAGAGTGGAAAGGTTGGGGACAGAGTGTGGGTGTGGGGGGCACATTGCTGCTAGCATGAGGGAAACTGCCACGCTCTTAGTGACAACGTGGCAATTAGCTGAGTGCACATGACAATACCTCTATGGGTGTTGCATACTTGTGTACTATGCCCATGTCCCCACTCAAGCTCTATCAATGTGCACACCCACACTGAAAGTACATGCCATTGGTCTTACACGTGCACTTATAGAACAGTGACCGGCAAAAGTGCACATGTACAGACCCATTTACATGTGATTCACTAAAACACCTCCGGTTTATGAGCACTGATGGTATGTAACTTTCCACAGCTCCTTATAAAATTAACTCTTAATGTGAATTAAAACTACATTGTTGCATGATGTCAGCAATGCTTATGTGAGCACTGCCAAAATCACAAAATATGCAAGGAAAATATTAATATGAATTGCAAGCAGATACCTGGAAAGCAGCTAATTCAAATAAAAAAAATCAGTAATACAGATTGCAATAAACTTTGCAACCTGTGATAGGCCTCTGAACACTACATCTCAAGAAGCAAAATTTCCTCCTAAGAGCATCTGCAGGCTTAGGCACCTGTCAGTGCTCTTGTGGGCCACTTCCATGCCATGATCCATAAGGGACAAGAAGACCCAAGTTCTAAATGCACATCTACCATTCTCCAAGCTCCATCCTAAGCAGATGCCCCACTAGATTCCCCCATGTCCAGCAAATCTTTCAGTATATGAAGGCAAATAGAATGCTGAGAATCATACAATATATGAAGGCAAATAGAATGTTGGGAATCATACAATATATGAAGGCAAATAGAATGCTGAGAATCATACAATATATGAAGGCAAATAGAATGTTGGGAATCATACAATATATGAAGGCAAATAGAATGTTGGGAATCATACAATATATGAAGGCAAATAGAATGTTGGGAATCATAAAGAAAGGAATGGAGAATAAAATGAAAGATATTATAATGCCTCTGTATCACCCCATGGTGCGACTATACCTTGAATATTGTGTGCAGTTCCAATCACCATATCTTAAAAAGGATGCAGCAGAATTAGAAAAGATACAGAAAAGAGTGAAAAAATGGTAAAGGGGATGAAAATATATTGCTACAAGGAAAGGCTTCAGCTTGGAAAAGAGATGACTGAGGGAGGATATGATAGAGGTCTATGAAATAATAAATGGAGTAGAATGGGTACATGTATATCGGTTGTTTACTCCTTCAAAAAGTAGAAAGACCAGGGGACATGTGATGATGCTATAGTGTAGCACATTTAAGACTAATCATAGAAAATATCTTTTCACTCAATGCGTAATCAAACTCTGAAATTTGTTACCAGAGGACATACTAAAAGCTGTTAGTATAGTTGGATTTAAAAGAGGTTTGGACAAATTCCTGGAAGAAAAATCCATAAACCACTATTAAAGAAGACCAGGAAAATCCACTGCTTACCCATTGCACAAGCAGCATATAATTGTGGTACTTTTTGGGAACCGCAGGTACTTGTGACCTGATTGGCCACTGTTGGAAAGAGGATAGTGAGCTCAATGGAGTCTTGGTCTGACCCAATATGGCATATCTCATTGTTCTTATAGCTATTTATTCCTGTCCTATCAGTTTATGTATTTATCAACTAGGCTTACATGCTGCATTTCTACCAGTCAAAGCAGTGTACATTCAGGTACTGTATACTTCCCTTGTCCCCAGTAGGCTCACAATCTATGTTTTTGTACCTAAGGCAATGGAGGATTAAGTGGCTTACCCAAGGCCACAAGGAACACCTGTGGGACTAGAAAAACCCAGTCTTTTTGGCCCAAGGTTACTGCCTTCTAACAGGATTTAGAACTCTTGGCCCTCTAGCCCATAGCTACTTGCTCCAACCATTAGGCCACTCCTCCCACACTTTGACTCATCCAAAATGTCAAACATAACCTTACTCAGCCCAGTTCCACCCTCAAATCACACCTAACATGTGAAGTCTATAAGTCCTCCCTCCCAGGGCAAGATCAAACCCAAGACACTCCTGCCCTTCCAATACCACTATTCAAATTGGCACCTAGTGCCATGAGGCTCCCCCTTGTCCCCACAGTGATCAATTTTTCTTAGAATGCTTTGATTTGAGGCAAAATCCACCAGCACTGGATTTAAGATGTTGACACCCCTAGGCAGGACCACAAGACAAGGACCTTATAGCTTAGAGTACCAACGGAGGTACTCTGGAGACTGTAAAAGCAGGAAGGGGAGTGTAGGGTCAGAGTGCTACAATGGTGCCTCTTTGAACTGACACCGATAGATAGTCCTGAAGTTAGTGAGAGAAAGTTCATTTTGTGGCCTGGGTACTTGGCATTTTCAATATTTAGTGCCTTAAGCAATTGCCTATGTCTAAATCTGAACCTGAAATCTAGCACAGACCAGCAGATAAATCAGAAAAAACAATCTGTCATATATCCATGCAGATGCCCTGGGAAAGGGGCAACATAGCTGTATTACTCTTTTAAAGGCACTGATTGGGTACTAGGAAGAGAGATTGAGTCTCTCCTGGTTGTATCAGCTGTAACCTACCTTAAAAAACTGTAAAATAAAGGGGTATTTACTGGAAAGAGAGAGGTAGGCATGGTGGGAGGGAGGGAGGGAGGTAGTTCAGGAGGGTCTTTCATTTTGCTGGCGGGTGCAAAGATTGGGACCGCATGTTTTTACACATTTCTCAGTGCAGGGAGGGAGGGCGACAAAGCTCAAAGTTTGACCCCCTGTCATTAAACATATTACAGTGAATTAGGCCAGGAAGCCGCTTTACAGTATCTTTTGGAGGGGGATCAATCAGAGCATGTGGCCCTTTCAACTTTGTCTTTGGAATGTGCTGGATGGGGAAATGTCCCATCTAATTGTCCCCCTTTTTTTGCAACAGTTATAAAAGATTTCAAGATTTTCTGTGGACCATAAAAATGTATCACCAGGCCCAAGACAGGTGTTATGTTTTTACTCTTTACCAAGGACATAATAAATAGTGGGCGAGGAAAGCAAGTGATGCAATTTCTGAAAAGCCTAGTAATTCTAACTTATATATTATGTTCTCAATTTTACATGTGAGAACCTGCCAATTTTAGTATACCTCATTAAGGTCTTATTGTGGTACCCAAACTTGGTCCTCAGAGATTTATTGAGTGATCGATTGATTGATTTCATTGGTTTTATACCACACTATTCATGATCAGCACGGTTTAAAAGACAACAACATCTTACATAGAACAGTTTACATTGAACATGTGAACAAGATATAAAACAATTAACTTATTTACATTAATAGATCCTTAATAGATCATACACAGTAGCATATAATCATAGGGAACTATTTACAGTCTGACAGAATCTTGAGAATGAAATTGATGGACAAGGCTTTAAGTTACAAGGTCGAAAGCAAGATGGAATAGGTGTGTTTTGATTTCTTTGTGAAAGGTGACCAAATCTGAAATGAGAAAAATAGGAGCAGGTAGGGAGTTCCACAGTAAAGGGGCGAAGAGGGAGATGGCTCTGTTCATGGCAAATTGGAAGTTTTTTCTAGTTATTGATGGGATGGTAAGAGTGCTTGCCATATCTGTTCTTCTTGCTCTGTTGTCAGGAGTCCAATGTAGGGGATCTTCCAATGAGGATGCGGATAGGTGATGGAGAATTTTAAAAGTTATCAGGAGAGTTTTGTACTTGAGTCAACTGCTTATTGGGAGCCAGTGAAGATGGATTAGGAGAGGAGTTACATGTTCATATCTGGAAGCTCCGTAAATGGTTCGAGCAGCAGTATTCAATGCTAATTGTAAAAGAAGGAGAGAATATGCAGGAAGCCCATGCAGGATGATATTTGCGTAGTCGAAAAGCGGAGTGATAAGGGCTTGGAATACAGTACGGAAATCAGTAGGCTCAAGTAAAGGTCGGATATGACAGAGGGAGCATATTTTATGATAGACAGCCTTTGTGATATTGCTTATACGGGGCTCCATGTTTAGGGACTGGTCCAGTGACGCCCAGATATCTAATCTCATTATTAGACTTCAGATCAGCATTCTTAACCTGCAGGGTTGTCAGGGATATGAATGTTGGGACTTTTGTGACAAAAAGGACTCCTGTCTTTTTATAGTTCACTTTCAGGTTGTGCACAGCTAGACAGTCGGAGACAGCATTGAAACAGTCGATGATTCCAGTGAAGTTTGAAAAAGTAGTGTAGAGAAGCACATCATCTGCATAGATGTGATAAAGAATGCCGAAGGACTGTATGATTGTACATATTGGTTGTAAATATATGTTAAATATCAAAGCAGATAGGGAAGAGCCCTGTGGTATATCTTGTGTTTGCTGATACATATCCGGTGTTTGATTGCCATACAGACTTGTTGTTGCCAATCTGTTAGGGAGGAGTGGTCTAGTAATTAGGACAAGGTACTTCAGGCCAGAGGGCCGTGGGTTCAAGTCCCACCTGGGGACAGCAATCTCAGGCTGGAGGGACTGGGATTTCTAGTCCTGTAGGCACTCCTTGTGATCTTGGGCAAGCCACTTAACCCTCCATTGCCCATGTTCCCTGTAAGTATTAGTGTATGTGTCTCATATCCCCTTGTGTTAAATATATCCCCCAATTGACCGCTTTGACCCAGTGAAAAGCGGGATATAAATACAGCTAAATAAATAAATAAGATATGAGAGACAACAATTTAGAACTGAGCTCTGAATGCCCTTAAACTTAAGCAGATTAATCAAATGGCTGTGACAGACTGTATCGAAAGCTGAAGCAATATCCATGAATATCAAGATAAAACCCTGTTTTGGATTATTTAAGCCTAAAATCAGGTTATCAAATAAGGATGTGAGCAAAGTCTCAACACCATGGTGTTGTCGAAAACCATGTTGTTGTAGATCAAGTGGTGTGTGGCAATCAATATGGTCTTGTATTTGTTGCTGTACTATCTTCTCCTTTATTTCAGACAAGAAAGGAAGACTAGATATGGGACGATAGGAGTTTGGGTCCTGTGGGTCTAGCTTAGGATTTTTTTAGGAGAGGTTTGATTGTGGTAGTTTTCAGTGATACTGGGACAATACCCTTGTTGAAGGAAAGGTGGATAATCTTGGCAATGTGGGAGCTTAATTCAGGGCAGGTAGATTTGATCCAATGAGCAGGGCATGGATCAATGGGCAAGTTGGTAGAATTAAGACCTTTTATTACATTTTCGATTTGTTTGGGGGAGTATGGGTAGAAATGACTTAGAGCAGGGATGCTGGTGCTTTCAGGTGATGGAGTGTCTATGCAGATGTCTCCTAAATTGTTGAGGGTCACTTTGGTTTTATTGTGGAAGTGAATGGCAATGTCTTGAGGGTGGATTAATTTATTTGCTCGAAGCAGAGATGAATCATTTGTAAGGGATTGAATTAATCTAAAGAGCTCACAGGGCTTGTTGAGAGAACGCATAAGAAGATTTGTATGGTATTCCTTCTTCCTTTGCATGATGGTAAGGCGGTGTTCTTGCAAGGTCTTCATGTATAATTCTCGGTCATGGGGGAGCCTGGAGTTGTGCCATTTTTGCTCGAGCTTCCTGAGATTCTTTAAAGATTTGCGCAGATCAGCTGTAAACCAGATAGCCGTATGCATCCTTTTATTCGGGCGTTTATGCTGGGTTAGTAGTGCAGGTTTTGCTAGGGTAGTATTCCAAGTGTGTATTACCTCAGTTAAGTCAGTAGATTCACAGTCAGAGTTAAGGTCAGGTAGAGTTTCTGCAAGGAATAACTTTCTGTTGAACTCTCTATTGAATGGTTTAAAAGAGATCACAATCCATTTGTCTCTTCAGGACTTCCACAATGAATATGCATGAGATCTTTCTGCATCCAGTAGAGGAAGTTCTTGTAAATAAATTTCATGCATATTCATAACAGGCATCCTGAAACCCTTCAGAACTGAGTTATTGCATAGTATGCTATTTTTGGAAGGCATAAGATAGTCTTAAAATGCACCTCAAGATTTATTGTGCATGCTCCTTCACAGCTACATAAGCAGTCTCCTTCCCTTGTAAATAAGTATAACCCTTTTTCTGGGCACTCCTTATGTCCCTGATGTTAGGAGATTGTCCCTGCTTTTAGAGCTGTGTCCCCAACTTCCACCTGTTCGGCAGCCTCTTATCCCCCATTCCCCCATTCCATCCCCCCATTCCATTCCAGCAATGGGGACAGAGTGGGTAGAAAAAAATGTTATTTTCTATTTAATGATATGAATATGTCAGATTTTAGAATCTGCATATTTATATTTTGCATAGTACAGAGGAAATATATCATTGATTCTTTTTCTCTGTTGATTGGCCTGCTTGGAAGTGATATTGTTGCTGTCATTGGACAGATGGGGAGGGGGATCCTCTTTCCTCCTTCAGGTTTTGTTTTTTCAAACCTGAAACTAAGGCACCCCTTCCTCCCCTCTCCTCCCATTTTGGATAAGTGTCCCAGAATTGCCTGCAAAAAATGTGGCAAACTTACGTAGACAGAGGGTTCACTGGGTTCCTGTTCCCACTTTACTAAGCTGATGAGGAAATGCTGACATGAATTCATTGATTGGGGAAGAGAGGAGGGAAGCATTACTCAACCTCAAGACCCAAAGCATGTTTTTCTTAACCAAATGAGACATTGTAGACAGAGGTGTGGTGTTCTAAGCAGAAAATCTTTATTGAGAAAATCTTATTCAATGCAATAGCAGGTTACAGACTCCAGATTGCAATGCAAAGTGCAGCCATTGAAAAGATAGATTAGGGGCCAGATCCTGTGCTCTTTTGCTTCTCTTTCTGTCTCTTGGTAAACTCGCCTTCCCTTCCACTTTAGAAATGTAGGGGCCTGCTTACTAAAGTGTGTCAGGGCTTTTTGAGGGGGTATGCAGTGGTACGCAATACCAGCAACATTTTCATTGCCTGCTAAAATTGACGCATGTCCTTCATGTATTAATAAAAGATCCTTGCATATGACTATTGGCACCTTTTTTTTTTCTAGGAAAAACGTGCTGAGGTACAGTAAGGTCTTGCACCTGCCCCGTAGCATATGCCAAAACATCAGCGCAATAGCTATAAATACTGTGCGGTAAATGCAGGTGCATGCCCAGAATCTGCCCTGCAGTGGCCACACAGGGCAGACACCACACCAGCCCACATTCCTTGCCATGCCAGGCAGCGCAGGAGCACTTGTGCTACCTGCAGAGGTAGGGAACATAGGCCTGGAGTGAAGGAATATGGAAAGGACAAGCAGCAGGAATCACTATGTCCTCTCCTTCTGCAGACAATACAGATCTCCCCCCAAAATCAGCCCCCCTTCCTGATTCAGCGCCCTGCCACTTAAACAACGATGGCAGCAGTTGGGGCATGGCTTCAAACTGAGCTGTATGGCAGTCTGATCTGAGTTCTCTGGTATAGCCCATATTTAAGCTATACAGAAATGCCTCCCAATTGCGCTGGCTCGGTTCCTCCCAACTTGTATCAGAATCTTAACATGTCTGGAAATAAATCTGGAAAGTCGGATGGCTCTTATGTTATGTCTACAGCCTAAAGTGGCAAAAAACCTGATCCGACCTCTCCCAACAAGTTGGTGGCCAAGGACAAAAGCTCAGGCCCCAATTTGATGATGATGAAGTTGCAGTCTTTGAAAGAGTTAATGTAGACACAATTAGAAACAATGAACACTGTGAAGCTTGCGATGGAAACATTCACTGCCCAATTTTCAGAATTTCAACTACGTGTGCAAACTCTGGAACGGCGGCTCTCCCAAATAGAAGACATGACTCTACAGCTTTGTGCACATGATATGGCCATTACAAAGTTACATTTGGACTTTGAAGACCTTGCAAATCAAAAAAGATGAAATAATATAAGAATGCTGGGTCTTCCTGAGGGTTTGGAATGTCCGAACATGTTAAGATTCCTTGAAACTACCCTCCCTAAGCTGTTGGACATTCAGTTTGCTAAACTCATGGAGGTGGAATGTGCCCATCACGTTCCCTCCCATCTAATCCCAAATATGATGATACCCCAACTGATGGTGGCTAAGCTTTTGCGATATCCTCAAGTGTTGGAAATTTTAGCTACAGCTAAGCTTCGTTCTCCACTGCTTTATAATGGCCAGAAAATTCTTGTGGTACCAGATGTGGCCAAATCAACTGCCCTTAAACGTAAGCAGTTGTTAGCACTATGACTTGCTCTGCAGGGCATTGGGGCTCTTTATGGTCTACTTTATCCTGTGTAGATGCGGGTATCACTTGACAATAAGACCTCAACCTACACTGAACCGGAGGACATTCGGGAATTGATTGAACAGTTCAAAATGCAGTGAACATTTTTTCCTTTCCCTTATTACGATGTGCCTTGGAATTTGGGCACTTTGGAGGGCAGTTATTCTGTGCTGGAGTATGTACAGAAGATGGAATGAATAATGCAAACTTGTTTGGCTACCTGTAACACTAGGTGGAAGTGTGGCCTTCTCTAAGGTGATTTAAAGCATGAGATCCGCACGTTCTGGTTAACCATAGTGTTTTTTTGCATTTTCTTTGTTTTTGCTTCTTGGAGGTTTGGGGGTCTGGAGAGTTGTGCTACATTCAATACTCCCAGTGGTCAGACCTAAGCTTATTGATATTCTTAAAGGATGGAGACAATATTTTATTTTTCTGCTTGAATATGTGCCTATACTGTGCCTGAATGGCTGATTGTGTGTATGCTATTGCTGGCTGCTTGTTGGTTGGAAAGAATTGTGTGCATGGTACTTTGGTAAATTGGTAAGGAAGAAAGAGTGAAGCATGAGGAAGAGTGGTGGACCATGCTTTATGTTAGATTGGGGAAGGAAACATCCCTAGTTCTTCTGTTTGAAGGTTACTTAAGGGACTGATGGGGCCTGGGCATTTTCTTTCTTTAATTCCTTCTTAGGGGTCATGGATAAATTGGGAGTAGGGATGGGTTTGTGCTGCTTCTTGCTTGTATCTTTGGATTTCCCGCCATTTATATTGTTCTTTTTTTTAAATTAAATTTATTTAAATATAATAGAAAGAACAGTATAATTGGCACAAATCGCAAAACATTACAGAATTACCCCCCCCCCCCCCCAAAAAACAAAACAAAACTAAAAAGGCAGAGGAATTGATTAAATAATAGTTAGGTGATGATCCAGGGTTCTCCAGACCTCCTCTATATTATCACTACAATAAGGGGATCATCCAGAACCATGAATAGCAGGGATGGACACCCGGCTTGGATGTCCAATCCCCACTATTCAAAGGGACCCGATTCCAGCACCAGAGTTCCCTGCACATACAAGTCCTTTGTGCGAAGAGCTCTGGATAGGGGCGGGAGGGAGCAGAGTCATGGCGGAGAGTGGTTGGAGCAGAGGCGGGCCCATGATTCCAGACATACAGGGCCGATTCACGTCCCTGTATATCCTGGTTTGGCAAGATAGACATGGGACTTATTCCACCTCGGAGGTAGAATAGGTCCCATGTGCGGTGGAAATCAGGGCATGCAGGGACACCGAAGACACAGGGCGGAACAAGGAAAGTCCCCACCACCCAATTCTGGCCCTGTTGACCCCCAGCGAGGGCCAGGTGGCAGGGAAAGGAGAACAGGGGGTGTCAAGCCCTTTGGTGCTCCTGCATGGTGTCCCAGTACCATGGCAATGAGATTCCATGGCAGTGGGGCTCCATGCAGGAACAGAGGGAGGGTTAGCTAGGGAGAGCATAGCACGTCTTGGCTTTCAGAATTGGGGACTGTCCCGCCTGTCCAAGTGCTCCGATTCCATGCCTGCAGGAACATCTAGCTCCCGCGGGTACAGAATCGGGTGCAAAGCCAGCCCATACATATTTTGGATGTATGGATGGGCCAGATGTCCCCCGAACAGAATTGGCCTCTTAGAGGATAAAGAAGCAGCAACTTTCAATTTCCAGGTCAAATAGTGTGTCACCAAAAAGTAACATTTAATAGAGATGTATCTCAAATTTCACAAGATGTGCTGAACATCGATGGACATCATAATATCAAGAGTACTCTATCATACTTGGTAAGTACATCCTGCATGCACAAGGATCTAAACAGGACTACCTGCAAGGATAGAGAAATATTCAGCTTAAAAACATCTGAGATGGACTCCCATACCCCCTCCCAAAAGGATTTTACAAAAGGACAGTCAAATGGCATATGTGTCAGTGTTTCAACCACCTCGGAACAGTGCAAGTAGAAAGTGGACTGTCAAAGGCCTGCTCTACACATATGAGGAGGAGTCCAAATTGCTCGATGAGCTATAAAATACAATGATTGTGCAAGATTACTTTACATAGTGGGTCACACAGTCTGACTCAAAAAGATGTTCCATTTTATTGCATATTGTGGGAGAATAGCATCAGATTCCCAAGTCCTGTGGAGGCCCAATAAGGAAGGACCTTTATTGCACAGTAATAACTTATAGAAATACGAGGTACGCCTTTCATTCATCATAGCTCTTCGACATATATCAGGTAGGTCAGCAGTAGGACAAACCCTTCTGACCAAGGGAAGTTCTGTGTCAAGCTCTGAACCAGGCCGTCTAATTTGATGGCCTGAGCAATTGACATACCAAAAGATTCAATCAGGTGCTCTTGGCTAATTATGCTGCCACCTACAAATAGTTGGCTAACTGTATAGATTCTTTTATCTAACCATCCTTTCCAAAAAAACTTTCCACACATTAATCCACACTAATGGATTGTACCAGAGAGATGCTGCTGCAGAGGCTGAATAGGGAACCACACAACAAGCATCAAGTTCTTCAAATGCTTTAATAGTGCTGCTAATAAATGGAACAAACAACTTAAAGTCCAGAATATTCATTGTGGGTAGTGCAAATAACCAAAAGGGCAATACAAGTACTTTTTCCATTACAAGCCATGAGGGTGAGGAATTTCATAAAAACTATTCCGCCCCATAGCGCAATAGCGAGGTTGTGTGGTAGGTTTGAAAATCAGGAAATTCAACAACCCCTTTTCTTATTTATTATTTATTTAATTGCTTTTCTATACCGCACTATTTATTATCAGCGCGGTTTACAGGAAACTTTTGTGCAAAGAGGGTATTTCAATGCACTTACAATAAACAGGGTAAATAAACATGGATAACAGGCTAACAGGTAAAAAACAACTATTTACAATTTAGTATGCAGGCTTGTACAATTATCTCGTTAGTAAGTACAGTTGATACGACAATGACATTCTGTAAATTAAATAGAGGTGGGTTCAGAAGGTAGAGGTATTGTGGGCATGGGGCTCGTGTGGAGAGAGTTGGACATGATTGAAGGTGGCTGAGAGCTGTCATTTGAGATGGAGAAGTACTGGGTAAATAGGTGACGTTTCAACGCTTTCCTAAATTGAAGAAGGTTGTTGATGGCGCGGATGTCAGGTGGGAGAGCATTCCAGCAGGAGGGTGCGTAGAAGGCAAAGGCACGGTTGCTCGTAGTCTTGGAGCATTTAATGATTGCTTTGGGAAGGATGAGAGTGTTAGTAGCAGCTGACCTCCTCATCCTGTTGGGGGGAGTTATCTGGACCAAGTCAGAGAGGGAGGTGGACGTGCAGTTATGGATGGCCTTGAAAGTCATTGTTAGAATCTTAAATGTAATCCTGTAGTGGACAGGGAGCCAGTGTAGGTGTTTTAGTATGGGGGTAATGTGTTCCATTCTAGAGGCTCCATGTAGAGTTCTTGCTGCAGTGTTCATTGCCAACTGTAAAGGGTGTAGGGTGCTCTTCGGAAGTCCGTGCAGTATGGAGTTAATGTGATTGAAATGAGGCATTACTAGAGCTTCAAATACTGTTCTGAAGTCGGTCGGGTCTAGCAGTTGTCTGATGTGGCGGATTGTTCAGATTTTATGGTATACTGCCTTTACCATATTAGATATCTGCTCCTTCATATTGAGTTTTGGTCAAGGATGATACCAAGGTATCGTATCGTAGGTTTGGTGAAGAGTTCGGCATCACGCACTTTTATGGATGATGGTGGAGTGAATGCTTGGTCTCTGCAGACGAATAGGACTTCCATTTTCTTGAAGTTTATTTTTAGCTTCTGAGTGTGTAGCCAGTCTGTAACCGCGTCGAAGCATGAGGACAGGCGGGAGAGATCTGGGTGCTCAGTTGATATTGTTGTGTACATCAGAACGTCATCAGCGTATATTAGACAGTTGATGTGGAAGGATCTAATGATAGCGCAGATGGGCTGCATGTAAACATTAAAAAGAAGTGCTGAAAGTGAGGACCCTTGTGGTACACCCTTCGCTTGCAGGAATGGATCTGCAATAGCGAGGTTGTGTGGTAGGTTTGAAAATCAGGAAATTCAACAACCCCTTTTCTTCTTGGCAGGTTCAATTTCACCAAGGCTATATGCAGCCTTTTACCTTTCCACAAAAAGGTTGAAAGAGTCTTATCCAACTGCGCACAAAAGCTCAGTTTGCAATAGCCCGGTAGCATTCCTAATTTGTAAACGATGCTTGGGAGCACCATCATTTTGATTGAATCTAATCTCCTCCACTATGATTATCGAAGAGGGGGCCAACGCTGCAAATTGTTCTTTAATTCTGCGAGCATAATATTACAATTGCAACTAATTGTTTCCTCTGAGGATGAGCAAAAATGCATACCCAAGTATTTTATTCCTTGAGGAGACCATTGAAAAGGAAATGTCTGCAAGCTCTCCTGCATGGTGAAGTCATTCAGTGGAAGCAGTCTACTCTTGTCCCAATTGACTTTGAAACCAGAGAATACTGAGAAATGGTCAACGATATTTAAAAATCAACTTATGGAGATAGCCTCATTAGAGAGAAATAATAAAACGTCATCTGAATAAGCAGCAAATTTCCATTTCTCCTCACCCAACTTTATACCTCTAACATCTTATTTTTCTTTAACTCTAAGCAAAAGAAGTTCAAGTGCAAGATTGAACAGCAAGGGTGAAAGATGGCAGCCCTGCCTATTACCCCTACTTAAGAGAATGGCATCAGATAAGATACCTTTCACTGCAATACATGAACAGTGGGATGTGTATAGCACTTTGACCCAATCCACAAAAGCAGAGCTACATCTGAACCAATCTAACACATGGAAGAGATAGAACTACTCAACACAATCAAAGGCCTTTTCTGCATCCAGTGATAGAGCCACTACAGGAACGCACTCACGGTGTGATAACTTTAGCAGATTATGAAAGAACCTAGCATTATCACCTATAAACCTTCAATTTATAAAACTGATTTACTCCTCTCCTATCAGCAAATGTATCACACAACTGAGTCTAGTGGCCAGGATTTTTGCCAGTATCTTATAGTCCACATTTAAGAGAGAAATGGGTCGATTGCCTATCAAGGTAGGATCATGACAGGTTTAGCAAATAGCACAGCTTTTAGCTTCAGAAAAATTGGAAGATGTTAATGGGTGCAGGTTCTAAATCTTTCTCAAATACCAGCGTGAGAGCAGAGGGGATCAGCTTCTTCAGAAAGGTTATCATATCTTTGCCCTTTGCTCCTTCTGGGACTCCAAGTAGTCGCAAATTGTTCCACCGGGCTCGATTATTCCCGTCTTCAACGTCCCTTTGCAATGCCCGAAACTGCTTCTCAAGCTTGCCCACTGATTCTAAACGGGCCCCATGCACTGCCAGAATACCTTCGACTTTCTCTTGCCGAAGAGAGATCCCTTCTATTTTACTCTGCAGCGCGGAGATTTCCTCGTGCACTGTGTTCAGAGAGTCCCCATTAGCTTTAACTAACTCCTTTACTCCACGGATCTCTAGCAGGAGCTCCTGAAAGGCCTCAGGTCCTTCTCGTGCAGCCGCCATTTCCTGCGGAGAGGGGGGTTCAGTTTTAGACCTTTTCACGCTACCACTCGATGTACCCGAGTAGTCGAGCCACACCGGTTTGGGTCCCGCCATCTTTGGGCTCACCGTAACTCAACCGGGTAATCTCAGTTTATGTAATGCACGTCTTTTGTCAGGATTCTTGACGGGTCACCTCAGAGCCTCCACACTATGCGACCATCCTGTTCGGCAGCAGGCTCCGCCCCCCAATGGGTGCGGGTTCAAACTTTGACATATCAGTTGCAGTTTTGGAGTGAGAATTGATGCAAATTGCTGGTAAAACTCAACTGTGAAGCCATTCAAGCCTGGAACTTTATTTCTAGACAGACCCTTAATGGCTGAAAAAATCTCTCCAACTTGCACTGGAGCCCAAAATCAGTTGCTCTGTTGCTCTGTAAGCTTAGGGTAGTCTATCATTGCCAGAAATGCTTCCTTCTGATCAATATTACTTGCACTAGCAGATGAAAATAATCTCCCATAAACGGAGCCAAAAGCCTTGGAGATATCTTCCAATTTTGTAACATAGTAACAAATACATAGTAACGTAGTATATGATGGTAGATAAAGACCAGTATGGTCCATCTAGTCTGCCTAGCAAGGTGGCAAGAGTAGGTGCACCTGCGCTCCATGCAGGTCATCCCTCTCCATGCATTTGTTTAGGAGTATAGCAACCGCTCTGTGTAGGTCACCCTATTTATTGAGATATAAGAGATAGTTACGTTTATTTTGATTTTATCCTGTTGTTTTAAAGGGATCCACTGTGTCTGTCCCATGTCATTTTGAATTCTGTCACTGTATTTGCCCCCACCACTTCCATCAGGAGGGCATTCCAAACATCCACCACCCTTTCAGTGAAAAAGTATTTCCTAACATTGCCTTTCAGTTTACCCCCTTGCAGCTTCATGTCATGCCCTCTAATTTTACAGCTTCCCCGTCTTCAGAAGAGATTTGTTTGTTCATTAATACTCTAAGTATTTAAAGGTCTTAATCATATTTCCCCTTTCTTTCCTCTCCTCCAGAGTGTACATATTTAGGTCTTCAAGTCTCTTTTCATAAGTCTTCTGACACAGGCTCTAAATCATTTTGTCTGCCTTCCTCTTTCCAGTCTTTTTATATCTTTTGCGAGATATGGTCTCCAAAACTGAACACAATATTTCAAGTGAGGCCTCACCAGCTACTTGTACATTGGCATTAGTACCTCTTCCTTTTTACTGGTAATTCCTCTTTGTATGAAACCCAGCATCATTCTGGCTTTTGCCACCGCCTTGTCATACTGTTTCACCACCTTGAGATCCTCAGAAACAATCACTACAAGGTCCTTCTCCTGGTTCATGCACACCAACATCTCACCCCCTATTGCATACAATTCCCTTGGTTTTCTGTTTCTCAAGCGCATGACACTGCACTTCTTTACATTAAATCTTAACTGCCAAGCATTAGACCATTCTTCAAGCTTTTGCAGATTTTCCTCAACATGAGAGCCTTCTGTCTGAATAGAAGCAATAAAATGTTTCTTCTTTTGAACCTTCAAAAGCTGGGCAAGCAGTCTACATTACTTATCACTACACACAAAATGCCCAATCCATTGCACAAACAGCTCCCGCTCGACTTGCTGCATCAAAGTTCTATTGAACTTATAGCAAAGTTGAGTCAGCTGTTGAAATGCTACACAGCAATTCGACCTAACGTGAGCTTCCTCCAAACATGCTATTTCCTCTTCCAATCTCTTGACACTCTCCATTTGTTTCTTACAAAGCCAAGCAGAGAGACTAATTACTTCACCATGCAGAGTGACCTTAAAGGCCTCCCATATTGTACTATAGTGAATATGCTTGCTTTAATTTCTCTGAAAGAAATCTGCAATAAACATCCCCAACCTATCTACCAGAGAAGCCTCTAGTAGAAGCCTGTTTTGAAAATGCCATGGTGGCTTATAGGCATTCCTCCAAGGACGGAATTCCAGCAGCACAGCAGCATGATCTGAAATATAGATAGGCTGAATGATACTATCCTGGACATCAGGGAGAAGAGATTTAGGCACAAAAAGATAATCAATACATGAATATATTTGGTGCGGAAAAGAGAAAAAAGAATATTCTCGCGTAGAGAGATGAAGGCACTGCCATGCATCCACCAAGCATAGAGACTCTAATACATGATGCAGTGCTCCACTAGATTTTCAATGGAGGTATCTACAGATGGATTTCCTATCTACCAATTCATTGAGAAGAGTATTGAAATCTCCACCGAGCACCATCTCACCAGTCACGGAAGCTAACTATGTTTGATATAAACTGTCAAAAAAAGTGGAGAATTATTATTATTATTATTATTAATGAGCATTTATAAAGTGCTGCCAGGCATATACAGTGCTGTACAGACACAGAAAAGACAGCCCCTGCTGGTCGAGCTTACAATCTAAAAGGACGTTCATACAGTAACCCAAGGTAGCCCGGACACCTGGCCTCTCGTAGGATTCCCTGTCCCTCACTCCCTCTGTCCACATCTTCCTCCTTTTCCCACAAACAGCAAACTCACATAATTGGTACAAACATGGTCAGAACTTTATTAATACACTTCACCTCACATTTGACCCGAGCCAACAACTCAAAATAGTAACTGTATTCAAACCTCACCCCTTACTGTAGGATATCCCCCACCAGTCATATTATTAGCAAAGTAGGGCATCCTCCACTCCCCCCCCCCCCCCCCACTGCCGACCTTGCCATATTACTAGCAAAGGCTGGCCCCTTTCAACTGCAGACCAGGCGAGGATGGATCAGAATCTCTGCCCTCCTCCCCATCAGAATCTCTACCCTCCTCCCCAAGAGCTGAGTTCCCTAACTCCTTCACACCGGCCGTTAGGCCCCGCTGACATCATGTCTGTTGGCTCGGGACCTCACTCCCATCAGCTGCAACAAGCATGCCCCACCACACCCCCAATTCTGGGTGGGAGGGTGGGAACACCGCCGCACACGACCCGTCTTTGCCAATCACAGGAGGGGACTGGGCCAGCGGGGACTCGTGGCTCAGCCTGCCCAGCCCCCTCCCTCGACACAGTCTAGCCTCCAATCAAATTGCCCTGTGTCACCTGGCAGGCAATTTGAATTGGTCCATTTCCCTTCCCCCTCCCTCCTCGGGCCTGCAGTTGCCAGGCCACAGGTTACTATTGGACTCGGGACCATGGCCCTGTGGCCTGCTTCATTAACACGGGGTAGCCCGGACACTTGGCCTCTTGTAGGAATCCCCATCTCCCCCAGCCCCACTGTCCATATCTTCCCCCTTTTCCCACAAATAACAGCAAGCTCGAATAATTGGTATAAACATGGTCGCAGTTTTATTAATACACTTCATCTTGCATTTGACCAAATCCAACAACTCACAACAGTATTCAAACCTCAACACTTACCAAAGGATGCCCCCCCCCATCAGCCATATTATTAGCAAAGTGGAGTGTCCTCCACTCTCCTCTTCCACCGCCGACTGCCGACCTTGCCATATTATTAGCAAAGGCTGGCCCCTTTCCCCCATAGATAGGGCAAGGATCCCCCACTGGGATCTCTGCCTCGCCCTACCCCAAGAGCTGAGCTCCCTAAATCCTTCATACTGGCCATTAGGCCCCACTGACACCATGTCTGTTGGCTTTGGACCTCGCCACTGGCGCAAGGTGATGTTATCATCCTTGTGCCACCCTCTCATGAAGTGCGCTGTGACTAATACCGTGATGGCTGGGTGGCCGCTTCCAGAGCCTCTTGCCAGTTATTTAATAGGAGATCCTGCCCTACTGGCAAGAGGTGAATCCCATCTGTGCAATATAAACCTGCACAGCCAATCTCTGCCCACAAATGGCGCACTTGAAACCTTCCAGGCTGCATAACCCACCACCCTATCTGTCAGTTAATCTTCATCAGGTCCCTGGACCACCTCTGTTGTGACTGTCAAGAAGGTTGCAGAATAATGTCAGACCATCCGATAATCATCTCTGGCAACATGGAATGCATTGTTGCAATGTCCCGTTGCACCGGTCGAATGAGCTGTTTGCAAGTCCAGCTGGATAGGTCATTCACACCCAGATGTATGATAAGTCTTGCAGGCCATTGGTGCTGGCTAGCATGATGATGCACACAGGGCAGAAACTGACACCACCACATTCCACATTATCCTAGCCATTCCAGGCACACTCCCACTGGCGCAAGCCCTAGATGTGTGCCCAATGGTCGTGTGGGGGCCCAACACTCAGCCCAACATACAAAGAAATGGCCCAGTATCCACCATTCTCTTCCACATGTACCACCATCTGAAATGCCAAGAAAACTGGCTGCCATCCAAAGGCACTGGATGCTACCTGAAAAACAACACAGCCATTAATCACTTCCCCCACCTCCTGACCCTCATAGGAGGGACATGCCACCCATTCCACCATAATTATGGTTCCTGTGGGTGTACATACCCCATGTATGCACCAGAACGCCATCTTCCAATCTGTTGAATCACTGCCATGCCAAGCCCTGCTGCCACAGCACTTGTAGCAGCCCCGATACAAAAGGAGTGAGACACAAACTGCCGATATCAAACCCCAGGTGCGGCAGTGCCATGTGCAGGACTGCCGTGAACTGAAACTGAGTCAGTTCAAAAAGTGCAAACCCTCGGCTGCAGGTTGGCATGCCACATAGGCCTACATGTTTAGAACAGGACGTGGATAAAATCCCGACCTTACTGAGCACTGCCCAATCTCCCCACCCCTTTTGATCGGACAGACCAGGGAAGAAAAATACATAACTGCACTTTCCCCACTACCACGTGCTGCCTATCTAAACCCCTCACTGATCCTGATTTGCTGGAGCATGGGACCAATTCACTGACCCAGAATGCCCCAAAAAAGCCAAACACTGCCTGGAACAGAAGGGACTCATATGTCGAGGATGTGACTGCCGGCAGAGCTGCCCAGATACATGCAAGCAGATCATATGAAACCAGGCACTGGCAATCATGCCTGACTAGGAACTGCCTTTCCCAGCCTGCAAGAGGTTGCCAGACCATGAAAGTAACCCGAGGGTAGCCCCATCCTGCTGTTCTACTGAAAAAGGAAAACCCAGCCAGCATGGACCGAACCAAAGCCCTGGACCATCCCGAGGCCTTGGACCATGTAATAAATAAGCCCAACAGCCTGTCTGGAACGTGACCGCCTGTCCAGCCATTACCTTTGAGAAAGCTGCAAACCTTCCAATATCCTCGGATGTATGCCATCCACATCACTGGTGACACTGAGGATTGCAGCAACGCCATCAGCTCTGGGTTCCAATCCTCCAAAGATGTGTGAGTACTGCCATAGCTGTCACCTCCACTCTGGGAGCCAATATGCAGAACTGTGACCATTGAAAGCAGGACAACGAATCAGCTATGGAATTTTGAACTCCTGGTACATGATGAACTTGTGTTGTCACACTGAGGCGTAAGCAGGCCAACACCAATAACCGCATCAATGCTGCCACCCACAGGCACTTGGGAGATTGCCAGTTAATAGTCTCAACCACTGCTGCATTGTCAAACCAAAAAACTACCCTTCTGTTCCACAACCAATCAGGCCAAACTGGGGAGGAGGAGTGGCCTAGTGGTTAGGACAAGGTACTTCAGGCCGGAGGGCTGGGGGTTCAAGTCCCACCTGGGGACAGCAATCTCAGGCCAGAGGGACTGGGATTTCTAGTCCTAGAGGTACTCCTTGTGGTCTTGGGCAAGCCTCTTAACCCTCCATTGCCCATGTTCCCTGTAAGTATTAGCGTATGTGTGTCATATCCCCTCATGTTAAATGTATCTCCCAATTGACCGCTTTGACCCGGTGAAAAGCAGGATATAAATACAGCTAAAATAAAATAAAAATAAAATAAATAAATAAACTGCTAGGGCAGCTACAATAGGAAAAAGCTCTAAAAAGATGATGTTGTGCATCAACTCTGAAGCTCACCACTCTGACAGCCAATCCTCTGCGCACTAAGCCCCTTGGCAATATAGGCCAGCAGCTTTGAGAACAACTGTAAATCAAAAATGGAAACTTCAGGAAGCGGAAGAACCGAACACCCATTATATTCCAGACTCATGGGTCTTCCAGCATCCCATGGGACACCCGAACATGATGATGTGGCTTCAAAACTCCCACCATTGCCAATGCCAGTCACCTCAAGAAGGGGCATCACATAGGAATGGCCCAAAATGCAAAACTGAGAAAACCAACCAAGGACTGCAATTCCTGCAGTGTGACTTTGGACGCTGACTCCACTACCGAAACCAATCCTCTCAGCTTGTCTACCTTCTCACATGGCAGAGGCACCACTAGTGCTACAGAGTCTAACTCTATGCCCAGGAATGTGAGACAATTTGCCGGTCCCATAGTCTTCCCGGCAGGTAATGGCATGCCAAACTCTCAAGCCATCCCTTCAAAAACTGTTAGCAGCGTGGCGCATGTATCTGATTGGTCAGGTCCCACGAATAGAAAATCATCCAGATAGTGCACCATGCTGTCTATGCCCATCTTCAGATCTAAGACCCAATGCAAAATGCCCCCCATTGGCACATCAGGGATACCGCTGCATAAAAGGAGGCATACCTAATGGCACAAGCCTCTGGTGGAATATGGTTATTTACCGACTCGCCTGGTGGGAAAGATAAGTGGTGTATCAACCTAAATTTCCCGGGTTCCTTTTTGGCAACGACCACTAGCAGGGAAATCATAAAGGGCCAAAAGGGAGTGGAGGAGTGGCCTAGTGGTTGGGGCAAGGTACTTCAGGCTAGAAGATCAGGGGTTCAAATCCCACTAGAGGACAGCAACCTTAGGCCAGAAGGACTGGGGTTTCTAGTCCCACAGGTGCTCCTTGTGGCCTTGGGCAAGCCACTTAGCCCTCCATAGCCCATGTTCTCTGTAAAATAGTTATCTCCAAGTTATAATGCCCTGTTCAATGTAATTTCAGTTTGTTCAATGTAAACCACACTGATGCAGAATAGCACAGTATATAAGAGAATGTAAATAAATAAATAAAAGGGAAGGTCTTAAAAATCCCCTGCAATTCAGCCAAGTGCATCCTCAGCCTCAATTTTTCCATGTACCACCTCCTCCAGATGTTTTGCCGATATCACATTCCTTGCTCTCGTATCTCTCAGGCTGTCTTGGAACAGAATAAGAAACCCCTATTCAAACCCCCACAACTGCCCCCTGCCCCCTGTTCCCATTACCAAGGGAGCTAGGGACGCAAGGCCTCGACCTTTACTGGTGTTGAGGCCCGCTGAGATGTTGCATTGTAACTTGCCAGGAAGCGGGCCCCCCCACACATACACCTTTCCTGCTGCATTTGGTTGCAGCATGACTACCCCCACATAAGGAACAGGTATGTTGGAACTTGCAGTCCAGGAATGGACAGGACAATTTGTTAAAGCGCCAACACAGGTCCCCACCCCCTGTTCCTCCTTTGGGAGACATGGGGCTCGCCACTGCACTCCAAAAGGACTGGACCCTGGTGTTACTCCAGAGGCCCCACTCTTGGGCCCGGCTCCCCCTCCACCCCCAAACCCTTGCTTAGCAGACCTTTGTGTGAGCCACAAATTAACATCCTTTATCCCCCAAGACAAGTGTGTATTTTCTTCCATCATGTCCTGAAAATCCTTGTTATAATTTAACCAGGCCCATCCTTTATGTGCTTGAGACACAGCCAAAATGGCATCCCTGTAGGCCAGTAATGCTCCATAATGCTCCTGGAAATAGTGCCCTCAAACACTGGAAAGCCTCAAAAAGACTCTTGTCCAATCAAGTGTGTTATGGGACATCTTCCTCACTCTGCCATATTTCTTGTCATCTTTCCGCTTCTTCCTACTCTCACCTGAGTGTTCTACCTCTTAAGGAGCCTAAAAATATTGATATAGCACCTCTTTTTGATCCTGTGTCATAATTTCCATGGGACCCCTTTCCATACTTCTGAATGCGTTACCAATGTGGGCGTGCTGCCCCCTTTGTCTAGCCTTGCTGCCCCCTTGGATGCCCTCATAAGAACATAAAAACATAAGATATGCCATACTGGGTCAGACCAAGGTCCATCAAGCCCTGTATTCTGTTTCCAACAGTGGCCAATCTAAGTCATATGTACCTAGCAGATTCCCCAAAAGACACAGGTTCCACAATGCTTGTATTGGGTCAAGCATTGATATCCTGGGTCCTTTTTAATAATGGTTTATGGACCTTTCCTCCAGGAACTTGTCCAAACCTTTTTTAAACCCAGCTACACTAACAGCCTTTACTACATCCTCCGGTAACAAATTCCAGAGTTTGATTACATGTTGAGTGAAAAAATATTTACTCTTATTAGTCTTAAATAGGTCACCCTGTAGCTTCATTGCATGTCACTTAGTCTTTCTATATTTTGATGGCGTAAACAATTGATCTATGTTTACCCGTTCCATTCCATTCATTAATTTATAGACCTCTATCATATCTATGGCCCACTAGATGATGTAGAAGATGACAATGATGTAGAATTGTGCCAATATCGGTGGGTGTGTTTACGCTTGGCCCTTGCCTTCCTCCCTTTTCTTTGAGCCGGTCCTGAAACCATCTCGCCCTCAGAACCACGCCCATACCCATTTCCATGCTCACCTGTCGGTGGAGCAGAAGAGAGGAGAGATAAAGAGGAGCAGCAGAGTGAATGCACTTATGTGTTAGGGTAAGTAGTTTGAACTGAATACAGCAATGAATAGGAAGCCAGGGAAAGGACTTTAAAAAAGGAGTAATGTGACTGTAATGAGCTTTGCAGAAGATTAGAAGCACAGCTGAATTTTGAATAGATTGAAGTGGAAAAAGATGAGACTGTGGGAGACCAGTAAGGAGGAGATTGCAATAATCAAGAAAGGGGATAATAAGGAATGTGCCATAATCTTAGTGGCATACAAAGAGATGAAAGGACGAATCTTGTTAATATTACAGAGAGAAAAAAAAGCAACAGGATTTAGCAATGTGTTGAATATGGGAAGAGAATGATAAGGTGGGATCAAAAACAACCCCATGACTGTGAGCTGAGGAAACAAAACAAACAGGTGTGTTATCAACTGTGATGGAGAAAAGGGGGAGGAAGGAGGAGGGGTTAGGGGAAAAAAATCAAAAGCTCAGTTTTGGCCATGTTCAGTTTCAGACGGTGTTGAGACATCCAGACAGCAATATCAGATAAGAAGGAGGAGATACGGACCTAAAGAGGAGAAAGGTCAGGTGAAGAGATATAAATTTGCAAATTGTCTGCATAGAAGTGATATTGAAGCCAAGGAAAGAAATAAGGGAACCAAGGGATTGAACATAATGGGAGGAAAGGAGAGGGACGAGGACTGACCCTTGGGGAACGCCAACTGAGAAGGGGATAGCAGAAGAGGACAAACCTTGAGAGCAGATGCTAAGGGGTCTATTCTATCCTGTGAATAACACGGATAGATGTCCAGTTGGGACGTCCATCCCCGCTATTCACCCCCCTGCCAGCCCCAGCAAAAGCCTCTTCATACAAACAAGGTGTTTGTATAGGGAGGCTTAGATAGGGGCAGGAGGAGCATTCTGGAGATGGAGTGAAGGTGGGGCATGGGTGGTCTGCAACCCCAGATGTACAGGGCTGGTTATGAAGTCAACCCTGTATATATGGGGCTGTGTACTTAGATAGGGGACTTATTCCACCACAGAGGTGGAATAAGTCCCCCTGGACATCGAGGGATCGAGCTGTCAGATAAGTAACAGAAGGTAGGGGGTGCAGTAAGTTCCCCACAGCTGGACCCTGGCCATGGGAGGCCGGATTGTGGGTCCGACTGTGGGGAAAGAAGTGAATCAGCAGCGGCCAGCATTTGCGGCTCCTGAATGGAGCCACAGTGCCATGGCGACGGGACACCATGGCACTGTGGCTCAATTCAGGTGCCTGACTGAGGTAGCCAGGCAAGTGGCTGGGAATGCAGGCCCTAGACTCAGTTCTGATCCTGTGGGCACGCCTAGCCCCACGGGATCAGAATCAAGTCTACCTCTGGGTGTCCCAATTCTGGAATGTGCCTCCACAGAAACGATTAGAGAGGTAAGAGGAGAACCAGGAGAGGACAGAATTCTTAAAGCCAAGGGATGATAGAGTGTAGAGGAGAAGGAGGTGATCGACAGTATTGAAGTCGGCGGAGAGGTCAAGGAGAATAAGGATAAAGTAAAGGCCCTTTGACTTAGCTGAGAATAAATCATAAGACGCTTTAGCAAGGGCCGTCTCAGTTAATGGAGAGGATGGAAGACAGATTGAAAGGGATCCAAGAGGGAATGAGTTGAAAGAAAATTGAGACAATGTGAAAGAATGGCACACTCAATAAGTTTGGAGATAAAAGGCAGAAGGAAGATGGGATGATAGCTAGAGAGATAATCTATTGTTGATGTGTAGATGTTCACTAGTGTGCAGCTACACCCAGCAAGAACAACTTTTAAACATACTCACCACTCTTCATTATCAGTTTCCTGTTGCAAAATTTGCACTAGTACACTCTTTTGGAAAAATATGGACACTCCATTTTTTTGGTTAACACCTGGCGCTAAAATAGGACAGTCAGATCACCCAATCCAGATCTTGGCACATGCCTCAAAAGGTATATGAGTTTTTTGAAGAAACAGGATATCCACATTCAAGGAATTAAGATTGCAAAATATTTTTTGTACATTTAATGGATTGGTTGAGGTCATTTACATTCAGGGAGACAATTTTAAGGCCTATTAAATGTAAGGCAAAGTAGCCTGAACGAAGCCTCACTCATGAAATCGAAACAAAAAAAGACCAGACCTCTGCAAAAAGAAATAAAAGAAAAATAGAACCACAGAATCCTCCCAAGAAATAAACCCAATCTCTCACCCTCCCCAAACCCATAAATCTGGCCAAGCCATTTATCAAAAGAGAGGCAACCCACCCATGGGTGTCATATAAAAGAAGCTCATACCCCCTTTCCTATGCAAGCAATCATTCATACACACAAACTTGAATCTACTTGGAACAAATACACAGCACAGTTATGCTAGAAAAATATAAATCTTAAGGCCTTGGCCTGAGCAAAAGAATGAGGTACTGACCTCAAGAGGAAAAGATAGAAACCTTGCAGTGATCCCGCCCTACACATAGTAACTGATAAAGACTCATCACCATACCTGAGTCAAGTTTGGAGAGCACAGGTAGATACTAAATCCCTACAGATGCATTAGCTTCTAATGTTACCTGAACTTGAGCTCAACAGGTCCCAGTTGGAGAAAAAAATTACAATCTAGAGATAAGCAGTCCAATTTTACCCATCACATGCAATTGTTCACAGGGATGGCATGTATGTGTATCATGACTCATAAGATGTAAATGGGTTGTTGTTGTTGTTAAGTGCCATCGAGTTGGTGTCGACTCATGGCGACCCTCTGGATAGTTGACCTAAATTGTGTTTGGTCTTCAGTCAGGCGGCTCATTGTTGATAGACTGGCACCTGTAGCTGCTGTTACTAAATTGATCCATCTTGTTGCTGGCTTTTTGTGTTGACCTTCTATCTTGCCAAGCATGGGCAGTTAATGCTAAAAATCAGATTGAAGTAACCCAGATTAGATGAGATTTAGCTAATAAATATACATACACATGTTTGATAGTTAAATGCTGACCTATTACACTGGTGTGAATGACAGAAGCTATTGTGTGAAAGAGAGCTAACAAAGAACTAAGTAAACCCTCAGTGTAAGTCAATGTATAAAAGCTTCCAAGTAAAACTTTTCACTTCTGTGTGAGATTGAACTCTAAGGGTGAAAACATCCTTTGCTGGAAGTATCTGCTAAAGGCTTAAAGTACTGACTCAGATGAGCTTCAATAATCTTCAAAACAAGGGCTTCCAATAAAAAAAGATTGATAGGATACAGAAGACAGACTGACTAAATATATGAGTGATTCAATGAGAGACTGTAAGTCAATGTGTTGCAGCCAAGAAGTAGGTGATAAGACAATTCAGGGACTAACATGTCACTTGGAAGTGCCTGACATAGTAGAAATATGTTGAATAAGAGTAAGAATTTGATTTGGTATTAGACCATACAGCATAAGAAAAATTGGGTATACATTTTAAAATCTAATATGGGGAAGGCAAAGTACATGCATTGTGCATTATTGAACCACTTAATTTTGCAATCAAGAGCGAGTACTAATTTAAAGAAATACTTTAAAAATTGAATTACCAAAGTTCAGGAAACAGTAGTAAAACAGCACTTGTAGTGTGATGTTTATTCACTGCAAGGTACTGCCTGAAAAGGTAGTACATGGAAAAACGGGGCTGCAAAAAGGTAAAAATCCATAAAACAAACAAGAAAATAGCAGACTTACAACACAAGCATTCTACACTCACGCAACTCTTGTGCACATACATACTTAATACAAGACTCAGTATTTTGGCAAATTCGCATAAGATAACCTGCAGCATAAATTAAAATGGCGCTTGAAAAGAACAGTAGAGCCTTTAGGACTTGGCAAGCAAACAGCAGAAAATAGGTATTGTAGCAATCAGGGAAGCCCAAAGATCACTCAAGTCATTTTAATCTCTTCCAGGAATTGTTTTAATTCCCAAGGATCTTGATAGATGATTGTATGAACTTCATATGAACTCCTCATCCTTGCCAGATAAAGCAGCCTATACTGTGCTCCAACTTCTCTCAGAGGCTGCTGCAAACAGAGAAACCCCCGCCGACGTGCCTGATATTGAATTAGGCAGGCTATGCACCGTTACATCGCATAGCCCTGCCTGCCAACCCTTAACCCTGGATATTCAATGCCGCAGCAACGGCATTGAATATCTGGGGTCACTGCACATGCCCCGAAGCCACCAAAACTAACTGGGAAGTGATGGTGTTACACCGCTACCCGGTTAGCATCCACGGGTAAAACTAGACCAGCTTTGGTTACATCTAGTTTTACCTGCTAATCCTAACTGGATAGCAGTGCAATATCATCACTACCTAGTTAGCGACAGTCTCTGCCTCCGATCTTCCCCGGAATGCCCCCAACACAGCTCGATGCCAACCACATAGCATCGCAACGTGTAGCGGGGTTAGAAGAGAATATTCAGTGGCACAAACAATGTAAGTGCCTTTGAATGTCCCAATTTAAGGCATTTACACAGTTTACTGGGCTGTAATCCATGTAAATGCCTTTCGAATATCAGGCCCTTGGTCTTTGTATCTTAGCTTGTCTGACCTTTCTCTTGCCACAGGCAGCAACTGCAACATTTGAGAGAATCTATTGAAGCTAAGTAAGACAGGGCTGGGCAACCATTGGGCAACCATTTCTTGGTGGCGTGGTAAACGATGGGCTAATTCAACATCCAGTGGTAGTTGGAAATGATGCTCAAACACCCTCGCCAAAAGTGAACTGATGAAGTGCAACAAATTCTTTCCTTTGAGACCTTCAGCACATTTTCATATTTATTAAAATTTATAGTATTCTCCTATCCCTATCATACATATTTTATTGACGTGGTATTCAAAGAGATCTGGGCCATCTCTTACTGGATCTCATTGACCTGTGTTTCAAGGAAATCCAGACACTGTGGTGAGGTATTCATCTGAGCCAAAAGCTGCTTCAGATCCTTTCTAATACCCACAGAGACTTCAATCTGATTTTCCATCATTTTTTTAAGTGGAGCATCAGCCATTTTGTCAGGCATCAGTGGCCCTTTTTAATGTCTCTTTAGCTTAGATGGAAGGCTAAACTGGACTTCCGGCATTGGATACTTCTTCTTGGTCATATTAGCAAATTCACTGTCAAGTTAACAAATGTTGAGAGATGCTGAAAGGAGGTAGAGGGAAGAAAGTCTAGTTGAACCCCACAGAGCTGTGTGAGCTAAGCTGCCCTCTTGCTGGGCTCCAGAATGCCCCCCTTACCATTTATATTGTTCAATTGTTCAGGGAGGACCATTGTCCTCATCCTTTGTGTTCTCTAGTTTTCATGGTATCCACAGTGCTGAGCTTGGCCTTCTAAGGTTGGGAAAGAGGAAGAGAGGAATGTGGAGGGGCAGGTGGGTAGGTCAGATGAGATGGGGTGATGGATATGTATGACTAAGTTTAAATTGGTATCCTGGGATGCTAATGGTTTGAATAACCCTAATAAACGTACCAAGGTGTTTAGGTATTTGAAAAAACTTGCAAGCTCAAGTTATTATTTGATGAGTGTAAAAAGCGCTCAGTCCCTTGGTTAGAGCAAGCTGTGTTTTCACCTGCTCTTTCAAAAAAAAGAGGGGTGATAATAATGTTTGCCAAGTTGTTACAATGTCAAGTGGTTCATTCAGTTACTGATACTGAGGGCTGCTGGGCTCTTGCAGTTGTGAATATTCAAGGTCTTAAATATTTCTTTTTGAATGTTTGTGCTCCCACAACTGACTCCCCAGATTTTATAGAAACTGATTGCAACTCTGATAGAATTTGGGAATCTTCCTAAAATTATCGGTGGGTATTTTAATCGGCCTTTGGATCTTGATCTTGATAGAATCTCTACTTGTCGGCACACTGTGACTAAATCTCTGAGGGCTCTGTGGAATATGCTGAAAGCAGTGGGCTTGTCAGATCTATAACACCTATTTTTCCTATTACTAAGGATTGTACTTTTTACTTGCCCCCCCCCCCCCGCCACCACCAGTCATATATGAAAAAATGATTATTTTTTAATATCCCTTGAATTAATACCTGAGGTTTCTAAAGCAACCACAAATTCTATTTTTATCTCAAACCATGCAGCAATCTTTGATATTGCTGTAGATGGGAAGAATATGTGCCCCTCGGTGTAGAGACTTAATAAGGCGGTTCATAGTGATCCTGACTTTAAAACCAAATTCCAACAATTTACAATAGATTTCTTCCAGAGGAATGCAACACCAACATGTTCTCCCTTGACTGTGTGGGAAGCTTATAAGGTCACTCTTTTGAGTGAAATTATTAGTTTTGTTGCATGGAAAAGGAAGCAACTTTTGAAAGAATTAGCTCATCTTGAAGCGGAAAATTGAGGGTTAGAGTAGAGACATAAAGGGGGTTATTCTGCCCTGTCAATAGCAGGAATGAACATCCGGTTTGGATGTTCAATCCTCGCTATTTACAAGGGGCTGATTCTATTGCCAAAGCACCCCATACGTACAGGGGAGCTGTCTGGGGAGGTGAGGAGGAGGTGGGACCCTGTCCCTGGATGTACAGAGCTGATTCTGTTCTAAATCCTGCATGTCCAGGGAGGGGGCAAGGATGCACGGGGAACTTACTTCACCTCAGAAGTGGAATAAGTCTCCCTGACATTGTCAGCCGGCCACAGAGAATACCCCCAGAACAGGTGAGAGGCAGCATGGGCTCCCCCGCTGCCCAATCCCAGCCATGGCAGGCCCCTCTGGGGGTCAGGCAGTGGGGAAAAGCTCTTTTAATATTGTGTGGGGCAGTGGGCCTCCTGTATGGCATCTCGGTGCCATGGCAACAGAATGTCATGGCACCAAGGCTCCATGTAGGAGCAGAGGTGGGCTGTGGAAGAGCCTGTTGCACCAGTTAAGAAACATAGTAGAAGCCATTCTGAGGCTCTTCCTGATCCCTCTGCACCCCTATTTAATTCAGAGAAATACACACATAAATCAGATTTTTCGATGGACAAATTATGGAAAGGTGGGGGGGGGGGCTCAACTCCGCCTGCCACCCATGAAGGCACAACAGGAGTACAAAGGGGACCAACACAGGTTCCCGTACAAAGGGAGGGGCAGGCGGAGGGGAGAAGGCAATCATAATATTCAAAAAAGCTATTATTTTCCTGTCGAAGTGGGCCTGGAACTTCAGATTAGAATCCAAGGTATTAATCCATTCCAGAAGTTCTTCCAGGACACATTGTTTGCCATCCCAAATCAAAAGTATGTCATATCTGTAACATAACCATAACTTCACGTGTGGTTTATAGTAATATTGTGTCAGAAGTTCCTTCTCGAACTGTGCCATATACAAATTGGCTACATCAGGTGCCATTGATGAGCCCATTGCTACATAGCGTTATTAGAAAAAGTACAGAGAAGAGCCACCAAATTGGTGAAGGGGATGGAAGGCTACTCCTATGAAGAGAGGCTAAGAAAGTTAGGGCTCTTGGCTATTTTTTCCTAAGTTTCATTTGCAATTAATCCGCCCGGAAGGGGAAATAAAAACCTTGTCATTTTTGCCTAAACCACTCGACTACAATTATTCCTGGCTTAGAGAGTAAGAGGGATTACAACTCCCAGAAGGCAGTGCATGACCAACTGCACTACCCTACTTCCTGAGTTAGGATTTCCCAGGCTGACCTACCCTACATGCCCCTGGCTCTGGGGAGGTTACTGGTGACAGTGGTCAGAAAATTTAAAAAGCAAAGATTCTTGTTTTTTAACATTTTTTAACAATTCCAAGTTATTTGCCAGAAAGCTGTCCTTCAAAGACGAAGTACCAGTAAATTGAAGAGATAACAACTGTGGCTCAAATTTAGAAACCTGCTTCTCATTTTTAGCCAACTGTATATCCAGATGGTGACATTTCTGCTACTGAGAGAAAGCACAAAGCTAAGAAACTGTTTCTTTAATCATAATCTCAGTTCCTGACATTATTCTCCAAATATCACCCAAAGAAAGAGTTTGAGGTACCAAATCTGAAATAGTGAGGGAGAGCCTCTTCTGGCAATAATACAGGTTGAGTTATCTTTTTTTAAAGGATCTGAATTAACCAAGTCCTGTGAAACGCCAGTATCATTACCCGAAGAGTCCAAGGGAGTACCCCTTGAGATGCCTGTTGGGGGAAGAGGGGAGCTCTTGGGTATGTTCAATGAAGTTCTTTCTAGAGAAGATTCCAAGTCCATAGTACTCTGTGAGAAACCTAGGAGCACATACATGTCCATAGGACTTATAACTTTTGTGATAGTAACCATTTGCTGTTTAGATTAATTTTTCCTCCCCCCTCCCCCCCAGCCATTCAGCAATACTCACAGATAGTTGTATCAGTTTTCCATCAACATGCTCTACTGCTCTGTTTGTGCCCCTCTGACTATGCCCCCTTCAGGCATACCTGCAGTCATGTGTGACTGTCCGCCAAGGAGGACAAGCTCTTTTTAAATCTTCCTGCAGCTCTCTCTGATGAGATCAGGAATACTCTGAGGTCTTCAAGACAAAGGCAGCCTTCTCCCAACCTAGGACAGAGCTCAATATGCTGCTCTCTCACCAACTTCTGGAATACATGCTCTTTTAAAGATCTTCCCGTGGCTCTCTCAGATGATGTCTGGAACATTTTCACTGGTAAATCAGGTAATCCAGGACCCTCAAGATATGAGTGGTGTCCTCCTAGCCAAAGTCATTGCTCAATATGTCACTCTCTCCCTCCAAATAACTTTTGTGCTAGCACTCATTCTATATACAGATAAACACAATCACATACAGATTTAGGGTCATTTATCTGTCTGACTGCAGTAGGGTAACATTAGCAACTTTAAATAGTGGGCCCCAAATTTTTAAAATAGGGGTTATGCTGCACATTTATATAGACACAACACATGCTATCACAAAGCCAAAAATCATGTACTGTAGTTCTAGAGCAAGTAGTTAAATAGTTACTATCTCCCTTGGAAGAGTTTTTTATAGCTCTTTATTGACTTATGATGCTTTTACTTCTCTGACTGCCCAGTACTATATGGGAGTCCACATTTCCCTACACTTCAGTAACTCCTTAATGAGTGTTAATTAAGTTGTCCTATTAGTGCCATGAATTTCCTTACCTCCAATTAAGCTGCAGGGTAGTTCACAAAAAAGATATATATTTCAGCCCTATTTACATGGCATGCATGGAAGAAACTGAGGAAATAATATCCAGCAGAAACTCTTCCCACTGTGTCAAAAAAAGAGATTATGTAGTAGTTAAGAATCAGTGTTCTAATGTAGCTGTAGTACCTGTAGCATGTCATCCGTTAGACGATGGAGATTTAACACTACAGGGCACAGTTACCAGAACTTTGAGCAAATGGTAAGCGCTGGGCTTTTAATTTCCATCTGGTGTCATATTCAAACCAGTAGGCAGTGGATGCCTGGATAAAGGGTGGCAAAACTCAGATAAGGGTACCAAATCTGCATATTTCCAATATTCATCCAGTCACCGATGGATGAACATCACTGGAAACTGCTGGAAGAAAACTGGATATCTGCAGGGGTGTAACTGGGAGGAGATCAGGTGTGGTTTCAAGATACATGGATAATGTCATCAGCCACTTGTCGGCTGCCACAGGCTTCAGCTGCTGCCATCTCTGCAAGCCTGTGGTGGTAGTACACACATGCAGAGAGGGAGGCATCTGGTCCAGAGGAAAAGGCAGAGGGGACAGCACCAGGCCCAGTAGCAGCAACAGATGCAGCCAGTTGTCCAGCTTAGGAGTGGGTGGTATGGACCCCACAATTCTATAGGTCCTGGGTCAATTTTCACCAGTTCACAGAGGGGGAAGTTTTCCTGAGGTACAGGCTGAACAGAACCACCACTGCAGACATCTGTGAGCTGATAAGAACTGACCTGGAGGCAGCAAAGCAGAGAAGTCATGATGTTCACAACAGCCCTAGCCTTCCTTTCCACTGGTAGCTTCCAGCACATTGTAGGAGCAACTGTTGATATCATCCAGTCTACCACTTCCCACTGTATTGAGTCCTTTATGAGATCCCTGTTTAGAAGGATGTGGGACTTCATCACCTTCCCCAAAAGCCAGGATCAGCAAGAGAAACCATGCAGGATTTCCCTCTATCCATAAAGCCATAGATTGCACACACATGGCCGGAAAGCACCTGGCCAGGGCATACAGAAATTGGCACAGCTATTACTGCAATGCCCAAATGGTCACCAATATTTCTGCATGCTAACTAGGATCCTGCCATGATATAAATTTTATGTATTTATTTATTTGGCTGAACTTTTAGACCACTTTTCTCAGAGGGCAAAGCTGTTTACATGGAACATTGAACAGATTAATGTTTACATGGAACATCAACTTTATACAATAGAGATTAAAGAACGGTATTGAAGTCCACTGAGATATCGAGGAATATGAGTATGAAACCTTGGTGGGTATTCTGAATTCGTTTTATGAGGTTGTTCATCAGGGAGGCTTTCTACTCTATGGTAAGTCAGAATCCATGTTGTTGTGGATCAAGAGGTATTCTTGCAGTTGGTTTTGGACGGCCTTCTTTATTACTTTGGCTATAAATGGTAGGCTTGCTATCGGTCTGTATGGAGGGATCAGCAGGGTCAAGGTGGTGTTTTTTTAACAGAGGGCACATTGAGGAGGTTTTTCGACAAGTTGCTGCCATTTGACAATTTTGAGATGCCTGGTTTCTAGGTAAGCTAAATATAAATGCTAACATGCAACTACTCTGTAATATGTGGGTCCCCCCATAGGGAAGTGCCACAGGAGAAATGCTCCAATGTCTCACGGCCGTAGCAGACCAGCAGTTGTAAAAACCTCTCTCTATCCCTCAACTATGATCCCAAGGGATGTGCATTGGCTGGCATGAGCACAGCACATGCATTGTCACAGTGACAAGTATCCAGATGCACTACCCATGGTCTACAGGACGATATGGCTGCAGAAGACATGTCGGATGTCCAAGCCTACTTGGATAGTGCATTGTATATATTACCTGCTTATGTCACTGAACAATAGTATTTTGTCTTCCCACCCACAAAGGTGACTGGGATACCCTCTCAGGACCTGGCTCATGATATCAATGAGGCAACCACAGACACCTCAGGTAGAAAGGTATTAGAGTGTACCACAAAACCAGGTCTGTGATAGAGAGCACCTTTAGAGGCTTCAAGTTTAGTGGCCCTGGGGCTGCCCCTGCAATTTTTCTAGGTCTATGCATGCGTGTCATGGCTTAGTTTGATTGCTTCATTGGGAGGGGGGGGGCAAAGGTGGAGTGAGGTGCCTGTATATGTGTGTGTGTGTGTGGTGTGCAGGTAAAGTGCCTGTATGTGTGGTATGGAGACGAGGTGCTTATATGTGTGTGTGGTGCATAAGTATGAGGTATCTGTGTATGTGTGTGTGTGGTTCAGAGGTAAGATGCGTGTGTGTGTGTGTGTGTGTGTGTGTGTGTGAGAGTGGTTCAGAGGTAAGGTACCTGTGTGTCTGTAGTGGTGTGGAGATGAGGTGCCTGAATGTGTGAGTGGTGCAGAAGTATGAGGTACCTGTATGTGTGTGGGTCAGAGGTAAGGTGCCTGTGTGTGTGTGTGTGTTATGGTGTAGAGGTGAGGTGTTTGTATGTATGTGTGTTGTGGAGGCGAGATGCCTGTATGTGTGTGTGTGTGGTGTGGAGGTGAGGTGAGGTGCTGGTATGTGTGTGTGTGGTGCAGAGGTGTGAGGTACCTGTGTGCATGTAGTTCAAAGATAAGGTGTCTGTGTGTGTGTGTGTGTGTGTGTGAAAGTTGTTCAGTGGGTGGGTGGGGTGAGGGGATGCGGTGCATGTGTGTGCGCTGTGGATCTAGGTATGTGCACTTGTGTGTGTGTTGTGGTGTGGAAGTGAGGTGCCTGTATGTGCACGTGTGGTGCGGAGGTGAGGTGCCTGTATCTGTGTGTTGTGGTGCAGAGATGAGGTGCTTGTATTTGTGTATGTGGTGTGGAGGTGATGCGCCTGTATGTGTGTTTGTGGTTCAGAGGTAAGGTGTCTCTGTGTGTCTATGTGATGCAGAGGTGAGGTGCCTATGTGTATGTGTGTGTAGTGCAGAGGTGAGGTGCCTGTGTGTATGTGTGTGTAGTGCAGAGGTGAGGTGCCTGTGTGTATGTGTGTGTAGTGCAGAGGTGAGGTGCCTATGTGTATGTGTGTCTATGTGATGCGGAGGTGAGGTGCCTACGTGTATGTGTGTGTAGTGCAGAGGTGAGGTGCCTGTGTGTCTCTCGTGCGGAGGTGGGGTGCCTGGGTGTGTATTCTGAGGTGAGTGGAATGCACCTTTTTTGCAACACCTTACACTCTTCCCTCCCCCTCCAACCCCTCTCCCCTATTACACTCCAGACTTTCTCCCTTTCACGAACCCCCCTAGTGCTCCCATCCACTGCCCTAAATCCCTTATCCTCTTTTTTTTTAACTGCCCCTTTAAATTTTCCCTGCCTTCTCTACCTCACTTCCTCCCCAGAACTCAAAGCGAAAGAAATTATAACAAACTCATACAGCTTTCTACCAAATTCAAAATCCCGCCTCTCATAGTCCCAGCTGTTCATCCACATTCCTCCCACCCTCAACATTTTCACCTCCTCCTTAGCAAGAAACTGAAAAATGCTATTGCTGTAGCCCAAGTCTTGTGTTCATGATACCTGTATTTCTCTGTAGAGTTCAGGTATGTCTTCTGGTCTTGCAGTCGGCTGCTTGATTAATTGCTGGGGTCAGTTAACAGGTCAGACCTGATTATTCCTCTCCTGCCAGTGGCTAATGTCTTTCATTTAGTACAGCTTCTGCTGAATTTGAATCCCTGTGGTTCCTGTACTTACTGTAACTAAGGTATTGTTATTATCTGTATTGGAGCTGAGGCGCCTTCCAAAGTCATTGGAAGCAAAGCTAAGTAGCTGTAAAAGTGAGCAAGAACAACCAAGGAGTAGGAGGAGTGCCCAAAGATGAAATCAGTTTCAGCTACTTGATTGGGGGGGGGGGGGGGGGGGGGGGGGGGGACTGGTGTGAGCCTCAGTAGATGAAAGAAGGGGGCAGTATTAATGCAGGACTGGGAAGAAGCAAAGTGCCTGGTTGCAGCAAGCCAGTTCAATTCCATACAGAGTGAAGACCCTGCATACCTCTTGCATGCATTTCCCACTTCTTTTGCAGCAGTGCTGATTGACTAGATTAGAGCACCACAGCAGGATAAGCTCCCATTGGCTGTGCACTGCTTCAGTGCTGAATCGGATATGACTGTGTCCGGTTACAGTTGTAATCAGAATGCCACTACCGCGGGGAAGACGAAGACAGAGTGCCAGCAGCAAAAGGGGTTGCCTGCCTGCCTACCTGAAAACCCATTGGCAGCATGTAGGGCATAGCTCAGGTGGGTGGGAGGATCTGGATGGAGACAGGTTGCTGGAAGATGGATGCAAGGCATAGAAGCATGCCTGTAAATGTTTTGGCTAGTACCAGGGTTCAGGTGTGAGAGGCAGGATGGAAGAACAATCTGAGGCTGGAGCGGGGCCTTGCGCAAAAGACATATCAGCACATGCCTAGGGCTGGCCCTGGCTGCAGCTCTTTGTTGCACCCCAGATGCTGCTGCCCTTGGGACCCCCTGGTCTTGGCAAATGGTTTGGCCAGCTCTGCCTGCAGATAATTGGATGTGCTGCTATCTTCTTGGCTGGTGTGTCTACTTGGGTCCATTGGACTGCTTGGCCAGCTACTACTCTCTGGTCCACCCCCTCGCAAGTCTTGCAGTCCTAGGCATGCTGTATAACCTTCCCAGGATACCCCATACTCTTGCCCATGTACAGCTTACCTCAACAGACTGGCCTGCCAGATCCTAGTGGAGAGGGCCAGGTTGGCTCTCCTGTGCTCCCTTAGGGTAGACACCCTCTAAGCACAGCACTATCTTTATCAACATTTCTGCCTCCTCCAACATTAAACTAGTTTGTTGTTGCTAGGATGCCATTTTGCTTCTGTGATGGTCTTTGCCAGAAAGGGCGCTTGACCATTAATCCAGCCAATGGGGTGCCATCTGGAATATCAGAGTTTGTTTCTCACAGTCCAGGTATCTGATACAATCCATATTTCACATCCTATCCAGGGCTAGAGTGGAGGAGGAGCTTGGTAGTTAGTGCAACAATCTAACACCCTAGAAATCTGGGTTCAATTCCCACTGGTATTCCTTGTGACCTTGGGCAAGTCACTTTACCTCCAAGGCCTGGCAATCTACTTATAGTCACACCTTGCCAAGAAAACCCAGGGACTGTTGAATCACCAGGACTCAGCATTGACTTGACAGCACAAAAATAAAAAACTTCCAGGGCTATTTGAAGCCATGCACCAAGTAGATTTTATCTCTTATCCAGAGATATTCTAAACTACCGTGCCACACAGATTTCATGTCATATCAGGAAATATTTGAAGCTGTGGCACAACTTGTAATTTTTATGCAGCTTGTGGAAAATGCCCAGGCTATCTAGTTAGCACGGAGTGGCATGTATGCAGTGGTGGTGACACAGTCCTCTCTGCTCATATTTGGACACTATTCATGTATATATTCTCTGTCTGAAATTTCAGCCTCATCTTGATGCAGGAATGTTTAACCAGGTTTCTGGTCACTCTGCAGTTTGCAAAATATTTACCCCATTGTTTTAAGCATTGATTTGACCAAATGGGAGATGTTTGAGATCTCATCAATGTTTGAGTGGTTGTGGATATGTTCCCCCTCTTTTATAACTCAGAAATGGTATGAGGTACAGGTGGTGGATGTTGGAAAAAGGAGATTGAATGGCACATCATAGAGAGAACTAGGACCAAGGCTATTTGGAATCTGTTAGTTTCTACTTCTTTTAAATTTTCCAATCTGTACTGAGTTATCACTAAGGTTAGCACAATATTTTCCAAATATCAAAAGTAACTTACAATTTGTCTCTGCTTAACCTGTGACTTTATTATACTATTGGGGTTATTTTGAAGGCATTTTGATGCATAAATAGCAGTATTTACATGTCTAGATTTAGATGTCAAGTAGGCATGGTAAGGGTGAGGAGAGGGAGTGGTTAGGGTGGGCCTACAATATTGATGTGAATCCTCCTTCTTAAAAGGGAAATCCACATTACTATGGAAAAATTTAGACATCAGCATCAGTTGTCCCAAGGTACAAATAAATGCCTGCTGGAAGGGGCAGCCATCAAGACCAATGCCTACCAACCAATCCTTCCCCAACAGAAATCCCAACCCAATCACTTTCTGTCAACATCAGATCCCCCTATGATGCCCCATTAGGCTTTTCGATCCCCCTCCACCTATCCTTGATATTCAATCCCCATGACCCCCCCCCCCCTAAGTCATTGGTCCCCTTAGATTTGATCCTCCTTCAAGAACTCCTCTGCATCAAGAATAATCCCCTGCAGGAACCCCCTCAAATACCTAATGGGGTTCTTTGGTGTCTAGGTAAACTGGTGTAGTCCCCAGTGGCTCCTGCTCTGTATGGTCCAGGGTTCAAAATAGCTGCTCAAATCTTGCAGTATTACTACAGGGGGTCATGCTGCCAAGTAAGAGCAGTTGTATTAATAGCATGACTCCTAACTGATTACCAATAGTCATGTTAGTCATTTAAAAGGGGGCCAACGAGATGTCTCAAGAGTTTACCTGTTAAGGGAGAAGTCAGAGGGCAATTAGTTACTAAAAGGGGATGGGGGATCAGAAGGCCTTATGGGGGATCAGAAGGGGATCAGATGTCAAAGGGAGGTGACTGAGCTTGGGATCTCTGTTGGGAGGTACAACTGGGGGTGCCTGGTGCTACAGAATCGGGTGTTTGCAGATCTTGAGCAGCAATTTCAAAAAGCTGTTAATATACAAATATGGGGGTTATTTACATGTTTTTCCCCCACATGCTTTTTTTTTAATTGCTGCTCCAGAATCTGCAGAGTCATCAACATGCAGTCTGACACCTATTTTACAAGAGGCTTTACATCTGGTAGAGCTTTATGTAAAATACTATGGGAACTCTCCATTCCTGACCTGGATGTGAGAATTTCCCTCTCCATGCTTTCACTAGGCATGTGTAGACCCAAGATTTTTATTGTTTTCATTAGGAATCACCACCCAGAAAAAGGCATCATCATGGATAATACGTTGAAACCCTCTGCCCAGGGTGCAGCTGCCCTCAAGAAAGCAAATAGAATACTAGGAATCATAAAGAAAGAATGGAGAATAATGCAAAGGATATTATAATGCCTCTATATCGCTCCATGGTATGACCATATTGTGTGCAGTTCTGGTTGCCTTATTTTAAAAAGGATATAGCAGAATTAGAAAAGGTACAGGTACAGGGAAGACCAAAAAAAAATGGTAAAGAGGATGGAAAGATATTCCTATGAGAAAATGCTTAAAAGGTTAGGGATCTTCAACTTGGAAAAGAGACGGCTGAGGGGAGATATGATAGAGGTCTATAAAATAATGAATGAAGTGGAACAGGTAAATGTAGATTGGTTATTTACTCCTTCAAAAAGTAGAAAGGCTAGGGGACAAGACTAATTGTAGAAAATATTTTTTTCACTCAACACATAATCAAACTCTGGAATTCATTACCAGAAGAGGTAGTAAAAGCTGTTAGTGTAGCTGGATTTAAAAGAGGATTGGAAATGTTTCTGGAGGAAAAGTCCATAAACCATTAAAGAGGACTGGGGAAATCCACTGCTTACCTATGGCAGAAGCAGCATGGAATCTGTATACCTTTTGGGAACCTGACTGGTATTTGTTACCTGAACTGACCACTGTTGGCAACAAGATACTGGGCTTGATGGACCCTTGGTCTGTCCCAGTATGTAAAATCGTATGTTCTTACTGCCGTGCAAATTGCTTGGGCATGTGTATATCTCTGAATTTACACATGCACAATCAATATGCATGCAGACAATTTGCATGCATGCCCAAACAAGCCTGAAATTCACATCCAGCCTCAAGTAGAAAAATGCATGTTGAAAGTATAACGGGCAAAATAAGCAATAACCATAGCAAAACTGTAATGATAAAAGAGGCAATTCAGAATAGTATTCATAGTCGCAAGACACCTTCGCTCTTTATCTGTTTGCCATGCACCTGATTCAATGGGAAATTACCAGGATAGTTTGCCCTTGAAAGCATCTTCCAAGGATTACCTGCCCACATTTGCATCTGTTATTTGTGAATGCAGCTATTCATGGACAGCATGCCGGTATTTGAAAATGACAGTGGCTGAGTGCTATTTTCTCCCCCACTCTAAACATAGCATTGCGAATGTCTCATCTTGAACTGCCTAAAACAGTGGTTCTCGCCCCTGTCCTTGTGTACCTCTTAGCCAGTCGGGTTTTCAGGTTATCCACAATGAATATGCCTGAGACCGAGATTTACATGCAAGTTTATTATTTTTATTTTGAGACTGTCGTAACAAAACTCTTCACAATAGGTTCATTTTTTCATTTCTTTCCAGTCTCTCCCCCTCCCCCCCCCCCCCAGGCCAATGCAGGTGCTATTTATGGCACTAACCTCACACCCAGCTATTTGGAACAACAGTTGAATTGCACTGTGCTTCTTAAAATTTATGCTGGATGAAAAATTAATTTGCTGCTCAAGTGCTTATGCCTGTGCAATACATGGCAACTTAACCCTGACATAGGGATGAGCAGTACTAACCTTCTATTTACTGTATGGAGAAAATATCCTTTCCTTGGTGTTTTTATGGAAATGAATATGCATATTTATAGAGTATTTTGAAAACGGGTCTTCAAATGAAAGGTGCTCTTCTCAGGGCTGGTGCAAAGACTGGAGGAACTCTAGGGAGACCTTCCATCTCCTGTGCCCCCCCCCCCTCCCGCCCCTCTCTGGGGCCTGCAGGGGTGCCAATGGCTCCCAAACCGCAATACGGTGCTTACAAATACAGTCCAGCGCTGCGTCACAGTTCCACCCCTCGCTGACACAGCGTCTAGTTTGAATAAACCAGAAATCTGCATCAGAGAGGGACAGAAACAGCACATAGCAACAGAAAGGAACTGCGACACAGAGCCGGACAGTATCGGTAAGCACCGCATTGTGGTTTGGGAGTATTTGCCAGCCCTGTAGGCCCCAAAGAGGGGAGGCAGTGGTCTGGGCAGCTGCCTAGTTCACTTAATAGTAGTGCTGGCTCAGGCTGTACCTAATAATAAATAGATCAATTGTGCTCTGTTTTCAAAGTTTTAGATACATGCATAATTGCATTCAATATATTTCATAGAAAATGTTCCTTTTCCGGTTTGTGAATCCCACTGTAAATTTATTTTTTAGTTTTGTTGCAGCCAGGAATATGGAATGCTCTCAATAGCAGTGACACAAATGCAGCAGTTCCCAAGTTTGGCCCACCATCTTAAAGAACAAGGCTGTTGGTTAATAAAGAAACAAAAACAAAAGCAAATCCTCCTCACCTTCAATCAATTTTGAAACCCCTACTCTGATCTGGGTGACCTGGGTGAGAGTACCAGAAGAAAGGAATACGCAGAAACAGAAAGAGCAGTTGAGGAGGAGATGGAGTTTGGAGATCTGGAATTGCAGGGGAGCGAGGTAACTACAGGACAGGTCAACCAATCTCCTGAAGAGGAGGAAGAAAGGGAGGAGAAAGACCCAGAGGTGGAGGAATTCAAGATCAACCTCCTAGTCCATATGGAAAAAGAAGCATATGCTGGTTTTTAGGCAAGGGGAAGATTACTCAAGTTAACTTTAACACCTAAGGTTAAACATATGATTATAAAGTTGAAGAAAGCCATATCCAGTATATGGGGACACTTTATTGACGTCACTAAAATAAATTGACTACAGTATTGTGCTGCTAAAATTATTACTGCAAGAATGTTACCAGCTAAAATGCATAGCCAGAAGAAAAAGAAAACAATAATAGTTCCTCCTTGGAAAAAGCGCATTGAGGGAAAAAAACAGTCACTGCATGCGGAGGTAGCCCTGATAGACAGGTATCTAAAAGGATTAAGATCATCAAAGATGTTAAGGAAGATCCAAGACATCAAGCTGAAGCATGCTGCATTAACAGAAGAAGACCTGAAATTTATATGTTCCAACAATATATTGAAAATAGCAGTAGAAGCACAAAAACTGTGAAGATATGAAGAAAAACGAAAAGAAAGAAATCATAATAAGCTATTTAGAGAGAATCCAAAACAATTTTACAGGGAATTGGAGCATCAAGATACTAAAAGCAGCACCAACCAAAGCCGAAACAGAAAGCTTCTGGAGAAAACTATACAAGGACCCTATAAAGCACAATCAAGAAGCAGAATGTTTACCCTACATACAGGAACATTTAGAAAAAGCAAACATCACACCTATGGAATAGCCTGCAGTAACAACAAAAGAGCTAGCAAGCAGGTTAAAGCGAGCCTCAAACTGGAAGAGCCCTGGCTCAGATGGAATAACAAACCTTTGGCTCAAACAGTTGACATCACTTCACCTAGACCTGGTGAATTGCAAAAATCAATTGTTTATGCAGCCAGACTTAACACCACGATGGCTTACTACAGGAAAAATATTCCCAAAAGGAGACCCAAGTAACATGCCCAACAATTATAGACCAATAATTTGTTTACCTACAATCTATAAGCTGTCCACTGCAATAGATGCAGACAGAATTTATGATCATATTGAGTCCAATAACATCATGGCAATAGAGCAAAAGGGCAATAAAAGAGGGGCATATGACACCAAAAACCAGTTAATGTTGAATAAGGCCATCATGGCCAGCGCTAAGAAAAGAAGAAATCTCCCAATATAGCATGGATTGATAATAAGAAAGCTTTTGAAAGCGTCTCACACTCATGGATAATAAATTGCCTTGAAATGTGTAAAATAAATCTTGGTTTGATAGAGTACATTAAGTTCACCATGGAAACATGGTAAACCACTCTGTTTTTGAAATATGAAGATGGTCAGTATATCATTCTTAACATCAGGAGCCACCTAGAAATATTTCGGGGGGATTCCCTGATACCCCTTCTGTTTTGTTTGGCACTTAATGCAATGAGTACTCTCATCAATTCTTTGGAATATGGATTTAGCATGAATCCTAAAGAAGGTAACAACCCAGAAACAACATATCATTTATTATTTGTAAATGATCTAAAGCTCTATAGTTCCAGTGACCAACAACTCCGTGTGGTGAAAAGCTTTTCTGATGATATCAGGATGACCTTTGGAATTGACATATGTGCTAAGGCAACTTTTTTTAGAGTAAAATTGAGCAAAAGAGAAAACATCTCCCTTGCTGAAGGCTGTGACATCAAGGACCTTGAACAGGAAGGCATATATAAGTGTAGGGAGGAGTGGCCTAGTGGTTGGGGCCAGTTACCTCACGCTGGAAGGTCAGGGGTTCAAATCCCACTAGAGGACAGCAACCTTGGGCCAGAAGGACTGGGGTTTCTAGTCCCCCAGGTGCTCCTTGTGGTCTTGGGCAAGCCACTTAACCCTCCATTGCCCATGTTCCCTGTAAGTATTAGTGTATGTGTCTCATATCCACTTGTGTTAAATGTATCCCCCAATTGTGTTGTGACCACTTTGAATGAAGGATAAGGTGGTATCTAAAACTGTCTAAATAAATAAGTATACCAGAGTAGAAGAAGGAATGACACTCAACTACTAAGAGAAATAAGTAAAGAATGCTATAAGAGATTATAATCATTGTTGAAAAGTGCTTTAACATCATGGAATAAGATACAAGCCATCAATCAGTTGGCAATTCCTGTCCTTTCATACAGCTTTGGGGTTGTGGACTGGCCTCTTCAAGATCTTGAAAAAATGGATGTGCAGACACAAAAACTCCTCCATGCCCATGAAGTAATTTACAAAAATCAATGTATGTCAAGACTGTACATCCCTAGTGCTGAAGGAGGCCTAGGCCTCATAGAGATTGATTACACATACAGACCTACTACCATGGGCCTCCAGGCCCACTTAACTGCATCCTCAGATCCAAATATGCAAAAAGTGCTGAAATATGAGAGTAAATGTACAGAATTTGTCTCCATCACCAAAGATGGACAAGTGTTCTGATGATTAGAAGAAATGTGTGAAAATCCGCAAGCATACACAGGGAAGGAAGTAACAGAATTTGCAAAACAAGAGGAAAAAACTTTTTAAGGAATTAGATCAACAAACAAGGAAGGACAAGTGGCAGATCACAAATACAGTGGGCAATACAGAATGTTACTCCAGCAACCTTTTGTCAATCAAGAACAGATACATGAATGGTTAAGGAGGGGCAAACAGAAACCAAAGGATGAGAAGTTGATAGTTGCAGCCCAGGACAGCAGCTTATGGACGAGACGGTTTACAGCGAGTATTGAAAAAACTGGTAATACAGACATATCTGGATTCTGTAAGAAAGACCTGGAAATGATGACTCACCTCATAACTGGCTGTGAAATTCTTATGACAGAAAATTTCTATACAGAAAGACATAATAAAGAAGCGTGCCTCATCCACTGGAAACTCTGTAAACACTACAACATCACTGTTCCTGAAAAGCACTGGGATCATGTCCCTAAGAGAATTACAGAGAATGAGGTTATGATCACCTGGAATACTCCCATTCTGACCGATAAAAAGCTGGATGCAAGGAAGCCGGATACAGTGGTTAAGGAGAAAAACACCAGAACAGCACTGATAATAGAGGTGTCAGGTCCAAGTGACTACTCTGTGAATCGTGTGGAGAGACAGAAGATCCTGGAATATCAGGAATTGCAGTCAGAAACCTAGAAAACGTGGCAGAAAGATACAGAAATATTTCCCATCATGTTAGGTGCCTCCAGCTTGATAAAGAATTATTTCCAAGCACATCTTGACAAACTATCTATGCATGTTACATCTCAGGAGGCTGTCTTTGGCACAATGTGAATATTATGCCATGCCTTAGCAGTAAATTTGAGAGACTGAGATCATACTCCCCATCCCCTGGCTTAGAAGTGATGTTCACACCTGTCATGGTATGAGCATTATACCTCACTGATACCTCTCAGATTGTATTAGCACATCTACGGATACCTCTCAGATTGTAATAGTATATCTACTACATTATTTAAGTGTGTTACTCACTGTGCTGTATTTTCATCCTTTGAAAGCAATCTATCTCACAATCACTTAGACTATCACTGATACCTCTCAGCTTGCCCCTCCACCTCTACTCTAACATCAACAACAAGTTAAAATGTCTCCCACTACCACTGCCTCAATCGGCATTCTACTCATCATTCTAGGATGGTTAACTGAATCCCTTGCACTACCAAACGAACCACAACAAATCCCAATCCTACAAAGACACACCAATAGACGGACAGAAGCCCCATATCCTCCATTAAGAACTGACACACAACCACGGCACTCACACCTGCTACACATAGCTCTCCAAAATACCAAGAAAACCAATCAAAAAGAACCCCTGCAAGCACTAAACTGTGCCCTCATCAATGCTCGGTCAATCCGTAAGAAATGGCCAATAGTTACTGATTTAATATCTACCTATAACCTGGATCTACTTATGATAACTGAAACCTGGTTATCTAACACAGACAACATAATCATCAACCAACTCCTACCCAACAACTTCTCCATCCACTCCTGCCATTGAGAGAACAAAAGAGGAGGAGGAACCCTCACACTAACCAAGACTGACCTGCAGTTTTCCACTATAGACTCTACAAGCTCAAACAACCTAGACATTCTCTCCATCGCCAATGATCAATGCTCCATCAACCTTCTTTATAGATCACCCTCATCCTCCTCGGATGAACTTCCTAACATTTTAGACTTAGCAACCAACTCTGTCCAACACAGCAAACCGAATTGGATATTAGGAGATTTCAATCTCCCCTCTCTGCACTCTAGTCATGCCTCAGCCCTCCTAGAAGCAATGGACAAATTAGGATACAGGCAATTAATCAAAAGTCCCACACATACAAAAGGGAACACCCTTGACATGATATTTGCTCCTCTATCAGCATGTGATTCAGACAATGATCTTGTAGCAACACTGATCCCAGTTCCATGGTCAGATCACAAATTAATTAACTTCATTATTCCCGTGAACCCCAACAACTCATATAACAGGACCACTAATAATCCCACTAAAACGACAATCCGAAGCTTCAATGCCTTCAACAAAGAACTCATACTTGCACAAACTAACCCTCTCTACAATGATACTACCCTCAATCTGGAAAACCTGATCACATCATGGAACGAAAGCCTCAGCTCCATTGCACAAAAACCACTCAATAGCAAAACCTCAAGCAACAGAAAACATGCACCATGGTTTTCTCCTGATCTGCGGACCTCCCTCGTATACCTTCGAAAACTTGAGAAATGATGGCGTCGATCTCGCTCCACAGACGACCAGACAGCATACAACGCTCAACTCTCGACTCACAGAACAGCACTCCTGACGAAAATGAAACAATTTCACACGGATACACTCAAAAGATCCCTAAATAAACCACGGGATCTCTTCAACATAGTCAAATCCATATCTAAGGAACCATCCCCATGCCCTCCTGAGGAGATCCACCCGCAAGCCTTCGCGAACCATCTACAATCTAAACTATTGCAAACAGACAAAATCGCTGACTTCAACCATCAAGACACCACCTACCTAAACCACCTCTCAATATTCTCCACTCCACCCAAGAAACATATTGAAGATACCATTGCGGCCATCAACACCACCACTGCTCATACTGACCCTTGTCCAGCCTATTGGATAAAGAATATACGCAGTGATATCAGTCCATTAATCACAAGAATGATAAACCTATCATTTACAACAGGATCCTTCCCCTCAACACTCAAACAAACTTCAATTAGACCTCTTCTAAAAAAAAACAAACTTGACCCTAGCAAAGTGGAATCATACAGACCCATAGCTAGCATGCCATTCCTAGCTAAGATATTTGAAAAGGAAGCACAACGACAAATACAAGACCACATCGATACTGCAGCCCCACTAGATCCCCATCAACACGGCTTCAGAGAATACCATGGCGTGGAAACCCTTCTCATCTCACTTCTCAACGATATTATCACCTTGATTGACAACATCCACCAAGGATGTGTACTTATCTTCATCGACATAGCTGCAGCATTCGACTCTGTTCACCACGGCCTGCTCATTGAACGCCTAAAAGAAAAGGGCATTATTGGCCTCGCCCTTAATTGGTGCAGATCATACCTTGAGGGAAGAGGTCAGCAAGTAAGATCAAGATCAACAAAATCAAAGCCCTTCCACCAAAACCAGGGCGTCCCACAAGGATCATCATTATCATCTCTCATGTTTAACATTTACGTACAGCCCGTCTGTAACATCATAAGATCCTTCAATGTGCAATATCAGATATACACTGATGACATCCTTCTCTACATGCCATTCTCCACAAAGCAAATGGACCTCTCACCTCTTATTGATTGTTTTGACGCAGTATCCGAATGGTTCCTATCTCAAAACTTCCGTATTCAACATAAGAAAACGGAGGTACTCTTCATCACAAAAAATACAAATTTTACCCCACTACCTCATATAAAAGTAAGAGAAGCCGAACTCCAAACAAAACCAACAATTCGTTACTTAGGAATCACATTGGATCAACGTTTGGACATGAAAGTACACATCTCCCACATTGTCAAAGCCGTATATTTCAAGATCCGGTCACTCAAACACCTCCGAACCTTACTGGACCCAAGTGGTTTCCGAACTGTATATCAAGCCCTTATCCTACCCCATTTTGATTTCGCCAATGCCATTCTCCAAGGGCTACCACAGTCTTCATTGACACCCTTACAACTTGCCATGAACGCCGCTGCTAGAGTTCTATTTGGAGCAGCGAGGTATGACCACATCACACCCATCTTATTGCAGCTCCACTGGCTCCCAACACACGGAAGAATACTATTCAAGACCCTAGTACTTACCTTTAAAGCCATCCACGGCATAACTGCTGCAACATTAGGCAACCTACTTCAGCCCACTCCGCCCAACAGATCCAGAAGATCCACAGCAGCAAACACCCTAATTATACCAAGTGCATCAACAAAATGCACATTAACAACATCCAACAGAGCTTTCAGTTTTTATGCCCCCAAGTGTTGGAATACACTGCCTCCAGAAATCCGAGCCATTACCGATCTCATGCAATTCAGGAAGGCACTCAAGCACCACTTATTTATACAATACTACAAGATAAATCATAATCCACCATAGCCGCACATAGTGCCTACTCTTAATACCTATTCGTAGATTGTTCATAAGCCATTCCTCAAAGCTTACTGTTACACATGTAAATAGTTGTTTTGCATGGCTCCCTAAGTTATCCAAGTTGTACTTCCCTGTTCTATGTAAAAACTGAAATTTATTTATGGTTCCTTGTTCCATGTAAACCGCGCTGATGCTAAAAAGTGCGGTATATAAGAAAGTTAAATAAATAAATAAATAAAACTAGAATATATATAAATACCCTTAGAAACTCTACTTTTCAAAAAAATACATATATCTCTAATTTTTTGAAAATTGGTGTTTCTAATGGTATTTATATATATTTTATATTTTAAGTTTACCCTATGGCAGTTGGTTAGAATAAAATGAGCAAAACTAACACATCATGGGCAATGGAGGTGCTAACCAATGCCAGCACCCCGGGCCCCAGTTGTAGCCAGAGCAGCAACTGTGATCACTGAAGCATTGCCCAGTACCAACTTGTCTTATATCTGTGCCTTTCTCTTCTATTGCTAACTCCAGACTTCACTCCTTTCACTTGCTGTTCCTTATGGCTACAACGACCTACCTGAGTCTGTACATCAGACGTCTTCTTTGGCCCTTTTAAAATCCAGGCTGAAAACTCACCTCTCCACTGCCACTTTCAGATGTTCACTCACCTGATCTCCTTTGTGTTTCCTTATGACCCCTCTAGATGTATCGCTGTATCTCTTTCAGTACAGCGTCTTGACTATATTGCAAGCTCTGATGAGCAGGAGCTATCTCTTACATGTCTGTGCAGTGCTGCATACATCTTGTAGTGCTATACAAATGCTTATTAGTAGTAGTATGATGGTGTGAAACATGTGCTTGGGGTGGGCAGGATGGTCAGCGATGGACCGCAGGGGTCATGAATGTGGTTTGAGTTAGGTCTATGTGCAGGTGTATCTATCTTGCAGTATACAGCAGGTGGCATGGGACTGTATGCCCTGCACATGTGCTGCCTCATGGGTTAGTGCCACACTGTGGCACAGCAGACCTCTGCGTGTGACTGTGGTTTGGCATTGGAAGTACAGTGGAGGGACGGGCATCTTGACCTCACATGTGACTTGGCCTTTTATTCTGCAGCTGTGTGTTTGTTATACAGCTGGTGTACTGAGTGTGCACTGCAGTGCTTACTACATGTGCGCCATTATATTAAGGACCTAGGTGTGGTTTACCACTATCTCAGACTGTGCCAACCATGTTATTTCATGTCCTGGGTTTTGCCCATTTCAGGCAGGGACCTGCACTCTTTGATTTTAGGCAGTGGTATGGTGAGGCATGTGGATGTGTAGCCTAATGGTTAGTGCATTGGTTTGATAAACAAGAGATCTGGGTTTGGCTCCCACTTGTTTGCATTATGGCTGTGGGAAAACCCAGTTGAAATATACTGCCAGAAACAGTCTGCATTGACTGGAGGACATGCATTCTTATATTTTTTTATGTGTTACGATAGCACATTGGTCTGCGAACATGAACATTGCAATCATGCTCATCTGACAGCATGATTTATTGGTTCTGCTGTATTCATTGCAAAGGGTCAGACTAAAACTGCATTTGTGCGGCCACACCAAATACATCGGGACAGCAAGGCCATACTGCACTCTCATCTACTTCCATCCATCTTTCAGCCCATCCATCAGCATATGCCTGTTATCTTCAGCCATGTATTTTCCTGCCAGCTGCTACACCATGGCCCAGACAGGGACAGTTTAATCATCTGGATCTATCACTCACACCCCTCCTGTGAATGATCTGCATGTCACCACTCCTGCTCGGTCATGCCTTTTGATGCCCAATTCTGGCTCTGCTAGGGGACACTTCTTCCCAATCCTATGCCACACACTGACATTACAACATATTACGTGGGCACCCCTCACTGATACAGTACAACTGTCTCCCCCATGCTCATCCCACTTACTGACTGACACGTAGGATATATATGGATCTGACATGTCCATCAGCTCTTACCTTTCCTTCCATCCATCCCCTAAAATGTGACTTTCTTAAGGGCTGCCTTATCCTGCATTAAGGTGACTGTCATTTTCAGGCGTTAAGGTGCACGCTTGTAACCTTAATGCCAGATGTCCTGTTAGTGCCCAATAAGTGGAACCAAACACCCATACCTCCAGAATGCCTACTACCTGTCCTGACCTTTACTGCATGGTGACACCCTTACTGCTACCGCTACCGTTTGGTAACTAGTGCACCCTTAATGCTCTTTAGTAAATATGCCCCTCAGTGTATTCTTTTTACCTTTTCTTTATTTTATTAATGTTGTATTCATTTTACAGCTCAAACAGAATAAGGAAAATCATCCCATATACAAAAACTAAAAACAAAAAGCTGGAAGAAAAATAAAGTTTTTAGAAAATAACCATACTGAATGAGAAAGCAAAGTCCCCATCAAGAGGGAGCTTTAGTGTACCCGGGGCCAGCTCTAGGCACGTTGCCCACACATAGCCCCGCTCCACTAGAAGCCCCCGTGCTTCATGAGTTTCTCCATTGGCCTCTCCCCAGTTCTGCTGCCGCCACTACAAATGCTATCCTCTGACCCTCCCAGCTTCTGCTGCCACCGCTGCAATCACTTTCATCCCACTCTCCCATCTGCCACTACCGCTACAGCCTCAGCACAGCGAAATACTCAGAGACACAAGGGCCTTTTTTCTCTCTTTTCCACTGATGGCTTTGCTGGTCCCGCCCTCTGAAACAGGAAGTACATGTCAGAGGGACAGGATCGCCAGAGCTATTAGATAGCACATGGGAAGAAGAAGGTCTCACTTGATCTCTTCCAAGGTTATAGCAGCCATCCACCACCCTCCCAGTAAGGGGAGCTTCAGCCTTGGAGGTTAGTGTGGAAGAGAGGGAGAGAGTTGGAGGAGTGGGATGACTGGATGAATGATTGAATCTGGGGAGGGGAGGGAGAATAGTTGAGTGAATAAGTCTAATAGAAGTAAGGTTGGCAGGGGCAGTGAGAGAAAACGGATGAACTGGGAGGGGGAGAGCATCTGAGTGAGTGAGTGAGTGAGTCTGAAGGTACTAAATGGAACACACTTAAAAGAGATTAACTGTTTTTTCTCTGAAAGGACAGCTGGGAAACAGGCTCGTACTTTGGTAGGTCTCTCTCTCTCTTTTGCTTCAACAGGCACCCAAGCTCCACCAACTGAACAATGCTGGGAATAATTATTGCCCCATTACAGCTTCTGCCTTTCTTTAGACAGAGATCCCAATGCCATTTGAAGGACTGGTTCCATGTGCAGGATGCCTCCATACTGAAACTCTCAGGAAACAAGTGGAGGAGCTCAGAGAAGAGGTGGTGAGACTGAGGAGCATTCAAGACAGTGATGAGTACATTCACGAGATGCTTTTTGTAACATCCAAGCTCTCCAGCAAGGAAGAAGATGGGAGCCTACAGATGGTGAAAGTTGGACATGGGTCACCAGGGCCTGCAGAATTACCAAACCAACTCCTCCAGCCCTTGAAGAACTATTATGCAGTCCTGGAAGTGGAGGAGGTGAAAACATCCCTGGAAAGGAAGAACCAGAGCTCAAGCACCCCAAAGTTGCAGAATCAGTGACCACAAGGAAGCGAAGGGTAATGGTGGTTGGTGACTCTCTTCTGAGTGGTATTGAGGCATCCATCTGCCAACCAGACTTGATGTTGAGAGGGGTATGCTGTCTGCCAGGTGCTAAAATCAGAGATGTTACGGAGTTTGACCAGGTTCATCAAGCCCACTGACTATTACCCAATGTTGCTCATCCATGTTGGGACAAATGATATTGCCAGGTATCCCTTTGAGCATATCAAAAGTGACTTCATGGCTCTGGGACAGAGGGTGAAACAGATAGGGGTGCAGGTGGTGTTTTCTTCAATTCTCCTCATTGAGGGTAAAAGCCAAGGCAGAGAAGCTCACATCCTGGAAGGTGTCCTGCGTGGATGGTGTCATTGAGAGCGTTTTGGTTTCCTGGATCATGGGATGCTGTTACAAGGGTTGTAGAGCAGAGATGGTGTAGATCTGTCCAAGAAGGGTCGACGTGTCTTCAGTAGCAGAATGGCTAACCTACTGAAGAGGGCTTTAAACTAGATTCATTATGGATGGGTGAAGAAAGCCCCCAGGTAAATGAAACATTAAATACCATTATAGAAATAGGTAAAAGGGACAACATCTGGAAGGCAGTATCTATAAATGCCCGTAGCATGGGAAATAAGATCCCAGATGTTGAGGCTTTAATGGGAGTGGCTGACTTTGATTTAGTGGCAGTAACAGAGACAAGGTTCACAGAAACCATGACTGGGATGTAACTATACCAGGCTATATTTTATTCAGAAAGGACATGGTAGGAAGAAGGGCAGGAAGAGTGGCACTATATGTAAAAAATAATATTAAAGCTATGGAAATACAGGGCTTAAAAGGGAGAGAGGAGGAACTGTAGGTTAAATTAGAAAGAGGGAAAGAGAAATATATTTGCATTGGTGTGATGTACAAACATCCCTCATAGGGAGAAGAGGTGGACAGAGAGTTAATTGAAGACATACACAGCTTTGCCAGGAAAGGGGAAGTGCTACTGATAGGGGACTTCAATATGCCGGATGTTGATTAGCACATTCCTGCTGCAGTATCATCTAGAAGTAAGGAGATCCTGGATTCTCTACAGGGAGAACGATTCAGGCAACTGGTAACAGAACTCACACGTGAAGGGGCCATACTGGACTTGGTGCTTACCAATGGTGAAAGTGTTTCTGATGTTATAGTGGGAGATTATTTTGCATCCGGTGATCACCAGAGGGTGTGGTTCAGTATTAGGACTAGGGCTGATAAAATCCATTCAAAAGCAAGAGTTTTTGACTTTAGGAAAACTAACTTTGCCAAGATGGGCCAATACCTCAGAGAGTCATTAGTGGGATGGGAATAGCCGGGGGATATTTTAAGGGCAACCAACCTTTTTTTTAAAATGGTAAGTAAAGGTAAAAGGAAAAGGAGACCGCTATGGTTTTCAAAAGAAGTAGCTGAAAAGGTGAATAAAAAGAGGGAGGCCTTCATGAAATTCAAGAGGTCACAGAGAGAGGAAGACAGGCATCTATATTTGGAAAAACTTAGAGAAGCTAGCAAAGTAGTCAGGAAAGCAAACATTCAGAAATATTAGGAAATAACCAATGCAATAAAATGGGGGAAATGACATTTTTCAGATATGTTAGTGAGAAAAGGAAGGGCAAAAGTGATATTGTCAGACTCAAGGGTGAAAGGGAGGAATATGTAGAAGCTGATGAGGATAAAGCGAAATTGCTTAACAAATATTTCTGGTCTATGTGCACAAATGAAGAACTAGGAGCAGAACCTCAGAAAACACCCACAAACAGTAACAGAAGCAAGGGGCATCTTGAACAATTTTCAGAAGACTGTGTTCATGAGACGCTCACTAAACTTAAAGTAGACAAAGCAATGGGGCCAGATGGGATACACCTGAGAATACTGAGGGAACTTGGGGACATTCTAGCAGCTCCACTGACTGATCTTTTCCATGCCTCATTGGAGTCGGGAGTGGTGCAAAAGGCCTGGAGAGCGGAACATGTGGTCCATTTACACAAAAGCGGAAGTAAGGATGTGGTTGAAAACTACAAGCCGGTTAGTTTAACCTCAGTGGTGACTAAAGTATTGGAAGCGCTGCTGAAAGAAAAAATAGTGAGGTTTCTGGAGTCCAATGGATTATTGGATCCAAGGCAGATGGATTCACCAGAGGCAGGTCTTGTCAGACAAATCTGATTGATTTCTTTGACTGGGTGACCAGGGAGTTGGACCGAGGGAAAGCCCTAGATGTGGTGTAGTTAGATATTAGTAAAGCCTTTGACACCGTTCCTCATAGGCGACTTATAAACAAACTGAGCATCCTAGGGATGGACCCTGAAGTAACTGCTTGGGTTAGAAACTAGTTGAGTGGGAGGCGACAAAGGGTACAGATAATGGAGCTCTCTCTGTGGAGAAGGAAGTTACCAGTGGTGTTACCCAGGGATCTGTCCTTGGTCCGATTCTTTTTAACATCTTTGTTAGTGATATTGCAGAAGGGCTGTTGGGTACGGTTTGCCTCTTTATGTATGATACCAAAATCTGCAATAGAGTAGATTCCCAGGAAGATGTAGATAACATGAGGAGGGGTCTAGCTAAGCTTGAAGAATGGTCTAGAATTTGACAGATGAGATTTAATGTTAAAAAATGCAAGGTCATGCTTTTGGGCTGAAGCAATCCAAGAGAGTGGTATACTATAGGGGGTGAAGTACTTCTGTCCACAAAAGAAGAGAAGGACCTAGGCGTGATTGTGTCTGATGATCTTAAAGTAGCTAAACAGGTAGAAATGGTGACAGAGAAAGCTAGAAGGATGCTTGGGTGCATAGGGAAAGGAATGGCCAGCAGAAGAAAGGAGGTGATTGTGCCTGTATAGGTCTTTGGTGCGACCTCATTTGGCGTATTATGTGCAATTCTGGAGACCGCACCTTCAAAAGGCTATAAACAGGTTGGAGTCGGTACAGAAGGTGGCTACTGAACTGATTAGTGGTTCGACATAGGATGAGGATGAAAGGGGATAGACTCAGGAGTAACATGCAGAAATATTTCTTTACGGAAAGAGCGATAGATGAGTGGAATAGACTCCCACTGGAGGTAGTAGAAACGAGGACAGTATCTGAATGAAAAAAAAAATATGGGACAAACACAAAGGATCTCTAAAGGCAAAAAGGGGACTGTTATAGTGGTTGATATGGAAGGGAAGACTAGATAGGCCATGTGGTCTTTTTCTGCTGTCATGTTTCTATGTTTCTAAAAATAAAATAGATGAGCTGGAGGGAATGAAGAATGGTTGAACCCAGGGGAGGTAATCCTGAGGGCTGAGTGTGGTTGAGAAAGGGAATGAATCTGGATAGGTGAACCATTATGGTAGAGAGGAGAGACACAGAATGGGCTTGGAAAGTTCGAGAATGAGTGGATGAACCTTGAGGGAGTGAACCTGGGGGGTTATGAGAGAGGTGATAAGTCAAGGGTTGAGTGAATGTATGGATTGGTGACCCTGTGGTAGGAGGGTAAGAAAGAGAGGGAGTCAGCCTGGGGGAGGAGTCAAGGAGAGGATGTGTCTGAGGAGACATGAGGAAAGAGAAAAAAGATAGAAGCATAGTCTGGATTGAGAGGAAGATGGCATGATAAAAGGGAGGGAAGAAGGGTATGAGTAGATAAGGGAAGAGTAGAAAGAAAGGGAGAGAATGAGGTGATTTACATACTTCACCCGGCCCCTCTCTATTCCTGGAGAGTCACATTCACCCACTGTCCATTCACCCAAATCAACCCACTAGTCACACATCCACCCCCACTCACTCATGCATACATACATACACACACATACATATCTCAACCATATACTTGTAGATTCCCCTACCTATCTGCTGTAACATGTTGCTGTTAGGTGCCGTCAAGTCGGTTTCGACTCATGGCGACCCTCTGGATAGTTATCCTAAACTGTGTTCAGTCTTCAGTTAGGCAGCTCATTGTTGACAGAGTGGCATCCATAGCTGATGTTTTTATTTTGATCCCTCTCATTGCTGGTGTTCCTCTTTTACGTTGACCTTCAGCCTTGCCAAACATGATGACTTTCTCCAATGTTCTCGCTCTTCGAATGTTATGCCCAAAGTATGAAAGTTGAAGTCTTGTCATATGAGCTTCTAACGAAAGCTTTGGTTTGATCTCCTCTAATACTGACTGGCTTGTTCTTCAGGCAGTCCATGCTATACACAGTATTCTTCGCCAGCACCATAATTCAAAGGCATCAATTTTCTTCTTGTCTATCTTGTTAACTGTCCAATTTTCACATCCATATGACCTTATTGAAAAAACATGGCTTGGACAAGTCGAGTCTTTGTTTAGAGAGAGACATCTCTGCTCTTGAGAATCTTGTCTAGGTCCTTCATAGCCATTTGACCAATAGCAATGTGTCATATTTCTTGACTGCTTGTCGTTTCTTTATTGATTATTGATCCAAGCAGGTTAAACTTATCCACTATATCAATTTCTTCTCCATAAACGATGAACTTATTGATTTTTCCAGTTGTCAGTATCTTTGTCTTCTTTAGGTTAAGGTGCAGGCCCATTTTAAGACTATGTTCCTTGATCTTGAGAAGCAAATGTTTCAGATGTCTTCACTTTCGGCCAATATTGTGGTATCATCAGCATAGTGAAGGTTGTTGATGAGTCTCCCTCGGTTGTCTTCATACAGTCCTGCTTCTCTGATGATTTGTTCTGCATATAAATTAAACAGATAGGGGGAAAGTATGCAGTCTTGTTGTACACCTTTGCTGATTTTAAACCTTTCTATTTCTCCTTGTTCCATTCTGTAACATGCCACGCTTAATAACTCAACCATGCAGGCTGTCAACCGACCACATCATTTGGACTTATCTCCCAGAACATGTCCAAACCTCTTTTAAATCTAACTACACTAAAAGCTTTTACTACATCTTTTGGTAATGAATTCAAGAGTTTAGTTATGCATTGAGTGAAAAAATATTTTCTCTGATTAGTTTTAAATGTGCTATATTGTAGCTTCATTGCATGTCCACTAGTCTTTCTACTTTTTGAAGGAGTAAACAACTGATCTACATTTACTCATTCTACTCCATTCATTATTTTATAAATCTCAATTATATCTCCCCTCAGGCATCTCTTTTCCAAATTGAAGAGCCCTAGAGGGCAATTCTAAACTGTGCATATCCGGCCCATCCGGATGTCCAGAAAAATAGACGGGGCACAGTTGTACCAGATTCTGCAACCACAGGAGCTAAACGTTCCCATGGTAGCAGAATCTGGGAACATGGACGGGCCAGAGTGCACAGTATTCTGAGCGGGGAGATGACCAGCATGCTGCCCATCTCTACTGCTCAGTGCTCCTGAGGCGATGGTGGTTCAGGGGTGATGGTGTCCCGCATGGCCCTGGGATGCCCAGCAGTAGCAAGCAAGGCCTGACAGTGGAGTAAGTCTCATTTCCCTGCCGCCCAACTTTCAGCAGAGTCTGCCACAGCTGCAGTTGGGTGAAGAGGCCTCACCTGCCACAGCTTCTTGTGTTGGGAATGGGGGCCGCCTTATCCGATCGCTGCCTTTGCTGGAACCTATTCCACCTCTGAGGTGGAATAAGTCTGATCTCTAACCTTCCTCTGCCCAGAATGGCCTCTGTATGTCCGGGTGCCCAGTCCCTCCCCCACTCTGCCCTCACTCCATGCAGTCGCCGCCCCTTCCTGCCCCCATCTGGTGTGAGGAGAGCATAAGGACTGGAATATGATCCCAGGTCTAAATGGGGGTTGGATGTCCACCCTGGATGTCCAACCCTGCTATTCGGGGGTCAGAATCAAGCCCCTAATCTTTTAAGCCTTTCTTCATAGGGATATTCTTCCATCCACTTTACTATTATTTATTTATTTATTTATTTATTTAATGTTTTTCTATACCGCACTATTCGGCATCAGCGCAGTTTACAAGGAACAAGTTTGTACAATGTGGAACAGCCATACATTGAACTTACATAAAACAGGGAATTTAAACATGGATAACAGGTGAACTTTATACATAATATACAAAAGGGGATTGCATCATAGCTGAGTTTATGATTTAGGCCCTAAAGGGGATGGTTGGATGAGGTGGAGAGTTATCATAGGAGATTGGTTGTTCTTGATTGTTGTTGTTCTTCTCTGTACCTTCTCTAATTCTGCTATATCCTTTTTAACCAGAATTATTGCACAATGGAGGACGCTTGTGAGCCCATCCAAGATGGCCACAATTCCCTAAGGCTCCTCACTTCTTCCCCCAATTACCTGAAATATGCGTTCTGGAACATGTAAGATGGTCTAATCAGGATCTCTCAAGAAGCCTGTTTTCCCTTTGTGGACCTGCCAGAGGAACCCTTAGCCCAGGACATCAATTACTGTAAGCTGAATTTTTCAACTGTGGGTTCATTTTCCTGAGGATCGTGGCGAGATTGTTCATCTCAGGGGTTTTATATCACTGATCATCCTGCCTGCAAACTTTTTATTACTGTGAGTACAAAAGCAACAGATTGTATGCCCTGGGATTAAATCTTCAAAATCTTCAGGAGCTGTCAGCGCTGTGTATCACAGAGGGTTTAAATGTTCCCGAAAGCTTGCTACCTGCATTGTTCTCAGCGCTCATAAAATAGTGCTGCCGCCATTACTGAAATACCTGAGGAAATTCCAGTGGAACGCAGAAGGAGATCTCTGTTGTGGCGGGAAAGCTGTTTTTGTGCTCCTCCTGGAACTCATGATGGTGCTGACGACAACCGCGACTTTGCTGCTGTGTACACTCTGATGCTGTCTCCCCCTTTAAAATGGATGCCGCTCTGTGGAATGCATCGCTGGAATGCATGATTCAAAACAAAATGGCCGCCACAATTTGAGAAGAGCTCCGATGAGTGTCCCAGTGCCGCTGGAGTGACCAAAGCAATCACAATTTCCATGTCGGGCTTCAGAGCTGTCATCGGAACTGTGAAATTCAATTCCGTTGCTCTTGAAAACTGCTGCTGATGACTGACAGATTCATGAAGGTATATTACTGCAGTGACTGTCCTTCTCTATTGATATTGTTGATAAAAACATAAGAACATAAAATATGCCATACTGGGTCAGACCAAGGTCCATCAAGCCCAGTATTCTGTTTCCAACAGAGGCCAATCTAGGTCATACGTACCTCGCAGTTTCCCCAAGGGACACAGGTTCCACAATGCTTGTATTGGTTCAAGCATTGATATCCTGGGTCCCTTCTTAATAATGGTTTATGGACCTTTCCTCCAGGAACTTGTTCAAACCTTTTTTAAACCCAGCTACACTAACAGCCTTTACTACATCCTCCGGTAACAAATTCCAGAGTTTGATTACACGTTGAGTGAAAAAATATTTTCTTTTATTAGTCTTAAATAGTTTACCCTGTAGCTTCATTGCATGTCTCCTAGTCTTTCTATATTCTGATAAGGTAAACAATCGATCTACGTTTACCCGTTCCACTCCGTTCATTAATTTATAGACTTCTATCATATCTCCCCTCAGCCGTCTCTTTTCCAGGTTAAAGAGCCCTAACCTTTTTAGCCTTTCTTCATAGGAGTATCCTTCCACCCCCTTTACCATTTTGGTGGCTCTTCTCTGAACCTTTTCTAAAATCGCTATATCCTTTTTAAGATACGGCGACCAGAATTGCACACAATATTCAAGGTGCGGTCTCACCATGTAACGATATAGAGGCATTATAATATCTTTCGTTTTATTTTCCATTCCTTTCCTTATCATACCTAGCATTCTATTTTCTCACTTGGCTGCTGCTGCACACTGGGCCGAGGGTTTTAACATGGTATCCACAATGATGCCTAAATCTTTTTCCTGGGTGGTGGTTCCTAATGTGGAACCTTGCATCGTGTAACCATAGTTTGGGTTGTTCTTCCCTAGGTACATAACCTTGCACTTGTCCACATTAAATTTCTTCTGCCATTTTGATGCCCAGTCTTCCAATTTGTCAAGATCCTCTTGCAATTTTCCACAATCCTCTTGGGTTTTAACAACTTTAAATAGTTTTGTGTCATCTGCAAATTTGATAACCTCACTCGTTATTCCACTTTCCAGGTCATTTATGAATATGTCAAAAAGCAGCGGACCCAGCACAGATCCCTGTGGTACACCACTATTCACCTTTCTCCATTGGGAAAATTGGCCATTTAGCCCTACCCTCTGCTTTTTATCTTTTAATCAGTTCCTGATCCACAATAGTACACTGTCTCCTATCCCATGATTCTTTAGTTTTGCCAAAAGTCTCTGATGAGGGACTTTGTCAAAGGCTTTCTGAAAGTCCATATACACAATATCAACCGACTTACCTTTGTCCACCTTATTATTCACTCCTTCAAAAAAACATAACAGATTAGTAAGACAAGATCTTCCTTGTCTAAAGCCATGTTGGCTGTCTCCCATTAGGTCATGACTATCTACATGCTGAGTAATTTTATTCTTTATGATGGTTTCTACCATTTTTCCCGGTACTGATGTCAGGCTCACCGGTCTGTAGTTTCCCGGATCACCCCTGGAACTCTTTTTAAAAATTGGTGTTACATTGGCGATCCTCCAATCTTCAGGTATTAGAGATGATTTTAATGATAGTTCACAGATTACTAATAGCAGGTCCGCAATCTCATATTTCAGTTCTTTCAACACTCTTGGATGTATACCATCCGTCCCAGGTGATTTGCTACTCTTCAGTTTATCTAATAGTTGTAATACATCTTCCCGATGTATCGATATTTCCTTCAATTCTTCCGCACCTTTAAATACCACTTCAGTCATGGGTAATATCCCTACATCTTCCTCAGTAAAGACTGAAGCAAAGAATTCATTCAATCTCTCCGCTATCGCCTTGTCGCCTCTTAGTGCTCCTTTAACCCCTTTATCATCTAATGGACCAACTGACACTCTCACAGGTTTTTTGCTACGAATGTACTTGAAAAGGTCTTTACTTCGCATTTTTGCTTCCGCAGCAAGCTTCTTCTCAAATTCTCCCTTTGCCTGCCTTATCAATGCCTTGCATTTGACTTGCCAGTGCTTGTGCTGTTTCCAGGTTTCGTCGTTTGACTATTTTTTCCATTTCCTGAAAGATGCTTTTTTGGCAACAACAGCCTCTCTGACCTCACCTTTAAACCATGCTGGTAGTTTTTTGGACTTCCTTCCACTTTTTTAAAAGCATGGAATACAGCTGGTCTGGGCTTCCAAGATAGTATTTTTCAACAACAGCCAAGCCTGATGTACGTCTTTAACCTTTGCAACTGCTCCTTTTCGTTTTTTCTTAACTGTTTTCCTCATTTTTTTTTTCATTTAAATTAATCTTTATTATAAAATAAAAATAAATACAATGTCAAGTCCACATCAAGAGGACAATCACCTGAATAAAGACAATAAAAGCAACAGGATCCAAAAAAAACCATTTAGCCCAATTATACATGGAAAAGGAAGAGAAAAGAAACACTTCACAAAGATTCCTTACTGATCAAAAACGCCTCACATTGCCCGACATCAAGAAAAACATACTTAAGATCATCCAACACCACAATACATTTGCAAGGATATTTTAAAAGGAAGGAAGCCCCAATGGCCAAAATCCGATCTTTCAGAGCCAGAAACGCCTTCTGACGAATCTGAGTACTCCTACTTACATCCGGAAAAATTTGTATAGAATCTCCACAAAAAACCTGATCTTTTTTAGAAAAATATGTTCGCAAGATCAAACTTTTATCTTGAAATGACACAAAAGAAACTATCAAAGTAGCACGCTGGGAGATCAAATCAGTAGAGGACTCCAAAAAATGTGAGAGATCTAAGGACTCAGCTCCATTGGGGTTCCCTTTCTGTGCACTAGCTGGAGAAGAGGTCATAGCAGGAGAGCGCAGAGGAACATAATATAAAGAAGAAAGCTTAATAGAATCCACATCCTGAATTAACAACACCTTCTTAAAATATTTTTGTAACAATATCAAAGGAGTTAAATAATGAGTGCGAGGAAAGTTCAGAAAACGCAAATTTTTAGAACGATTAACATTTTCAAGAGCTTCTAACTGACAATGAACAGTAGCACTGTCCTTAGTAAATGAGGAAACTGCAGCTTCCATAACTGAAAAACGACCCTCCAGCTTAGACATAGATTTATTATGCTGAAGATGTAATGCTTCATGTTCTGAAAGCTTTTGTACCACCTGGGAAGAAAACTGCTCTACTTGGGAAAAGGAAGCGCGAAAGGCACCTTCCATGCACGCGACCAACTCCCAAATATCCCGTAAGGAAACATCAGAAGGCACAGTCACTTCCAGTACAGCAGAAGAAAAAACCACCGGGGAAGGCATTTTAACTTTCTGTTCTCCCAAAGCCATCAAGGATAAGGCGCCATGAATACCTAAAGGACTTCCACCCAGAACATTCCCCGAAGGAGAGACATCCTGGACTACTAGTTCCTTTCCGGGGTGGACAACCCCCAGCGTACATGAGGACACATCAGTTACAGTACTCACGGACTCCTCAGAAAGGTCTTTGTCTGAAGACGATCTTCCAGCCCCTAACAGATGACGATCCATAGGGCCAACTGTTTTCCCCACCTTAGCGGGAACAGCCAGGAACACCTTTTTCCTCTGTCTGCCCATGAAACTGTACATAAGGCTCCTCAAGGCTCCGAAGGGGCTCCAAAGGGGCGTTACCTGCCCCTTAGGTCACGCCCCTTCGGGCACGCACCCATGGGTATGCGCCCACGGGTCGCGTTCTGCGGTGGGCCGATGCCAAAATAGCTGCCAGAAGAAGGTGGGGAATCCAGGCTCCTCCTCCACCAGCTGCAATGCCGCACCGGGATCCAAATGTTAAAGGGAATACAGGTAAAGTGTCCCACAAGGTCAGCAGCGGGCCGATGCTGAAATAGCGGCCGGAAGAAGGTGGGGACTCTGGGCTCCTCCTCCACCAGCTGCAACGCCACACTGGGATCCAAATGTTTTAGGGAAAATACAGGTAAAGTGTCCCACCAGGTCAGCGGTGGGCCGGCGCTGAAATAGCGGCCAGAAGAAGGTGGGGACACCAGCTGCTACGCCGCACCGGGATCCAAATGTTAAATGGAAAATACAGGTAAAGTGTCCCACCAGGTCAGCGGCGGGCTGATGCTGATATAGCAGCCAGAAGAAGGTGGGGACTCCAGGCTCCTCCTCCACCAGCTGCAACACCGCACCGGGATCTAAATGTTAAAGGGAAAATACAGGTAAAGTGTCCCACCAGGTCAGCGGTGGGCCGATGCTGAAATAGCGGCCAGAAGAAGGTGGGGACTCCGGGCTCCTCCTCCACCAGCTGCAACGCCACACCGGGATCCAAATGTTAAAGGGAAAATACAGGTAAAGTGTCCCACCAGGTCAGCGGCGGGCCGACGCTGAAATAGCGGCCAGAAGAAGGTGGGGACTCCGGACTCCTCCTCCACCAGCTGCAACGCCGCGCCGGGATCCAAATGTTAAAGGGAAAATACAGGTAAAGTGTCCCACCAAGTCAGCGGCGGGCCGATGCTGAAATAGCGGCCAGAAGAAGGTGGGGACTCCGGGCTCCTCCTCCACCAGCTGCAATGCCGCACCGGGATCCAAATGTTATAGGGAAAATACAGGTAAAGTGTCCCCAACTGTTTTCCTCATTTTATCATAGTCTCCCTTTCGAAAGTTAAAAGGTAGTACTGTGGATTTCCTTACTATCCCTCCTCCACTAATTAAATCAAAGGCGATCATGCTATGATCACTATTGCCAAGTGGCCCCCAACAACCTTATCTCTTGCACTAGATCTGATGTTTTAGCTGGGAGCACCCTCGTGTGTTGTTTGTTAGTACTGCAGGTCAGCAGCAGTATACTTTTATTTATGCAATTTCCTTGGCTGACTGTACACTTTCTTCACTCTTTGCCTCACCAGGAGAGTCAGTAAGAAGACTCTTCAATTTCACTGGAGGAGCTGAAGATAGTTCTATGCTGCCCGACAACTATGGCCAATGCAAAATCTTATGCAGCTTCCCTCTCCAAATATGCAAGATCTTTGGATTCTCTCAATTCACAATCCTCACATTCTGCAGAGGGTATATCTGCCTCTAAAGTCAATAACTCTGGTCCGCAAGCTCCTGTTACGAAAGCTGACTTCTTGGAAATCCTACAGGAGCTCAAGCTCTTCCACCAGGACTTTACCAAAGCGGTAAGTGATATCAGAGCTGATTTAAAATCCCTGGATGATAGAATGACGGAGACTGAGATAAATATAGGGGAACAAATGGACACATCAGTGGCCCTCCAGACTAAAATTGTGAAATTAGATCAACTTACGAGAGATTTAAAGGAAAGACAAGACGAACTTCAGAACAGGCAAAGGCGTAATAACATAAGAATCTTTGGCCTTCCAGAACAAATGGGATGTGCAGAGGACACGATGGCTCTAGTCCAAGAATTCTATGTCTTCTGTGTGCCACATGCCCGAAACCAGTGAGGCTTAAAAGGGCGCATCGATCTCTTGGGACCCAGAGGGCTTCCAATACACAGCCTCGAGCGGTTAGAATTTGTTTCAGCTTCTTTGAAGACAAAATGGCATTGCTGAGAAGTCTTAGGGGTAAACGCTCAGTGGTCTTCAAAGGTCAGGAGTTTCAAATATATCAAGGTCTCTCTCAGTACACCCTAGAGCGATGACGGAGCTTCAAGCCCTTAACTCAGGCGCTACAGAAACAGGAAATCTCCTACAGATGGGGCTTCCCCTTTGCTTTGCTGTTCAATTGGAACAACTGCCCTCAAAAAATTATGGAGCTATCGGCTGCGATGGAGTTCCTGGACTTGATGCAACATGGTGAACGTCCAACTAGGCAGAGAAGTACGAATGGAGAGTGGGAGATGGCCTTACCAAAGAGGCACAAGGTTCCACGTTCTCGACAGTCCTCTAATTCAGATGCTGATCCCAATCCACAGAAGGAGATGGACATTTCCGCCTCCACCTGATTTTATTGTGATTGTCAATTGCCTGGTGGGAATTTGTGTCTGGGAGTGTTTTTCATTCCATTTTCTCCCCATCTGATGTTAATTAGGTTGTTTTTTTTCAAAGTTTTAACTCAGGCATAGAAGTTATATGGAGGGTGCAGGAGGGGAAGAGTGGGGTGGGGGATGGTGGTGGAGGAGGAACACTGGGGAATAGGTAGGAGGTGGAGGAGAAGTTAGTTTAGGAACACATTAAGTAACAGGAAGGCACTTAAGGGGTTTTTCTTTTTTCCATTTATCAAGTGCCAGTAGGCAGGTGGGGTGAAGGTGGGGAGTTGACAGGTCACATACTTATTCCAGTGCCTTCCCTGGGGACACTAGCAGTGTCACCATTATTGCGCTGTTTACATGATCGGTCTACTTCCTGCAATCATAGGAATGTGGGGGGGGGGGCGGTAGGGACAAAAGGGAGCGGGAGGGTGGGGGTTGGAGGGGGGAGGGTAGGGGAAGGGGGGCTCTTCTCACCAGGGCAACAGGCAGTTTCTAGTGAGTACTAGGGACACTCCTTATTTTCCAACTCAGAGTGAGGGAAGTTTTGTTAGGGGTTTTAAGGGAAGGAAGATTGCTGTTCCAAGAGTGGATAAAAGAGGGAGAGAGATTTTGCTTAGGCTGAAAGTCTACAAGTGGCTTTTTTCCAGAATTGGGAATGGTTAAAGCTATCTCTTGGAATGTGCATGGATTAAATAATCCGTGCAAATGACGTAGGGTGTTGGATCAGCTGTGTAGAGAGAAAGCTGAGATAATCTTTCTTCAAGAAACTCACTTTTTTAGGCATGATCATTTTGACTCTGCCAAAGGTAGGTTCCCACAAATACATCTGGCTAACTATTTTACCAGGAAACGAGGTGTTGCTATTCTGTTCTCCTCTTCATGCCCCTTTCAGCTGATTAATAAAGTTACTGACCCGGAAGGCCGTTTCTTGATTCTGATAGGCTCTATTCAAGGGATTACGTTAACTCTTGTCAATGTGTATCTCCCTCCCACAGGAGTGGGATATGATCGATCTTTCAAAGGCGATTCAGAAATTTAGTCAAGGGCCATTGATACTAGGGGGGGACTTCAATTGTGTCTGCTCAGAGATAGACCGTTTGGGGAGTCGAACTCTTGGAAACACTTTGGGGAAGTTACTGGTGGACTGGGCTTCGCAGTTTGATTTATGTGATGTATGGAGGTAACTACATACTTTGGAAAGGGATTATACTTTCTATTCACAGGCACACAGGTGCCATTCTCGGATAGACATGTGGTTTTTGTCAAGGTCAGGGATCCCATGGCTGAATCAAGCTACTATTGGGACCATGGGTCCGTCTGACCATGCAATTATTTCTATTGATCTCGCCTTGGGGGTGGCTGACACCCCAGGTAAGAGGTGGTCCTTGCCATGAGGGCTCTTACTTAACCCAGAGTTTGCCACTGAGGTTCATAAAAGATGGATGGAATACTTGAAATTTAATGACTCCTCGGAGATCTCTAGAGCTCTCTTATGGGATGCGGGGAAAGCGATTCTGCGGGGTCATCTTATTTCCCTGTCGAGTGCTTTTAAGAAACGTTTAGTAGCCCGACAGGAGGATTTGAGGAAAGAGATTGTTGAGCTGGAAGGTAAACACAAGAAGGGGGGGGGGGGAGAGAAGGTGTGGAATTTGTTGACTCGACGTAGGGGGGAATTAGCAGCGCTGGAAACCGATCAAGTGGCCTCGCTCTTCTTGCGCACGAGGCAGCGTTATTATGAACAGGGTAATAAAGCCGGCAAGCTGTTGTTGTGGCAATTAAAGTGGCAGCGGCAACGTCATAGGGTGGATGTTATTAAATCCTCGCAAGGTCATCTTTTCTATACTTCTCGTGATATAGCGTCCATCTTTGCCACTTTTTTATGAGCAGCTATACACTAGTGAATCGTCAGCGACACACACAGATATTTCTAAGTGGTTGAAGGAGGCTTCTCTCCATCAACTGTCTGCGGAAGGAAAAGAGCAATTAGATCGCCCGTTTACTCTGCCGGAGGTTCAATAAGTGCTGAAGAACCTCAAGTCTGCTAAGGTGGCAGGACCTGATTTCTTGCCAGCGGAACTATATAAGATATTCCCGGATCTGTTTGCGCCAACGCTACTGACAGTTTTTAATGAAATTCTGTCCAAAAAAATCCTTCCAGAATCCTTTTATCATGCGAATATTGTTGTGATTCCTAAAGCTGGCAAAGACGCTTTGCAGTGTTCTAACTATCGACCGATATCTTTACTAAACTTAGATTACAAAATCTTTACCACCATTTTAGCTAATCGGCTAGCCTCGTTAATTCCAGACATCATTCATCCAAACCAAACGGGTTTCATAAAACACAGATACGGGTTTGAGAATGTGCGTAGACTAATCAATATCCTTCAGAGCTAAAAATGGAAAGAGGGATTGTTTAATATCCTATCACTGGATGCGAAAAAGGCCTTCGATAAACTAGAATGACCCTACCTCCTACGGGTCCTCCAGGAATTCGGCTTTGGGATCGCCTTTTGTACATGGATTGCTTCGTTATACGCCAACCCCCAGGCAGTGGTGTCTGTTAATGGTGCAAGTTCGCCTTCCTTTTGCTTACGTAGAGGCACAAGACAAGGATGCCCCCTTTCTCCGTTATTGTTTGCCCTTGTAATGGAACCTTTAGCGGCTCATATTAGGTTACGGGCAGAGGACATAGGTATCCATCTGGGCTCTGAATGGCATGCTATTTCTTTATATGTGGATGACACACTGATCTATCTGAGTGATCCCTCTAGATCTTTACCCATTGTACTAAATATCTTAGAACGCTTCTCTTTGGTGTCTGGGTTTACGGTCAATAGGCAGAAGTCCACTCTACTTAATTGTTTGTCCCGCTCCTATAATGAAGTTCTCCCTAACAATGGGAACTTTCCGGTCATGGACCATTTTCGGTATCTGGGCGTTGTAATACACCGAGATATATCGAGGTTGTATAGTTTGAATTATCTCCCTCTTTTGAAGTCGGTTAAGGTCAATATGGAAAGGTGGAGTCTGTGCTCGGTCTCTTGGTTAGGCCGTAAGATGTTGGTCTTACCAAAATTACTTTTTATGTCTATGCAATTGCCTATTTCTCTCCTGAGTGTGTTTTTTACGTCCCTTCAGCAGGCTGTGACGCGTTTTCTGTGGTTGGGGAAACGTCCCTTGCTTAGCTGGAGAATACTCACGACCCCTAAAGGGTTGGGAGGATTGGGTCTCTCAGATCCGGAGTTATATTACTCTTGTTTTTTTCTGAGATTGTTACTGTTATGGAGAATACACCCGGGGGCTGAATGGGTTCTGTTAGAAAAGGACTGGCTACGCCCGATTCCGTTGGAGGCTGTACCCTTCCTTAGTGATTCCCAAGAGGTAAATCAGATGCAAGCTCATGTTTTTCTCGGCCCCTGCTGGGTGGCTTGGAGGAGGATATGTAAACAGATGGGGTTACCCACTTCCTCTTCGCCCTTTACCATTTTGGGGGCCTTAGGATTTATCCGAACCATGCATAGGGACATAAACGCGGAACTTCTAAGGACAAAACTCTCCTCCTTATATGAGAATGAATACCCGGCCTCGAAGGAGAGACTTGAGGAAACTATGGGTCTCCAACTTTCTCCGTTCCAGGATCTGCAAATATCCCACTGTTTGAGAACCCATTTCTTGGTAGCCGACGTGTCTCGGAGACCCAGGTGTTGGGAACAAGACCTTTTGGTGTCCAGAAAACTCACCACTTTTGTGGCTCGGTTGTACAGGCATTTAGCGAGTGATTTGCCTGTTATGCCTGCTTTAAAACTTCCTCAGCAGAGATGGGAGGCGACTTTACCAGGGAGGGAAGAGGAGTTTTGGCTTGATGTTTATTCGTATTCACATTCATGCTCCTTATCGTTGGGGCTGATTCACACCCAACTTAAGATACTTTATCATCTATCTATAATGCCGGTAGATCTTTTCCACTGAAAAAGGGCCAATGATCCGCTTTGCTGGTGACTATGTGGGCGCCGAGGGTCTTTTGATCATATGTGGTGGCATTGCCCTCACATTCAACGTTATTGGAGGATGGTGGTAGGACATGTTATGGAGAAGTTTCAGGTTACCCTCCCCTTTGATATGGAGTCTTGTGTTTTAGGAGTTTTTCCTGAATCCACTTTTAAGTGCCCTCTTCAGCATCTGATCCAATCGCTCCTTCTAGCGGCCAGATCAGTGATTGCTCATTTCTGGAAGCGTAGTAGAGCACCATCTCTTACAGAATGGTGGTCTAAATGTTGGTAAATCTATTGGTTGTAAAAGATTACTGTTACAGTTCGATGACAGCCCTTTATGGATGAGGACCTTTGGAGTTTAGTGTTTCAGGAGGTCTCGTGAGGGTTAGTGAAATCGGGCTAGTCATTGGCATGCTGTTCGTACTTCACTAGAATGTTTTCTCCCTAGGGTCTGTCACTTCTTCTCTTCCTTCTTTTCTTCTTCTTTTTCTTCCTTACGTTTTGGGGATGATGGGTCAGATGGGTTTGGGGGGGTGATTGGGGTGGGGACTTTGGGGGGGAGGGGATAAATGAGTAGAGTCTACTGCACACTTTTGCTCTACGATTGATTCATTTTGTTACTTGTATTGACTGTTTAATAGTGGGCGATATCCTGTCCTGTCCCTCAATGGATGGTTAACAAAGTTGTAAGACTGGGGGGATATCGTATCTCATTGTTCGGGATTGTTGTTTTGGAATGTAAGTAATTTGATTCTACTTAATAAAATTCATTACATTAAAAAAAAAAGAATTATTGCACAATTTCTCCAATCTCACATGCCAGCAAGATTCTACACAAGATCATTTAGTGGAGACTGCAGCCTTATCTGGAATGAGAACTTCCAGAAGTGTAAGCAGGATTCGGAAGAAGGTGAGTAACAAGAGACATCATTGAAGATGTGAGATGTGAACAGGATCCTTAAAAGAATGAAAGGATATTTACATGTATTTCTTTGACCACAGCAAGGCTTTTGATTGCATTAAAAACTCTGGGACATCTAGAGAAGCATGGATATACTGGAAAACCTGATAATTCACTTGTATAACCTTTGATTAAGAAGCATTCAGATGGAGCAAGGAGAAACAGAATGGTTTATAATTGGCAAACAAATATGACAAAACTGCCTACTTTACCCATAGCTGTTCAATATATATGTAGAACAAATCATTAGAGAAGCAAGAATGTATGAATTCAGCCAATATGTGAAGACCAGTGGAAGATTCATCAACAACCTTCGCTATGCTGATGATACTGCATTACTGGCTGAAATGAAGATGATATGAGAGATCATGGAACATAGTCTTAAAATTAGCCTGCATCTTAACATGAAGAAGACAAATATCCTGGCAACTGGAAAAATCAATAATTGTATCCTTGATGGAGAAGAAATAGGAATAATAAACAACTTTAACCTATTTGGATCTGCAAAAAAAATTTTTTTGAGAGTTGTTTTGGTTATTCCATGTAATCTTTATGTTTTTTGGTGCGCTGAATCCGAAAATGACCTCCATTGTGTCATAGGACATCATGTTTCCTGACAATTTAGGTAACTATTGTCACGAGGTGACGCCAGCAGTGCCTATAGAAGTAAACAAAAGTGAGGAAAAGAGCAGAGAAAGTGACAGCTCAGCTTCACAAATGAGAGAGGGTTGCCAAGAGCAACCAGAGAAAACACATGCACATGGTGTTGGGGAATGCCCAAGCAGTAACGGAGCTCAGAGCTCATTAGAAAATGGGGAGCAGCTGCAAGGGGGCGTAGCCCAAGCTAACACTGAGCAGGATATAGTAAGGACTCAGTCACTAACAGAGGGTGGGTCCGAGAGCTTGGAAGGGTTGTCCAAGAGCTCAGAAAGGTTGTCCAAGGAGTTGGAAGGTGTGTCCAAGAGCTCAGAGTGTGTGTCCGAGAGTTCAGAGGGGGTGTCTGAGAGCTCAGAAGGGTTGTCCGAGAGGTTGGAAGTCCAGGAGAGCTTGGAGGTTAAGGAGGTCGTGGAAGTCTTGGAGGTCTCAGAAAGCTCAGAGAAGGCTGATAGCCTGGGAGGCTTGGAAAGCTTGGAAAGCAGAGAGAAGCCAGAGAGCTCAGGAAGCTCAGACGAAAGCCCAGAAAGCACAGGTGGGAGAATCCAGGAGAGCATAGTGGAATGCTCAGACCAGAGCTTAAATGAAAGCTCTGGAAATATCCCAGAGGGAAGCCACGAGAGCTTAAGTGAAAGCTCTGGAAATATCCCAGAGGGAAGCCACGAGAGCTTAAGTGAAAGCTCTGGAAATATCTCAGAGGGAAGCCACGAGAGCAGAGGTGAAAGAATTCAGCAGAGCACGCAAGTGGAAGCTGTGAGGACAGTGCCAGAGAAAAACTCCAAAGAGGCAGAGGTGAGTGATTTGCAGAGAGGCTGTGAGAAACAGCAAGGCAAATCCTATCAATACCCTGAGGAGTATGGCAATAAGGCAATAAGGAAGGGCAGTCCTCCAGCTAAGTTCACAGCTAAACAGTTTAACTCCAAACTGTCAGAAAGGAAGAATTCTTACCTTGAGGCATATTCCCCTGAGAGCAATAGACGCTGTGAGAGAAGGAAACCAGGACGGGGCTATCCACGTAATAGAAAGCAGGAAGCTCCCAGAGGTGAAGTGAGACGTATTATACCTAAAAGGTGGGACTTAGAACACCCAGACTACCTAAGCTCGTATGAGGAGTTGTGCAGAGCTCAGGAGGAGAAAGAGAAGGGCTATCTACGTAACAGAAAGCAGGAAGCTCCCAGAGGTGAAGTGAGACGTGTTATCCCTAAGAGGTGGGACCTAGAACACCCAGACTACCTAAGCTCCTATGAGGAGTTGTGCAGAGCTCAGGAGGAGAAAGAGAAGTACAAACAGTACGGTAACTTCCCACAAACCACGAGGGTAGAGGAAGGCTTCACATGCTCATCCAAGGAGCTATGCAGAATTGCAGAGGAGGAAATGAGGGAGAGATATAACTAACTTTCCCTGAAAAGGTTTTACAAGATACAGGATTGGACTGCAGGTAACCTGTATCAAAGCTGTGTTTATTCTGTGTGCTGAAGCAGCTAAAGAGTTAATTGGAGAAACAGCTGAAGAGTTCACGTGAGTGAGAAACTGTTTCCTTTTGCTTGTGCTGTTAATTTGAATGCTGAAGAAAGCTTACATTTTTGTTACAGTATTTTCCTTTGTTTAAATGTCAGACGGATGGTCTGTTTAACCCTTTTTGTTCCATGTTTTTGAATCCTCCGGGACGGGGAATAAATCCTATGTTTACCTTACACTCAGCCTCAACTACACTTATTGGGTTAAGGTACTACAACGGGGACCAGAAGGCTTAGCTACTGCCTTCCCGGGGCGTAACCACCAATAAATCATTGCCCCATTAAGCAGCTCAAGCACCTCTCAGCCTCTGGGCCGGCTAGTGGGTCACACTATGTTAAATAAGGCAATACCTCAAACTAAATGGAAATAGACTTATAAAATTAAAGTTTTATTACAATATTTTCATGAAAATCCTTTTTTGAACTGAAATGAGCTCACCTACACACACTAAACTCGGTTCTTCTTCCTTGTGAGGCTCCTCTTGTTGCATTTACGCTTGTGAGTAGCATCTGGAATGTCTCTCTGAAACATCCAACAGTAGTCTGCCATCATTGTAATGATCCATTTTCCCTGGTATCTCCTTTCCATCTCTTTAATGTCTTGGTGGAATCGTTCACCTTGTTCCTCACTCACAGCTCCCAAATTTTCAAGAAAGTAGTCAAGGTGGGACTGGAGGAAATGCACTTTCAAACTCATCCGGCAACCTAAAGCTTGAAATGCTTTCAGCATTCGTCCGACAATCTTTTTGAAGTGAGGATCTTTGTTATTGCCTAAAAATTTCTGTACGACTTCTTTAAATGCAATCCACCCTTCTTTTTGAGAATCTGTCATGGTATTGACAAACTCTTGATCAACTATAAGTCTTCTAATGTCTGGTCCGACGAACACACCTTCCTTCAATTCTGCCTCTGACAGGCCTGGAAACTTGGTGACCAAGTATTTGAAGCATTCTCCATCTCTTGAAAGTGATTTTACGAATTGCTTCATCAATCCCAATTTTATGTGGAGAGGTGATAGAAGAACTTTATGGGAAGGTACCAAAGTTTCTCGGAGGACATTTTTTTTCACCGACTGTTAGCACCCTTGGCTGCCAACTCTTCTTGGTCCAGTGATTTTGTCGGTCTCGACTGTCCCATAGACACAGAAAACAAGGATATTTGGTATACCCAGCTTGTTGCCCGAGCAGCATGCACAAGACCTACAAGTCCCAACACACTTGCCAACTATGGTCTTCATATTTAAGTTTACAAAGAACCAATTCCAAGTTCTCGTAGGTTTCCTTCAAGTGTACGGAATGACCTAGAGGTATGGAAGCGTAAAAACCGTTGTGGAGTAAAACTGCTTTGAGACTTCTTTTTGAAGAATCTATAAAAAGACGCCATTGCTCTGAATCATATTGGATTTTAAATTGACCCATCAGACCTTCGACATTGATGCAATAAACCAACTTGTCTTCCTGGGCGAAGTAAGGAACGAACTCCTTTTCACGATGTCTGAACGATGAAGATGACACTCCTGGCAACAATAAATTCCTGCTTTTCAGCCTTGATCCAAGTAACTCAGCGGCATCTTTGGGAAGATTCAAGTCTCTTACCAAATCATTCATCTCCTCCTGAGAAAACAATTTTGGTCTTGTATCATCTTCAAAGTCAGAACTTGATTCGTCATCTGGTTCAGGTATGATTTCACCTTCATCGGAGCTAGGTATCTCTTCCAAGATAGCAGGGGGCTTGGGTACTGGTATATCTGTGCCATGGGCGATGGGACGAATTGCTGAGTGAAGATTGGGGTATGAAATGGAATGCTTCCATTTGGAATTAAACCCTTTCACATCGCATGAACAAAAGTAACAGTCATCACTATGGTTCTTTTGCTCTCGCCATACCATAGGAATCCCATAACAGAAAGATTTCTTCTTACCCTTGAACCAGTTTCGGAGGTCCTCAACACACCGTTTCCACACTTTATGAGGCGCCCAGACTTTATCTTGATTTCCAATTTTTAGTCCAAAGTATGCAAAGTATACTTTTTTCACAAAGTCTGTAATATTCTGCTGTTGCTTCAACACTGTATATTCACCACAGATGAAACAGAAACTGTCTGGCGAATTAATACACTTTCGCTGAGCCATAACATAACAGTTGAAGAATGACGAGCTAACACGAATTGCGATGAAAAAGTGTGAACAGCCTAGAACCAAGAACCTGATGATGATTCATGCACAAGTGTGGCATGCAGGAGAGAGCAGCTCCGTGTCTGTACACGAGATGTCACAGTGCTGGCCCCCCCTGCACTGACCGGAGCTGCTGCTATCTGCCCTGTGTCTCCCTCCCACTGGATTCTTCAGGAAAGATTAACCCCTTCTACCATTAGAAGCACAGACTTAAAACTTGCTTAGCTTATGTAGATATTGCTGACCATCAGATTTACAGTGCTATATTTTTTTTTACATAACTCGGACAACCCCTTTAAGGGTTTTTTGGGCATTTTATATCTTAAATGCACTTATGTGAATTAATGAATAGTAATTTGAATTAATTAATAGTAATTTGAAAAAATTCGATACATTTGATGAAGATTTTGCATGTTGTGGCAAATCATGACGTCTAGAAGTTTTTTCAATATTTTATTTGTTTTCAGCACACCAAAATACATGGAAATTAGATGAAAATAATCAAACAGCTTTTTAGTCGCATTATTATAATCAATAATGAAATGATGAGCAATCAAGAAATCCAACCAGACAGAAGAGCCATGAAGGACCTGGATAAGATTCTCAAGTGCAGAGACACATCTCTATGCACAAACTTTCTGTACATATTTCTTCCCATCCTTTTCTCACTGATTCTTTAGAGTTCATTTTATAATTCTTATGAGTCCCTCCTTTTCATAGGTGTCACTTGGTCTACATATTTTATTGTTTCTATTATTTCTTCTTTTAAGCTTTCTTACAACTTTTTTTGGATGACACATAGATTTTTCTTTACCTTTCTCATCCTTCCTCCTTTGTTTCCTTTCAATTGTCTTCCTGTCTTTGCGTTTCCTTCATGGATGAAATTCCATTTTTCCATATTAGATACCTTTAATGTTCTTTATTACTACTGTAAGTTTATCACCTGTGGCCACAAGTTTCTTTCAGTTCTCCTATACTCTTAAAATTCTGTGTGGAATTAGTAGCCAACATATTTCATCTAGAAGTGCATTGGCTCCCTTCACCTGTTCGTTCATTTCCAACATTAAAACATCGGTGAAAGCCTCCTTCTTTCATTTTTAACATGCTCTATTTTCTATCATTCTTTGTTTTGCTCATTCATGGCTTACTGTTGCTTTCTGCAATCTGCCCTGCATAAATTGTTATCTGCCCATTACAAGTACTCCAAAACACTGCTGTTTACCTTCTTAACCAAATCACTTTACAATGTCAAACTGCATCCTGGATGCATTCCATACATTTTCTAACTGCAGATCGTAAACTAGCCCAAACATTACCTATAATGTATGTAGTCTTTTCTCTTGGCGCAATTTCTCCAAATGGGTTCGTTTTGCGGATACCATGCCAGTCACGAGCCTCACTTCTAAGCCAGGGCACGTGGAGTATGATCTCAGCCTCTCAAATTTACTGCTAATGCTCGGCGTAGTACTTCCATAGTACCAAAGAGAGCTTCCTTCTGGAGTTCATAAGATATGACATGTATGGGTAGTTTGTCAAGATGTGCTTGGAAATTCTTCTTTATCAAACCTGTGGCACCCAACACAATGCAAAATATTTCTATATCTTTATCTTTTCTCCTATATTGAGGTTCTCATTTCCATTTTTACAAGCCAAATTATTCTCTGCAGCCAGGCCTGCACCTTGCTTTGTATTCCCAACAACAATAATGCTCCTTTCAACTTCCAGATGTTCTTGTTTCATGATCCTTATGCTTCCAATAAACAACTCCCTTCCCCCAAAAAAATATAGGATTCCACCTCATCCGTCTGCTTATCCTGACTTCTAGGGCTGGTGCAAAGCTATTGGGAGCCCTAGGTGAATCTTTAGCCTTACATCCCCCCCTCCCCCCTGAGATTATGATAATGAAACTGAACAATCATGGTCATCAAAACAATACCCCTTCCACCACAATCCTTAAAAAAATCATAACTGGGCATCATGGGCCCGATATTGAGTTGTGCAGGCTATGTGACGCAGCGGCACGTAGCCTGCCCGCCAACCTCCTTTACCCGGATTTTCACTTCTGCCGGTGCAGAAGTGAAAATCCGGGTTAGTCTGCATGTCCTGGCAGCTGCAGAGGCTACATGGGTAGTAGCAATTTTTGATGCTACCCACATAGCCCTCTGCACCTTAAAGATAAGCAAGTTTTTTCCTAAGGAAGTTACCCATGTAAGGGCCTTTGAATATCGGGCCCCATACTTTTAAATATAAAACCTTGTTTTATGTGTGCATGCCCACTATTCCTCCAGTTAAAAGAGTGTGCTAATGACTTTTTGAATTTGTGTGACTGTAGGATACCCGGTGACCCGGTGAAAAGCGGGATATAAATGCAGTTAAATAAAATAAAAAAATAAATAAATATATTGTCGTGCTTTGACTGCTGCTGCTCTTTGTCACCCCTCAAAAGTTGCTGTCTGTCCTAGCCAATTGCCTAATCTTGCCTAATGATTGAGCTGGCCCTTATGACTCCCACTCTCTCAACTTAATTCAGCATTCAAATTCATCTGTGCCTTTATTTGGATTGTGCCCATTGTAAGGCATTCAAAATTAGTGTGCCATGCAAAAAGCAAAATATATTTATGCCTATAAGATAAATCTGTGTTTATAACTATAATAAAGTAAATGAAGCCATAGAAATATAGTGATAATATGGATTGATTCTAAATTTGTCATTCTATTGTGTGATAAAGTTGTTGAAGAATGCTATGATTTAAGGTAGCAAGAAATCTGTGTTCATCTTGCGAATAATCATTGTCTTAACTCAGTTGTGCATTATAAGAAGCCACAGAAGAGTTTCATGCTATATGATCAATTTAACTGTCTGTATTGCAGCAGCACTTTTAGATTCCCATTTTTAACAAGTTGTTCTTGCCAATTTTAAGACGTCTGTTCTAAAAAATATTACAAAAACTATATTGTTATGATTCACATTTTTTATTCTAAAGCGAATAAAGTCCCATTACAGCATTGCTATTTTCAGCTGTATTCAAACCTTTCTCCTAAGTACTTTTTCATTTAACATAACCAACCTTCATTTGTGTTACCTGCTATAAAGGCTTTATGGTTATTTCTCCAACTCATAGAGGTTAAAAACAGGTTACTAAGATTGTAATTATAGCTATTTACATGACCATTTATTTACAAGTAGGATTTCTATTTGTAGGTAATTATACATTGTAAATTTAGGTGATTATTTTCTAGCTAATTAGGGGTTTTTAAGGGTATCTAAATTGGTGCTTGTCAGTGTTTTGCAGCACAGATGCTATTGAGGGTAACTTTTCTAGTTTTTTGATGGATCCAGTTTATTCTAAGTCTTTTCCCAGGGGCAACAAGGCAAATTGCAATACAAAAATGTAATTAAAAATAAAAAGATACAAAATACAAAATAACAATAAAATCAAGAGTTCTATAGGGTGAATCAAAAATAAAGATTTTTGAAAAACTATCATTTCAACCATCATTTCTGTACCTACTTTATTAATAAAGTGGCCTCTTTTACTAAGGTGCAGTATGTTTTTGCACTTACTAAGGAGGTCATTCCAAACCACAAATAAGCTGCCTGTACATGCGGGATCGACATGTATCTTGTAAAAATGTCCAAAACCATATTCTGAAGCTTCACGGCCCTGCACGTACACAGTACTTAAACAGGGATTGCAGAATATGGGCAGGAAGGGGCGGGACAGGGGCGTGGACAGCCATGGAGACATATGAAATATATTCCGGTCAACCCATGTATGTCCATAGGTGACCCACAGACATCCAGGTTAAACCTGCAAAAATGTGAAATAAAGGTAGGATTTAGAAATATTTCTGTTCCTTACCCCAATGCAGCCAGTAGTGGTGAATAGATGACTAATCTATGCTATACAGTGGTGTAACTGCAGTCTGGAAAACCACAGCATGCAGTGTTACAGAACAGAAAGCAGAGGAGAGGGAGGATGTATGTCAAAGCAGCAGAAATAAACACCCCCACAACTCTATGCAGTAGAGCACTGGTGCTCAATCCAGCCATGCTGGCATTTGCTGTGTGATCTAAAAGATCACAGCTAGGGCACCCTACCAATGCTCACGTCCTGGATATGATACTGGTGGTGGAGACCTAGGACCCCATGTGAAAATGCAAGCCCGGACATTGATGTTATGTGCAGCACCGAGCCAGCTGGAGTGTTGCGTTCCACACAGTGGATTTCTACAATATGCGCTATGCAATGTGCACAGTCCCCTGGTGCAGATTAGATCTTATGTAACTCCTATTGGAGCACTATACTGGAAAATCTTATGCTGGTGGTTCATGGCACATATCTTGTGCAAATGTCATTGTTGCGGTTGTTCACATATGTGGGCCTATGATGTGCAAAGTGCATATGGGGTTTGACCCTTTAGCCAGATATACTGGAAGGGCTGTTGGAGCCTACTGCTTAGCTCTGTAGCAGATTGAGGTCTACTATTGTAGTTATCGTGCATGTAGGAAGCCAAATAGAAATGCACTGAGCAGGTATGATGCTGAGTTGGATGTCCTGATTGCTATGGCTCCTTATCCATCAGCTAAGACATTCAGTGCTGGGCTTTCATTTGGCAGGCGGCTGTTTCTGTGGGGCTGCAAGTGAGAGAGTGTGGGCTCTAGATTGCTTATCCACATATCTGTTGGGGATAGGTATGCCTGGAAGATACCTGGACCAAAGGGCTGACTGCAGCCTCACCAGATGCCAGTGCATACAGGCAGGAGTGTGCAGGATGGTTCCACAGTCACTTCCCTGTCACTACTCAGGGGACCTCAGAGGGTGGGTGTGCAATGGTGCAAAGCGCAGTATGCATTCCCAGGTGCATCAGTATTGATCCCTACAAATGTGCACATATGTAGAGAGCACCGATGGTGTCTCTGGGCATGTCTGAGTGGTGCTTGCACTGCTGACTGCTGTCATTCCAATGGCCCTTTAGTAGTGCAGGAGAAGTGTTTTGGTAGTTCTCTATGTGGGGCCTGTTCTTCTGGGATCATGCCCTTACTTAGCATTGTACAGTCATGTTCCTGAGCTGTTCACAACATGCATACCTCAGGAGAGCGTCTCCTGCCAAGTCTGTATTGCTGCATTACACTCTCTACCCATTTTCCTGCTACAGTACTGTACATTGTGAGAGCTTTGTAGTGTTTTGGGCATGCCACGGACTGGTTTCCATTGTCTAGCTTGCATCCTCCTGTGAGTCTCACCATCTTACGTGGTCATTCAGCCTCAGAACAGCTCTGTCTGCTCCAAAAGCAGCTTCACAGCTGCCCATTTTGAAGGGGGCGTGGCCTTCACAGGTATATCACAGAGATGGGCAGGGTTGCAGACGTGCATCTTTTCGGAATACAATGAGTGCGGGAACATACAATGCCATTATTGGCATATACCTGTCTTCGTACAACGTAGCACTGTGCGCAGGCCGCGCCCCGCCCGTCTATGTGGGTGATTCTGCATGCGACTGCGCCTATCCCCGCGTGTGCAGAAGTGGGTTCTATTTCTGCATGTTTCCATCTGGATGTGCATGTTTTCAGAATTGGCCTCCACGTGTTTGCATAGAATATAATGTGCAGGTAAATGTGAAGGGCTTGGCCGGAATCTTCCCTGTAGTTACCCCACAGAAAATTTCCCTAACGCATAGCGGCATTATTCACAGTCATTGTAGATACGCTTGACAGCACCCACTGAATGCACATACTCTAATTGCAAAATTCACAGCACATGATATGTAGTCCCGCGTGTAAGCATAAGCTCTCCATTCCCACACTCCATCCCTAAGCAAGCTGTTCTCCACGCCATCATGTAACGTGCAGTTACCATGGGAATTAATGTGCAGTAACTATCATGCTCATGCCACGACACGCTAACAACATGTTAACCACTTCGTGCACTTTAACAAATGCTCTCTTATTTACTAATTTTAAGGGCTTATACCACCTTCCACCCAAACAGCTACAAATGCGGTTTATAAAGCGAAATGCCATACAAGCAATAAAATTAAGACAAAATGCAGTATAGTATTAAAAAAATAATTAAAAATGGTTGAACAACTTGTTCATGTAACCAGGCCTTACAATGATTATGAAAAGACAACAGATTTCTCGGTAGGAGTAGGCATGTGCATTAGTTTTCGTATGAATAGTAAAAACAATGAAAATCAAGATTTTTGGTTCATTTTTGATTCAACTAATTAGGCAATCATGCTTTAAAATGTTCACAAATTGCTGTTTGTAAACTTCACTTTTCTATTGCACGTGTACACACCCACATGCATTGGACCCAATCTGGGAGGAAGAAAAGGCCAAGATGAGGTCACTGACAGCCAGAAAGCAGCACTTCAGCCAATCATAAGAACATAAAAACATTTGCCATACTGGGTCAGACCAAGGTCCATCAAGCCCAGTATCCTGTTTCCAACATTGGCCAATCTAGGTCATAGGTACCTAGAAGTTTCCCCAAAAGACACAGGTTCCACAAAGCTTGTATTGGGTCAAGCAGTGATATCCTGGGTCCCTTTTAATAATGATTTATGGACCTTTCCTCCAGGAACTCGTCCAAACCTTTTTTAAACCCAGCTACACTAACAGCTTTTACTACATCCTCTGGTAACAAATTCCAGAGTTTGATTACACGTTAAAAAAATATTTTCTCTTATTAGTTTTAAATAGGTTACCTTGTAGCTTCATTGCAGGTCCCTTAGTCTTTCTATATTCTGATAAAATAAAAAATTGATCTATGTTTACCCGTTCCACTTCATTCATTAATTTATAGACCTCTATTATATCTCCCCTCAGCCATCTCTTTTCCAGGTTGAAGAGCCCTAACATTTTTAGCCTCTCTTCATAGGAGTATTCTTCCATCCCCTTTACCATTTTGGTGGCTCTTCACTGTACCTTTTCTAATAATGCTATATCCTTTTTAAGATACAGTGACCAGAATTGCATACAATATTCAAGGTGCCACCATACAGAGGCATTATAATATCCTTTGTTTTACTTTTCATTCCTTTCCTTATGATACCTAGCATTCTATTTGCTTTCTTGGCCACCGCTGCACACTGGACGGAGGGTTTTAACATGTTATCCACAATGACACCTAAATATTTTTCCTGGGTGGTGTTTCTAATGTGGAACCTTGCATCATGTAGCCATAGTTTGGGTTGTTCTTTCCTAGGTGCATAACTTTACACGTGTCCACATTAAATTTCATCTGCCATTTGGATACCCAGTCTTGCAATTTATCAAGATCCTCTTGCAATTTTCCCCAATCCTCATGTGTTTTAACAACTTTAAATAGTTTTGTGTCATCTGCAAATTTGATTACCTCACTCGTTATTCCCATTTTCAGGCCATTTATGAATATGTTAAAAGACAGCTGACCCAGCACAGATCCCTGGGGTACTCTACTATTCACCTTTCGCCATTGGGAAAATTGGCCATTTAACCCTACCCTCTGTTTTCTATCTTTTAACCTGTTCTTGCTCCACAATAGAACATTGTCTCCTATCCCATGACTTTTTAATTTCACCATGAATCACTCATAAGGGACCTTGTCAAAAGCTTTGTGAAAATCCAGATACACTATATCAACCGACTCACCTTTGTCTACCTGTTTATTCACACCTTCAAAAAAATTTAACAGATTAGTAAGACAAGATCTTCCTTGTCTAAAGCCATGTTGTCTGTCTCCCATTAAGCCATGACTATCTACATGTTCAGTAATTGTGTTCTTTATGATGGTTTCTACCATTTTTCCTGGTACTGACGATCACCCCTGGAACCCTTTTTAAAAATTGGTGTTACATTGGCCATCCTCCAATCTTCAGGTATTACAGATGATTTTAATGATAGTTCACAGATTACTAATAACAGGTCTGCAATCTCATATGTCAGTTCTTTCAACATCCTTGGATGTATACCATCTGGTTCAGGTGATTTGCTACTCTTCAGTTTATCAAATAGTTGTAATACGTCTTCCCGGTGTATCGATATTTCTTTCATTTCCACTTCAGTCATGGGTAACATCCCTACATCTTCCTCAGTAAAGACCGAAGCATAGAATTCATTCAGTCTCTCTGCAGTCAGGAAAGAAAAGATTCAAAAAGAAGAATAACTAGCCAATGCAATAAAATCGGGGGATAAGACATGTTTCAGATACATTAGTAAAAGGAGGAAGGGCAAAAGTGGTATTGTCAGACTCAAGGGTGAAGGGGAAGAATATGTAGAAACTGATGAAGATAAAGTGAAATTGCTTAGTAAATATTTATGTCCTTTGTTCACAGATGAAGGTCCAGGAGCAGGACCTCAGAAAACAGCCACAAATAGAAACAGAAGTGACGGGGATCTTGAACGATTTTCTTTAGAGTCAGGTGTGGTACCAGAGGACTGGAGAAAGGCACACAAAAGCAGAAGTAAGGATGAGATTGAAAACTACAAGCCGGGGGGGGGGGGGGGGGGCGGAGCCTGGTTGCTGGTCAAGATGGACGTGTAAGAGCTGAGCTCCGGAGGGCAATTGGCAAGAATCCTGACTTCTGCTATCTTTAATCAAATAGTTCCTACCTACTTGGCTATTATTCGATCCCGTGCCAGGCCCCAAACCGACATGGCTTGATTACCAAGTATCTCAAAACGCCAGCGCAAAGAGAACCAAAATGGAACCTCTCTCTCCTCACAAGATGGCGGTCTTCCGAGACTGTCCTGAAACTTTGCAGGAGCTCATGGCTGAGATTCGGGCAGTCAAAGGCCTGGTCAAATCTATTGGAGAGTCACTATGTGCAATGCAGGAAGATATCAATGCTTTGAGAACTTCTATGGAGGCAATTACTGCTCATTTGGAGAAGGTGGAAGGTGATGTGGCATCACATGGAGAAAGGCTCAAGGCCGTTGAGAAGCAGGCCAAGCTGTTACGTTTACTACAAAGAGAGATGGAAGACGGCAATAACCACTCACGGAGAAACAACAAAAGAATACTAGGAGTACCTGAGGGAGCAGAGGGTCTTGATATGGTGTCCTTTTTGCAGGCCATGATTCTGGGTGTGTTAAAGTTGCAGTTTGTTATGCCATTCGAAATTGAGCACGCCCATCGAGTGTCTACTCAGTCCGTGGTCACGTGCAAGTGTCCACACCCAATCATTTTGAAAGTTCTTTGTTTTCAGCAAGTAGCGCAAATAATGGGAGCTGCCAGAGCACTTTCAACTTTGGAATACCAGGGGCATAAGCTCCTGTTTTTCCCGGACTTCGTGAAGGTGACAGTGGATCAGAGGAAGAGTTTTCTGGCACTGCATCCATGCTTATTACAGCTGCAGGCCCGTTTTGGGCTGCTCTATCCTGCCCGCATGAGAGTCACGCTGCATAACCAGACCAAGATTTTTGATGATCCAGGGGAGTTATATGAATTTCTGGAAGATAAGGAGGCAGTGGTGATGTGGTGAAATTCACTTTGCAGCTTTATTTGCTGCAGTTTCATGACGCTTAAAATGATGGCGTTTGACTGGTCTGAGGTCGTGTAAAGGAGATTTATCCATGCAGAAGCTACATTTAATCATGCAGTATTGCTATATACTGGGACACTCATTTTGTTTTCTTTGGAGGAACTCCAGGGTACTTTCTTGGTCAAGATGTTTTCCTGTTCTCTCTCTCTCTTTCTTCTTTTGTGTTGTTTGTGATGTCTATTGTGGTTGAGAGAGTCTTGAGGCCTGGAAGAGTGGGACTGGCCCTTAGTCATTAGGCTGGGTCTCTTAGGTCATAAACTGATTCAGTGAGGGCTGCTCTGCCACCCAGATTTGGTGGTTAGGGTCTGAGTACATTGTCTTTTCTTTTAGTGTGGGAGGTGGGCAGGGCGTGAAATTTTAAGTGACAAAGAAGTGGGAGTGTATTAGGTTTTTTTGTCCTCCGTGTCTTTTTATTTATTTATTTTATTTATTTAATACTGTCATAGGGTGGATCGGGATCAGCTAGAAACAGAGCAAAACCGTGTGAATGATTTCAGTGCAAGTGACAGGTTGAATGGAGAAAAGCTTGACAGTTGCCAAGGACAACCTAGGCACAGCTGTTCAGACCCAGCAGAAACCCACCCAGGAAGGGAATTTGCCTCAACCAATAGGAGGCAACAGAGAAAAGGTGGAGTCAGGAATGACGTACATAAAATAGACTCTCAAACAGTTAGTGAGGGAGAACCCTGGAAAAGGGGAACATTGGAGAGAGAACCCTGGAAAAGGGGAACATTGGAGAGAGAACCCTGGAAAGGGGAACATTGGAGAGAGAGAGAACCCTGGAAAGGGGAACCTTGGAGAGAGAGAAAATCCCGGAAAGGAGAACATTGGAGGGAGAGAAAACCCTGGGGAAAGCAGTTAATACAGGAGAACTGGTATGAAAGCTGGAAAGAGCACAGAAGGAATCTGTGTGATCCTGTGAAAAGGAATCTGTGTGATCCTGTGAAACCAGCAAGGTATGAGAAGACTGCAACGGTAGACAAAGGAGCAGAAAGCAGATACAAAGGCTATTTACTGAATGAAAGGGAAGAGCCTTGTAGATATAGAAATAACCATAAAAAGCTCTCTTATACAGAAACTGTTAGCAACTTTTCTCCTGCTTATGAAAAGGTTAAGGAAAGAAAGTTTTATTTACCTGGGAAGGCTGAACAAATCCCTTGTTGTAAACTTTCAGCTCCAAGAGAACCTCCGTTACACCAGTGGCAATTAGACACAGCTGACTCCAAACAGCTCAGGCAGACCAGGCAGGGATACTCTACCAATTACAGGGTAGCTGAAGACCGTAGCAGTGCATTGAAGCACCAGAGGGGGCAAAGCTCTAGGAAGCAGCTTGCAGAACTTTCTGACACTCCCCAGAGAAGCAGTGCTGTGCAGGGACGGAAGGACTTCTTCTTTGATAAGGGAAACCTGCTAGACTTTTATTCAGCGTTTGAAGGAAAGGCAGAAGATAGCAATGGGTCTGAGCCTATGGAATATGAGGATTCAGGAGTCTTATCAGACCCCACATTAATGGAATGTTCAAATACCCTGTCTGAACCTGAGTTTTCGTTGAGGTAACAGAATCTGTGTAAGATACCAGGATACAAATATAGAAAGTGCTGATATCTCTCTCTAAAGACAAATGGACATTTGAAACTGTTTCTTTAAGTTAAAGAGTATATGCTGAAGGAAGCTGTTTCTGTTATTTTGATTACTTTTGTTTGAGCAGAGTGTGCTCTTAATTTATGTTCCTTGAATGAAGAAATACCTCATGGGACGGGGAATAAACCCTTAAAATGATAAAGAAAATCTGACTGTGTGATTTATGTAAAGAAGCACGACACAACTACCCACTTCAGAAGCCTTATAATACCAGGAGTCACCGCTGGGGCTAAAGAAGTGTGACAATACACACTTATATACCGCCACTTCCAGCGATCAGCAGCGGTTCGATTCCATCTTTTGGGAGTTGTCAAATCAAGACCGGGAGGTGGGGGTAGTATATACATTAGATCAGAGGGTAAGGTCACAGCACACAGGGTTAGTGTCTTGGGGAATGGACTACACATATTTACAGTTATACATACATATTTACATATTTATACATATTTACATATTTATCCATATAACGGTTTCAAAAGCGTATAATTATCTGATTTCTTTGCTACGACTCTATTGAACTTGAGAGTCATAGTTGATTGTAGTGACTTTTGAAAAGGTGAGTTTTTAGCTCCTTCCTGAAATTGGTAATGTCCTTGATTAGATGCAGCTCAAAAGGGAGTTGATTCCAGAGTGTTGGCGCAGAGAATGAGAAAGCTCTGCTACTTGTACTTGTTTTTACTGATCTAATGTTGGTGGGGACTTGTAGGGTGCCCGAATTGGTGGTTCTCCTGTCCCTATTTGTAGGTTGCGTGCTGATAAGTGAGGAGAGGAATGAGGGGGCTATGCCATTGATAAGTTTGAACGTGGTTACCAGTATCTTGTATTGTATCCTGGCTGCAATTGGAAGCCAATGTAGCTCGATTAATATGGGAGTAATGTGTTCAGCAATGCTTGTTCCCATTATGATCCTGGCTGTCACATTTTGGGCCATCTGAAGGATATTTAGTGATTTTTTAGGCAGCCCTTGTAAGATGGCGTTACAGTAGTCTAGGTGTGGCATAATTAGTGCTTGTGCCACAGACCGAAAATCACAGGGTTCTATTATTTTCCTTAGTGGTTGTATCACCCTAAGTTTATGGAAGATGGCCTTGTTTTACGTAGGTGTGTATCCATTTTTAGGTTGCAGTCGAGTGTGACTCCTAGATATTTGATTTCGTTCTTCGTGTTGTACGTGTTGTTGCACAGAGTGATTGTAGGCGGGGGCTTGAAGTTCGGTTTACTGGATATATACATGACTTCTGTTTTCTTGTGGTTAATTGTCATGTTTCTCTGTAGCCATCTTAACATCTCGTCCAGGCAGGTTTCGAGCTGTGTATATTTAGGATCCAAAGTATCCAATTGTGTGTAAAGCATAATATCTGTCTTGTCCTGGTGGGCTCACTCGCTAATTTTGTGGGTTGTATAGCCTCCCTGGGTTTGGTTTGGTGGTTTTGGAGTTATATTTTTCAGAATTATGTGTTTTTATTGGGAGCGATCATGTGCAGGGGCCAGGGCTAAATTATATCTTCTTTTGTTGGGTTTTCTTTTTTGGGCTATAAGTGCAGCTAACACTCTGAGGGCGCTTAAGATGTTGTTCTACAATATAAAACTATATGGTACATGCTACATATGCTATATGCTATATGCAACATTTGACTGTCAATTTGAGCTATGTTATCAGTATGTCTTCCTTTAAGATAGTTTCACTGAATGTTAAAGGCATTAACAATCCTATTAAGAGGAAAACAATTCTTTTGTATGGCAAGAAAGAAAGTGCTGACATCTTTCTGTTGCAGGAGACACATTTGAATGTAAAGAAGTCGTTAAAACTAGATGCAAATCCCTTTTTTCTAGTGGCTTTCTCAGCTGTCCAGCATAAGAAAAATGGGGTAGCCATTTTGGTAAGGAAAGCTCTATCCCCCATGATTATTCAAACTAGGTCTGATTCCGATGGGCGGTGGACAATGGCTGTCATTAAAATTGGATCCACCGAACTGTCCTTAATTAATGTCTATGCTCCTAACATTGATTGTCCTACTTTTTTTTTGCTCCTTTGGGGCCTTGGCGCAGGAGGTGTCCAGATATCCGACTAGAGTGGGAGGAGACTTCAACCTCATGTTAGACCCATTGGTGGCTAGGAGTCCAGTGAGAACCATTAGGGTTCCCAAGGCTCATCCAGTTCTTGTATCTCTAATGCAGGAATTAGGTCTGATAGACATTTGGCGGCTGCAGAACCCTACAGATAAAGAATTCACTTTCTTCTCTCCTCCTCCTCATAACTCGTTATCACATATAAACTTCTTTCTAGTTTCCAAGGGACTTTGCTCTAGAATTAGTGAGTCTACTATTCATGCTGCTCATATCTCTGATCACTCCGCAATCTCTCTCACCCTATTTGATTTAACGAGCTATCAACCTCACTCACGATGGCAATTTGATAGGACTCTTCTAGCCAGTCAGGAATTTCGGGAGACCATCCTGGTGGCTATAGAGGAGTATTTTCAATTCAATCTACCACAAGACTCCTCGGGGTGGGTGTGGTGGGAAGACTTTAAGGCTAGTATACGAGCCACCATTACTAGTTTTGCTATAAAGCAGGCTAAACAGTGTAAAGCAGAATTTAGTGCATTAGACAAACAAATTAAAGTGGAATAATGTATCTTATGCCAGAAATCTGATCCTAACATTTTGATAAGACTGCAGCACCTTAGATTTAAATATAATTCGATTTTGACCACTGAAGCCTCACAAAATATTCAAGGGCAGAAAGGACAATATTACTTGGAGGGTAATAGAGCTGGATGGCTGCTAGCTAACTCATTAAAGGTCCGTAAGGAATCTTTGTGTGTTACAGCTGTAAGGGCTCCTAAGGTGCAACAATTGATTGTCAAGGATCCGGACATTGCAGAGACCTTTTGCCAATTCTACACTCAGTTATACTCCCCAGAAATAGATTTTTCTGTGAAGGAGTTTGATAGCTTGCTAAATAATATCCAAAGGCCGGTGTTAGATCAAGAAACTGCTGCGGGATTAGACAAGCAGATAACAGTCATGGAAATTATCTAGGCTATTGACTCTACACAAGCTGGCAAGGCTACCGGACCAGATGGTCTGCCAGCTGAATTTTATAAAGCCTTCTCCAAAACTTTAGGGCCAAACCTTCAACAATATTATAGACTTCTTGTAGACAATGTGGCACAGACTGGAGCGTTTGCCTCTGCAAACATTGTTGTTCTAGAAAAACCTGGGAGGGACCCTCAGTTAGTTAGTAATTATAGGCCAATTTCATTGTTAAACGGAGACTATAAAATCTTTGTGACCATTGTAGCTGGTTGTCTCTCCAAATTGAACTCTTCTTTGATCCACCCGGACCAATGTGGCTTTACTGAGGGACACTCTACAGCTGATAATGCCAGAGTGCTTTGTCATGTTTTGGAAGGCGCAGAGGAAACAAAAGACCCTCTTGTGGGAATTTCATTAGACACAGAAAGCATTTGACCGGTTGGAGTGGCCTTTTCTGTTTGCTGTTCTGAAGTGGTTTGGATTTGGTGAAGGTTTCTGCAATCTAATTAAACTTATGTAGCTGCTGATGTGGCAATTAAGAAGACAGCGGAAACGGCACTGAGTGACTGCCATTAACTCACCACAGGGTCACACGATGTTTCAATCCAAGGATATCGCGGCTGAGTTTGCTAGATTTTATAAACATTTATACACTAGCGAGTTATCGGCGACTCCAACGGACATTTCGGCTTGGTTGCAAGAGGCTAATCTCCCGCATATTTCGGTGGAAGATCGGGATCATTTAGATAGACCGTTTACTTTAGAGGAGGTACTCTGAAAAATCTTAAATCTGCTAAAGTGGTAGGCCCAGATCTTTTACCTGCTGAGTTGTATAAGACTTTCCCGGATTTGTTTGCTCCAACTCTGCTCTCCGTTTTTAATGAAATACTTCTCCGGAAGACTCTCCCTGATTCCTTTTATCAGGCGTCTATTGTTGTCATTCCAAAGGCTGCTAAGGACCCTTTGCATTGTTCTAATTATCGTCCTATCTCTCTTCTGAATTTAGATTACAAAATTTTCTCCTCCATTTTGGCTAATCGATTGGGGAAACTCATCCCTGCTATAGTCCACCCGAATCAGACTGGCTTCATTAAAAACAGATATGGGTTCGAGAATGTCCGTAGGCTGATCAATGTGTTGCAGAGACTGGCACGGGATGATGGATCTTATGGCATTCTCTCATTGGATGCTGAGAAGGCCTTCGACAAACTAGAGTGGCCTTATCTTTTGCAGGTTCTGCGGGAATTTGGGTTTGGGCCAATCTTTTGTACCTGGATCACAGCGTTATACTCCAGCCCTCAGGCGATGGTGTTTGTTAATGGCTCGATCTCTTCTTCCTTTGGTTTGACGAGAGGCACGCGACAAGGTTGTCCTCTATCTCCTTTGCTGTTCGCACTTGCAATGGAACTGCTGGCAGCCCATATCCGGCTAAAAGCAGAGGACATCGGAATCTCCCTCGGGTCGGAATGGCATTCTATTTCTTTATACGCGGATGATACTTTAATTTATTTACGGGAACCTTCTAGGGCTTTACCTATCATGCTTTGTATTTTAGACCGTTTCTCCTCGGTTTCTGGTTTTTCTATTAATCGCCAGAAGTCCACGCTTTTGTGCTGTGTATTTCGTTCCTCCGCTGCTGTTCAGGACTTTGGAGATGCTTTCCCGGTGGTTGATCACTTTAAATACTTAGGCATTATTATTCATCGTGATCTCTCGCGACTGTATAGTTTGAATTACATTCCCCTTTTAAATTCAATTAAGGCGGACTTGGGGCGTTGGAGTTCTTGCTCGGTTACATGGTTAGGTCGTATTAATACTTACAAGATGCTGATCTTACCCACGTTGCTTTTTCTCTTTATGCAACTACCTATCGCTTTACCTCGCAAGTTTTTTCAGAAGCTTCGGTCGACCATTACTGGATTTATATGGTTGGGGAAGCGCCCGGCGATCGCTTGGCGGCTACTTACACTGCCTCGAGAGTCTGGAGAGATAGGTCTTTCTGATCCGGAATTGTACTACTCCTGTATTTGTTTGAGATCCCTACTCCTGTGGAGAATTCACTCAGGGGCGGAATGGGTCTCGCTGGAGGCGGATTGGCTACGCCCGATCCCATTGGACACGGTACCTTTTCTTTCTGGGTATCGCGAGATTCGTCAGGCACAGATGCATGTGTTTATTGGGCCCTGTTGGACGGCATGGCAGCGGATCTGTAAGAAGGCCGGAGTTTCTAATCTCCAATCGCCCTTTATTACCTTGGGAGCTTTGGGCTTTATCCGTGACATGTTCTAGGGCTCGAACATGGATTTATTGGCGATCAGATTAGCATCTTTGTATGTACATTTACGACCCCTTTCAAAGCGAGACTTGGAGGAACGTCTGGGTCGTTCCCTATCTTTGTTCCAGTATCTGCAAATCTCTCACTGCTTGACTACTCAATTCTCAGTGACTGAACTTTCTCGACATCCTAGAGGTTGGGAGCAAGATCTTTTTATATCTAGAAAACGTAAGGCGTTCATAGCTCGATTGTACAGGCATGTGATCACTGACTTTACGGCCCTGCCAACTATGAAGCTTCCTCAACAACGTTGGGAGCCATCTCTGCCGGGTAAGGAGCAGGAGTTCTGGCTGGAGGTATATTCTTATCCCCACTCTTGTTCTATCTCGCTGGGGTTACTTCATACCCAACTTCGGATTCTTTATCGCTTAAGTATCACGCCGGTTGATCTCTTTCACTGGCGACGAGCTGATGATCCGCTCTGCTGGAGATTGTGTGGCCGACAGGGCACTTTTGATCATATGTGGTGGGGATGTCCGTACATTCAGAAGTATTGGCGGGGGGGTAACGGGACATATTGCGGTAAAATTACAGGTGATTCTCCCGATGGACATGGAGTCCTGTTTATTGGGGATGTGTCCGGAATTCCCTTCCCGGCGTCCTCTCAGAAGACTGGTGCAATCCCTTCTTTTGGCAGCCTGATCGGTGTTGGCTCGCTTCTGGAAACAAAGTAGGGCTCCCTCTTTGATTGAATGGCATGCTAAGTGCTGGGAAATGTACCGGTTTGAAAAAATGACTGCTTCAATTCGGGGTCGTCCTTTTCTCGAAGAGGATCTTTGGAGCTTAATGTTTCAAGAAGACACTTGACGATCTGTGACTTGTTCTGGTGAGCGGATGAGCGGTATCTTCTCTTGGCCGCGGTGTCTTTTGGATCTGTTCTTCCTGTTTCAGCTTGCTTTTTCTTTTCTTCTTCTTCCTCCCTCATCTCGGGGGGAGTGCTAGGTCAACAGGGTTGGAGGGGGGGGGTAGTGATAGGGGGGCTGGGCTGGGAGTGGGATTTTTGGGGGGGAGAGGGGTTATAGGAGTAGAGTTTGGCATTTCCCTCTATTGATTTCAGGCATTGTGGGTATCTTCTACCTTATGGTTTAGAAGGGTATGGCAGTAGTAGTGATTCTTCCCTTCTTAGTAGCCTGTTTTTGGACTGCTTTATTCTGAAATTTTCTGGGTTGATTGAACTGTTTTGTAATGTGTTATTATATGTAACTGCACTTCTGTACTTGTTTCTTATGAATCTCTAATGTAGAGGTCCCCTCTTATTTTGAGTTGGGTGGTACGAGAGGGGAGGGGTTCTGATTACAGGGATGGTTAATTTCTGTCATTTGTTACCTGCTTTTGATTTTGATAATTGTACTGGCTACTGTAACGGATTTGTTATTGTTTCTTACTATTTATTGGCTGGTTGGTCATGTTCTAAGAGAATGGAGAATGTCCTGCATTGTTGTGTTTAAAATCTTGGACTGTATGTTATTAAACTTTGCTCAATAAAATTTACTACACAAAAAAACCCAAAACTTATGTATATGAGACCGAGTGCAAAGATTTCTGTGAATGCAACTCAGTCTAGAGAGTTTCCTCTAGGGCGAGGCACCCGTCAGGGTTGTCCTCTTTCCCCCATTCTCTTCAATCTGGCCTTGGAACCTTTGCTCTTACTAATAATTTGACAAAGCATGCATTCTCAGAACAAATACAAAGATCTCCTGTACATAGTTAACCTGTACATAGTTATGGTTTTAAGCTAATATACCTAACATTTTTCTACTGTTCTATGTGAAATGTTATCCTGTTCAAAAATTGTTTCCTGTTCTATGTAAACTGTTGTTGAGTTCCTTGTAAACTGCTCCTGATCTCTGGAAAGGGTGGTATAGAAAATGTAACAAATACATAAATAAATAAGGCAAAGCCTCACAGTTAAGGGTGTTTCTATTGCTGGCATGGAAATTAAACTATCTGCATATGCGGATGATCTACTGCTTTTCATCACACCTAGCTCCATACTGATCATTTTAGAATTGATAGATACATATTCAGGATTATCTGGCTATACAATTAATTGGTCAAAATCTGTCGCCTTCCCCTTGAACTCAAGAGTATGTAGGGCGGATATGGAAGAATTTCCGTTTGTATGGGAACTTAAGATGGTGAAGTATTTGGGAGTTCACTATTGCTCCCACTTAGTGTAACCTTACAGTACAATGAAGAAGAGATCCTAACTACAGTTCGTAATATAACAGCAAAGTAGTCGCCAGTCTATCTTTCTTGGTGGGGTCGTCTTGAAGCTATGAAAATGACTATCACTCCTAAAGTGAACTATATATTAGAAATGCTACCTGTCTTTCTTACAAGTAAAGTGTATCGTCAAATTGAAAGGACTTTGGTTCAATTTCTATGGAAGAATAAACCGCCTAGAATTGCTCTTAGGAAACTCAAATCTAAATAAAAGGAGGAGGGGTGAATTTCCCTGACTTTCAGGTCTATCACTGTGCTTTTTTGCTAAAACAAGGATCACGATTGGTGGAGGAGGGCGTAGGTATATGCTAGAAGAGAGATTAAGTACTCCTCTTCAATCTTCTTCCTGGCATGGTGTCTTTTAAGAGGTTGAAGTCTCATAGAATCATATCGGACACTCAGCAGGCTTTTCAGCAGTTAGCAAATGCAATTCCTAAGGAGGATTGCTTATCGAAATTAATACCCATCTGGCATAATCCCTTTTTAAAAAATAATCAAAGCTCATTTGCATGGCAAAAATGGTTTAGCAAGGGCATTTGGAGCATTGGCCAATTAATATTGGATGGTAAGTGGAAACCTTTTCCCACTTTGCAAAGTGAATTTGATCTACCTCATTCCCTATACTTTCAGTGGATTCAGCTGAGGCATTGTATAGAAAAATCGCAGTTAGATATTATTTCATTGTCTGACTAATGGGGGTTGATGAGTAAGATAAATTCAATATATATGACCTCTGGGGTGGCTTCTCAATATTATACACTAGTGTCTCAGAACAATAGTTCTCAGGCCATTGGAGTTCAGCAAGTATGGGAACATGACACTGGGAAAGTCCTCTCTCCGGAAACTTGGACAAAATTCTGGGGTAAGATAAATAGGGTTTCTCAGTCTGCCTCTGTTTCACAAGCTTTGTACTTCATTGTGCACAGAGCGCAGTTTACTCTGAAGGTTGCTAAATGGGATAAGGCAGCTGGAAATGAGTGTTGATCTTGTCGGGGAGATGTCGGCACTTTGAGACATGTGGTGTATGATTGCTCTAACATTCAGTCTTACTGGGTTTCAATATGGAATCGTATTCAAGAGGTGCTGGGATTTTGGGCTACTCTCTCCTGGTCTGTGATCGTTTTTCAATCAGCAATTGACATCTCGTCATTACAGAGGGATTGTCAGTTTTTGCTTGACTTCATGCTGGGAGTGGCCCTACATCTCGTTATTTCAAATTGGAAACGTAATGCAGAGCTCAGTTGGCATGAATGGTGGAACCGCTTGTGCTTATGCTACAAATATGAACAAATGTCACGGTGTGGCAGAACCCTCACACCCTCCACTTTTCTAAAGTGGAAACCCCTACACAAGTACATTTCTAAAGCAAGATATGAAATATAATAAGGGGTTATTAGTCAATTCCTTTGTTACTTATGTAATGGAGTGGTGATCTTTTAAAGCCCTCATAGTCATGGTAGGCCTTCAGCTGTTTAGTTTTCTATAGCCCCTGATGATCGCATGATGGTGGGAGGGATAGGGTGGGGTGGGCTATAACTAGCTTTTTCTTTTCTGGTTTCTTATTACAGAGAAATATTTTGTATTTTAATTTATTGTAATTTAGTTTTCTTTCTTTTGTATTTTGTTGGAAAATATAAATAAAGAAGTTTAAAAAAGAAAAAAAAAGAAAAGAAAACTACAAGCCAATTAGTCTAACCTTTGTGGTGAGTAAATTATTGGAAACACTGCTAAAACAGAGAATATTGAAGTTTCTGGAGTCCAATGGATTGTAAGATCCAAGGCAGCATGGGTTTACCAGAGGCAGGTCTTGTCAGACAAATCTGATTGATTTTTTTAACCATGTAACCAGGGAGTTGGACCGAGGGAGAGCCCTAGATGTGGTATACTTGGATTTCAGTAAAGCCTTTGACACCATTCCGCACATGTGACTTACAAACAAACGGAGCACCCTAAGATGGGCCCTAAAGTGACTGACTGGGTTAGAAATTGGTTGAGTGGGAGGCAACAAAGGGTATGGGTAAATGGAGCTCACTCTGAGGAGAAGGATTTTACTAGTGGTGTGCCACAGGGATCTGTCTTTAGTCTGATTCTTTTTAGCCTATTTCTTAGTGATATTGAGGAAGGACTGTCGAGTAAGGTTTACTTCTTTGCGGATGATACCAAAATCTGCAATAGAGTAGACATCCACAGAGTAGTAGATAATATGAGGAGGAATCTAGCTAAACTTTAAAAATGGTCAAGAATTTGGCAGCTAAGATTCAATGCTAAAAACTGCAGGGTCATGCATTTGGGCTGAAAAATACAAGGGAGCATTACAGTGTAGGGGGTGAAGTACTCCTGTCCATGAAAGAAGATTGGGAATTGTGTGTGATTGTTTCTGATGATCTTAAAGTGGCTAAACAGGTAGAAAAGGTGACGATGAAAGCCAGAAGGGTGCTTGCGTGCATAGGGAGATGAATGGCAGCAAAAAAAAAAAAAGGAGATGATAGTGCCTCTGTATAAGTCTCTGGTGTGACCTCATTTGGAATATTGTGTGCAATTCTGGAGACCACACCTTCAAAAGGGTATAAACAGGATGTGCAGAAGGTGGCTACTAAAATGTTAGTGGTCTTCATTATAAACCATATGAGGACAGACTCAAAGACCTTAATATGTACGCGTTAGAGGAAAGGCAGGATAGAGAAGATATGATAGAGACATTTAAATACTTCTGTGGCATAAATGCACAAGAGGAGAGCTTCTTTCAATTGAAAATAAGACCTGCTATGAGGGAACATAGGATGAGGGTGAAAAGGGATAGACTAAGGAGTAATATGCAGAAATATTTTTTAATGGAAAGAATGGTAGATGCATAGAATAGTTTCCCAGTGGAGGTAGTATGTGAATTTAAGAAAGCATGGGACCAACACAGAGGATCTCTAAAGGAAAAAAAGGAGACAATTGCAGTTGCTATGGAAGGGCAGACTAGACAGGCCATGTGGTCTTTTTCTGTCGCCATGTTTCTATGTTCCTCTGTTTCTAAATTAGACGCAAATGTGTACTCTAAAGACTGCACAGCTACTTTGCATTTGCCATTTTGTTCAGGTGGCTGAGAAAGAGATCACAGTGCGCACGCTAAAATGTTCATGTGCCATTTTCTTCCCATGAATTCAACACAAACCTCACAGTATGGATAAAAGTAAGCATGCCATTTTAATGTGCCTAACTGATTCTGAAACTTGAATTCATTGCTGCTTTTTCTACTATTGGCTGTGTTGATTGGAAGCAGCCATGTGTAAAACAGTCACAGCTTACATGAAGGGAATGGATTCAACTGGTCTTTATGTAATAATGGTCTTATAATAAATAGCATTGAATGCAGAGCCCAGGCCAATCAAATATGCTTATTCTATGTGAAGCAATGTGTAATATTGTTCTGAACATGCTTCCAGAGGCCGAGAGGGGGAGGGGGATATTTGAGGAGCTGCAAATGGAGTTTCAGTTGCAGACTATTACTACTTCTACACATGCTTTTAAAACACTGTGTACTGTGTACAGGTTTCTTGTATGTATTTGTACAGGTTTTGTTGGACCTTTAGTCATCCTAATGTCTCATTCCCTTAATACAAATAGAGAAAGGTTACACAGTGAATAGTCTGTCAACATTCAATGAATTATTCAAAGCAAAAAAGCCGACACTGAAGCAACTGAGGGTGCTTGGAAGCAGTATAATTTCTTTACTCATTAATAGAAAGAATATATATAGTCTTTCTCTCTTTCTGCTATTTATATCTGAACCGGTGAGCAATTACTGCTTTAGGCTACAGATGTGGCAGGAAGGATGAATAGTGAGAGCACAGTTCTTAACCTCACAATACAGATAAAGAAAAACTTGTCAGGTAAATGTAAAGAATACTTGTTCTATTATTTGAACAAAGTAGCTGTCGTTAGCTTGTAGTAATTCCCCCAGAAGTCTCCACTCATTTCATGAAAAATGGCATTTTTTTCGTTGTGTGACACACTAATAGATGTGTTTTCAATTTATTTTTCAGGTGAGAAAGTCTCATAGGAAATGAAACATGGAAACAGAGAAAATGACGGCAGATAAAGACATACAGCCTATTTAATCTAACCATCCATACCAACAACTAAACTCTACATTCCCTTCCTGTCCCTCAGCGCTCATCTATTTTTTCTTGAATTTAGATACCGTCCTCACATCTGCCACCTCCACTGGGAAGCAATTACACAATCTACCACCCTTTCATAAAAGAAATATATATTTCCTTAGATTACTCCTTAGTCTATCCCCTTACACCTTAATCCTATGACTCATTTCAAAGCTTCCTTTCTATAGAAAGAGGCCTGCCTTCTGTGCACTTATGCCAAAAAAGGTATTTAAAAGGCTCTATCATATCTCCATGACAACTATCTACAGTGTCTCCATGAGATAACATAGACTTGACAGTATCATACCTCCCCTATTCTGCTTTTCTTCCAAAGTATACATGATGAAAACTTTAAGTCATCTCTATATGCTTTATGACAAAAAACATTGACCACTTTAATAGCACCTGTCTAGCCAACCCATCCTGTTTATATCTTTTTCAAGATGAGGTTTCCAGAATTGCAAACTGTACTCCAAATGAGATCTCACCAGAGACGTATCACCTCCTTTTGCTGCTGGCCATTCCTCTCCCTATGCACACAAGTATCTTTCTGGCTATTGCTGTCACACTTTCTGCCTGTTTGGCCATTTTGTGATCATCAGATACAATCACCTCTAGGTCCCACTCTTCTTAATTGCACTGAAGTATTTTACACCCTATGGGGGTCATTTCAGAACACAAATAAACCAGTTAGATGTGTGGGAGAGACATTTTTCTTGCTAAAGTATCTAGAACCATATTTGGAAACCACACTTCCCTGCACATATGCAGTACTAGCACAGGGATCTCAGAATAGGTATGGGATGGGGTAGAACAGGGGCAAAGCAAACCATGGAGATGTAGAAAGCGCATTCAGGAAAGGCTCATGTATGTCCTGAGTGTTTCCCACAGATACCTACATTTTTTTTATTGCCATCAAGTCAGTGCTGACTCTTGGTAACCCAGCAGTCTGGGTTGTTTTGGCAATGTATCACCAGAAGTAGATTGCCAGGCCTTTTCTTCTAAAAAATACAAATTTCAAAAGCAGAGAATAGTCCAATCAATGCCAATTCAAATAAACTCACTCCAAAACTCTTTCAAAGCTTTCTTTCAATACACTTACAAGATTATATGGCTATTCAAACAAACTCAACAGAGAGACCATCAGACCTCCATTCCAGGAACTTAATTAAAGGCCAACAGCCCTTAATACAGAAAAGTTCCAAATATCATTCATAGGTCTCATCTGCAACATACAATACCTTAAAAAGCAATCAGTATAGCACCCGACATGAGATCATGTTTCATATACAAACATCTTGCTTCAGGGGAACACAGACCAATTTCTACCCAGCCATCTTAGCCAACCAGCCCATTCAGCTACTAAACCAAACTTAGAACGGCAAAATGCCCAGAAGCACTATCATTGGTCTCTAAAATTGTGCACTTTTGTAGAGAGCAATGAAGGTGCTTTTGGACATATATTAGTGCTGTTAACACTGTTGAACGTTCCCATTCTGAGGTCCCTTATTAGTGACAGGAATAGGTTTTGACATTTCGCTATGGAGAACCTCTTCTGCTTTTTACTGGTCCAATAGTCCAGAGTTGATCAATGCAAGCAAAAGTAAGACTGTCTTCACATGCCGTGCATGTTGTGATACAGGGTATGTCATGACAAACATATCACTTTCTATCTGCTTTTATACTATCTTAGAGTGCACTGAGATTACTCGGCAGTATTCTGGGTATGCAGCAGACTGGTATATATAGTAGTCTGCATCAAAATGTATGTATCATCAGTATTCATGTGTAGTTTGCATCAGCACAACAGTGTCAGTGAGAGGAGCAGCTTAGGAGATGCATGTTTTACAGTGGGGGGGGGGGGGGGGATGTTCACTGGTCTATAGCAGAGACAGGCATCTTTTCAGAATATGGTGAGCGCCGGGACATACAAAGCCACCATTTTCTGCATATATTCATGTCATACTCCATAGTGCTTTGTTCATGCCACGCCAAAAACATCTATGTCCCCTATTCCGAAAATGCAAGTGCGTGTATCCCCGTGGTTGCGGAATCATATTTAAATCGGACCCATTTTCTCTTTTGATGTGGCCACGGGCCAGACATGCATGTTCTGAAATTGGGCTCTATGGATCCGATTTTCGAAGGCATTTACATAGATAACTGTCCTAGTTACCCGTGTAAATGCCTTAACAGGGAATTGTCGAAGGCACCTACACAGATAGTGCCTTCGAAAATTCCCTGGTTTGTCCCTTACGCGCCCTGATGCTATATGGTTAGCATCAGGGTGTGCTGAGGGTGTTCTGGGGTGGAGGAAAGGGCTAAGTGGGTAGCGGTACTCTATGTATTTCCCTGTCGCCTGGAGGGCTTATAATCTAAAGTTAACCAAATACTCATATCTGTGCTATTTGGTTAAACTTCATCATTGTTCCAAGAACACTGCTTGCTCCTGCACATAATTCACCACAAAGGTTAGACCCAAGAGTCCACCACAAAATGACATCCAGTTTGAAAAGTCAGACTACCATACAGTTGGCGCCCTAATAAAGTCAAATTTGTCGGAGTGTTAGTTGTGAGAATAAAATCCACGATTAACAAACTTTCATTTTAATCGTTTTTGTACTAGTGTACCCAACACCACAAAGGTGTATCAAAACACAACTTATCTGTACAAAACACTTTATATAAAAACAATAAATATTATAAACTTGAGATCAGACTTAGCTGATGTCCATCTTGAAAGAAACAAGTGCTGTGAGAAGCTGTCTGTCGAACACGGCCAAATCAGCATTGCGTTTCGAGCTCTCTAACAAGTCTTCAAGCTCTACATCAATGCTCTAGTAAAAAACGCCTTGTCTTCACAGCAGAAAACAAGTGTCCATGAAAAAACTGGAGCTCTCAATTGAAAGCATTGGCATATGATGTCATGAGGATAAGTCATGTGATCCCTGAGGAACAAAGCAACAGCATAACAAAGTAGTATCAACCAAAATTTATCTCAGATGAAGAGTCAAAATAAACTTCACCAGTCTAATTCTTGATTTAGTCAAGTCGGGATGACAGTTAATAATCTAAAAATCCAGAACTGTTCTAAAATTTGTAATTTATGTTCCTAATCCTCCCTCGGGGGTCACAGGGCAAAAAATTAATTACCCTCCACCTTTAAATAAAGAAGTATGATGGAATTGAATACTATAATTAACCATTGGAGCACTTAAAACGTTTGTATTGAGTCTAGATAAATGTTCACATAATCGAGACTTAGCAGGACATATAGTGTGACTGATATATTTCAAGTGACACATGGGCAAATTACCATGTGTACCACATAAGATGGAGTGCAGAAAGTTTGCTAATGGGTGTAATATATCTTGCCCATAGCTTGATCAGTTCAACTAGGGCCAATAATAGAGATGCCACAAAAACTACAGCCCACACATTTATAATGGCCAGAAGAAGCTCGAATGGCCACTGGCCTGTCAGCCAGCATCGCAGTATGTACCACATGATTCTTAATATTGTGGCCATCTCCTATATGCCACCCACAAATCACATTGAAAGCATTTATGCAGAGACAATTTTTTTTTCAGTAATGCAGTAACTTGATGCACTGAAGACATATAAGGGATCATTCTGAATCGTGTTTAGCGGGTCTGAATGTTTGATCCAGATGTCCAGCCCTGTTAAACGCTTGGCCTGCATCCTGGAAACAGATGCATGTATATCTGAGCTGTGCGGAGAGCTCTGTTTGTGGGTAGGAGGGGGCGGGCCGCAGGCGGAGCGAGGGCAGGTTATGGATGGCACCATGAACCCGGATGTACAGGGCCAATTCCGAGGTCAGCCCTGTATGACCAAGGTTGACCATTTGTACGGGGGACTTATTCCACCTCAGAGGTGGAATAAGTCCCCCTAGTTGTAGCCTGACCAGGGAGCCAGGCAGAGGACCCGAGGTGAGGAGACGTAGAGTATTCCCCGCAGCCCAGCCCTGGCCATGGCAGGGCCAATTGGGGGTCAGGCTGTGAGGAGAAGCAGAATGCTGGGTCTAACCACGGATCATGGCTTCTGCATGGAGCCACGGTGCCATGGCAACATGATGCCATGATGCCGCAGCTCCATGCAGAAGCCAGGCTGAGCTAGCCGGGGAGTTCATTGGGCGTTCAGGCAACCAGAATCAGGGAACGGTCTGCACATCCAGGCCAGTATATCTGATTCTGATCCCGTGGGCACATCTAGCCCTGACAGGATCAGAATCGAGTGCAACTCGAGCATGTCCGGATTCTGACCGGTCGGACAGGTGGGGGACGTACAGAACAGAATTGGCCTCATATGGAATAACACCCACAAACTTAGAATCATCACAAATGGAAATGCTAGAGGACGACTGATCAACAGGAGGTGTTGAAGAATATATTAAAGAGTCTTTATTTATTTATTTGATATTTCTTATATAGCACCTTTCAGAAGTATCAAGGCGATTTACATTGATCACAACTGAACATAAGTTACATCGAACAGTAAGCGGAACATGTATACTAATTACATGAGAACAGTGGTTAGTTATTGCTATCTAGATAATAACAGGGTCATTCCAAGCCGCAAATAGTGGGGATGGATGTCGCATTGGGACGTCCATCCCCGCTATGCAGCCCCCTCTGCATCCCTGGCTAATCTTCCCATACGAACAAGGTGTTTGTATGGGGAGGCTAGACAGGAGTTGGAAGGGGGTGAAGTTAGGGCGGGCAGTGGGCGACCTGCGGCCCTGGATGTACAGGGCTGATTCTGATGTCGGCCCTGTATGTCCAAGGCTGGTGCGCTGAACGGGGAACTTATTCCACCTCTGAGGGCAGCGGAAGGGATCGGAGGGGGTGCTGGTAATTCCCTGCAGTTTGACCCTGACCTTGGGAGGCCAGATCAGGGGTTGGGCTGCGTGGAATTGCAGAACAGGTTTGCGGCCGTGGATTACAGCTCTTAATGGAACCACAATGCCATGGCAACTGGATGCCATGGTGCCACTGCTCCATTCAGGAGTCTTGACTGTGCTAGCCGAGTAGAGGCCTGTATGTGCAGGCCAGCCAGAATTGGACACAGTGATCAGTCGGGTCTAAGGGCTGAATTGGGGAGGGTTAGGCATGGAAGCAGGGTGTGAGACTTAGCAGGGACTGAGAGAGGTTTGGGATAGTCCACCCTCCCCAGACAGGCAGGAAAGAAAAATGCAGAGATGGGCGCCTTCACGTTCTTTGCTTCTGCACTTCCTCACAATGTTTGTGGAAGCAATGGTCTGCCTCTGACACCAAATTCCATCAAACCTTTGCTCCAGTGATCGGAATTGAGTCTGCCCCCGTACATCTGATTCCAATCAACGCACAGGGGCATGGACGTCATGTACAGAATGCGGCCCTAAGGGAATAGGGTATAGGGTTAATTTTAATATATTTAGCTATTTACAGTTTGAGCAACATTGAGTCTGGTTCTGAGTGTATTTGGTCATTTGGCTGTGAGGGAAGGAATTTAACAGTTTGTCCCATAACATTCTTGGAAGATGTGTGTTTTAAGACTCATACCCCACTTCCGCACGACAGAGACCACATGCACACACACACACACACACACACACACACACACACACAGAGGCACCTTACCTCCGATCAACACACACAGAAGTATCTCACACCTCTGTGCCAGAACACAAACACACAGGCACTCCACCTCAGAACCACACAAAAAGAACCCACTCAATATTTATCGTGCTACCATTTCCTAGAGTCCTTGTTGTGTGAGCTTTGGGAAATTAGTGCTGGCATCTAAATTTACTCTTGGGGTATGTTTACTAAAGGGCATTAAGGTAACAGGCATTAATGACAGTGATAAGGGGTGTTACATGCATATAGGGCGCTGAGTGAGTAGGAGGCATTCTGGCGTATAGAGCGCTATGGGCCATTTAACGTGCATTAACAGAACATCGGGCAGCATGCACCTTAATATCTGAAAATGGTTGTAACCCTAACGCTGGATAAGGGAGAACCAAGGAAAGTCAATGTAAAGGCGATGAAAGGATCAACCTGCCATATCCGTGGGCACCCTACGTGGCAGCCAGTAAAGTGGATGAGCATGTGGGAGGCAGCTGTACCAATGCACAGGGGGGTGCCAATGTAAAATGGTGCAATGTCAGTGTGTGGCATAGGAACGGGAAGACGTGTCTCCCAGCAGAGTCAGAAGTGGCAGGATGTGTGCAGCGACAGGAGGACAGAATAGGAGAGGTGACGTGCAGTTCAGGCACAGGAGAGGCATGCATGAAGATCTGAAATGCGGAAAAGAGTACCAGTGTAAGCAATGGTGTTGCAGCTTGCAGAAAAAGATATGACTGCACACAGCTGACAGAAGTGGATGGATGGGCTGAAGGAAGGATGGCGGCTGAGGAGAGGGTGGTATGGGCTGGCAGCAGTGATGTGCCATAGGTGCCAACCCCAATGTATTTGCACTGTGTTTGAAAATGTGCACCAATGCCACTTGAAAGGCCTGATACCAGAAATGTGGGACTCACACCTATCCCAACCACACAGCCACCATACAACAGCTCAGACAAATGTGCAGATAACAACTGCACAGGTGTCATCCAAACTGGGCAAATGGGACAGGTATGGACATGAGGTAACACCTGCAGGTGGCTATCCGAGGGGTCGGATGTTTCCACATGTACTGCAGAGATGTAATGGAGCCAAAATTGTACAGTAACAGTCATGATGTCATACATGACTCATGTTGCCCAAGTAGGTTACAGCTGTATGCATGTAACTACCATGGGTCTTAGGTGTCGTAGTGTCTTGATCTTGTATATGGCCCTGATGGTGTTGTTTATATGCGCTTTCAAATCAAGATGCTGGTCTAGCATAACACTCAGGTAGCATATCGTGGGTTTACTTGGGAGTTCTGCATCTCTCATTTTTAATGTCATTGGGGGAGAAAAGTTTTTGTTCTTTGTGATGAACAAGACCTCGGTTTTTTTGAAGTTGATTCGAAGGTTCTCGGAATGAAGCCAGTCGGTGATTGCATTGAAGCAAAATTCACTAGAGCTGTAAAGTCGTGTTGCGTGACATTGATTGGAGCAAGTAGCAGAACATCATCTGCATAGATCAAGCAGGAAATTTTGAAGGAGCGAATGATTTCGCATATGGGCTGCATGTAAATGTTAAAGAGTAACGCTGATAGAGAGGAGCCTTGGGGTACCCCCTGGCATTGCTGAAAAGGTTCAGATTTCTTGGATCCCATCCGTACGTGTTGCCATCTGTCTGCTAGGTAGGATTTGCACCAGTCCCAAGCCAAGCCCTGGATTCCCTTCTCATGGAAGCGTGTCAGGAGCTGATCATGATTGACAGAGTCGAAAGTGGCGGCGATGTCAAGGAAGATAAGCGCAAACCCATTTTTGATATTGTCTATCCCTCTGGTTAAGGTATTGGTTAGCGTGGTGAGTAGCGTCTCCACTCCATGATTCTCTAAATCCGTGCTGGCAGGGGTCTAGAGGGGCTGCAATATCAATGTGTTGCTGGATCTGTCTTTGGACGACTTTCTCGATTATTTTGGCTAGCAAGGGGATACTCGAGATCGGGCGGTATGATTCAGCCTTCTGGGGATCTAGTCTGTTGTTCTTCAGAAGGGGTCATATGAAAGTCTGTTTGAGAGTTGATGGGAATGTTCCTGTTGAGAAGGATAACCTCATGATCCAGGCTAGGATTGGGCTGAGTTCTGCACGCATCGCTCTGATCCAGTATGCTGGGCATGGGTCGTTTGGTGCAGTAGTGGTATTGATGGTAGCGATAATGTCCTCGATGCTTCTCTCGGATGGAGGTGTGAGTTCTGTAAGCGGTGACTGTAGGCATGGGTTATGACTAGGCGTGGGTCTCAAGGCTGAGTCTGCTTTGATGGATTTGGCCTGGAGGTAGTCAGCATATACCTGGGGTTGTATTGGTCCTAGCTGGGGAGAGGATGGTTCTTAGTTAAGGATTTTACTAAGTTGAAGAGGTTCCAGGGCTTGTTTAGGGAGCGGTGAAGGAGCTCGGAGTGGTATTCTTTCATTTTGTCTGAGATTGTTTTGCGGTGCACTTTTAAGTGGGATATGTATGCTGACTGGTCTGCAGTGGAACGGGAATGTCGCCATTTTCTATTGAGCTTCCTGAGGAGGAGAAGAGAAGACCACAGCTCTGCGGAGAATCAGGGGGCTGGCTTCCTTCTTCTTGCCGGTCTGTTAGGGTCAGGTGGTTTGTCTGAGGAAGGTAGTCGAGAAAGTGAACTCAGGGTGTTGTTCCACCTAGCTATCATGTCGTTAAGGTTGGGTGATGACTGTCTGAGTTTCGGAAGTGCGCACTTGATAATTTCTTCTTTATCAATATGCGAGTTGGCATCTGCCTAGGGTGCAAGGTCTGGATTGGGGGGGGGGGCGCAGAGGCATACATAGATGGCCACACAGCCCCCCCAACTATCTGCCTCTGCAGTGACCCCATCACCGCCTATCAACAATACGTCTCAGGGGGAGGATGACAGCCACTGCTATAGTAGTCCCCTGGGCACCTGCATGTTGCAGCTACCTGGACGGCTACAGCTGCTGGCACTATCAGCCTCTTCCCCCACAGCTGGGTTCAGCGACAGCAGGGGAGGGGGGGTCAGCCGAGATCTCTGCCTGGGGTGCCATGACCCTTGGACCTCCCTATGTGGCACATCTCCTTTCTGCAGCAGTAGCATGTTTATGTGATGCCACTGTCACTGTGGAATCATGACGGACATCACAGATGGTAATGCAGATGGCAAGATATCCCTATAAGGAGAGGCTAAAAAAGTTGGGGCTCTTCAACCTGAGGAAGAGATGGCTAAGGGGAGATATGATAGAGGTCTATAAATTAATGACTAGAGTGGAATGGGTAAATGTAGATCAATTGTTTATGCCATCAAAATGTAGAAAGACTGGGGGATATGCAATGAGGCTACAGTGTAACCCATTTAAGACTACTAAGAGAAAATATTTTTTCAGTTGATTCATCTCACTGCTGGCCTTCCTCTTTTGCATTGACAAGAAGTCAGCGCTAGTTTGCCATGCTCTCTCAGAGAAATGGGCACTACATGGCTAATTTGCATATCGGCCCCAACAGTATTTTGATGGTATCGGGGGCGATCATGGCATCAGGAAAAGCCCCCGATGCCATCAAAATACTGATGGGGGCCAGTGCCCCAACAGAAAGTGACTCCCTGGTGGCCTAGTGGCCCCTGAGCTCCATTAACCTGGAAATACAGAGGCATCTGAACCCCCCTCCTGACTTAAAAAAAATGAACCTTGTAGTCTAGCGACCCCTGAACCTCTCACTCCCCACCCGGTACCTTTCAAAGCAGGAGCGCTGCCTATGCACTCTCGCTCTTTGTCCGCCATCTTGAAAAATGGCAGTGCCTGGCCCAACATGGTGCATCTTGGGATGCACTGGGTGGGTTCAGACTGCCATATAAGGTAGAATAAGTCTTATATAGCAGTCTGACCTCTCCCAGTGCATAAGGTAGGCAGCGCTCCCGCTTTGAAAGGTACTGGGTGGGAGGTGGAGGGTCCAGGGCCACTAGACCACCTGGTTAACTTTCTTTAAAGTCAGGTATGGGTTCAGGGGCTGCTAGGCCACTGGGGAGTCACTTTCTATCATGCCACCGGCCCCTGACAGTATTTTGACGGCATCAGGGGTTTTTCACGATGCCGCAATCTTTATCTTTATTGTCAGCTTGATATAACGCTCACACCAGGGGTACCAGAGTGGTTTACAAAATCATTCAAAAATAGATTCTGCTTTGAAAGGAAATGGAATGACAGTACTCAGATAGGAAAGAGATAGAAAAGCAGGGCAGTGACAGCAGACAATGGAGGGCTATGACACAGGGGAGGGGTGCAAACAGAAACTCAGTGGAGGGAAGGAGCCACAGCGGAGGGGGGAGGGGGAAGTCAAAAACTGTGCAGAAAAGGTGGGTTTTCAGTTGGGCCTTCAAAGTGATGAGTGTTCCAAGCGGTGGGCAGACGGGAGTGAGTTCCAGAGCCTGGATCCAAGGAAAAAGAAGGCAGAGGAACAGGTGGATTCCAGATGGGCTTGGGAGGGGGATGGAAGGGACATACGGTTTGAGTGAATGGATCTAAGGAGTCAATGGGGTGTATGAAGATGAACCAGATTGGAAAGGTATAGGAAGATGCTGGTGTGTAATGATTTGTTCACAAAGATGGGGATCTTATACTGAATCCGGAATGGAATCGGAAGCCAATGCAAGTGGACAAGAATGGGAGAAATGTGATCTGTATGGGAAGCGTGTAACAGAAGACGTGCGGAGGTGTTCTGGGTGAGCTGAAGTCTACGTAACTGGGACTGGGGGAGGCCAGCCAGGGTGACATTTCAGTAGTCCAGGCAGTAAATGACAAGGGATAGCAGCAGAGGGGGTGGAGAGGAAAGGTCAGACTGCACGGAGTTGCCTTAAGGTGTGGAAAAAGCACTGGACAACTGATGAAATATGTTCTTTGAAAGAGAGGGATGAGTCAGGTTTACACAGGGAGGGGACGAGAGGAATGGGGAAGAGGAAAGAAGGGGGTAAGAGAGGTGGTGGGATTGCCAGAGGTGAACCATATAGCCAAAGACTTGGAAGGGTTGACATGCAGAAAGTTAGTAGATAACCAGGAGGCCACACAGGAGAGGCAGGAGTTTAGGGGACTGATATCCGCAGCAGAGGAGTGTGTGTGGTGTTCGAGGATGATATCATCCCCGATGTCATCAAAATATTGTTGGGTTGGGGAATCAGGCCACTAGGGCACCAGAGAATCATTTTCTGTCAGGTGACCGGCCCCCAACAGTATTTTGATGGCATTAGGGGCTTTTCCCGATGCCACAATGGCCCCCGATGCCATCAAAATACTGTTGAGTGGGTTAATAAGTGCTGCTGGGCCACCAGGGATTTACTTTCTGCATTTTGATGGCATTGGGGGCTTTGTCTATTGCCTGGATCATCTGAGGGGAAGATGATCCAGGCATCGAGGAAAGCACCCGATGCTATCAAAATACTTCAGGGGCACATGCTAGAGGTTTAAGCCACCTCAAACCCAGGGGTAGAGATATTGGCGCTAAAGTTGGTTGTGAAATCCTCTATCCCTGTCTCTGCATTGGGCACAGCCATTATTTACATGCCAATTTAGTATATGCAGCTCATTTGTCTAAATTTAAATACGCTTGGAGTTAATTGTATGCTAGCTTTTCTGTTGCTGTTTATATGCATGTCTGTCTCTTTTATACATTTGACATTAGCTTAAACGTGCTTAAAGTGTGCTTAAACATCCTGCTTTCTGTGCTTTAAGGCTGCACTACTTTTCTGCATTGGTCTGTTAGAGGGTACATAAGAACATAAGATATGCCATACTGGCTCAGATGATGGTCCATCCAGCCCAGTATCCTGTTTCCAACAGTGGCCAATCCAGGTTACAAGTATCTGGCAGGTTCCCAAAAAGACACACAAGTTACACAAGGCTTGCATGGTGCAAGCAGTGGATTTCCCGGTCCTCTTTAATAATGGTTTATGGACCTTTCCTCCAGGAACTTGTCACACCTTTTTTTGAATATTACTACATCCTCTGGTAACAAATTCCAGAGTTTGATTATGTGTTGACTTAAAATAAATATTTTCTCTTGTTAGTCTTAAATGGGTTACACTGTAGCTTCATTGTATGTCCCCTAGTTTTTCTACTTTTTGATGGCATAAACAATCAATCTACGTTTACCTGTTCCACTCCATTCATTAATTTATAGACCTCTATCATATCTCCCTTCAGCCATCTCTTTTCCAAGTTGAAGAACCATAACTTTTTAAGCCTCTCTTCATAGGGGTATCCTTCCATCCCCTTTACTATTTTCGTGGTTCTTCTCTATATCTGTACTCTGTAATTTTAAAACAGAATACCTATGTCAAAAGGTCAAGAAAGCACCTTTTTTCATTTATTTTATAAAGATACTTAAGCACCCTTTGGGGTCATTCTTAAAGTCTTAGTCATGATTAGGATATCTGAAGACCATGGATATGTCTCTGGAGCTATTTTATAAATCATGTTTGGAGACATCTCCAGTGTGGGGATGTCCAAGTAGGCAGTGGGAGTGGAAGCGCTGTAAACTTCAACGTCTCTGGTCAATTTCAGAATCATCAGGGATGTCTGCAGGCACATCCACGTTTATATCTGCTCTGAGTATGAACTGTGTCATGTAGAGGATCCTTCCGAGGCTATGGAACTGGGTGAAGCAGAAGAGATTGCCTCAGAAACTGACAGCCAGGCAGAGCACATGCCCCAGGGTTGCCAGGGACAACAAACAGAGTGAGTCACGAGGGGAGAAAACACGCCCAAACTGCAACGTAGCCACGAGCTCAGGGATTAAGGAGAAGCACCTGGTTGGGGGAGGGGCGCAGTTAAGCCCTAAGAAACAGGGATATAAAAAGTACTCACCAGAAAAGAGCTGGAGTTGGAGAGGAAGAACCAGCTGGAGTTGGAGAAGGAGACCAGAAGAGAGTTTCCGAACGGAGAGCTTCAGGTCCAGAGAGGGAGAGACGAGGACGAGAGACTCAGCACAGGAAGCCAGAGTAACAAAGTCTCAAAGAGCCTGTGCCCAAAAGCCAGGTGGGAGCAATCCTAGACTGAGGTCTTATTGTGAAGGCAGCCAGTGGGAAAGACTACCTGAAAGGCTGGTTTGGGAGCACACAGAATCTCCTGAGAGAGAGACGTGCTGACCAGAGGACATTTGTATGACTGAGAAAAAGGAAAGGTTAAAAGGCAGGAAAACACAGCCGGGGTGTGAAATCCTTGCTGACCCAGCTGTGCTAAGAAATACTTCCTTGAAGAAGCCAAAAGGTAGGCTGTATAAACCGTGTAGAAAGGAAACTAGGTTTGAAAGTTTTCCATGTGATTGCCAAGATTTGCTGGACTCTCCCTATGCTAAATCCCATATATACGGTAATGCTCCACCCTGCTCTTTATTTATTTATTTATTTATTTAATTGGATTTTTATACCGCCTTATCATACAATCAAAGCGGTTTAACAAAAGAGAAAATTAGTAATAGTGAAAAAATCTGTGATAATATATACATAGTTTGTAAATATATGATTAAATGTCTTGGGAAAAGGTGCACTATATATATTGTGAGCTATACTATAAAGTGAGCTATTGTACAATGTATATATAAATAATTGCTTTCTTAAAAATTAATTAGTTGATTGCATGACCGTAGTGCTCCGTAAACAAAACTGTTTTCAGTTGTTTTCTAAAGTCTTTGATGTCCTGAGCTGCTCTCAGATCATTAGGTAGGGAGTTCCAGATGGAAGTCGCAGCAAACGAGAAAGCTCTCTCAGAGGTCTCCTTGCGTGTTTTTCTGATGTCATTTGAGGAGCTGATTCTATTTTCAGATACACTTCTCCTAGGTCTGTTGCTAATATCTGACCGGATAAGATACGTCAGATTTTTTGCAGAACATTGTTGCTTTATCTTGAAAATATAAATTACTGTTTTGTATTTAATACGAGATGATATTGGTAACCAATGAAGCTCCTTTAAGATAGGAGTTATATGCTCTTTACTTGATAGACCAAAAATTATACGAGCAGCGGTGTTTTGCGCTAACTGTAAAGGCTTCAGTGACTGCTTAGCTAGACCCAGATATATTGGATTGCAGAAGTCAAGTAATGGTGTAATTAGAGCATGACAAACATTGCGGAAGTGAACAGTTTCCAGAAGCGGCCTTAGTCTTCTGATGATTTTCATTCTATAATAAGCGCTTCTAATCGTCTTGTTTATGTGTGATCTGAGATTTAATTCCTTGTCTAGAGTAACTCCAAGATATTTCACTTCTGATTTAATAGGAATAATTGAATTATCTATCTTGATGACAGGTGGATGTGCAAAATTTTGGTTACGAGATACAAATAATGCCTCTGTCTTGCTAAAATTAATTTGCATATTGTTGGTTTTACACCAGGTGGACATTTGTGATAGACAATATGTGATGCTGGAAAAATCAGGTTTCTCGATGGAGATAGTTGTGAAAATCATAATATCGTCAGCATAAATTGTATACTTTATGCCACTTTTTAATGGAATATTGCAAATTGGCTGCAAATAAATGTTGAAGAGAAGCGAAGAAAGAGCGGAACCTTGTGGCACACCTTGTAATACTCTTATGGGCAGAGAAGTTTTTTGTCCAATCTTTACTTGTAAAAATCTCTCTGTCAGATATGATTGAAACCATTTTAATGTGACCCCATGTAGACCAATCTCCTCTAATCTATGTAATAACCTATTGTGATCTACAGAATCGAATGCAGCCGAAATGTCTATAAAAATCATTATAATACCCTTTTTAATGTCATCAATGGTACGGAGAACGTAATCAAAAAGATAAATCATTAAGGTTTCAACTCCATGGTTTGGGCGAAAACCATGTTGGTTATCGTCTAAAGGCGCATGAATATCAATGTGTTCTTGGAGTTGAAGTTGCACTGTCTTTTCAATGATTTTCGCTAAAAAGGGTATGCTGGAAATAGGCCGGTAGGCAGCTGGGTTATTCTTGTCTAACGTTGTCTTCTTCGGGATTGGTCTAACAGTTGCAAGCTTTAAGTGCTTTGGTAAATTACCTTGAGAGAGGGAATTATGCACAATGTTTTGTATTATGTGAATAAAATTTGACTTTGTGGACTTTATCCAAGATACAGGACATGGATCGGTTGGAGAAGTGCATGTGTTTATGGAAGAGATAATGTGCGAGAGTTGCTCTTTAGAAGGAAAAGAGAATGTATTCCAGACCCTGAAATTTGAGACCAAATTCAAGTTGAGACTAAATATATCTTTTACCTTAGAGTGGAATTTTTCCTTAATATAATCTGCATACTTCTGCGGTTCAATTTCAGCTTCACCTTCTGTTTTTTGCTCTTTTGTTAAACTCTTTACAATTTCAAAAAGCTCTCTAGGTTTGTTGATGGAGTTATTTATTATATTTGTATGGTATTCTTTCTTTGAGACTTTAATACGTTCGTCGTATAGCTTTTGTTTTGTTAAATATATCTGCTTTAATTCTGAAACCTTATTCCTTCTCCATTTACGCTCTATTCTTCTGAGATCTCTTTTCATCAGACGCATAGCATTAGAATACCATGGCTTGTGATGTAGCTTATTGATCCTTGATTTCCTTGGACTTGTGTCTGTCATTTTAGCTGCATTAGAAATTATGTAATTCCATTTGTTTACTTGTGTCTCTATTTCTACTGAATCGTCAGATAGATGAGGTAAGGTATCCTGTATAAATGTATCTTTGTCAAATTTTTTAAAACGTCTATGATAGCATTTGTCATCTAGTCTTAAATTATTTTTTGTTTGTAATAAAATTTCCATACTAACTATGTAGTGATCTGACCATGGAACTGGGGTAATGGTAGGAATTGAAATTAGACCTCCTAAGGTCAAATCATTTGAGGCAAAGATGAGGTCTGGCGAGTAACCATATATGTGTGTAGGTTTCTTGACTATTTGTGTGAAATTTAGTGAGCCCATTGCTTGAAGAAAGGTCTCGGAGTCTCTGCAGTTAATGGATTTAAGGTTGAAGTCACCTAGCACTAGAACCCGGTAAAGGGAGGTCTCGGGGAAATAGAGGGAGACTGCATTTTGAAACACCATATAACTATCCACAAACTTACCTATCTGAAAGTGACTGTGAGGAAATGCAGACAGAGTTTGTTACCGAACAGACATCAGATGAGCAGATGGATTGCACGCTTTCCCTAGCGGATCACGTCATATCACTTTGCTGAACTAGCTGTTAACAAGGCTGTTGGAACAGCAGTGGAAAAAGCAAGAGTGTTTGCCTTTGTTTGAAAAGGGACTGCTGCATTTTAAGTTCTGAACACTGTATGTTGAAAGCTGAAAGCCAAAGAAGCTGTTTATGTTCCTGAATTGTTTTTCTTTATGCCAGAAGTATGGTCATTTTTGTCCTTAATTTCATTTGCAATTAATCCACCCGGAAGGGGAAATAAAACCTTGTCATTTTGCCTAACCCACTCGACTACAATTATTCCTGGCTTAGAGAGTAAGAGGGACTACAACTCCCAGAAGGCAGTGCAGGGCCAACTACACTACCCTGCTTCCTAAGTTTGGATAGCCCAGGCTGACCTACCCTACATGCCCCTGGCTCTAGGGAGGTTACTGGTGACAACTGGCATCAGTAAAGTGGTTGTTGTGGCCTTAAAATATCCAAAAAGTAAAAGTGTAGAGAAAATGGAGATTTAAGTGACTAGCCTAACATCACAAAGGCCCACACTGATATTTGAACTCTGGCTACCCACTACTTTAACCATTATGCTAATAGACATCCATGTACTAAGAAGCTATTCTGAGGAAATCTATGTAGACGTCTCTATAGATATCCATATCGAGCAGGTCCACATTGCTTAAATCGTGCCTGATTTTCTTTCAGACGTTCCAGCTTTGACGTCCCAGCTTGTGCTTGAATGCCCCATTGTAAAATGTGCCTTTATGTGTCCTTATAAAATACTTACACAAATCCCGCAGAAACCATGCCTAGATTGAAGGCTCACAAATTTCATCTGCTCGGGAGTAGTTATAAACCTTAGCATGAACTTTCCATGTGTATACATGTATTTTATACTGTAAAATTCACGCATAAATTGCAAATCTGTCCAGGCTCCACCCTGACTCCTGCCTTGAATATTCCTATGTTGCACTGTATGTACTGCTCCTCCTTTTAGGTGCCCAAATTAGTGATTTATGCACAAAAAAGATTACAAAAAAAGTCCCTTGGAGAGTAATTTTATAAAGGCTTTTTTGCAAGTATATGCATGTCAAGTATATGATGTCATATATAAAATAATCCCCAGTGTAAAAATACATGTGATAAAAAGAATGTACAGACTTTCACATGACTGAGTTATAGGTGTACTCAGGGGCAGATTGTGGATAGAGCACAGGCGGAGTCATGATTTATGAACACATTTTAGAAAATGCATGCATTTGCATATATTTTACACATGAACATTTACACCCCTTCCCAAGAAGGTGTAAATCTGCAGCCAGAGCCAGGCCCAGGGCTGGTGTGAGGTATTTGGTGTCCTGTGCAAACCTTCAGTGTTGCACTCTTCCCCCAAGATTTTGCTAATTAAACTTAGAGGTATGTTTACGAAAGGGTGTTAAGGTAGCAGGCACTAATGGCAGTGATAAGGGGTTTTACATGCATAAAGGGCACTGGGCGGGTAGGAGGCATTCCAGCATTAAAGTCACAATGGGCCATTTAATGTACGTTAACAAGACATCGAGAGTTAAGGTGTCAAGCATGAACCTTAACGCCCAAAAATGGCTGTCATCCTAATGCTGGATAAGGGAGCACCAAGGAAAGTCAATGTAAAGGTGATGGATGGAAGGATGGGTGGGAGAAGATGAACCTGCCAGATCCGTGGGCACCCTAAGTGGCATTCAGTAATTTGGACGAGCATGTGGGAGGCAGCTGTTCCGATGCACTGGGGGGGGGGGGTGCCAATGTAAAATAGCACAATGTTAGTGTGTGGCATAGAATGCGAAAGTCATGTCCCCCAGAGGAGTCAGAAGTGGCAGGATGTGTGCAGCGAAAGGAGGACAGAGAAGAATGGTGGCGTGCAGATCAGGCACAGGAGAAGCGTGCTTGAAAAGCTGAAATGCGGGAACGAGCACCAGTGTAGGCCATGGTGTAGCAACTTACACAAGACATGACTGCACACAGCCGACAGAGGCAGATGGATGGGCTGAAGGAAGGATGGCGGCTGAGGAGAAGGTGGTATGTGCTGGCAGCACCGATGTGCTATAGGTACCATCCCCAATGGATTTGTACTGTGTGGGAAAATATGTGGAAGACCTGATACCAGACACGTGGATCTCACACTTGTCCAAGTCACACAACTACCATACAACACCCCAGACAAATGTGCAGATAACAACTGGACAGATATCATCCAAACTGGGCAAATGGGGCAGGTTGCTATCAAAGGGGTAGGAAGTGTCCAATTGTACTGCAGAGATGTGATGGAACCAAAGCTGTACAGTCACAGTCATGATGTCATATATGCTCATGTCTCACATGTAGGTTACAGCTGTATGCATGTAACTGCCTGTTAGTAAACCACTGTATCAGTGTAGTCACATCAGGGAACATCTTACTGATGACTTGGTAATGTCAGATGATAAACAGAGACTGTACAGATCTGCAGTCAGCTGAGCCACTGGTGGGTTAAGTGATCTGCTTAAGGTTGCAAGGAGGTATTGTCAGTCCATGGAGATTGTGGCAGACATAAAATGTTACAGTAACATATTTCAAAGTGTCACATAAGGAGTGCTAGTGAGCCTCAAACCCTGGTATCTTGGACTCCCAACCATTGCCATGATCATTACATCATGCCTCCAAGCAGATGCCTGACATCTGCAGGGTGGACGTCTGATCCCCTGCAATGGGCTGCAGCAGAGCCAATAAAACCATGTTTTCAGAAAGGCATGATGGGGACTAGCATGTTCACTGACCCAAAGTGTGGCCAGAATGCATAACAAAGTAGAAGGATGTGTGTCTGCAAGCCACAGCAGAGACTGGTCTGCTACAGGCAGGGAAGTGACCTGACTAGCACATAGGCCAAAATGAACTAGTGGGAATCAAACCGTTGCCTACTATTTTTTTTTTTTTGGGGGGGGGGAGAGGGGGAAGGGGAAATTGCAATAACCAGTAGGCTACATGTCCACACCACTCTGCACAGCAATATCTGGATTCAAAGAGACTGCAGGTCGTTGCCTGGAATTTCTGCTGTATGTGCTGGTATAGGTTAGCCCCTCCAGTAGCCATGAGGCACTGTACATGTGGGACAGCAGTCTGCAGCTGATCACCAAATGTTAAATGCACTGATCCATCACATCAGCTCAGTAAGGCACACAGACAGTGTGTGCTACAAGAACAGAACAACTACAAACCATGCTACTGAGCAGTTTCAGCAGTTACCCTGATGGTGAGGATGGGCACCCAGCACCAGGTCCCCAGAGCCTGCACTGCTAGAGATAGTCCTTGCCAGTTGTACCATAGATACATATCATTGTCAGTGTGCTATGCTAATCACCTTGTTTTCTGCACAATTGCAACATAGCATGGGTACCTATTACATATGGGCCCCGTGTCTTGTTCCTGTTGGACAGGGACCTTCTTAGAACAGTGTTTAGTATTGCGGGAGCTGATGCTATAGACACCAAATGCAGTGAGGGCTGTTCTGACCACAGTGAGCAAGTCAGAAACAACTGCTGTCCTAACCATCTAGAAATACAAATCCACCACTGCAAGCACAGTCAGACTGTATTTGCTGCCCACCACAGGGCTGTTTCAGCCATGCACATATCACCTGTGACCAGTAAGCACCCAATGCATGTGCACAGAGCAGCCATATACACCCTGACTTAGGACAAACAGCATGGTCATGCAGAATTTGGGCTCCCAGGACATAGAGAGCACCCACATCACTAGAGCAGAATACTATATAGTACTATGTGGATACATAGCCATGTCGTGGTCAGAGCTTGATCAGAGTGAGAGTACCCTTGCAGCATGAACTGCTGTGGCCACCCAAGCTAAGTATGTGGCAGATGGGCACTACAAAGTCTCAGCCATTGACCCGAACTGCAATACAAATACATCCTGGCAAAACTGCTCTGTTTCAGGCCATTCCCGTAAGCCTCTGCTCCTGATCATGCATATTTGCAGACTAATGCTGGGAACAGCCTAGGCAATGTGGAGCACAGTGCAGTGCAGAGAGCCACAGAACTCTGGACACACACACACACACACACTCACATCACCGCGCTGTACAAAAGTGGGGATGGCTGGCATTCCTGCCTGCCACTTTGATCTCCATATCATCTCAGGCATTGCTAATGTGTGGTCATTGTGCAGGCACTAGTAGCGGACTCTGACTTTCACGTTCATTGTTAATGCCCACTCAGTGTGCCAGTGCTGTCAGTCTGCCTTTCTATCCAGCTGTGGATAGTAAAGCCTGTCTGTGTGGCTGATGGGTGTTTCTAACCTTACTGCTGATTCATTGGGAGTTATACATGCTGGTGCTGTACCTACACTGTAGGCTGAATTTTATACACAGGGACATGCAAGACATGATTTGCAACCAGGTCTTGGACCTGTGACCCTCCACTCATATACTCACTGGCTTTGTCTGTTATACCACAAAGCTGCCATGTGGATTCAGCAGTCCCTGTGTGACACTGTGGTCATTGATAGGGTGAATGTGGGCATCAGTAGAGGTCTTTCTATGTCTGCTGTGATCTCTGCATGCCCTGTGCCATACCTGTCTGACAAGGTGTGTTTGATAGGTGTTGGAGGGGGACATGTTGTCCAGTCTGTATGTCACCATTGCTCTATATGATGCTGGCGGTGGACACTGCACTCATTGCTAACACCCTCACACCATGTTGACATGTCAGTATGCTGTCAGTGGGGGTGGGGTACAGTCCCAAACTGTCCACCATGGGGCTTAGGCATGTACCTAAGGCACCAGTTCTGGATGAGGGGGCATAGGTACACATGTGCAAACATGCTGCCCTCACAAACAACTGCTGCCAGGGTAATCCCATCCCTGCCAGCTGCAGATACATCTCGGGGGTGGCAGACAGCCGCAGCAGTGGTATTTCCCTTGACAGCTGCTTTTTGTAGCCCCCTGTAGAGCTACAGCTGCTGGCACTACTGGCTTCTTCCTCTGGAGCCAGCATCAGTGGCAGCAGGGGGGGCAGCCTGGGTCTATGCCTAGGGTGCCAGGGACTATTGGACTGCTCCATGTTGCACATCATCTATTTGCAGCAGCAGCATGTTTGTGTGCCATTACTGTCACTGTGGCATCATGGCAGACATCATAGATGTGCATCATGGGCAGCTGCCTGGTCTGTCTTTTGCACCAGAAACCCCCACTACATGACCCATGTACCACCCCTCTTTGCCCCATTTGCACCATTTTCTGCTAATGGAACACTACTATCACTATCTTGGGCTCACCTGTCTTTGGATCACATTGCAGATGTTTAAATAGGCTCTCGCCCCTCAAAATAACCCCTTTCTGTGAAGTTTTACTTGGCGTTAGGGTTCCCAACATTAAAGGGTGCTAATGCAGCAGGTGTTAAGGGATCATCTGCTGTTAACAAACACTCTCTGCCCCATTAATGCCCACTCTCCGCCTACTGTTCCCTTAATGCTGCAGGAGCCTTTAACGCTCATTAATGAAGCTTTTTTTGCAGCCTTAAGGGCACAAGGGTGCCGATAACAAGGGTTTTTAGTAAACATACTCCTTTGTAATCAGGATCATCTGAATACCACCCATCCAAGAACAATCCTGGGAAAATGCATAATCATGTGTGTGCCTGCTCTTTCTGAAGGTAAAAGAATGTGCTAATGACTGTTTGAATTTCTGTAGCTGTCAGAATCTATTGTTTTGCTTTGAATGATTCTGCTCTTTGCTGCCCCCCCCCCCCCGCCCGAGGCTGGTGCCCTAGGCAACTGCCTGGTTTTGTCTAGTGGCTTGCCATCCCTGTCTATACCTTCATTTTACCAGCAATTTCTGTAGTTTTAGTGGCACTAATTTTATAAAGTCACGTAGGCACCTAGGTATCTTTATAAAATGGGCTTGAGATAGGTTACTCCTGGGGGAATTCTCTGCAACTGTGCAATGCACAGAATTCCCCACCTGTGCAGAATTCTGCGCAGGCACTGGCAAGCCAGACAATGAGACAGAATTAGGTGCACAAGCTTTAAGAGCACCTGATCCTGCCTCATTGTTAGCAGCAACACCACAATGGAAGCACTTCCGTTTGCTCCCACAGCTGTGCTAGAGTCTGATGCTGATGCATTTTCAAAGGTACACAGAAGTGCTTCCTGTGTATCTTTGAAAATACGCCAGCATTAAACTCTACCCCAGATGTGGGAGCAAACGAACGTGCTCCCATGGCTGAGTTGGAGTGTATGGCTGCAGTAGGATACTCAGTCCTCTCATATATGGCGCAAATCCCCCTGAGCTGACACCCTTTCACGCTTTAAATCAACTGATGCATATTACCGAACCCAGGTTCATAAAGCCAAACAGACTTATTTCTCTTCCGCCATCTCTTCTGCTCCTAATCAAACATGCCACCTCTATTCAGTCCTTCAGTCTCTTACTTCTCTGCAATCTGGTACTAGGTCTTCCCCCTCGCCTCCTTCACCCACTCCATCCCAGTTGGCAACCTACTTTTGCTCTAAGATAATTGATCTCCGTCGAACTCTTCCCCATTGTCCTCCTCCCATTTCCAGTCCCCCTCCCTGCTCTCCTCCTCCCTCCTCTCAGCTTTCTCACACTTGGCACACATTCCACCCACTTACCTCCTCTGAGGTACTTGCATTACTCTCCTCCTCCAAAAAGAACTCCTGCCCACTTGATCCTATTCCCTCCTCTTGGCTGCTCATTCCCTCACTAGCCCTCGTTCCTCCTGCTCTCTCCATCATCAACACCAGCCTCTCCCTTGGTATCTTTCCCAAGCCCTGGAAGCATGCCCTGGTCCGTCCCATCCTTAAAAAGCCCTCCCTCGACCCCATGACTCCTGCCAACTACCGTCCTGTTTCCAACCTTCCCTTTCTTTCTAAAATCCTAGAGAAAGCTGTTTTCTCCCAGCTATCTGCCTTCCTGGACTCCACCCACTTCCTTCACCCCCGTCAGTCTGGGTTCCATCCTGGCCATAGTGTTGAGACGGTCCTCCTCGGTTTTTTGAATGAACTTCACACAGCTCATGATCACGGTGACCTGTCGGTGGTGGTCTCTCTCGATCTTTCTGCCGCCTTTGACCTTGTCGATCATTCTCTCCTTCTGGCTCGACTTCGGGAAGTGGGCCTCTGTAGCACCGTCCTCCACTGGTTTCATTCTTTCCTTTCTTCCAGGTCCTACTCCGTTCTTCCCTCATCTCCCTCCTCCTCCCCCTCTGAGCCCGTTCCTCTCCCCTGTGGTGTTCCCCAGGGTTCTGTCTTGGCCCCCCTCCTTTGTAACATCTTTCTCACCCCCCTAGCCTTACTTGTTCAGCAGCACGGGATCTCTGCATTTTACTACGCCGATGACTTGGTTCTTCTCCATCACACTTCTCCTCACTCTCTCGATCTCTCCCCTCTGAACACCTGCCTCACTGCTGTTGCCAACTGGCTCACTACGCATTGCCTTCACCTCAACCTCACTAAAACTCTTGCCATCTGGTTCTCTCACGGTGACACTTCTCCCCAGATTGCCCCCTCTTTTTCCGGCTCCCCGTTTCCATTGGTCTCCTCCTTCCATTATCTGGGAGTTTTCTTTGACTCTCATCTCTCCTTCCGCGATCACATTGCTCACGTATCAAAATCCTCTTTCTATTTCCTCCGACAGATTCGCGCCATCAGGCCTTTTCTCACTGCACAAGCACTCACCACCCTTCTTCTTTCTCTGGTCATGTCTCGTGTCGATTTTTGTAATTCTGTTCTAACCGGTCTCCCCGCCACTCAACTTCACCGCCTTCAGCGCATCCAAAACACTGCTGTCCATCTCATTTTCCACTCCTCCCCCCATGACCATGTTACACCTTTACTCATCTACCTCCATTGGCTTCCTGTCAAGTCTCATATCCATTTCAAAGTTCTGACAATCCTGCATCGCGTCCTCTACTCCCATTCCCCTCAGTATCTCGCTGACCTTGTCCATTTTCATACCTCAACTCGTTCCCTACGGTCTCTCCACCTTAACCGCCTTCATCTCCCTTCACCTGCTCATGCTCACCTTCAGTCCACTCGTTCCTCCACTTTCTTTTTCCTTGGCCCCGCCCTATGGAACTCTCTCCCCTCCTCCATCCGACTCAAACAGACACATACTACCTTCAAAAACAAACTCAAAACCCATCTCTTTGCCCTTGCTTTTGATCTCCCTGATCCCTCTGTGTAGCCCTTACCCCCCCCTCTTCCCGCTTCCCCTCTTTTCTCCTCTTGTCCTGTCGATTGTTTCTGCCTGGTTTGCTTTCCTGTTAATATTGTAATTTCCTTTCCCCTTTTCACCATATGATTTCCTTGTTTTTTGTACCATTTAAACTGCTCTGATATGTATTTGTAGAGCGGTATATTAAGTCAATAAACATAAACATAAACATATATCTAGGACAGCACCAAAGCCATTGTGGAGTGTGTCTCCCATGTGAGGGGAAGGGGGCACTAGAGCCAGGGAGTCAGAGGCCAAGCACAATCAGCAAATATGCTTTGGGCAGTTTGTCAGACAGAACCTTTACCACATGGAGTCCATAGTGTCAAGAAGAACTCCATAGCCCACCATATAGGACACCCACCCTTATGGCCTAAAATTTATGATGGGAAGTGTGAGTAAGTCACCCATAGGGCACCTATGCTCCTCTCCCCCCTCAAACTGGGAAGAGATCTGGGGAAAAACAGCAATGCACGCCACATACCCCCATGGAGCTGGCCAAACACAAGCAGTCAACAGGCTGGGTACACCAATTGTCAAGGAACCAAAAGCCCTCAGGACCTTGGAAGCCCATAACAGCTTCCCAATTTCATAGAATACCTCATCCTCTGGACATGAGGGCTAGAAGGGGATATTGATCAGTGAGCTCCAACAAAGCAAGTACATGTTTAGTGCTTAAAATGCTAAGTAGCTGTTAAGAGCCAGTAGACCTTATCCATATCCTCCATTGATCAGAGAGAGAGGGTCTGACTGCCCACAAAAACATGTCTCATGGCAGCCGAATGACTTCCCAGTTGCATGAATGAACTGCTATATGCCCCTACATGCAAGGGAGGTAGGGTTTGGATGACAACTTTTGATGCCATACTGTCATGATGCCAGTATTTGAAACACCTAATTTGCTACGAGGGGACATGGGATAAGGGTGAAGGGAGATAGATTCAGGAGTGATATGTGGAAATATTTCTTTACGGAAAGAGTAGTGGATCCATGGAATAGTCTCCCAGTGGAGGTGGTAGAGATGAGGACAGTAACTGAATTCAAAAAAGCATGGGACCAACACAGAGGATCTTTAAAGGTAAAAAGTGGACTGTTGTAGTTGTTGATATGGAAGGATAGACTAGATAGGCCATGTGGTCTTTTTCTGTCATCATGTTTCTATGTTTCTATGTACTTTGCTGGCTTCAACTTTGGCTGTCTCCAATACTGACTGAAGCACAGAGAACAGGCCCTATCTCCTGATACTATCCACAGCACACAATAGCAGCAGCCCTCTGACATCTATTCATTGAATATGCAGATGTGAACAGCAGTCCTTCAGGACAGCTGTTGATGTGTCTGTGGATGTTTGACGACTGTCGCAGCAGTGTCACTCCTGATCTACAAGCTCTGGTTATGCAGCTGTCAGGTAGTTGTGGTTCACTACCATGGAGCTACACTATGCATCTCCTCCTCACAGGTGGCAAAGGCAGACAACACCTTGGGATTCTGCTATAATTGCCTCTTTGCTCTATTTTTTCTTCTGTGTTTGCTCTGTTTCTGCCTTACATGTTTCCTAAAAATCGCATATGAACCACACTTGCAAAGCGGATGCATCTACCACCTAGTCAGATTCAGGTGGTAGTTCCATTCATGCTAGCGGCATCATTGTGCCCCTTGTCCATGACTAGTGTGATTTCCCTAGTCAAACACCATATCACCACCCACTCTCCACCATAACCCTGCCTATTTGTATACTACTTGGGTAGTGTGGAATTTTTAGGGTGTTCACCTTTTGGCCACACGTTTCCATCTTTCAAAGGTGTGAAAAAACAGGTAGATAAAGGTGAGCCAGTTGATATATTGTATCTGCATTTTCAGAAAGCCTTTGACAAGGTCCCTCATGAGATACTCTTGGCAAAAGTAAAAAGTAGTGAGATAAGAGGCTATATACTATTGTGGATCAGGAACTGGTTAAAAGATAAAAAGCAGACAGTAGGGCTAAATGGTCAATTTTCTCAGTGGAGAAAGATGAATAGTGGAGTACTCCAGGGATCTGTGCTGGGTCTATTGCTTTTTAACATATTCATAAAAGACATGGAAACGGGAATGACGAGTGAGGTGATCAAATTTGCAAATGACGCAAAATTATTCAAAGTTGTTAAAACAGAAGTGGATTGTGAAAAATTGCTAGAGGACCTTGATAAATTGGAAGACTGAATGTCCAAATGGCAGAAGAAATCTAATGTGGACAAGAGCAAAGTTATGCACCTCGGAAAGAAGACTGCAAACTGCGGTGAATCACCACAAAGGAAAAGGATTTAGGCATCATCACAGATAATACATTGAAACCCTCTGCCCACTATACAGCAGCGGCCAAGAAAACAAATAGAATGGCAGGAATCATAAGGAAAGGAATGGAGACTAAAACCAAGGATATTATAATGCCATATCTTAAAAAGGTTATAGCAGAATTAGAAAAGGTACAGAGAAAAGCCACCAGAATGGTAAAGGAGATGGAAGGATACCCCTATGAGGAAAGGTTAAAAAAGCTAGGGCTCTTCAACTTGGAAAGAGATGGCCACGGGGAGATATGATAGAAGTCTATATGTTCATGAATGGAGTAGAATGGGTAAACATAGATCAGTTGTTTACTCCATCAAAAAGTAGGAAGACTTGGGGACACGCAATGAAGCTACAGTGTGACCCATTCAAGACTAATAAGAGAAATTATTTTTTCACTCGATGCATATCAAACTCTGGAATTCATTACCAGAAGATGTAGTAAGAGATGTTAGTGTAGTTAAGAAAGGTTTAGACAAGTTCCTGGAGGAAAGGTCCATAAACAATTCACTGGTCAACACAATTTTTGTCACAGACCCGCTCTGACCTGTTTCATATGTAATTTTTCCCATTGTTTACAAATATGGTATCAGAATTTTTCTATCACCCATACTTCAGGAAATATCATCTAGTAAAGTGTGTACATTACTGTAAATTAGCCGTTATAGTTTTGTTTCAGTAAACAAAGGTTGAATATGAAAAATTCCATCATAATTATGATTGTATGTTGTCAGCCACAACCAAAAATGCTGAGTCATCTAGTTATAATATAATTAATTAGCTGGGCCCCTTGCCCTACTGGTCCGGCTGATACAAGCAGAAAACGCTGAGTCATGTATTGGTATGCTTTCTGTCGCCGTCAGCGATTGTGGTTTGTATTGTTTGAAAAAAACTGAATCTGAATGGATGTGAGTTTGTGTTAATCTATTTCATAAACAGCAGTTGGTTAATAAATATTATGGTTATCGCTTGTAGTTGTTAACAATGCCTCGGAAGTGTGTTAATTGTCCGGATTCATTTTGCTACATTTGCAGTGAGGTTACTTTTTTTTTTTTTTTAAATTATTTATTTATGCAATTTTCAAAATACAACAAGCACAACAACTTGTAAAGAAAAGGACCTAGGTCCACAAGTCCACCATTTTACAGACAAGATGGGTCACAAAACAAAGGAAAATTCATAACTAGCAATTATAAACAGGCAAAATGGAAGCAAAGGAGAGTGCATAGCACCCTAAACACAATTCAAGGACCACCTACACTGGGGGCCCAGCTAGAGGGGGAGAGGGGGAAAGTGCCAATGGATCCAACCGCTTTGAATTAATAAAGGAGGCTAATTGGGATGGCTCAAAGAAAATATACCTGTTCCCAGATAACTTTACCAAACATTTACAGGGAAATCGTAGAAAAAATAAGCCCCCCAACTGAACAACCTCCGAACGATACATAAGAAACTGCTTCCTCCTTCTCTGGGTTGCTCTCGAGACGTCTGGAAACATTCTGATCTGTGACTCCAAAAACATCTTACTGGAAGATCTGAAAAATAACTTCAGGAGCCAGTCTCTATCCACTTCAAGAGCGAAGGTCACCAACAACGTAGCAGTCATCCCTACCGCAGTAGGGTACCGTTCCAAGAAAGTAGAGAGGTCTAAACTGTCCGAAGACATTTGCAGATTTTCTCCTTCACCCTTCAGGCCAATCTTAGAAGTCAGCAAATAGAAGGCTTTTGAAATTGGAGGAATAGCATCCACTGAAACCTTCAAAACAGTGACAAGAAACTGTTTAAAAAGCTCCAAAGGGGAGACCGACGGAACTTTGGGAAAGTTCAAAACCCGAAGGTTATGGTTTTTTGCAACATTCTCAAGAAATTCCAACCTTCTGTGCACAGCCGATAAATCTTTTACTAAAGAATGGGAAACATCTTTTACCTGCCCTAAGGACCCCTCCAAGGAGGTCACTTTGTCAGTTATCTCAGTATGAGAAGATTCAAAAACTTGCAATTGTTGCCCAAAAAGCTGAAACTGTTGAGAAATAGACTGGAGCTGAGATGTTATGTTGAGGTGCATAGTTGAAAAGGCATCCCACAAAGAGTCAAAGGAAACAACCTTAGGCTTTTCCAGCAAAAGTTCTTGAGCACCTGCAACTTGCAAAAAAGAAATCTGGCGTCTCAAAGAAGTTTCCTCAGAGAAATGAGGAAGCAGAGAGGCTTTATCCTCCACAATCCCCTCAGCGCCAGCGGTCATAGTCGGAAATATCTGCCCAGCCGGACCTATACCCAAGCCGGCAGACAGCAGCTGAGTTACCCCAGTAGAGCGACTCACACCTCCTGGCGATGGTAATGGACGCACGCCAGTGAAGCTCCGAGTTTTTGTCTGCCATACGATTTTACCTGTCCTTTTTTTCCTGGCTAGCTGATACCATTTGATGCCGCATAAGGGCAGGAAATGGAAGGCGAAGTTGGCGGCGACAGAGGACTCGGCAGTGGAAAAACTGACGGTTCGCGGTCCCATGGATTTTTTCCCAGAGACCGCGGGGAGATGTACTGTAACTCCGGTGCCCTCGCTAGGCATCCAAGGGGTGGAAGGAAGGTCCCGGGACGCCGCGAGTTTGGAGGTATCTTTGAGCCCGGAGAGCCGCATGCCGCCAGCGCAGCCGGATGGAGTGACCTCGCAGCGGATGCCGGTGAGGTTACTTTTAAGAAGCAGAGAAGACATTTTACTCCACTTGTTAAGACATGTTATAAGCTGTACTTTAGATGTCAAGTCAGTGACCAGGACAAAAATTGGGTGCCTCACGTCTGCTGTATTACCTGTGTCAGACTCCTAACAAGTTGGGTAAAGGGTGTTTGACACATGAATTTTGCTGTTCCAATGATCTGGAGAGAACCAAGAGATCACTTGACAGATTGCTACTTTTGCCTTACAAACATTGCAGGCATTACTTCAAAATCAAAACACACTGTAAATTACCCAAATTTACCATCGCCATGAGGCCTGAGCCTCACTGTCAAAAATTGCCGTGCCAAAACTTCCAGAAAATCTTACAGTGAATGAGGATGAAGAAGAAGAAGAACCAGTGAATGATGATGATGTTGATGATGATGGCGATGCTGTAATGCAGGATCCAAGCTTTGAGGCATCTGGTTCCTCTTCTGAACCACATTTACTGGAACAAGGCGATTTTAATGATCTCATCAGAGATTTGAATCTTTCAAAGCGACAAGCAGAACTGTTAGGGTCACGACTGAAAGGCTGGAATCTTCTTCAGAAAGAAACCAAAATGTGCACTTTTAGAAATAGGCATACCAAGTTTGTGGATTACTTTGCCTTTGAAGATGGAATTGCTTTTTGTTGTGAAGTTAAATCACTGATGGAAACACTTTGTCTGGATTATAGAACAGAAGATTGGTGACTATTTATTGATTCTTCTAAATATAGCCTAAAAGTTGTGCTTATCCACAATGGAAATATTTTGCCATCAGTTCCAGTAGCTCATGCCGCCAATATGAAAGAAACTTACAGCAGTATGCATCTCCTGCTAACAAATATCAAGTATGAAGAACACAAGTGAAATATTTGTGGTGATTTAAAAGTAATTGCCCTCTTGCTTGGACAAAAACTTGGTTGGACAAAGTAGTGTTGCTTTCTGTGTAAGTGGGACGGCAGGGACAGGAAAAATCATTACATCTGGAAACAGTGGCCAAAGAGAACATCACTAGTCACAGGCCAGAAAAATGTTGCACATGACCCACTTGTGGAGCTGAATAAAGTATATCTACCTCCCCTCCATATAAAGTTGGGTCTTATGAAGAACTTTGTAAAAGCAATGGATAGAAGTGGACTTGGATTTGCATATCTAAGAAAGACATTTCCACGAATCAGTGAGGCGAAGATCAAAGAAGGGATCTTTGTAGGACCTGATATTAGAAAACTGATGAAAGATGAAAACTTTGACGGTCAGTTGAATGAAACTGAAAGAGCTGCATGGAAGTCCTTTAAGAGTGTTTGCCGCAACTTCTTCGGAAATAACAAGGCAGACGACTACGCAGAATCAATGGATACTCTACTGAAATCTTACCAGAAACTGGGATGTAACATGTCTTTGAAAATGCACTTCTTGCATTCACACCTGGATTTCTTTCCTGCAAGTCTAGGAGCAGTCAGCGATGAACATGGGGAAAGGTTTCATCAGGACATTTTGGTAATGGAAAATAGGTACCAAGGAAAGTGGAGCTCCAGTATGCTTGCAGACTATTGTTGGACCCTTAAGAGGGATGTTCTTGAGGCGCAATACAGCAGAAAATCATATACAACTACCTTTTAGGAAACATTATGTTACAATATACATCTAATGTAAATATGAGCAGCATAGTCTAAATTTAAACTACATGTCACTCAAAAAACGTTACGTGATGGAGAATTTCTAAGTACATATCTGAGTTTGTAACCAAAAACAGTACTAGAATCATCCATTTTCATTTATGTGACAAGAAGTTTTTTTTTATTTCATTTACCAGTGAAAGAGGACCTGGGAAATCCATTGCTTATCCCGTGGCACGCATAGTTGAATTGATGTACCTTTTTGGGAACCTGCCAGGTACTTGAGGCCTGAATTGGCCACTGTTGGAAACAGGATACTGGGCTTGATAGACCTTGGTCTGACCCAGTATGGCATTTCTTATGTTCTTATCTAATGCACAGCCAAAACACGTCAGCCTTACACTAAACCCCAGGCTTCAGTAAATATGTGCTGCAGACAGACACAGATAAAAAGATGTCATATATATATATATATATATATATTTTTTTTTTTTTTTAGAGGCTTGATAGAAATATCCTTTAATAATTGCTATGTTTTATTTCCCTAGAGGTTCCTGTAATTCTTCTCTAGGTTGCACTGATCATTGACTGAGATCTCATATAATTAAAAGCTTTCAGGATGCTGTTTGCTTTTAGCTAATAAAAGTGTGTTTTCCTATCAGGGTATTTTGTTTTAATCATTGATATGCTTCTGTGCCCTTGCACCTCAGTCAGATTAAAGCAATATATTCTGTTTGGCAAGTACTGCAAAATGGATCATACGATAGAATCAATCTATTCATGGAGCTGATTGCAATGGGTGAAATCACATTTTCCAAGGAAATATTGTTATTTCATGAAACATTTTCCATTCTGCTTCCCTTTTCAGTGAAAAGTAATTGTTTTTATAAATGCATTCATTAACTAGTTCTGTTCATTGAATCCAGTGGAGAGCTGTGGCAGGATGGAGATTTGTGTCTATCTGCTGACAGCTGCATTGAAAATTTAGGGGTATGTTTACCTAGGGTGGTAAAGGAGCAATCTTTCCATGTGGTAATGGCAGCGAAAAGGGGTTACTGTGTGCGAATTTCCAAATCCAGGCTCCCCACATGTACAGCGGGAGTTCAATCTGTTCAACACTCTTCTGCACAGCTGATCTTCCACCAGCCTCGTCATGTCCATATTACCCCTCTTCTCAAGTCACTTCATTGGCTCCCTATCCGTTTCTGCATCCAGTTCAAACTTCTCCTGCTGACCTATAAATACATTCACTCTGCAGCTCCTCACTACCTTTCTTCTATCATCTCTTCTTACACCACCACACCCCCTTGAGAACTCCGATCTTCTGGCAAAATGCTTCTATCTGTGCCCTTTTCTTCTATTGCTAACTCCAGACTTCGCTCCTTTTATCTTGCTGCACCTTACGCCTGGAACAAACTACTTGTGTCTGTACGCCAGGCACCTTCTCTGACCCTTTTCAAATCCAAGCTAAAAACTCTCCTCTTAGCTGCTGCTTTTGGATCTTCACTCGCCTGATCTCCTTGTTTCTTTACCTTTCCCCCTTGTTTTATCCATGTCTACACCTTCTGTGTTGTCTGCCTTGACTAGATTGTAAGCTCTGATGAGCAGGGACTGTCTCTTACATGTCTGTGCAATGTTGCATACGACTTGTAGCGCTAGGCAAATGCTCAGTAGTAGTAATAGTAGTGGCATTGTGTCAGAAGCTCTGGATGGGGGCAGGAGGGGGAGAACTGGAGGAGGAGTATGAGCAGGGCAGAGGCGGGCCCATGACCCAGATATACAGGGCCTATCTAGGTCATGGTCCTGTACAGGGCCGGATTTACCTTGAGTGAGGCCCTACGCCAACAAAAATTGTGGGCCCCCAGCAGGGGCGACCCAAGGGGGGTGCGGGGCCTCATTTGCATAAGGGACCTCATTTGCATAAATATTTGCATAATGTTACCATATACTAACTTTTAGTAAATGTGCCTCTTAATGAGTGTATGGATAAAGAAAGACTAAAAGATTTCTACATTACTATAATCCAGTGCCAACTGCCAGACACATTAGGAACTACTACAAACACTGCCCATTTAGAACCCATAGCAAACCCGCCATATCCTAACAGCACTACCAGGACTCACAAAGCACCATACTCTACCAACCAAAAGGCAACACTGCAAATATTAAACCAATACATTTCAGAGAACAACAATACATGACCTACTGGGGAAAGAGAACAAGTGGCAATGTCAAATAGGAATTATATAAACAGAACACCTCAGCTCAGTTACACATGCAGAACATAGACCATCACCAAACAAGTAATCACAATTTAGAAACAGGAAGACAATAATTAAACTGGGAATCCCAAAAGCCAAACTTGGAATGTACAACACTGTAGAAATAAAACTATACATTAATTTGCTCTTGTACTAAACAAAGCGCAGAGTTAATGATGCACATTTACCAGAGCTGACATATTCCAATTAATAAATTCAAAATAAAGAGATATTTTTCTACCTTTTGTGCATTTTTTTCAGCTGCAATTGCTCCAGCCACTTTCTTCGTGTCTTCTGGTTTCTTCGTGTCTTCTGCTAACTCTCCATTGTCTGCTGTCCATTTGTCCTTTTTCTCTCTTCTAGTTTTTTTCCATTCTCTCTCTACATCTGCTTTAACATACTAATCTTTCTCCTTTTGCTCTTTCCTCATTCCTATTTCATCCACTCAAATTTTACCCCTCCATCCTCAATCCCCACTTACTCTCCCAATACCCGGCCAATTGTAGATTTTTTATCCCTCCCACACAAAATATTTTTCCCTTCTCCATTTTACTCTTCCAGCCCCATCCCATTCTAATCCTCCCCCAACATCAGCTCCCTTCTAGTTCCAGCCTCACCCAGCATCCATTCTCTTCTAGTCCCTGCATCAGCCCATTTCCAGTCCTAGCCACCCATCAGCTAATTTCCAGTCCTAGCAACCCCCCAACCCAATACCAGTCCAAGCCCCCAATCAGCCCACAGCCCATTACCAGTCTTAACCCCCCCAAAGCCCATTACCAGTTCTAACCCCCCCCCCAACAGCCCACAGCCCATTACCAGTCCTAACCCCATCAGCCCACCTCCAGTCTTAACCCCCCAGCCCATTTCCAGTCCTAGCCCCCCCATAGCCCATTACCAGACAGCCCCCATCAGCCCACAGCCCATTACCAGTCTTAACCCCCCCAAAGCCCATTACCAGTTCTAAACCCCCCCAACAGCCCACAGCCCATTACCAGTCCTAACCCCATCAGCCCACCTCCAGTCTTAACCCCCCCAGCCCATTTCCAGTCCTAGCCCCCCCATAGCCCATTACCAGACAGCCCCCATAGCCCATTACCAGTCTTAATCCCCCATAGCCCATTACCAGTTCTAAACCCCCCCCAACAGCCCCCAGCCCATTACCAGTCCTAACCCCATCAGCCCACCTCCAGCCTTAACCCCCCAGCCCATTTCCAGTCCCAGCCCCAGCCCCAGCCCCCCAATAGCCCATTACCAGTCCTACCCCCCCCCCCCATCGGCCTAAAGTAAAATTTAATTTAAAAAAAACTGCTGGCTGCCGACGCGGGGCCCTCTCTGCTGCCGCGGCAGCATGGACTGACCCACGGGGCCCCCTCTGCACGATGAATCTATCGGTCCATCCGTCCCTCCCTCCCTCCGTGCAGGCTTTGAGAGGCGCGAAGGGAGATTGTCTCCCTCGCTTCTCTGTTAAGCCCGCAGGGGCTGATGGGAAATTTCACATCAGCCCCTGCGGGCTTAACAGAGACGCGAGGGAGACACTCTCCCTTCGCGACTCTCAAAGCCTGCATGGAGGGAGGGAGGGAGGGACGGACGGACCGATTGATTCAGCTTGCAGACGGGGCCCCGCGGGTCAGTCCATGCTGCCGCGGCAGCAGAGGGGGCCCCGCGGTGGCAGCCAGCAGTTTTTTTTTTAAATTTTATTTTTAAAAAAAGCTAATTTGTTCGATTTTTGTGGGCCTTTGCCAGCTGTGGGCCCTATGCCACAGTGTAATGGGCGTATAGGTAAATCCGGCCCTGGTCCTGTACATCCTCTTTGGGGGAGATGGACAAGGAACTTATTCCACCTTGGAGGTGGAATACGTCCCCCTGATGATGGTGAGCAGCGCTGGAGGACTCCACTGAAGAGGTGAGCCAATTCAGGAGGTTCCCTTCCACCCGATCCTAGCTTTGGCAGCCTCTCTGGGGGGTCATTTCAATAGGGAAAGCAATTCTCATCTTGTGTTTGGAATTGGGGCTCCTGCATGGCGACCTATTACCATGGTGATGGGATGCCACAGCACCGGGGCTCCAGCAGGAGCATGGAGAGTGTTAGACAGGGAGAAAGCTGCACATCCCGGCATGCTGAATCGGGGCATGTCTGGCCCTTCCAAGTGCCCCAGTTTTGCTCCCGCAGGAACATCTAGCTCCTGTGGGTGCAGAATCAGGGCCAAATCCAGCCCATCCAGATTTTGGACGTTTACGTTTACGTTTATTCAGACTTTATATACCGCCCAACACTTAGTAGTACCTGGGCGGTTTACAATACAAGTTTAAAACAAACTTAAAAACAGTATTCTAAAACCGTTTAAAATGGCTGAGAAGGAGAAAAGGAACGCCAGTAAACAAATAGGAAAGAGGAGGAAAGGAAAGGCAAAGAAAGGACAAACTACAGTGTATTAATTGAACAGGTGAATAGACATCAAGAGGGCAGGAGGGAGGGGGTAACAGAGGGGGGGGGAGGGAGATGGGAATGGCAGGTCAAATGCTAGACTGAAGAGATAGGTTTTGAGTTGTGATTTGAATTTTGGGTAGGACTCCTCTGCACGGAGTGAGGGGGGGAGTGAATTCCAAAGGCTGGGGGCTAGAAAGTAGAAAGCAGAAGTACGAGTGGAAACAAGATGAGCCTGGGTAGGTGAGGGAAGGGCAAGTCGGTTAGAGTGTATGGCCCGAAGCAAGCGAGGGGGAAGACGAAAGTGTATTTGGTCAGCGAGATAGAGGGGAGTGCCAGTGTGAGCAGCCCTGTGCGTGAGAATGAGAATTTTGTATTGGGCACGGAAAGAGATAGGCAGCCAGTGATAACGAAGAAGAAGCGGGGTAACATGGTCAAAACGAGAGGCATGGGCAAGAAGACGAACAGCTGAATTCAGAAGGGCCGGCTGTATCCTGATCAGAATTGGCCTCCACATGGATAGGCAGGAGTCCTGAACATACATAGTCAGTACTTGCTGCCAGTAGCTAAACATGTGGAGGCCAATTCCAACGGGGCACGTCCAGGCCGTCTGGGTGGCCAGAAATCTGGACAACCAGGATCTGCACCTGATGCTGCTTCCGTGGGAGCTAGATGACCCTGTAAGAGCAGAATCAGGGCATAGGGCCTGGACATCCTGGACATGCCCTGATTCAAGCCTGCCGGATGTACAGGCAGTTACCCGGCTAGCCCAGCCAGGCTCTTGCATGCAGGAGCCCCGATCGCCCACAGAAATGAATTTTGGCTATTTAACTTGCTGCCCGCGTTTCCAATACTTATTTCATCTCAGACGATGCTCACATCTGGAATCTCAGCAAAAACGCCGCGAGATTCCAGATGCGAGCATCGTCTGAGATGAAATAAGTATTGGAAACGCGGGCAGCAAGTTAAATGAAGCCAAGTTGCACAGTTCCCTGATGAAATCTTGAAGTGAAACGCAGGGGGTGCCAGTTGAAGGCGTTGGATCATGCAGCGGGATCGATTGTATTCCAGTCAGTTTTTGGTTTACTGCTGACAAGCTAAGTGTTGATATTCAGCTCTGACTCTAAACATTTGATTTATCATCGGATAATATATGAGCTGTTTAAGGACTTTTTTCCTATTGGACACTATAAGAAGCTGTTCAAGAAGTTTGTGATCTCAACAATAGACTGACTGGAGAATCTACTAGAGTCCCATTTTCTGGCTATCATTGGTTGATCATTTATTTATTTCTTCAGCTCAAATGAGAATTTGATGAGAAATTGATAGCTGAGGAAATGTGTTACAGATTAAGCTTCACAAATATATCGTTGATTTTGTATGTATTCCTTCAGCTCATATGAGAATTTTGTGAGAGATAAATAGCTGAGGAAATGTGTTATAGGTTAAGCTTTATAAATATATCGTTATAAGAAACGGGCCATTGATGTGATGAGAGGCACAGTTAATGGGTTAACACCCTTGCTGTAGTGCTATAAGATTCTACTGAGGCCTGTATTCTATATAGTGATATATTTAGCACAGTGATATATGTGAATGGTTCTTGGTTGGTGGGTTTAAAATATTAAACGGATTTCAAGTGATCTTTACTAAGTTATACCGTTTAACAAACATTAGGTTACTCCCTCGGGTGCCAATTAAAGCAGCAACATCTAGGAATTTTATTTAGCATAGCTGCCACAACTGAATATGCTCCCTTCAATCATATCCCTTCTTATTTGTCCTTTCTCCAAGCTGAAGAGTCCTAACTAGTTTAGCCTCCCTTCATAAGGGAGGTATTCATCATTTTTGTTGGCCATCTCTGAACCTTTTATAGTTCCACTATTTCCTTTTTGAGATGGGCTAACCAGAACCACACACAAAACGTAAGGTACAGTTGCACCAAGAACCCATATACAGAGGCATAATGATATTTATTTATTTAACAATTTTTCTATACCACCTTATGTTTTAATCAGCGCCGTTTACATTATAACTTATTACAGAGAACTTGCAAGACAATAACAACTCAAACCATTACAGTGTAACTTTCTTAGCGAACCAAGGGGAGGGGTAAAATGGGAAGTGCTAAAAGGACAATTTATATACAAGGTAACATAGTTTCGGTTTCATTCTCAATCTCTTTTTAAGTAATCCCAGACTTTCTATTTGCTTTGTTAGCAGTCGTTGTGGATGCTTGGCTGAACATTTCAAAGTAGTTGCAATAATTCCAAGTTCTTTCTTTTGAATGGGGACTCATAACTCAGAATTCAGATGTTTGTACCGGTAGTTGTGAATACTTTTTCCCTATGTGCATCATTTGCACTTGTCCATATTAAATTTCATCTGCCATTTAGATTCTTAACTCTTCATTTACTGCTATACATTCTAACTCTCCCATCATACTTTTTAGATTTATGGAATCTGCATGCAGCCAATTTAAAGTATGATTTTTATTTGTATTTACAACCTACACAGCAGTTGACATGGTAATTGAAATTATTAATCTCTGTCTGTTTTCTATTTAAAGTTCCTTCAGCTCTTATTATAATCTCTCTAACAGAATATTCTGACTTCTGAATGTTTCCCGTATCTTGGTTAGAGCAACAGCCTAGTACCCAAGTGATCAGGGTTTGATTCCCACTGGCACTCCTTGTGACCTTGGGCAAGTCACTTTACCCTCCATTGCCTTGGAAGAAAAGGCTTGGCAATCTACTTCCGTTCATATCTTACCAAGAAAACCCAGGGGCTGCTGAGTTACCAGCAGTCAGCATTGACTTGACGGTACTTAAAAAAAAAAGGTTAGCACCAGCAGCTTGGTCCCACTCTACATTATTGTGGAGTCTATTCTTTCAGAATAGGCTACCCCTTCTCCAGAATATTGCCTAGTTCCTCACAAATCTTGTAGGGATGTGCATTTCTTGGAGTCACATAGTTTCCGCCCATGAGTGGGGTTCTTCACAGGAAGCAAACTCAGACCTCTTCCTGCCTTTTAGATTGATACTAGTCCCAGCCTCATGACTTGATGTTCCCCAGTTGGTCCTCCATAAATTGACATGAGATTGGATCCTATGGCTCCTTCCGAGTATGGGAGGGCTCAACCCAAAGGCAAAGAGAACTGTTACAGCTGAAGATGCACATCTTTGGTCCCTGAGGACCAATATAGGTCCTAGAGATGCTTTTTCACTGATACTCCCGCCGGGGCTGATGGGAAATCCCCGGCGGGATTAACAGAGCCGCGAGAAAGGAAACTCTCGTGGCTCTGAAAGAAGCCCGCGTTCGGGGATTCAACGCTAGCCTACGATGCAGGGAGGCTCTGCCAGGCAGGGGGGTCCCGCGGCGGCACTCTTGATGCTGCCGCGGCAGAAGCAGCTGTTTTTTTTGGGGGGGGGGTTAAACTTGGGATGATGAAGAATGTTTTTTGCGCGGGGCCCCCTGAAACGCGGGGCCCTGTGCAAAAAACATTCTTGCTCAATGGAAGGGCTGGCCCTGCCTGGAGCAAGGGGATTCCAGTGGGAAGAGATATCCCAGAGCCCTGGGAGATCCTGGAGAGGAAGAAGGATTCCAGGAAGGCTTTCAGGAAAGATCTCATGAGAGAAGGAGTGGAGAAAGGCACAAGAAGTCTGACTTCCAGAAGCTGAAAGAGGTCAGTAGAAAAGGAAGCAGTGGATGTCTGAGAAATGCTCCTAGAAGTGAAGCCAACAGATGTATACCTTGTAGCTGAACAGCTTACAGATGAACAGGAACAGTTTGCAACAGCTAGTGTAGAAGAGCCAGACCTGAGCCCTACAACTGCCAGAAGGTGGGTGGAGACGCTTGAGAGTGGAAAAAGCCAAACCCCAGCATTGAGCAGAGCAGCTGAGCTAAAAACACTAGAAACATAGCACAAGTGTTCCCTGAGAGAAAGGCTTATTCTCCCAAAGTAACTGTGCCCAATCAGAAAGATTTGCTGTGGAGCCAGTTTCAAAAGTTCCTACAAGACAGAGAAGCTGAGGAAGCTTTTAAGACTGTAGAAAGCAATGAGCATTCTTTAGCCCAGGAGGAAATGCAGGTCAATTCTTATGTGCCAGAGTCTGACCTAGGAATCTCTCCAATGGATTGCTCATTCTGTTTAAAAGAAGACTGAGCCTTACTAAGCAGAGCTGAGAAAGAGTGAGAAGCTGTATTGTGCATAACTCTGTAACTGCTAATAGTCTTCTAAAGCCAAGGATGTGTTTTACCAAGTGAGAATCTTCTTCTAAAGCAAAGAAGCTGTGTGTTACCAGAAGTTTGTTTGAACTGGGGAAACCACAGTTGTGTAAAAGATGTGTGTTACCAGAAGTTTGTTTAAAAGGGAAAACAACAGTTGTACCAAGAAGAAAGTTTACCTTTTGTTTGAAAGAGGTAGAAGAAGCTGTGCTGAGTACTGTTTTGTTTAATGAAAAACAGCTGCTAAGGTTAGCAGGACTTTTGGTTTACCTCAGTTGCCAGTTATCTTCTGTTATCCTTTGTGTTGGAGAAGTCTCCTAATGCCTTGTGTTTGAATTTCAATGCCTTGGAAATCCCCATAGAAAAATAAATATTCTTGTATGCCTTACCAATGGTCTCACACTACATTTTGTCCTTGCTCAAGAAAAGCCTAACTACAAGTCCCAGAATTCCACTGGGGACAGTCAGAAAAGCTTTATTTAAGGACATTACAAAGCAGCCCTAAGCCTGTAAGCCCTAGGGCCCAGGCTAGGGTCCCACAAGTGGCGTAGTTGTGTGGATTTCCACGCATGCGCAAAAGGATTTTGCAACCTCAGGATATTCGCTGGAAAGTAACTTCGCTACAGAGCTGCAGTCTGAGAGGTGAAGCAGCATTCCGAGAGGTGAAGCGGCATTCCGAGAGGTGAAGCTGCATCCCGAGAGGTGAAGCTGCATCTCAGAGAGGATTACCAGTTCTCTACCGGTGAAAAGCTCGAAGCTACACCTGTGCTAGGTAACCGGTACCTGACTGGGTTGGTTGGGGATACCAGTGCCAGGGTGTAGACTTGTCTGGAAAAAAAAAAAGCCAAAGGGAATAGTAAAGAGGGGTTTTTTTGTATCGCACTTGATGTTGTGTTCTTGTTGTTTTAGGACAAGATGACCATGGAGTAACAAGAAGTATTAAAATGGATGGCAAGCCAGTTCGAGCGGCAGAGAGACATGGCGTTGCAGGCTCAAGAGCAGATGGCAGCGCAGATGCAAGCTCAGCAAAAACCTCTTCTTGAAATGAAGCTTTCTTTGGTTGGTGGCTGTTTTTGTCATGAATGAGGTCAGACACCGGGCCTGGATATTTAAGGCATTTTCCCTTTATCAAGAATTCATTGAAGCTTTGGACTTACCGTGTTTGGATTGACCTGAGGCAGGGTTGACAATTTGAAAACCCGAAACGTGACACGTCGTCATTTTTGGATCTCTGGCGGTGTTCTTAGAAGCTTGTAAAAAGTTTGACAAAAAAAGCTAAGTACATACAAGTTGTTAACTTACTGGCTTGTTTTCAACAATATAAAATTATTTGATTAAAACGGAGAAGCCGCAGTGGTGAACGGACTTGTTCTGTTCACTTTGATTGGCAGCTCCAACAAAAAAAAATCATACAAAAAGAGAAATTGTTTTCTCATTGGATCGGAATTCTTTAGGTTGTTTATTGCAGTCTAGTCACTAGTCGGGCTGCTGAATATCCATGCTGTTTGTACAAAATGGATGTTTTCAGGGTAGCTATATATCAGCAGCTATGGATACCATTCTATCAACAATAAGCCGCTTGGCTGAAGACCAAATAAAGTTTAGGTCAACTATCCAGAGGGTCGCTAGGAGTCGACATTGACTTGATGGCACTTAACAACATATGTACATGCAGTGGGTGATGACTAGCAGACAGCGCACAGATGGTTTGTGAGTGGTTGACATAGCCCAGTGTTGCCCAACATATGCAAACTGCCTGTGATTGATCTAGCTGATTCGAATTTTCAGAGAGGCTAGCAGCTCTTCATGGGCTGTTGCTAACCCACTGATGACTCTGGTCTTGGCAGACCCTGCTGGTTGGTGTCAGCATTGCCCTCTTCCTGCCTAGACAGCATTCACTCCATTCAGGTTCCTTGGAAACAGCTGCCACAACTTTAGGAAATGGCAGGAGATGTTATAGGCCAACTAGTGCAGAGCACAAGGACCAGATAAGACATGTCCCTCTTACATGCTGTGATTATACAGAATACCAAAATACTGCCATCACACACTACAGTGCAAAAGATCTGCTCTATGACCTGGAGTGTCTATTTACTTCAATGCTTGCTCTGGGGACCCGGTGATGTGTGCCCTTCCTCACATTTAGGATGACTGGTGAAAAAGGTCATTTACACATGTGGCAGCTGTTATGTGCAGGAAGCACACAATGTCCCTGCATATTACAGAGCCGATGTGATGGATCGCTGCATTCTCCAAATGGGCAACAAAAGAGTTGGCAAGCAGGTTAAAGCAAGCCCTAAACTAGAAGATCCCTGGCCCAGATGGAGTAACCAACTTTTGACTCAAACAGTTAACATCACTCCATCCAGTCCTGGCGAACTGCAAAAAATCAATTGTTTATGCAGCCACAATGGCTGCCACAAAGGCTTACTACAGGAAAAACATTTCTCCTTCCAAAAGGAGAACTAAGGGGTATGTTTACTAAAGGGCGCTATTTGCGCTGCTGTCACATTATCGCACAATAAGGTGCCTTATCGCATGATAATGGTGCTTTACCAGGTGATAAGGCGCCTTATTGAAGTTAACGCGCGAAGCAGTGCAAATGAGCACTGAAGGTGGAGAAAGGCTCCCGGAGGGCGGAGGAAAGCTCCCCAGGGGCGAAGAGAGAGGGTTAATGGTCGGAGAGTGGGAGGGGAGAGGCTCCCTGCACACTGCAATGCAATGTGTGCCTTAATGCTGTGAAATCCGAGGCTGAAAACTAACGCCAGTGAAACCCTGGCGTTAGAGCTGATTTAAAGGGAAAAGAAACTATTTCCGTCAGCAATGCACAGCAAAACCAGGGAAACCTACAAAAAAGTGATAAGTGTGATACATGTGCATGGAACAAAAGGGCAAATAAACAGTGAAAATGAACAGAAAATGTATAAAAAATAGAAACCAAGCTGGGCAATAGTGATATCAATGGGAAACATCAAAAAACACTCCCAAGAAAGCTCCAAAAAAAAGATATGAATTTTGGAAGGGTCTATGCTCCGTCCCCATACAAGGTGAATGAGCCCACAGTGAAATTGCGCTGAGCAGGGTTAATCTCTCCATTGGACAGGTTTCCTTTGGCATGCACATGTTCCGCAACAGCAGGGCGGGCATGTCGGAACGGGCAACTGGACAGATGCTGGAAAAGGGGACACAGAGGGCTGCAGTCGGCACATGCTGTGGTGCAGCTGGGCCACAGTGCGGACTAGGGTGATGCCTAGCTGGCCCATAGGAATGCTGAAACAGTAGAGCAGCCAGACAGCAACTGCTGAGGGCCAAACATGGGCACAAGTGTGCTTCCCATGGTGTTACAGGGGATAGTACTCAGCAGGTACCCCAATGGCACGGAACATTGGCAGGCGGTGCTGGGGGGAAGCGTGGACAGCTATGCAGGCACCCTTACCCCAAAACCCGCACCATAGGCAGCCGCCTACCCGCACACTGGATGGCCTGAGACTGCGCACCACCAGCATCACCAGCAGAAGGGCATGTCAGCATGGTGGCAGAGGGGTACTGGTGGTGGAGGGGGCAGTGTCAGCTGCCCAGAGCAGACCATGGCCTAGCCCTGTTTAGGTGGGTGCCGTGCGCTGCAACAGACAGGCTCTGTCTGACAAACAGTCATGGTATCTCCAGGGAATGCACAGTCTTTGTGGCAACACGGTGGTGCAGTGAACGCAGCCAGTGTGTTCAGGAGCAGAAGGTCATAGGTTCAAGCCCCAGCTGTGGTTCCTGCCAACCCAGTCCCCATATTTTACCCACTACTAAAACATGGTAATACAGACAGAATCTTTATTGCAGATAACAGAAACATGTCCAATATGCCTGCCTACATTTTACCCTACCAAGCACAGACACCATAAACATGCGCATTACCTAGAGCAGAGTCTCCCAAATTCAGTCCTGGAGGGCCAAACACCATTCAGGTTCCATGCTGCCTCTAATAAAGACGGCTGTGCTGCATGTCTATGCACTGCCCCCATGGTATGCAGATATATCTCATGCATATTCATTAAGGACAGCATGAAAACCTGAACAGTTTTTGGCCCACCAGGAATGGAGTTGGGAACCTCTGCCCTAGAGCAGCAGCCAACAGGGGCAGACACACCCATACCCACACCCACGTGCTCCATTATCCAAAGCTAGCTGGAGAGGCAGGATGTTGGGCCCTGCGTGCATCTCCCAATACTAGCACTTGCATACCTTAGAAATGCCACCCTAAACCTGGGAATAGAGTACACACCTATCAAAAGGTTGCTATGATTACTGGCAGATAGCAATTCCTAAGTTAAGCACAATCTGCTCATTGATCTGTATCATACCAACCTCTATGATGTCTGTGGAGTGTGTTTCAGGTCTGGTGTTTGACAGTGTTCACCACCCTGGGGATTGACCCCAACAGTATTGCGTACCATAGCCATACCTGCACTGTGCCCAGGACTGGTACGGTGGCCAGGGTTGCCAAGAGCCTCTATATTTGCACAATGCTACATAGGTGTGGGAGTGTGTGTTTGTCTATCCAGTGTGTGGTGTCTGCCAACATTCTTCAGCCCACACTGTTGCCAGTGAAAGCCTGCCAATGTGCATAATGAGGAGCAAGGTACCATGGGTATAGCCCGGACAGGGTGGCCTGGCCAGGATGCATCTGCACAGGGCATAGGGCAATGGCTCGGACATTGTAGTGCCCGACAACCACCTGCATGGACAGGGTGGCCACAGCATGTCCTGCTGGGAGGTCACTCTCACCCTGACTGAGCAGTGACCACGGCATGGCTAGGTTCCCCCATAGTGCTGTATAGCATTTTTTTCATGTGATGTTTATGGGTTACTTTTTGGGGCCCAATCACTGACTTATCTGCTTGGTGTGTATGCATCTCTTCCAGGAACATGCACTATGGGCTAGCTAGCAGATAGTCTGCAGTTAGTATGTGTCTTGCTGGAACACCTTGTAGGGTGCAGCTGCTGGAGAATGTCAGATAGTGGTGGGGGGCTGCTGGGTATTTCCAGGCCTACTGTCTGTTTGCATTGCTTTATGGATGTGTATGGATCTGCATTGACTGTCCTGTAGGGTGTCTGTTCCCCATCAGGACTGGGGTTGATGGTCCCCTTTACTGCCACCATTGCAGGGAGGTAGAATGTGGATCTGTTGGTGGGAGATCCTGTTTCCCACCCTGAGCCACAGAGGGTGGGTTGGGTGGTGGTACATAATCCACCTATGGGTTCAACCCCCCTCCCCCTCCCCCTCCGACTCCGACCCCGACCCCGACCATGCCACCAACACAGGATATACACTATTCTGGGTACATCATAGCCCATAAAGACTAGACATGACTGAGAAATACAGGTGGACACACATGTATCCTAGGAGTGTCTGCAGGAACTACCTATCACACACAGCAGCACTGATGGGGACCTGCAGTATTGCTTATTTCAATCATGAAAGGTGCTGTGGATCTGGTGCTGGGAGCCCCACCTCACCCTCAGGGTGAGCACAGTACCCGCACAATGTGATGGTCTGTAGCTACTCTGTGCTAGTAACACACACGGTCAGTACCCCCTACCAGGCTGAGGTGCTGTGGGGGTGCACACGGTCATTACCCCCTACCAGGCTGAGGTGCTGTGGGGGTGCATACCCCATCTTGTGATCATCTGTAGACTGCTGATTTGCATGTGCAGTGCATCATGGGTACGGGTGGGTTAACCCTATCCTGGTAACCACAGCAGACAGTTTGTGTGGTGACCTGCAGTCCTTCTGTAGCCAGCCAGGGGCTTGTTAATAGCTGTAGCCCACTGGTTACTTCACTGCTTGTGGTACCAGAGGTCATGGGTTTGATCATACAGTGGGGTTATTTGATAGGGCTGTCTGAGGCATTTTCTTTTTAAATTTAAATTAGTGCTGCCAGCAAAACCACCCTCACAGTGCTATAGCCTTAAGATGCCTCATTAGGTGCCCTCTAAAGCGCTCTATAAGGTGCCCTATAAAGCGCCCTATAAAGTGCCTTATAAGGCACCCTATAAGGAATATTATAAGGTGCCTTGGCAGACAGTGCACTTTATAATGTGCCCTCTGAAGTGCCTTATAGGTTGCCTTATGCGGCTCCTTAGGTTATGGCACTGTGAGGGTGTGTTTGCTGGCAGCACTAATTTACATTAAAAAAGAAAGTGCCTCAGACTGCCCTATCAAATAACCCCACTGTGGGATCAAACCCATGGCCTCTGGCACCACAGGCAGTGAAGTTACCAGTGAGCTACAGCTATTAACAAACCCCTGGCTGGCTACAGAAGGACTGCAGGTCACCACACAAACTGATTTAAAGTAAAGGGTAATGCCTCAGACAGCCTTGCTCATAGGGCCCACTGGGGGATCCAACTCATGACCCCTGTTTCATCAGTCAATGTATTAACCATTGTGCTACACCTCTGTTTCTGTGTTTGTAGGTCAGCGCACCTAATTAAGGCTAACGCGCATTAACGTCCATGGCTCCCTCTATCGCATGAAAACGTACCTTATCGCACGAGAACCCTAAATGCTACCTTAAGACAGGAGCGCCCACTACCTTATATGGCATCCTGCACACTAACGCCGGCTACACGTTAAGACTGCTTAGTAAACATACCCCTAAGTAACACTCCCAACAATTATAGACCAATAACTTGTCTATCTGTAATCTATAAGCTGTTCACTGCAATAGATACAGACAGAATGTATGATCATATTGAGTCCAATAACATCATGGCAATAGAGCAAAAGGGCAACAAGAGAGGGGCATGTTGCACCAAAGACCAGTTAATGTTGAATAAGGCCATCATGGCTAGGACTAAGAAAAGCAGAAATCTTAGTAAAGCATGGATTGATTAAAAGAAAGCTTTGGACAGCATTCCACACTCATGGATAATAAATTGCCTTGAAATGTATAAAAAAAATCCTGGTTTGATAGAGTACATTAAGTTCACCATGACAATGTGGCAAACCACACTCTTTTTGAAATATGAAGATGGTCAGTATATCATTCCTAATATCAGGATCCAGCGAGAAGTATTCCAGAGGAATTCCCTGTCGCCCCATCTGTTTTGTGAGTACTCTCATCAACTCTTTGGGATATGGATTTAGCATGAATCCTAAAGAAGGTAACAACCCAGAAACAACATCTCATTTATTATTTGTAGACAATCTGAAGCTCTATAGTTCTAGCAAACAATAATTAGCTGAGCAACTCCGTGTGTTGAAAAGCTTTTCTGATGACATTAGGATGACCTTTGGCCTTGACTACTGTGCTAAAGCAACTTTTTTAGAGTAAAATTGAGCAAAACAGAAAACATCTCCCTGGCTGAATGTTGTGACATCAAGGACCTTGAACAGGAAGGTGTATATAAGTATAAGAAGGAACAACACTCAAGCAGAAATTACTGAGAGGAAAGATAAGTAAAGAATACTATAGGAGATTAAAACCAAAGAAAAGTGATTTAATATCATGGAATAATATACCAGCCATCAATCAGCTGGCAATTCCTGTATTTTCATACAGCTTTGGGGGTGTGGATTGGCCTCTTAAAGATTTTGAAAAACTGGATGTGCGAACATGAAAACTCCTCCATGTCCATGAAGTGATTTACAAGAATCAATGTATGTCAAGACTGTACAACCCTAGAGCTGAAGGAGGGCTAGGACTCATAGAGATTGATTACACATACAGAGCTACTATCATAGGCCTCCAGGCCTACCTAACTGCATCCTCAAATCCAAATATGCAAAAAGTGCTGAAATATGAAAACAATCGTCCAGGATATGTCTCCATTATCAAAATTGGACAAGTGTTCTGACAACTAGAAGGAATGAGTGAAAATCCATAAGCATGCAAAGGAAATACATTAACAGAAATTTTCAAAACAAGAGAAAAAAATCTTCAAGGAATTAGATCAATAAACAAGGAAAGATAAGTGGCAAATGCACACAGTGGGAAATTCAGAGTGTTACTCCAGGAACCCTTTGTCGATTAAGAACGGACACATGAATGGTTAAGGAGGGATGAACTTAACCGAAGGATAATCGGTTGATAGCTGCAGCCCAGGGCAGTGCTTGCATGTCTTCTATGATGGTAGAACAAGCTCATCAGAACTTCAAGAGACTACACACTCAGCTAAGGCTTTCAAACTTTACAATTGCCTGTTTTTTGATAAACTTAACTGTCGAATATAGGTTTTTAGGAATTTTCAGCCTGCCTACGTTCCTTGCATAGCCTTTAAATCAGATATCTGAGTGTTTCCTCAGTTCAGAGAAGGTCTACTGGTCAGGGACACTTGTGATATATAGCTGTTGGAATAGAAATATGCATTGTTTTTAGACTTTCAGAGACCTGGCCTTCTACTTAGTCTCCTATTTAATTTTGCATTAGAGGTATAATTTTAAGGCTACAGGGACCTTTGCATAGGGGGCTGATATATAGAAGTAAGATTTCAGTTTGAATATTTGAGTTTCCATTGTCTGTTACAAGCCTGCTTCACAGGGTGTGGATCATTGAATCAGCTCTGCAACTGTCCATATACCTGAACCAGTCTGTTCATGAGAACTTCAAGAGACTACACACTTAGCTAAGGCTTTCAAACTTTACAATTGCCTATTTTTGATAAACATTAATTGTTGAATATAAGATTTTAGGCATCTTCAGACTGCCTACGTTCCTTGCATAGCCTTTAAATCAGATATCTGAGTGTGTCCTCAGTTCATAGAAGGTCTACTGGCCAGGGACACCTAAGTTCCCACTCACACTACTCCTCACCCCAACCACACCAGGGTTGCATTGCCTATATAGTCATCATATACATTGACATCTGTCCTTTAATTAGGTGTTACACCCACTTTTTCTTTTTTTCTCCTCCTAGGACAGCTGAATCAGAATGTTGTATATTCAGTGCAATAACTGTGGTGCTTTAATTCTGAGAAAAATCATTTGGAATCTAAAAGCTTGCCCTATATGCCTCAGGTCAGCTGCTATGTATAAAGAATTGACTCTACTAAGGGCAGAATTAGCTGCAATTAAACACACCTCCTCTAAGGTACAAACGGAACAAAATCTACCACCGCTCCCACAAAGAATCAAACAGCCCAGGAACAAATGGATCACAGTGGGCTCTGATAGGTTATGACCTGTAATGCAGAGACACCCTATACATCAAGAGATATCCCTGCATAATACCTACTCTGCCTTGGATAATGAGGGTGCCCAATCCGTGAAAACTGAAGTGCCCTTAATTGAAAGACTTAGGGGTATGTTTACTAAACTGCGGTAATCGTACATAACACGCGTTATGTAACGTTAACGATCGTAAGCGCATCATAATGTGCGTTATGCTGCACTTATGATCGTTAACGTTACATAACGCGCATTATGATGCGCTAACGATCATAATGCACCGCGGCGCGGTAAAACACCGCAGAAGGTGGAGAGAGGGCGGAGAGAAGGGGTCAGTTGGCTGAGAGTGGGCGGGGAGAGGCTCCCTTCACACTAACGCGCTGATCTGAAGAGCTGAATTCCAACGCGAATGAAAACCTGCCGTTAAATGCACATTACAGGGGAGAGAGACCATTTCAGCGTCAGCAATGTACAGCCCAGGCAGGAAAGCCAAAAAAAAGTGATAAGTGTGATACATGTGATACATGTGCACAGAACAAAAGGGCACAGAAACACTGAAAATGACCCCAACAAACTGGAAAAAAAACATAACCAAGCTGGCCAATAGTGGTATCAATGAGAAACATCAACCTCTCACCCCCAATTAAGCTCCATAGAAAAGATATAAATCGTGGAAGGGTCTATACTCTGTCCCCATACAAGGTGAAGGAGCCCACAGTGAAATAGCGCTGCTCAGGGTTTCCCCCACAATCGGACAGAGTTCCTATGGCGTGCACATGTCCCGCAACATCAGGGCAGGCATGTCGGAACGACAACTGGACAGATGCCGGAGAAGGGGATACAGAGGGCTGCAGGCGGCACATGCTGTGGTGGAGCTGGGCCACAGTGCGGACTAGGGTGATGCCTAGGTGGCCCATACGAATGCTGAAACAGCAGAGCAGCCAGACAGAAACTTCTGAAGGTCCAACATGGGCACGAGCATGTTTCCCACAGTGTCACAGGGGATAGTACCCAACAGCTACCCCCAAGGGCACGGAACAATGGCAGGCGGGGCTGGGGGGAGCGTGGACGTCTATGCAGGCACCCATACCCCAGAACCCACACCATAGGCCTCCACCTACCTGCACACTGGATGGCCTGAGACTGCGCACTACCAGCAGAAGGGCATTTCAGCATGGTGGCTAAGGGATACTGGTGGTGGAGGGGGCAGTGGCAGCTGCCCAGAGCAGACTGTGGCCTAGCCCTGTGTAGGTGGGTGCCGTGTGCTGCAATAGACGGGCCCCATCTGACAAACAGTCATGGTATCACCAAGGAATGTACTGATTCTGTGACAACAAGGTGGTGCAGTGCACAAAACCAGTGTATTCAGAAGCAGAGGGTCACAGGTTCAAGTTCCAGCTGTGGTTCCTGCCAACCCAGTCCCCATATTTTACCCACTACTACAACGTGCTAATACAGACAGCACCTTTAGTGCAGATGACGTAAACATGCCCAAGACACCTACATTTTACCCTACAGAGCACGGACACCATAAACATGCACATTACCTAGAGCAGAGTCTCCCAAATGCAGTCCTGGAGGGCCAAACACCATTCCGGTTCCATGCAACCTCTGATAAAGATGCCTGTGCTGCATTTCTATGCGTCACCCCCATGGTATGCAGATGTATCTCATGCATATTCATGAGGGACAGCATGAAAATCCGAACAGTGTTTGGCACCGCAGGACTGGAGTTGGGAACCTCTGCCGTAAAGCAGCAGCCAACAGGGGCAGACACACCCGCACCCACAGGCCCCATTATCCAAAGCCTCCTGGAGAGGCAGGACTTTGGGCTCTGCGTGCATCTCCCAATACTAGCACTTGCATACCTTAGTAATGCCACCCTAAACCTAGGAATATGGTACACATCTTTAAAAAGGTTGCTATGATTACTGGCAGATAGCAATTCCTAGGTTAAGTACAATATTCTGAGTGAGCTGCATCATAACAATCTTTCTGATGTCTGTGGAGTGTGCTACAGATCTTGTGTCTGACAGTGTTTACCAACCTGGGGAGTGACTCCTACAGTATTGCGTACCATAGCCATGCCTGCACTGTGCCCAGGACTGTTGTGTTGGCCTGGGCTGCCCAACACCTCTATAGTTGCACAATGCTGGCATAGGTGTGGGGAGTGTGTGTCTGTCTATCCAGTGTGTGGTGGCTGCCAACACCCTCCACAGCCCACACTGCTAGCACTGTTGCCAGTATTGGCCTGCCAATGTGCATAACGAGGAGCAAGGTACCATGGGAATAGCCTGGATAGGTGGGCCTGGCCTGGCCGCATCTGCACAGGGCATAGGGCAATGGCTCGGACATTGTAGTGCCCAGTACCACCTGCATGGACAGGGTGGCCATAGCATGTCCTGCTGGGAGGTCACTCTCACCCTGACTGAGCAGTGACCATGGCATGGCTAGGTTCCCCCATAGTGCTATATAGCATTCCTTTTTTGTGATGTCTATGGGTTTCCTTTTGGGGCCTAATCACTGACTTATCTGCTTGGTGTGTATGCTGGCATCTCTGTTCTGGGTACATGCATCTTCTCCAGGACCATGCACTATGGACTAGCTGGTGGACTGTCTGCAGCTAGTATGTGTCTTGCTGGAACACCTTGCAGGGTGCAGTGGCTGGAGACTTGCTGCTGGAGATTGTCAAATAATGGTGGGTGGCAGCTGAGCATTTCCAGGCCTGCTGTCTGTCTGCTATTGTGTTACAGATGTGTACCGCTCTGTCTGTTCCCCAGCAGGACTGGGGTTGATGGTCCCTTCTACTGCTACCATTGCAGGGAGGTGGACTGTTGATCTTTTCGTGGGTGATTCTGTTTCCCACCCTGAGCCCCAGAGGGTGGGTTGTGTGGTGGTACATGATCTGCCCATGGGTCCATACACCCCCCCCCTTCCTTTACCTACAGCAGGTAACCATGGCACCAACACAGGATATGCACTATTCTGGGTGCATCATCACCCATAAGGACTAGACATGACTGAGACATAAAGCAGGGCACAGATGTATCCTAGGTGTGTCTAACGGAACTACCTATCACACACTGATGGGGACCTGCAGCATGGTGTATTTCAGCCATGAAAGGTGCTGTGGACCTGGTGCTGGGCGCCCTACCTTAACCTCAGGGTGGGCACAGTACCCGCACAATGTGACTGTCTGTGGCTACTCTGTGGCAGTACCACACACGGTCTGTTCCCCCTACCTGGCCGAGGTGCTGTGAGGGTGCAAACCCAATCTTGTGCCCATCTTTCGACTGCGGATTTGCATGTGCAGTGCATCATGGGTACGGGTGGGTTAACCCTATTCTGGTAACCACAGCAGACAGTTTGTGTGGGGACGTGCAGTCCTGCAGCCAGCCAGGGCTTTGTTCACAGCCTTATAAGGTGTCCTATAGGGGACATTATAGGGTGCCTTGGCGGACAGTACACTTTATAATGTGCCCTAAGGAGTGCGTTATGGGGTGCTTTATGCAGCACCTTAGGTTATGCCACCTTGAGGGTGTGTTTGCTGGCAGCACAAATTAAAATACATGTCAAATGCCTCAACAATTACTACTTAAATGTAAAGGGTGCTGCCTCAGCCAGCCTTAGACATTGGGCCCACTGGGGAATCGAACCCATGACCCCTGTACCATCAGTCAGTGTTGTAACCATTGGGCTACAGCTCTGTTGCTGTGATTGCATGCCTGCGTGCCTTCTTAAGATTAACGCACGGTAACGTGCCCTGTAGCGCTCGTTCATTTAGGGCGCCTTGTAGCATGCGTTCTCGGCGCGTTCTCGGCAACGATGTACCACCCACGTCCTTATTTGGGGTTTCTGTCTCTACCACGGCTCCTAACGCGAATCGCACTAACACAGTTTAGTAAACATACCCCTTAATGCCAAATATACTGATAATGCACCAAATAGGAAGAAAAAAAATCACAAAACAGAAACTACTACTTGGAGATTCCATCATCAGAGGCACTAACTTGGAAACACAGTTCAAAGGAGAGAGGATGGTCTAATGCCTCCCAGGCTCTTCAGCCAGCAGGAATACAAACCAAATTGTTGGTATAGTTAGTACAGAAGTGAGCACTCCAAAACAGATATTGCCATCCACTTGGGTACAAATGACGTGGTTAGAAACAGTGCCTCTGGAGTTCAAAGGGACTTCCAGACTCTGGGAGAGAAATGCAAGCCCATTGCCAACACTATAGCATTCTCAGAAGTTCTACCTGTTGATGGTAAGGTGGCAGAAAGGCTGGATCACATAAATGACCTTAATACATGGCTCCAAACCTGGTGCAAACAAGAAGGATTTAGATATATAGGTGACTGGGGAAACAGATGGATCAACAAGAAACTATACTGTGCTGATGGATTACATCTCTCCATCACAGGGAAAAGGATCCTAGGTGAAAAGTTCAAGCAGTATGAGGACAGGCATTTAAAATAGGGAAAGGGGGTGACAGATGGAGAAGGATAAGTTCAGTATGTCACTCCCAGTAAAACAACATTGGAAACAGCCACACTTTTGAACCACACATCAGTGGCAAGCAGAAAGGGGTGTGTAGAACAAAATGCATGCAAAACACAGGCAAACCAATCAACAAATGCTGGAAAGCAATAAGCACAAATGCTCAAAGCCTAGCCAACAAAGTTCCTGATCTGGAAGCCCTAATGGTGGAAAGGGACTTGGACATTGTGGCCATTACAGAAACTTGGTTTAACGAGTCACATGAATGGGATATAGCCATAGCTAGCTATAATCTATTTAGAAGAGATAGAGAGGGTAGAAAAGGAGGAAGAATAGCCTTATATGTCATGAGCAATATTAAAGCTGCTGAAATGCAGGGGGCGTGGGGAAAAGAAGAAGCGTTATGGATTATGTTGGAAAGAGGAGATGGCTCTGTCATCCATACTGGTGTAGTCTACAGGCCTCCAACTCAAACTGAAGAAATGGATAGCAAATTGATTGTTGATATTGCAAAGTTAGATATGAAGGGGAAGTGATCATATTGGGTGACTTTAATCTACCTGATATGGATTGGAGTGTTCCTTCTGCAAATCTGGAAAGAAGTAAAAAAATTGTGGATGTCTTCCAAGATGCATTACTTAAACACATGGTGATAGAACCGACCAGGGAGAGCTCGGTTCTGGATTTAGTGCTCACCAACGGAGATAGTGTGTCGAATATCCAGGTGGGTGCCCATGTGAGCAGCAGCGATTATCACACAGTGTGGTTTGAGATAAAAGCCAAGGTAGAATCCAATCTCAGCAGGCTCAAAGTCCTAGACTTCAAAAACACTGACTTCAGTAAAAGGACCAAGTGAAGGAGCTGGCAGGGTGGGAGGGGATTAGGGAAGTGGAATTGCAATGGGTTAAACTAAAGGAGGCAATAAAATGTGCAACAGATACATACATAAGAAAAGTTAATAAAAACAAGAGGAAAAGGTTCTCCAAAGAAGTGGCTGCACAAATAAAGGCAAAAAACACAGCTTTCATTAAATTCAGAAGCTCACAAACAGAGGAACACAGAAAAGAATACAAGATCAAACTAAAAGAGGCAAAAAGAGAAATAAGGATAGCAAAATCAAAGGCAGAAGAAAAGATGGTTAAAGATGTGAAGCGTGGCGACAATGCGTTTTCAGGTATATTCGGGAGAGGAGGAAAATCAGAGGTAGAATTGCAGATCTCAGAAATGCCGGGAATGGATTCAAAGAAAGTGACATTGAAAAAGTGAAAATGCTAAACAAATACTTCTGTTCTGTTTTTAATAAAGAAAATCCTGGAGAAGGACCACCTGTGATTGAAAAATATATAAATGGGAATGGAGTAGATACAACACCATTCACAAAAGATGATGTGTTAGAACAGCTTGCAAAACTGAAAGTGGATAAAGCTATGGGACCAGATGAGATACATCCCAAGATACTGAAAGAGCTCAGAGAGATTCTTGCAGGGCTGTTAAATATGTTATTAATAGATCCTTGGAGACAGGAGAATTTCCACAGGACTGGATAAGGGCTGATGTGGTACCTCTTCACAAAAGTGGTAGTTGGGAAGAAGTGACAAACTACAAACCAGTAAGCCTTACCTTGGTGGCGGAAAAAATAATGGAGGCACTCCTGAATGAGCAATTAATGGACTTCCTCAAAACCAACAGTTTGCATGATCCAAGGCAACATGGTTTTACCAAAGGACAATCCTGCCAAACAAATCTGATTTTGTTCTTTAACTGGGTGAACAGAGAACTAGATCAAGGGCATGCAATGGATGTGATCTACCTAGATTTCAGCAGTCTTTGATACTGTTCCTTACAGGAGGCTTATCAATAAACTCAACAGTTTGGGATTAGGTCCCAAGGTGGTGAACTGTATCAGAAATTGGTAGACTAACAGGCAACAGAAGGTGACGGTAAACAGGACTCACTCAGATGAAAGGAATGTGATTAACGGTATGCCCCAGGGTTCAGTTCTGGGACCGGTACTGTTCAATATATTTGTGAGTGATATTACTGAGGGAGTGGAGTACATGAGGAAAGATTTGAAAAAGCTCTTAAGAATGGTCTAATGTTTGGCAATTAAGATTTAGGGGCATGTTTACTAAACTGCGGTAAACGTGACTAACGCGCGTTATACGACATTAACGACCATAAGTGTCGTATAACGCGCGTACCGACGCGCTAACGACCGTTAACGTCATACTACGCGCGTTAACCGTACGTAACGATCGTAAAGCTCCGCGGCGCGTTAAAACAGCGCAGAAGGTGGAGAGTGGGCGGAGAGAAGGGGTCAATGGGCGGAGAGTGGGCGTGGAGAGGCTCCCCTCACACTAACGCGCTGAAAAGCACAGCCCAATTCCTACGCGAATGAAAACCTGCCGTTAAAGGGGAGAGAAACCATTTAGCTGTCAGCAATGTACAGCAAAACCTGGGAAACCAACAAAACGTGAGCAGTGTGATACATGTGCACAGAACAAACTCTCAAATAAAACCACAAAATGACCACAAGAAATAGTGTAAAACGTATAATTAAGCTGGGAAACTGTGATAGCAATGGGCAACAATACAAACACTCCCAGGAAAGCTCCAAAAAGAAGGAATGATGTTTGGAAGGGTCCACGCTCCGTACACCCTCACAAAAAGCATATCATATCATCGGAGCTTTCCTGGGAGTGGTTTCTAATGTTGCCCAATGATACCATTGCTGCCCAGCTCGGGTATGGGTGTGTGCCCCCTTTCTCTGAGGCCCTTTCTGAGGGTTACGTGCACCTTTGTCCCCATACAAGGTAAATGAGGCCATAGGAAAATTGTGCAGAGTAGGGTTTCTGACTCGTCAGGCCAGGTTTTCTTTCTCCAGGGACTGCACTGTCTCTGTGGCCACAGTGTGGTGCAACGGACACAGCCAGTGCCTGTAAGACAGAGGGTCACAGGTTCAAATCCCAGCTGGGGCCCCTACCCATAGTCCCCATAGATTTACCCACCACTAAACAGTGATAGTAAAGACACCCCAATATTGCAGAGAACATACAAATGGTCACAATGCCTATATTTTACCACCCCAAACACAGACACCAGAAGCAGAGTCTCGCAAATGCAGTCCTGGAGGGCCTCACACCATTCAGGTTCCATGCTGCTGCTACCAAAGATGCCAGTGCTACATATCCATGCAACACCCCCATGGTATGCAGATGTAGCTCATGCATATTTATGAGGGACAGCATGAAAACCCGGACAGTGTTTGGAACACCAGGAGTGGAGTTGGGGAGCTCGGCCGTAAAGCAGCAGCCAACAGGGCCCGACACATCCACACGCCCACCCACAGGCCCCCATTGGCCAATGCCTCCTGGAGAGGCAGGACATTGGGCCCTGCCTGTACCCCCCAATACTAGCACCTGCATACCTTAGCAATGCTACCCTACACCTGGGTATATGGTACACAGCTATCAAATGTTTCCTATGATAACTGGCAGATATCAATTCCTACGTTAAGCACACATTTCTCAATGAGCTCCACCATAACAATCAGTCTGTTGTCTGCGGTGTGCGCTGCAGTTCTGGTCCCTGACAGTGTTTACCACCCTGGGGAGTGACCCCCAAGAGTATTGCGTACCATATCCATGCATGTACCGTGCCCATGACTGGTGCGGTGGGTATGGCTGCAGAACCCCTCTATAGTATCACAATACTGGCATAGGTGTGGGGGTGGCTGTCTGTCTATCCATTTTGTGGTGGCTGCAAACACCTTCCACAGCCAACACTGCCAGCACTGTTGCCAGTATTGGGCTGAGAGGGGGCAGGGAGAGGATCCCCCTCACCAATGCGCTGTAATTCTGAGCCCAATTCCAACGCGAATGAACACCTGTCGCTAAAGGCATATTAAAGGGAAGAGAAACCATTTCTGTCAGCAATGTACAGCAAAACTGGGGAAACCTACAAAACGTGAGCAGTGTGATACATGTGCACAGGACAAAACCTCAAATACAACCATAAAATGACCACAAGAAAAATTGTACAAATCATAATTCAGTTGGGCAACAGTGATAGCACTGGGCAACAATAAAAAAAACACTGCCAGCAAAGCACCAAAACAAAACATATGATATTTGTAAGGGTCTACTCTCCGTAGACCCCTTCAAAACTCATATCGTTTTAATGGAGCTGACCTGGGAGTGTTTGGTATTGTGTCCCGATGATATCATTGTTGCCCAGCTTGGTTATGGGTGTTTGCCCCTTTCTGCAAGGTCAATTGTGAGGTTACGTGCACCTTTGTCTCCATACAAGGTATATGGGCACACAGTAAAATGTTGCAAAGCAGGGTTTCCGACTTGTCAGGCCAGGTGTCCTATCTCCAGGGACTGCACTGTCTCCATGCCCACAGTGTGGTGCAACGGACACAGCCAGTGCCTATAAGACCAGAGGGTCACAGGTTCAAATCCCAGCTGGGGCTACTGCCAATCCAGTCCACATATATTTCCCACAACTAAACCGTGCTACTATGGACAAACCTGTATTGCTGTGAAAATACGTATGGTTAAGAAGCCTATATTTTACCACACCAAACACACACACCACCATAAACAGGCACATTACCTAGAGCTGAGTCTCCCAAATGCAGTCCTGGAGGGCCCCACACCATTCAGGTTCCATGCTGCCTCTAATAAAAATGTCTGTGCTGCATATCTATGCACCGCCCCCATGGTATGCAGATGTAGCTCATGCATATGTATGAGGGACAGCATGAAAACCCGAACAGTGTTAGGAACACCAGGACTGTATTTTGGAAACTCTGCTGTAAAGCAGCAGCCAACAGGGCCAGACACACACCCACAGGCCCCATTGGCCAGAGCCTCCTGGAGAGGCAGGACAATGGGCCCTGCCTGTATCCCCCAATACTAGCAGTTGCATACCTTCGCAATGCCACCCTACACCTGGGTATATGGTACACAGCTATCAAACGTATCCTATGATAACTGGCAGATAACAATTCCTACGTTAAGCACGTGTTGCTCATTGACCTCCACCATAACAATCATTCCGATGTCTGCGGTGTGTGCTGTAGGTCTGGTCTCTGATAGTGTTTACCACCCCGGGGAGTGACCCCCAACAGTATTGCGTACCATATCCATGCCTGTGCTGTGCCCAGGACGGGTGTGGTGGGCATGGCTGCTGAACACCTCTATAGTAGCACAATACTGGCATAGGTGGGGGGGGGGGGCTGTCAGTCTATCCAGTGTGTGCTGGCTGCAAACCCCTTCCACAGCCCACACTGCCAGCAATGTTGCCAGTATTGGGCTGCCAATGTGCATAATGAGGAGCAAGGTACCATGGGTATAGGCCGGACAGGGTGGCCTGGTCAGGGTGCATCTGCACAGAGCATAGGGCACTGACTGGGAAATATTAGTGGCCGGCCACCACCTACACTGACAGGGCGACTGCTGTATGTCCTGCAGGGACATCAATCTCACCCTGACTGTGCGGTGACCACAGCATGGCTAGGCATCCCCATAGTGCTATATGGTATTTCCCTCATGTGATAGATATGGGTTTCCTGTTGGGGCCCAGCCACTGATGTATCTGCTGGCTGTGTATGCTGGCATCCCAGTTAGGGGTGCATGCATCTCCCCTGGGCACATGCACCATGGCCTAACTAGCAGACTGTCTGCAGCTGGTATGTGCCCTGATAGAGTGCCTTGCAATGTGCAGCAGCTGAAGGCCTGCTGCAGGAGAATGTCAGCTGGTGGTGGGGTGTGGCTCACCCTGTCCATGCCTAAGGTCTGTCTGCTATTGTGGTATGGATGTGTAAAGAGCTGCAGTGACAGCCTCGGGGGGGGGGTGGGGGTGTCTGCTCCTCAGCAGGACTGGGTGATGTTTTTCCTCCCCCTACTACCACCTTTGCAGGGGGTAGAATGTGGATCCATTGATGGCAGGCCCTGTTTGCCACGCCTGGCCCGGGGGGGGGGTGGTGTGGTGCCCATGCACGTGCCATGGGGGGGGGCCCACACCAGACTGACGCAGACAGAGATATCCTGCTTTGGACCTGCGCCATGGCCTCTCTCAGCCATGGACGTTGCTGTGGACCTGGTGCTGGGCGCCTCACTGCACCCTCAGGGTGAGAACAGTACCTGCACAATGTGACAGCCACTCTGTGCCTGTGCAACACACGGTCAGTCCCCCCTACCAGGCCGAGGTGCTGTGGGGGTGCACACAGTCAGTCCCCCCTACAAGGCTGTGGTTCTGTGGGGGTGCATCCCCCATGGTGTATATCTGTGGACAGCTAATTTGCATGTGCAGTGCATCATGGGTGTGCCAGGCACAATTCAACCCTGGGAATCACCTGCAGCTACACACAGGCTCAGATGCGCAGGCTCAGGAGTGGAGGAGTGGCCAAGTGGTTGTGGCAAGGTACGTCAGGCCGGAAGGTGGGGGGGTTCATATCCCACTAGAGGACAGCAACCTTGGGCCGGAAGGACTGGGTTTCTAGTCCCGCAGGTGCTCCTTGTGGTCTTGGGCAAGCCACTTAACCCTCCATAGCCCATGTTCCCTGTAAAATAGTTATCTCCAAGTTATAATGCCCTGTGCAATGTAATTTGGATTTGTTCGATGTAAACCGCAGTGATGCTGAATAGCGCGGTATATAAGAGAATATAATAAATAAAAAAAGATGCACCATAGGCCAACACATGTACATCTGTTAGCATACTGCATAGGTGTAGGACACCCTGAACAGTCTGTAATATTAGGTGGCCACGCTGGTAAAGCACGCACGCACGTTGGTACGCACGTGACTCCGCGCGCAGCTCACTCACGCGCACCAACCACTGCTCAACGAAAAGAAAAGCATGCCTCCTTGATCCCTATGTACTGTACAGGGTGATGCCTAGGAACTCGAACCCATACTGCCCGTAACAGCAGTCAGTACACTAACCATTCTGCTACGGCTCTGTTTCTGTACTGTGTCTGTATGACCTCATACGATTAACGCCATTCAGTCCCAGAAAGTAAACCTCACATTACCCCCACAGGTCCCCCAAAGTGATCCCTACAGCTGCTGAAACTGTAAACAGGTCTGTGGCCCTGTCACCACACATCACCCTCAACACATTCAAAGAGATGGAACAGCACAAATATCTGCACAATGCAACGCCCCTTAGCAACGCCCGTAGCAACGCACGTGGCAACGCACGTGGCAACGCACGGGGCAAGGCATATCTCATTCCACAGAGATGGCAGCAAGGTCAAGGAAGCCATCCTTTACCCACAGGGAGCTGTATCTCCTGACGGAGCTCATCTGCCTCAAGCAGAGGCGCCTATTCCCCGGATCCTCGAGGAGGCAGGACCTGGGAAGGGTGAGGAGAGCCTGGGAGCGCCTCACCTTTCGCTATAACCGCAGCGCAGACTACCCACGTGAGGTAAGTCCATGGGAGCAGGCACCACAGCAAAGCAGGTGCATAGGAACACCATGCAACCAGGGCAGCAAACACATATGGACCAAGTGGGACTGCAAGGTGTGTCCATATCCAGCTCTGAGTGAGGCCTGCCCCCCCCCCCCCGATACAACCACCAGCCCCACCTCAGGGGCACAAACCCATCCTGCTGCTGTCCCGGTCTGTGCATACAGGGATGGACAATCGCCCAGGTTGGAGGAGGGCCCACATGAGGCCTATTCACAGTCCCTGTGCTCTGTTATCTGTCCCTGTCTGTGCATACAGGGATGGACTATAGCCCAGGTTGGAGGAGGGCCCAAATGAGGCCAATTCACAGTCCCTGTGCTCTGTTATCTGTCCCTGTCTGTGCATACAGGGATGGACTATAGCCCAGGTTGGAGGAGGGCCCAAATGAGGCCACTTCACAGTCCCTGTGCTCTGTTATCTGTCCCTGTCTGTGCATACTGGGATGGACTATAGCCCAGGTTGGAGGAGGGTCCAAATGAGGCCACTTCACAGTCCCTGTGCTCTGTTATCTGTCCCTGTCTGTGCATACAGGGATGGACTATAGCCCAGGTTGGAGGAGGGCCCAAATGAGGCCAATTCACAGTCCCTGTGCTCTGTTATCTGTCCCTGTCTGTGCATACAGGGATGGACTATAGCCCAGGTTGGAGGAGGGCCCAAATGAGGCCAATTCACAGTCCCTGTGCTCTGTTATCTGTCCCTGTCTGTGCATACAGGGATGGACTATAGCCCAGGTTGGAGGAGGGTCCAAATGAGGCCACTTCACAGTCCCTGTGCTCTGTTATCTGTCCCTGTCTGTGCATACAGGGATGGACTATAGCCCAGGTTGGAGGAGGGCCCAAATGAGGCCACTTCACAGTCCCTGTGCTCTGTTATCTGTCCCTGTCTGTGCATACAGGGATGGACTATAGCCCAGGTTGGAGGAGGGCCCAAATGAGGCCAATTCACAGTCCCTGTGCTCTGTTATCTGTCCCTGTCTGTGCATACAGGGATGGACTATAGCCCAGGTTGGAGGAGGGCCCAAATGAGGCCATTCACAGTCCCTGTGCTCTGTTATCTGTCCCTGTCTGTGCATACAGGGATGGACTATAGCCCAGGTTGGAGGAGGGCCCAAATGAGGCCACTTCACAGTCCCTGTGCTCTATCTGTCCCTGTCTGTGCATACAGGGATGGACTATAGCCCAGGTTGGAGGAGGGCCCAAATGAGGCCTATTCACAGTCCCTGTGCTCTGTCATCTGTCCCTGTTGATGGGCAGGGGAAGCAGCCCACAGTCCCAGGATGCAGTAGGACGTCACCCAGAGCCCCACCCAGCATCCGGGTGCTGTGCTGAATGCCCCAGTCTGTCATCAGAGGGCCTAGCTATGTTGCACACCGTGAAACAGATATGTGCCCCGTTAGTGCCCACGAAAGGGTGTCTGTCCCCTAATGTCAATATGTGTTTTTCAAACAATAGGTCGAGGATCTCCGTAAGAAGGCGTGGGAGCTGAGAGCGAGGTACTCCCGTTTTGTCGAACGGGTCCGGAGTGAGCGGTTGGCCGAACGGGACGGTGCGTGAGGTCACATGGCCCTCTGGGGCACCTGCTGTCCTGAACACAGGATGTATGTGCATACTGTGGCTGCTGTGTGACAATGGCTATAACACCTCCTCCCCTTTCCCACAGCGGATGAACGTGCTGAACAGGAGCCCATGGAGCAGGATGCGGGCCAGGGTGAGCCCGAGGAAACAGAGGGGCTGGAGCAGGCGGCGAGCCCAGGGGAGATGCCGAGTGTCAGCCCGCAACACCCTGATGAGCCTGCTGAAGACGATGCTGGGGGGGGGGGATGCCGAGGGTCTGGGGGGGCGGGAGGAGGGGGAAGGTGAGCAGATACGGGTGGCTGTGGAGGGGGAGGTGGGGGGGGAGGCGGAGAGGGCAGAGCGTGCAGGGGGGCAGGGGGCGGTGGGGATGGCACAGGTGGGGGGGGGAGGGACCCTGCTGTGGGGGGAGTGGACCTGGAGGGCGTAGTCCATGGGTTGGCGGAGCAGGAGGGGGATGGGGCGTGTGCAGGGAGGGGCCAGCAGGGTGGTCCATGTGCCCATCCACAAGGGTTGTCACAGGGCAACGGGGGCGCCAGCCACCTGGACCAGGGTGAGGGTGATACGCTGCGCCTGGACCTGGACATGGCACACATAGCCGCTGAGATGCGTGCTGTGGATGCAGCCACACAGACACGGGGAGACCTGTGTCTATGTGACTGCATGTGCGGCCTGCGTGTGGCAGCGGCTATGCGTGCGCATGCACGCGCCCAGAGCCAGCACGCGCTCATCATGGGGCAGGTACTGGCAACCCTGACCATGGTGGCTGACCGGCTGCGCTCGCTGGAAGAGCGCGTGGGAGGGGGTGCGCCGGAACAGCCACCATGTGACAGGGGTCCCCGGGGTGTGTAGCGCGTGGATACGCAATGCACACCTGCTCTGTGACAGCCCATGTACAGGCCAAACCCACCCTGTGCTCTGTAGGGTGGTATAAAGGCAGGTCAGTCCCTGGGGATAACCCCACTGTTCAGTTGACTGTTAAAATAAATATTATATGTTTTTCATAACACCCTGCTGTCCATATCTCATTCTTTGTGAGGAGTCTGTGTTGTGTGTGCAACACACGTGGGAACACACATGTCTGTAGGTGTACGATAGGAAGGGTGTGCGCCAGGGCCGGATCCACCCTGCGTGAGGCCTTACGCCAACAAACATTGTGGGCCCCCAGCAGGGGCGGGCCAAGAGGGGGGCGTGGCCTCATATGCATAAGGGGCCTCATTTGCAGATATATTCGCATAATGGTACCATATACAAACGTTCAGTAAACGTGCCTCTTAATGGGTGCATGGATAAGGAAAGACTAAAAGATATCTACATTACCATAATCCTGCGCCAACTGCCAGACACATTAGGAAGTACTACGAACACTGCCCATTTAGAACCCATAGTAAACCCGCCGTATCCTAACGGCACTACCCGGACTCACAAAGAACCATACACCACCAATCAAAAGGCAACAATACAAATAGTACACCACTACATTTCAGAGAACAACAATACATGACCTACTGGGGAATGTGAACAAGTGGCAATGTCACATAGGGATTATATAAACAGAACACCACAGCTCAGTTACACATGCCGAACATGGACCATCACCAAACAAGTAATCACAATCTACAAACAGGACGACAATAATCAAACTGGTAATCCCAAAAGGTAAACATGGAATGTCCAACACTGTGGAAATGATACCATACATTATTTTGCTCATGTCCTACACAAAGCGCAGACGTTAATGATGCACATTTACCAGAGCTGACATATTCCAATTATTACATCCATGATAAAGATAGCTGTTCTACCTTTTGTGCAGTTGTCTCAGCTGCAATTGCACCAGTCACTGTCCGCTGGATTTGCCGTGTCGACTGCTAACTCTCCATCGTCTGCTGTCCATTTGTCCTGTCTTCTCTCTTCTAGATCTTACCCCATTCTCTCTCTACATCTGCTCTAACATACTGATCGTTCTCCTTTCTCCTTTTGCTCGCTCATCATTCCTATTTCATCCACTCATATTTTACCCCTCCATCCTCATTCCCCACGTACCCTCCCAATACCCGGCCTATTGTAGATTTTGTTTCCCTACCACACAAACTATTCATCCCCCCTCCATGTCACTCGTCCAGCCCCATCCCATTCTAATCCACCCCCAACGTCAGCTCCCTTCTAGTTCCAGCCTCAACCAACATCCATTCCCGTACAGTCCATGCATCAGCCCATATCCAGTCCTATCCACCCATCAACCCATTTCCAGTCAGCCCCCCCTAGCCCACTGCCAGCCCTGACCCCCCCAACAGCCCACAGTCCATTACCAGTCCTCACCCCATCAGCCCACCTCTAGCCTCATCCCCCCCCAGCCCCAGCTCCAGCCCCAGCCCCCCCATAGCCCATTACCAGTCCTACTCCACCCCCATAGCCCATCACCGGTCCTCCCCCCCCCCTGGGCCTCAGGTAACATCTAATTTGAAAAACAAACCTGCTGGCTGCCGCAGCGGGGCCCCCTCTGCTGCCGCGGCAGCACAGACTGACCTGCGGGGGGCCCCCTCTGCAAGCTGCCTCCGTCGGCCCGTAGATCCCTCCCTCCCTCCGTGCACGCTGTGAGAGGCGCGGAGGGAGAGGGTCACCCTCGTGTCTCTGTTAAGCCCGCAGGGGCTGATGGGAAATATCCCATCAGCCCCTGCGGGCTAACAGCGACACAAGGAGACACTCTCCATTCCCGTCTCTCACAGCCTGCAGCCTGCACCCTGCACGGAGGGAGGGAGGGAGGGGGGGAGGGAGGAAGGGACGAACCGATGGCCTCAGCTTGCCGAGGGGGCCCCCGCGGGTCAGTCGGTGCTGCTGCGGCAGTAGAGGGGGCCCCGCGGCAGCAGACAGAAGGTTGTATGTCTCTACCTATATTCAACCAATTAAATGCCCTGTTCCTCTTGTGTGGGCCCCTGCCAGCTGTGTGCCCTACGCCATGGCATACTGGTATATCCGGCCCTGGTGTGCGCAGGTTACTGCATACGTGTCAGGCAGCTAGCATAACTATGGACAGTACATGTGGCCATGCCACACATGTCCCAGGGAACACACATGTGACAGTGCCCAGGGACCAGCAGTGGTGGGATATGCAGGCTATGTGCAACATCTGTGCTTGGTGCAGGCCAGGGTGGGGTATGGCATGGGGAACACAGGTGGCCTAATGGTCACTGAGCGTTGATGTGCACAGAGCTATGGGTGGATAGAGTGGGCATGGCCCTAGGGTGGCATGGGCTGTGCCACATGTTGTGCTCCGTGATCGTGTGTGTGTCATGGCGTGGGGGACATATTGCAAGTGCTGCACATGGGGGCTCCCCCGCAGAAGCTGTGACACGTGACATTAGTCGATATATGGTAGGTGGTATGGCACACGACACAGGTATGCAGCACGGACAGTGCCCTTGCAACCACATGGCCTGTCCCTCCACACATGTGCCTGTGGGGCATCCCAGGTGGGTCTGGGAAGTATGCTATGTGCACGATGGTAGTGGCCCGGGGGGGGGGGGGGGTGGCGATGTGACTGTCATGCCAAAACGTAGACAGGAAGCAGATGTCACCATCATTGTTCAGCTGTGTGTGTCTTTATTTAGACCTCCCCCTGCCACCTTTCGTGCGTCCCCGCCCACCCCGTGGCGCTTGCCGCCCCCTTGCTGCTGTTGCTGCTGCAGGTGGTGATGTCCCCTGTGGCTGCTGGACAAGAGCGCATCCTGCCCCCATCCCTGCTGCCATGCGCGCATGTGCGGCAGCCATCTCTTCACATGCCGCGGCAATGCGGCCTTCATGTCCCACGAGGGCCGTCATGGTACGCTGTAGGCGCCGCAGCACTCGCAGTTGGCGCCGTTGTGTCCGTGACACCGTGCGCAAGGTATGCCGTAGACCTGGGGGGAGAGGACATAGCACAATATGAGATGTGTTACACAGCGACACCTGCTCGGGTCCATATATACCATGGCAGCATAGGGCACTCACCCTCAGCATCTCTGTGGGCTGCGTCAGTGTTGGCCTGCATCTGTGCGATAACCTCCACCACAGCAGCGAGTGCCTCATTCCGGTGTTGCCCACACACATCCGCAGGCAAATCCCCAGTGCCCTCTGTGTTGATTGGTGCGTCCACATCCGGGATGTCTGGAACCTCCAGCTCCCTATCACCAAGGGGTGCATCCTGGCCCTCCGCACACACATTGCCTGCCTCCGCACCAGTGTCAACGGGGCTTGGTGGTGCCACGTCTGCCACCGCCTGTGGCTCCTCCTCCTGGTCGATGGCGCGTGGATCACCTGGGTGCCACAGGGATACATACGTTAGAGGGTGCTATTTGCTGTTTGACATCCCCATCACATACCCCCTCAGGCACACGTGGGTTACTGATCCACGTGTGTCTGAGTCATGGCTGTAGTAGCACCCTACTATGTTTGTGCACACCCCATGCAGGTGCCACCTGTGGTCCGCCCCCTGAGGCCCCCCACAGCACCTCTGTGTGCAGACGCACACCCCAGCCAGGGCCATCATCACCCACAACCTGCCCGCACCCAGCATGTCCCCCGAGGATGCAGTGTATCGTCGCGTAGGACACCCCTTACACGTGTGGCCCTAGTGGTCCCGCCAGCTGTGCGCCCGTTTTTCACCGACTAGACCGCAACCTAATAATATGACTATGTACCTGCAATGATCAGAACCAAAGTATCAGTACAGGTGCAATGACAGTCTCTGTTTATTAGATAACTGATGATCAGATACAGGTGGGAAATTGGGGGAACGAGTTCTATCGGGCACTGGGCACCTCATGGCAGCATAACCCCCCCAAAATATGAGCTGCATACTATATAAAGATATGTCACCTGCTTCCGTTTCTTTCTACATGCAGTCCTCAGAACTAGTCCTGTGTGTCCTCTCCCCCCTCCCTCTTATTTCCTATTATTTCCTATTTTGTACCCCTTCTTTCATGTTGTACAATCCCTCGTGGCCCCCCTCCCATACACACCAACTATGGTGCAGCTATCTACGTTTCTGCAGAGCCCAGGCCTAGCATACATGTTGGTAACTTGTGGATTCCTGTGTATGTTTTCCTGTGCACATAGACCTTACAGGCCCTTATCTGATATCCCCTTGTCGGCCCATGTCTAGACTCTCCAGGCCACACTGGCACCTTACAAGGCCCATGATATCCCCTTACATGGGTATATCTGGTGCTGGACCTCCTCTTGCTAAGGCCTGTATTCTGGCCCACATGTTTTGGCCGCGTGGCTGTTACCAAACTATTCTGTGAGATTCAGGGCAACCACTAAGTGATTATGGACCTGGAACATTAGTAACCCTTAGCACCTACAACTCTGAGGCAAATCTATACTACATAACCCCAACACAGTCATACGAAACCTCTACCAGTACGTCAACCCTACACAGCCCATCCATGTGTGGCATGCAACATGTGGTCAGCCTCTGCTGTCGTTGTGTGGCGGTCACCCATGCACAGTATCACATTCACTGCATGTTGCCACCAACTGCCACCCATACACAGGCCCCCCACCACCCATCATTGCTCCTGAATGGGTGGTCACACCGTGTCTCATTTGTCCCGCTCGCCCTGGACATCCACTTACTGGCCCCCCTCTTTCTAGTCTCGCACCATGTGACCATGCTACATCCCCACCTTGGTCTGCGTTCCCCCCTTACCTGCTTGTGGGTGGGCCGTGTCCAATGCTGCAGGCAGTCCGTGGACATACATTGTCCCGAGCCTATCAGCCAGGCGTCTCTCCAGCTCGCTGAGGTTGGCCACATATGCTGGTCCCCCTCCAGTGCCTTGGGCCCCACGTCGCTCACGTACGAGCTCAGCCCTCACCTGCCTCTTGATGTCACAGTATCTTTTCCTTAGATTTTCTATATCGCGGTGTGGTCCCCCAGCTGCTGCAACCGCTGACTGTACCTCTGACCACGCCCGTGCCCGCATGGCAATGGTGAGTGTGGCACTCTGGCGCCCAAAAAGGAGGTCGTAGCGCTCAAGTACGTTGGACAGCAGGTGCTCATTCTCCTGCTGGCTGAAACGTATGGCTCTGCGCCTTGTTTCATCAGGGACAGGGATCCTTGCCTGGCGTGGCCTGCCACCCGTATGCACACCTGCAGCCTGCTGAATCCCAGATGGTCCAGCAACGGCCTCCTGTGGAGATGTGGCTGGTGCTGCTGGATGTGGGGGCTGGTCCTGGGGTTGGTCCTGGTCCTGGGTCTGTCGATGATCCATAATGTCCATTATGTATCTGCACGGGGGTTCGGCACACAGTGGCAAGCCTATATATAGGCTGTCATGGGGTGTGGCTCGTGGGGCATGGGGTACACGGCCACGTGTGCCGTGACGCGTTCTGTTGCGCCTCGCTGCGCGCCTCGATACGCGTTCCGCTGCGCGCCTCGATACGCGTTCCGCTGCGCGCCTCGATACGCGTTCCGCTGTGCGCCTCGATACGCGTTCCGCTGCGCGCCGGATGTGACATCATACATGTGAGTGTCGGTAGTACCGGCCGTATCGCCGATCCCCCCTACCCATCCCTTCTGGGGCAGTTTGTTTTGTATAGTGGTGGTGCAGATGTACGCTCCTTTCTTAGGGCTATGTTTATCTGTGCCGTAGTGGAAGCATAGGCTAATGCACCACTACGTGATACGTACGCGACCGCACTCTGACGTTGCACGCGTTGTAAGGCGCGTCGCAACGCGACTTCCGTCGCCTGCACATGGGCACATGCATTTTACGTCATCCCTGCATTGGTATCTGGGTGTGTGATACTTTTGTGCTACGCAGTTTATACACACCCTACAGCATCACTCGGACTCACCTACAGCAGTGTGATACATGGATGAATCCCCTCAGCTGCATTATGTGGACGCGCGTAACATCGCGCGCTGCACTTTTCCTACCGGTAAAGAGTTTGATTACTGGAATCTGGAACATTCTGTCTCCCCAGGTGAGTGGCAATCATGTGGTGTCCATCCCCACCCACACCACTATTTCTAGTCCTGCTACCCTCCTAACTGTGTCTATCATGGCTCACACATCACATGCAGGTGGTGCAGTGTTTGCATTGGTTGGCCTGGCAGACCTGCTTGGCCAGGAGGAGGGGGATGTTGTTCCTGGGGCCGCTGCCCTGGGCATCGGTGCACTGCCACTGCAACTCAGGCCTGCAGCTGTGGGGCCTGCACAGGAGGGTGTTGTTGACCAACGGCGCCATAGGCGTGCTGAGGTACAACAACGCCTGCGGCGTCTCTACAGGCCCAGGGTCTTGCTCCAGGACCTGCGAGAGGGCCAGGTACTCTCCCTCTACCGGCTGGACACAGGAGCCATTAGGGAGCTCTATCAGGACCTCAGACTTGACCTTGAGCCCCTGAATGCCCGGTCACATGCTATACCGGGTATGACCAAGCTCCTGGCTGCCCTACATTTCTTTGCCTCTGGCTGTTTCCAATCCTCGGTGGCAGCAGTGGGTGGCATGAGTAGGCCCACCTTCTCCCGCTGTCTCCATCAGGTACTGCGTGCCATGGTCAGCCGGGTTGGGAATTACATAGCAATTCCCAATGGTAGGCAACAGTGGGCGGCCCTGGCACTGGCATTCCATAGGTTTGCTGGAATCCCACACGTGATGGGCGCTATAGATTGCACACATGTTGCCCTTGTCCCGCCACGTGACAGGGAGGTTGTGTACCGGAACCGGAAACACTTCCATTCCCTCAATGTGCAGGTTGTCTGTGATGCAGGTATGCGTATCCTGAATGTGGTTCCGCGGTTCCCAGGGTCGGCCCATGACTCCTATATCCTGCAGAACTCGGCAGTGTTTGACCAGTTTGAGACTGGTCAGTTTGGTGACTACGTCCTGCTGGGTGGGTATTCCGCGTATCTGACATGCGCCCACTGTAGGGGGGTGTATCTGCTGCATTGTCAGCATTCTCCACAGTTTGACTGACATTGCAGCGTTAGTTCTGGGAGTGCACTGTTGGGTGTGGCTCACAGCCTCATGCCGTGTCACTGGTGTCCTGGTCTTAGACATATGTTTCGCCACAGCCATCTCTCTGTCTCGGATGTGTGTTGGTTTGCTCGCACATGTGTGTCCCAGAGGGCCAGTGTGGTGTCTGTTTCTCCGTGCCCGTGCCCTCGTTTTCCAGATGAACTGTGTCCATGTGCGACAGGGCAGAATATGCTGTGTCCCCCCCATGCCTGTGGGCTACACATGTATCCAGGCCATCGCCTCCACACCCGCACCACGGGCATACAGCGCTGGCAGTTGTACCCATGTCTCCCAGTGGTGTCAGTCACTTGGCTAGCCCATCCTTTGCATGGATTTCGGTGAGGCCGCCTGGTGGGGGGGGGGCCTTGGCCCACCCTCATGGGGCTCATTCTGTGTGCGTGGACCAATCTTTCTGGCCCTGTTTTTTGCTCGACAGGAGATGTGCTGGTGACCATGTGACTATCACACGTGTCTGCTGCATGTCTGGGCACCATGTTCGGGGTCCACCTCACCACCGCCGTTTGCTTCACCCCCAACACCCATGATATGTATCCCAGTGGCTGGTGCTGTGTATGCAGAGGATCGTGCCAGCCACCCACTTGCACAACTGTGCCACCCTGCACCCCCGGTTGCTATTTGACAATGTCCAGCACCTTGCCTCACAGCTCACGCAGATGTATTTGCTGAACCAGTTCTTGCACATGTCACGTGTCACGGTTACATGGGTGTGCACTGCCACTCTCAGCATGTCATGGTCGTTTCCCACTGGCCTCAACAGCCTCTGCTGTGCTACCACTGTGTGCACATCATTTGCCTCATATGTGTGTGCATGGCCTCTCGGCTGTCCAGTTCTGAATTGGTATGTCTGTCGTTCCATTATTGTCTCAGCACGCATGTGAATTTGCACCATTTCTCCCTGCAGGTGATGCAGGATATGGGTGTCGCACCTGGCTGCTCACCCCTGTGCGTCTCCCCCGGACAGGTGCAGAGCTACGGTACAATGAGGCCCATGCCTCCAGTCGCTCAGTGATTGAGCGCACCTTTGGCGTCCTCAAAAGTCGCTTCAGGTGTCTGGATAGGACTGGCGGGGCCTTACAGTACAAACCACTGACTGTGGCAAAGATCATCATAGCCTGTTGCATCCTCCACAACATTGCTCTCAGGCACAATGTTCCAGTCGACATTAATGAGGATCTGGGCCCGGATCCTATGTGCCCTCCTGCACCTGGCCATGGTGACACACGTGCAGGCATGGCAGCCAGGCAGCATCTAATCGAGAGGATCTTCACCTGTAAGTTATGGGTGTGCTGGGGACGTGTCTCTGGGTTTGCCATGTGTTAGGTGGTGTGAGGATTGTGCAGCACTGCCATCTGATGCCTCCATATCTCTGTCCTGTTCTTGGCTCCACAGGATGAGCATCTGTGTTCCAGGCCCACCCGGACTGCCTTGTAATGCTGCATGTGGCCGTGCTGCATGGGGGGGGGGGAGGGTGTTCATATATGCAGCCTTCATGTTGGCTGGGGTGAGTTGCAGGGTAGTGGGGATTGCATGTCATTCGTCACGTCTGGTCACATATATGTTGTTTTCTCTCCACTGCTCCTATGGTGCTGCACATTTATTTGGACCACTGCTCCTTCCCCCTTCGCCTCCATGGGTCACAGAGGTGGCCCTTACTTGTTCACATATTGGGGTTCTGCATGTTCTATCTTGCACACATCTTGAGCGGCTGTGTGTGTACTCTTGCACAGGTCAGTGTATACTGGTTTGCTAGGTTGATCAGCCACTGGCAATGGGTCATTTGGCAGATATGTGCCACTCATGCATGTGCTGTGCTGTGTGTCTCCATTTGACGTTCATTTTTGGGGGGCAGGACATCTTGGCTTTCTGCATGTGTACTTTATCACACTGTGTATGTTCATGATTGTTAGTGACCTTTCCACCTGGCCATTCCTCATGCGCCACCCTGCCTATGTGTGTTGTAGGGATGTATTTTGCGCCCTCTCCGATTATGTTCCCTCATCCATTTGTTACCTTCCACTGGTGGGCAACTGTACATTGTGCACAGGTGTCAAATATGTTCCTCAGATGGGTCACAGTTCCGATGGTGATGCAATGTACATCAACATTGTGTTTCCGCAGCTACCCATGCAGACGTCGTGCTGTCCGCCATCCATCGGGCTCTGGATCTGCTATTGTGTCTCTGTGTGCTTTTGGCTGACAATCACTGTTCCCTCTGAGCTGTGCGCATGTGTCTGCGCACACACACCTCGCCAGGGGAGCGCACATACTTTGCAGCTCTGATTCCACTAGGGAGCGACACAGACATCTTACACCTTTACAGTCAGGGTTGTAATTACTAGACATTTCCTGCTTCATTTATTAATCGTCTGTGTTCAGTTAATTTGATTTAACTCAATGTGGTGTACATACGATATTCTGACGTGTAGTCAACATAAAAAATTGTTATGACTCTGCCTGTCATTATGTTGCGCACAGACATGTCACCTTCCTTCCAAAGCTGCACTGAGCTGATATTTTACGCGCACACAGCCTACAGACGATTGGGGGAAACATTGCTGACAGTAACATTCACATCCAGGACACTGGTGTACCTTTCAGGTGGCCCTCACCTTCCATACTCTGTGACATACACCGCCTGCTTATTCTGCTTTTTGCCTATTGCTCTCAGCCTGTCGTTATTTGTTCTCTGGGTATGCCACCGCTGCTGCACATGCTCTTGTCCCCTGCGGTGTATGCGTCTCATGTGCAGGTTCTTGATGATATTGGGATGGTGCCGTAGTCTTCACTGTCATCTACGTCTGTGGTGCATGTGCAGTGTGCTCAGTGTTGTGGGACACATCATGTGTTGCTATCTATTCATTCTGTGTGTGGCTGGTTTTATGTGTGTGTCTCCTTTCTGTCCTGCAGGTGTCATGGGGGTGTGTGTCCGTCCCTTACCTGATATCTGCTTCTTTTCACACAGGACACAGGCAACACTGTTGGTCTGGTTGGTGATTGGCATGTCCCTCTTTTGGTCCGGTGGCCCTTTCCACAGCCGATCCAAATGGGCCTCCATTGGGCTATCCAATTACACCCCTCATGTGTCACTTCCCTGATCACTTGCATGTTGTTTACAGTACATTATATCTCCTGCTGTGGGTGTGGGTGTGTGCCTCTTAATTTGTGTGTTCCATCCCACCTGTCGACTGTGTTGTGGGCTGTGGACCCCTCCTCCACATGTGTACTGCATTTTGCCTACGCTCTGTGCTTCTATCACCTGGCACGCAGCTGTGGTCTTTGCTGTTGGCATGATGTGGTCCTGTCTGCATCCATTTCTGTGTGCCTCTGTGTTTATTTTAGGTCATCTATGTTCTGCAGTGCTTTCCATCAGAGTGGTCAGAGCTTTGCGCTCTTTCTGTTCCTCTTTTCCTCGGCCTTTCCCACGCTGATGCTTATTGTCGCTGTAACAGTGGTCTCCGGGCGTCTGCTACCTGTCTGGTCATATTAGCGTTGTCACATTAGCTGTCCGTCCTTTGGTCCATGTATTTGCATCATGGTGTGGTGAGGTGTCATGTATGCTGCTGTGGACTCTTGCCCCGTACCCTACCCTGCTGCCATTGTCTACTGAGCATCTCCTTTTGCTTGTTTGTCCTGTGCCTGCTTGGCGTGTCCTGCTCACCTCTCGGGCGACCTCACCCTCCACTGGGGGGCAACTATTCCCCTCAGCTGCCACACACCTTCTTTCCAGTACACCAGGGTGCCAGGAACCTTTGCTGTGATGCTGTTGCTCCCAGCATGTTTGTCTGTGCTGCTGCCATACACGTGTGCTGCTGTCATGTGTGAGGGTCCGTGAACTCCATGCTTGCCCTCCAACAGTCACCTGTTCATTGCCGTTACTGTGGGCTCTAGGTGGTGTTTGTGCTACATCTATCTCTGTTCCACACAGGTCCTGCCGACCCTCCAGGCACACCTTGTGGCCTCTAAGGCACACTGACCTTTGCAAACATACCATTAGTGATGCACCATGCCATATTGTTCAATGGGCCACAGGTCTGTCAGCACTCTCCTATACCGCTTAGCCGCATATTTGGGTTCAGTTTGCACACCTGTCTTCAAACTGTGCTGGTACACCTTTCCTGCTTGTTCTTGGCCACACTGTTGGCCTACTGTCGTTTGGTGCTCTATGGCAGGGGCGCACATATTCTTATCTCCCTTCCGGCCCAGGCGCTGTGGGGGCTCCTACCCCCTCCTATGGTCATCTCTGGACTGCTGCTGGGCATCTGCAGTGCACCATGGGTACTGTTGCATACTCCCATATCCTTAGCAGCCCAGCAGGCACCTTGGGTGACGACATGGCGCCCCTCGGTCCACAGTCAGGGGATTTGGTTTCAGGTGTTACGGACATCTTCATTTTCCTGCGCACAATCACCATAGTGTGTTTCTCCCTGCTTTTGCTTTTGCCAGTGACTTTCCATGTTGCAAAGCGGTCTGTGATGTTATTGGGCCTTCTATATTTGGTAATGATCATGACCTTGGTCTTGATTGTGTTTGCCATATGCCCTTGTTTGCTGAGACCTTGCTTTGTTTCTTAGTCAGGCATCCCTTGCATGTACATGGTGCGTCTTCTGTGGGTTTGTTTCGGGGGCTTGGGTCATCTGGCAGTTCTGCTCCAAGGGCTGCCCACCTCATTATTGTGACTTTGTTATGTGCACTGGCAATATGGGCATGGGGTTGCTTCCATGCTTGTGGGTGGGGCCCTGGGTCATGGGTTTGAACACACAGTGGGTCATTGTGAGCACCTTGGGGGGCGTATTCCTATCTTGCTTTACATTGGTGCTAACAACAGCAGCGCCCTCACACTGCAGACTCCGCACAGTGACTCCTCATGGGCCCTGTCACATGCCCTATGGGGTGCTTTGTGTAAAGCCCTGTCGGGTGCTGTGGAGACAGTGCACAGTAGCCTTAGTTCTCTGGTGTGGCTTTCATGGGGTTATCCTATGTGACACCTTCCAGGTACATCCCTGTGGGTGGGTGTTTGCCAGCACAACTTGTGGGACATACAAACCAGACCTCCTATGATATTACTGGTGTGGTGTGGGAGTCATGCCGCACACCCATCCACAGATATGCCAGCCTTGCAGGGACACAACCACTTGGTACACGGCCCATAGTTGTGTCACACATAGCATGTCCTGGTGCTGTTTGATGCTGCATTCCAATGGCAAGGCAATTGTGTTGTCCCCTGCATTGTTTCTGGTACAGTCTGACGTGGTATTTCCTTTATTATATGGGTTGTGTATATCTTCACCTTTGTACATTTCAAGCACCCGGTTCTGGCTGCAGATTCACACTGTTTTCTACCTTTGGGTGCTGCACCTCTCGGGATTACACGGACACTCCCAGCAAGGGGTGGTGGGCATATATTCCTCCCTCTCATGTTCTTTGTGTACAACCAAACATTGGGGTTCTCATTGGTTTAGACAGGGGGCTGACTGGTTCATCATATGTGTGCCTACTGTTTGCGGAGGGTACTGTTGCAGGCAGCCTTGGTCTTTGGACACACAGGGGGGATTGAACTCACAGACCTTGCTCCACCAGGCCGCTTTTTACCCATTGTGCTTATGATCTGTCTGCCTTCACTGACACATTTTCTAGCTTCTTCTGGGGCACCCTGTTGGGATACTCTCTGTTGCTACTATGTCCAGTCATTTCACCATACCATACCAGGGGGCTATGTGGGTATGTAGCCCTTCTTGTGTTCATCTGTGGACTGCTGGTCTGCATGTGCAGTGTGCACCATGGGACTCCCTGCATTGTTACGGATCCGGGACACTACAGCGGACAGTTCGGTGGTGTCCTGCCGCACTTCAGTGGACAGCCAGGGGGTGGTTACCGGCTATGGGGCTGCAGGCCAGTGGGTCACTCATTGCCTGTGGAGCCCGTAGCCATGGGTTGTGACCCACAATGGACTCCTTTTATAGGGGTGTCTGCCGCATTATATGTTTTACACACGCAGGACTGCTACCGGCGACAGCCTCTGATGCGTCATATTACTGTACTGAGCGTCATTGGGTGCACCATGTGTCACCTTATCTGGCTACCTTACGGTTCCCTTATGGACTGCTCAATGGGGGACATCTTGTTGTGCCTCAGTGGACACTCTACTTTCTAGTGTGGCCTCTGTTGTGCGTTATGGGGTGCGTTCTGCAGCAACTTTGGATACACCACTGTGTGGGTGTGTTTGCTAGCAACCTTACAGCACATACAAAACAATGTTCATGGCCCCTCACTCACTATATGATGTGTGGGTGTGTTTGCTAGCACCCCTACAGACTATCAGCAACATATACATGCCCCCTCACTCACTATCTGATGTGTGGGTGTGTTTGCTTGCACCCCTCCGGGACGTATAAAAATATATGCCCCCTCCCTCACTCACTGTATCATGTTCGGGATGCTGCATCAGCCAGCCTTCTGCATCTGGCAGCCTGGGGACTCGAACCCATGCTGCCCGTATCAGTGGTCACTGCAGTAACCATTGTGCTACAGCTCTGTCTGGGTCAGGTTTGTATGGTAACAAGCATACAACACATACATAACATATACATGCCCCCCACACTCACTATGTAATGTTTGGGTGTGTTTACTTGAGCACCGAAAGGGGGGGGAGCATAGACATGCCCCCTCACTCACTATATACTGTGTGTGTGTGTTTACTTGCACCCCAAATGGTAGGGGAGCATAGACATGCCCCCTCACTCACTATATGATGTGTGGGTGTGTTTGCTTGCACCCCAGGGGAACAGAGCATATACATGCCCCCTTCACTCACTATCTGATGTGTGGGTGTGTTTGCTTGCACCCCTCCGAGACGTATAAAAATATATGCCCCCTCCCTCACTGTATCATGTTTGGGATGTTGCATCAGCCAGCCTTCTGCATCTGGCAGCCTGGGGACTCGAACCCATGCTGCCCGTATCAGTGGTCACTGCAGTAACCATTGTGCTACAGCTCTGTCTGGGTCAGGTATGTCTGCGTGGCTTCTTATGCTTCATGCGCAGTAACGCGCGGCGACTTCCTCTAACGCGCCAGGTATCGCGCGTGAGCTCTGTTACGCGCGTTAGATCTTCTGTTGTCCCGCCCATCTCCTTATTTGGGGGTTTGTCTTCTTATCGCGAATACTAACGCGAACTGCACTAACGCGATTTAGTAAACATCCCCCTATGTGTTTCTTGGCAAACTGTCAGGTTGAGGAGCTCCCTGCATAACATGAGTCAACTGAAGTTTAGAATATAGGCAGGGGTTTATTTGAGGGCAGTTAAGGAGAACCAGAACAGCAACATGACGTATTGCAGAATTTCTCAGATGACATCGAGATGACTTTTGATCTGGACAAATGTGCAAAGGCAATCTTCTTATTGGAAAACTAAAAACATCTCTCAGACCGAAGGCTAAAGTATAAACGAGAATGAGGAGGAGAGTGCATATATGGTAAATATCTAAGAATGAAACAAGGTGCAACAATCCAACACAAATTACTGAGTAAAGATTAGCAAAGAATTCTACAGAAGACTGAAATTGGTGTTGAAAAGTTCTTTAAGAGCATTTCAGAAAATGCTACCGTGGAAAATCTGGATTGCAACTTCCTACCTAAAAGCCTAAATTTGGCCTCTAGAACTTCCCTACCACACTTTTCTATGTCATCGGTACCAACATATACCAAGACAGCAGACTCCTCCCCAGCACTATCTAAAACCTTGTCTAGGTGGCGCGTGAGGTCCGCTACCTTTGCACCAGGCAGGCATGTTAACAGGCGATCCTCATGTCCACTAATCGCCCAGCTATCTACATACCTAATGATTTAATCACCAGCTATAATGGCTGTCCTAACCCTTCCCTTGTGGGCACATGACCTTGGAAAAATCTCCTCAGTGTGAGATGGTTTTACATCACCTGGAGGACAGGTCCTAGCTACAGGATCACTTCCTGACACACCAGGGTGATGCTCTCCTATCACGTGACTTCTCTCCTCCATGGCAACAGGGATGCTGCCAAACTGGAGGTGGGACTTCAGTACTACATCCCTGTAGGTCTCATCTGTGTACCTCTCTGTCTTCCTTATGTCCTCCTAATCTGCTATTCTAGCCTCCAGAGACCGGACCCATTCCCTGAGAGCAAAGAGCTCCTTGCACCTAGTGCACATATAAGACCCCTCACCAACTGGGAGAAAATCATTCATGTGACACTCAATGCAAAAGACTGGAAAGCCTCTATCTTGCTGCTGGACTGCTGTCTACATTTTAGTTTTAAGGTTTTGTTTATCTATTTAATTGTTTACTTACATAGATTTGCTGGGAATACTTATACTAATAAAACTATATCTAATGTCTTTAATGGACTTGTTCACCTCAAGATTAATTAATCTCAGATCCTTAATGAATGTTTGATGAGGATAAACAGCTGCACCTCAGAATGAATATGGGCACCTCCTTCCCTTTAAGAAGTTTAAGAGCCTATAAAGCTACGATTATCCCAGGGGTGGGTGAGAGTGGAGAGGGAGGGAGGGAATGGAGACCTAGTGCTTCTAAGGTAAAGGCTTACCAATTTCCAGGGTGACTCATACATCCCTTGGTTTGATAGAAGGGGCCTGTTAAGTTGCCCCTTTGATCTGTCACTTGCCAACACCTATTCAGGACAACTTCACAGATCTTTGCCTCCTAACTGGAAGGCCTCTTTGTAAAGGTCACTAGAAGCAAATTTATTTCTTCCTACTCAGGACTATTCTACCTGTATGCTAAGCTATGCTCTGATTTGATTTAGACAAAAAGCTCTCTAGAAACAATTTTATTTCAGTAACGATGTACTCTATTTAAGTTTCTATGTTTAAGCTAGGCTCTGATTCAATTGAAATGAAAAGCTCCCTAGAAATAAATTTCAGATTCTATTTACTCTTAATTTACTTTCTCTGCTAAGCTATACTCTGCTTTGACTTAAATATAAAGCTGTCTGGTGATGCTAAGACCTGACTGACTCAGCAAAAACACTGAATTCTAAAATACATAGATCTATCAGTTTTAATCCAAGAATTCCCTTTTTCCCCCAGGATTTAGAGTTTATTTCAAAAGATTAATCCACACAGGTGTAGATCTATTTCCTTGAAGCAATCCCTTTTGGTAGTCCTTCAAGACTCTGGAGCTCAGCCTGATTTTTGGGTCCTGCACATGGAATGGGAAGCATTTCAGAGAATGCTCCCCTAAAAGTTCTGGATTTCAACTTCCTACCTAAAAGCCTAAATATGGCCTCCAGAACTTCCTTCTCACACTTTCCTATGTCATTGGTGCCAACATGTACCAAGACAGCAGACTCCTCCGCAGCACTATCTAAAATGTCTATGTAGCATGTGAGGTCCGCTACACCAGGCAGACATGTTGCCAGGTGGCCCTCACGTCCACCAGCTACCAGCTATCTACATGCCTAATGATCGAATTGCCAACTATAACAGCTGTCCTAACCCTGACATCTTGGATACAATGTCCTGGATGAACTTCCTCAGTATGAGAGGGTTTTACATCTCCTGAAAGACAGGTCCTAGCTACAGGATCTCTTCCTGCCACACCAAGGTGATGCTGTCCTTTCACATGACCTCTCTCCTCCATGGCCACTGAGAGGCTGCCAGATTGGAGGTGGGACTTCAGTACTACATCCCTGTAAGTCTTGTCTACATACTTCTCTGTCTTCCTTAGGTCCTCCAAGTCTGTTAATCTAGCTTCCAGAGATTGGACTTGTTACTTGAGGGCAAAGAGCTCCTTGCACTTAGTGCACACATAAGACACCTTACCAACTGGGAGAAAATTGTATATGTAACACTCATTGCAAAAGACTGGATAGCCCCCATCTCGCTGCTGGACCGCTGTCTGCATCTTAGTTTTAAGGTTTTGTTTAGCTACTTAAGTTGTTTAATTAAAATTGCTAGGGATATTTGTACTGATACAAATTTATACTGAAACAAATTTGTACTGATACAAATTTCCTTTAAAGGACTTTATTCACCTCAAGATTAATTAACTTCAGTACCTTAATCTATTCCTGGTGATGATAACCAGCTGAACCTGAAAGTGACTTTGACCACCCTCCCCACTTTAATAGGTCTAAGATCCTATAAAGCTAAGATTATGCCTGGGACAGGGGGAAGGGAACTAACACTTAGTAAATGCTAGCTTGCTACACAGGTCCTAGACCTGTGCTTATAAGGTAATTTGTTAACAATTTCCTGGGTGATTCACAAAGCCCTTTGATAGGGAGCCTTTCAGATTGCCCCTTTGACCTTTCACCTATCTAAAACAAATTCCCACTTCTTGCCTCCTAAATGGAAGGCCTCTTTGTAAATGTATTTCTTTCAACTCAAAGAATCTTTAACCCTATTCTTCCTTCTATGCTAAGCTATACTCTGATTTGATTTAATTTAAAAACTCTCTGCTTATACTAGGCCCTGACCGAGTTAACAAATGTACTGGATTCTAAAATACACATATTTATCAGTTTTAACCCAAAGAATTCCATTACCCTAAGATTTAAAGAATTTCCCAGAAGTAAATACTTAAGTGCATATTTCTTTCCAGCAATAGCAGTCCTTCAAGACACCTGCATGACCCTATATGCTACCTGAGCCCAGCTCCATGGCTTCACTTTTCTTTTTAAATTCTGCCTCCACTGCCCAGGGTTTCCTCGGGCCCACCACAGCCACTGACAGCCTCGATCGCAGCCCGAAGCTGTCCTGCTGCCCTGCCTCAACATCCGCAAAAGACGGCAGTTGCATTTTCGTTTTAAAAAAAAAAAAGCTTCTCTGCCACGTCTCTCCAGAAGCTGCTCTGCCACGTCTCTCCAGCACGGTCCATATGCTGTATGTTCTGCCTCTTCTGCTGATGCCACAGAACCCCGGTAAATACTTGTTTAATTGTTTTTTTACACCTTGGGTTACATTAGCACTGGAATAAGACAGGAAAATGGTTAATGCTGGATGATGGGGGGGCTGGAAGGGAGATGATACTGGAGGAGGACTGATGCTGAAGGGAGGGCTGTAACTAGAAGTGATGATGCAGGGAGGGACAGAGACTGGAAGGAAGCTGTTGCTGGAAGGGACTGGGACTAGAAGGGAGCTCACGCAGGTTGGTGCTGGGACTGGAAGGGAGCTGATGCTGGGCAGGGTTGGAACTAGAGGAATAGCCTCATGGTTAGAGCACTGGCTTGGTAAACAATTCCCCCTGGCACTCCTTGTATCCTTGGGCAAGTCACCTAACTCTTTATTGCCTCAGAAGAAAAGCCTGACAATCTACTTCTGGTCACACTGCCAAGAAAGCCCAGGAGCTTTTGGGTTGCCAGGAGTGGGCATTGAGTCAAAGTCATGCATTGCCTAAAGCCCACTAGCAAGCTGTGCCTTCTTGTCTCACACAGATCTGAGGCCCTCTCTGACTTGTGTGTTTAGGGCAAATACCAGGTTGCATCTCTCCTATTGCCAGTCCTGACATCTGCTGTCTTTTATTTTGTACAGTACAGTGGAAATGCAGTTCTGTTTCTCTTGATTTTAGTTTAATTTTTGTCTATATATTTCTCTTTTCATTTTATGCTCATTTATTGATGAAGTCCTATCTGTATTGTGTGTACAGCCAATGCTGGGTATTCTGTTAATATGGAATTTCAGTTTAAGAATGTGTAGCAATCTTGCTTGTTCAGTTTGCACATTGCCCTCTCTGCAATTATTTTTTGGGAGCAGAGAGTAGGACAGGGGGGCGGGGAAAGGGTGGGGCAGGGGTGGGCATGGGCAGAGCATGGCTAGCCACAGGTGGCAGGTTTTTCTCTTTCAAAAAGTTGGCAGCCCTATGTCAAGGCCATCTGTACTAACTGCTGATGTTGTGGAAAATTTCAAATTTTTTTTTTTGTAAGAATAGTATGCCTCTGCCTCTTCAGCCACTTTTTGGACAGTTGAATAAGTCATAGCCAGCGGCAGTATGAGGGTTTCTACTGCCCTAGGCAGACCCTCTGTGCCACCACCCCACCCCCCAAAAGACTGCACCTCCGTCCAGTCCGCCATGCTGTTCCCCCTTGCACTGAAGCAGCGGTGATTGAACTGCTGCTTCAGCACTGTGTCAGGCCTTAAAGTGCCCGTGCACATGTGCGCTCACAGTCTGCCATTCCTGCTCCCCCCTCTGCTACAACGTTTTTGGAGGGCAGGCAGGGACAGCAGGTGAGAACTGCATGCACATACGTGGGCATTTTAAAACCCACCATGGTGCTGAAGTAGCAGTTCAGCTGCCACTTCCCAGGGGGTTGGGGTAGTGATGCTACCCACCTGTGTCTGCCGCCCTAGGTGATTGCCTAGTTCGCCTAGGGATGAGCCTGCCCTGGTCATAGCCCAGTAGTTTAAGTAGATTTTTAAGGACATTGTCTGCTTCAGTGAGCCAGCAATTGGTCACGCATGTGGAGGCCAATTCAAACATGCGCGTTCCCAGGCCATCCGGATGCCCAGACATCCGGACAACCTAGGGATGTACTCGATTGTGCTCCCACAGGGGCTAGACAGCCCTGTGGGAGCAGAATCACAGTATAGGGCTGGGACATCCAGGACATGACCTGATTCAGGTATCCCAGATGTCCCGGCACTTACCCAGCTAGCTCAGCCAGGCTCCTGCATGGAGCGGCGGTGGCATCCTGTTGTCATGCCACCATGGCTCATAAGAACATAAGAACATAAGATATGCCATACTGGGTCAGACCAAGGTCCATCAAGCCCAGTATTCTGTTTCCAACTGTGGCCAATCTAGGTCATATGTACCTAGCAGTTTCCCCAAGAGACACAAGTTCCACAATGCTTGTACTGGGTCAAGCATTGATATCTTCGGTCACTTCTTAATAATGGTTTATGGACCTTTCCTCCAGGAACTTGTCCAAACCTTTTTTAAACCCAGCTACACTAACAGCCTTTACTACATCCTCCGGTAACAAATTCCAGAGTTTGATTACACGTTGAGTGAAAAAATATTTTCTTTTATTAGTCTTAAATAGTTTACCCTGTAGCTTCATTGCATGTCCCCTAGTCTTTCTATATTCTGATAACGTAAACAATCGATCTACGTTTACACGTTCCACTCCGTTCATTAATTTATAGACTTCTATCATATCTCCCCTCAGCCTTCTCTTTTCCAGGTTAAAGAGCCCTAACCTTTTTAGCCTTTCTTCATAGGAGTATCCTTCCATCCCCTTTACCATTTTGGTGGCTCTTCTCTGAACCTTTTCTAAAATCGCTATATCCTTTTTAAGATACGGCGACCAGAATTGCACACAATATTCAAGGTGCGGTCTCACCATGGAACGATATAGAGGCATTATAATATCTTTTGTTTTATTTTCCATTCCTTTCCTTATGATACCTAGCATTCTATTTGCTCTCTTGGCCACCGCTGCACACTGGGCCGAGGGTTTTAACATGGTATCCACAATGACGCCTAAATCTTTTTCCTGGGTGGTGGTTCCTAATGTGGAACCTTGCATCGTGTCACCATAGTTTGGGTTGTTCTTCCCTAGGTGCATAACCTTGCACTTGTCCACATTAAATTTCATCTGCCATTTTGATGCCCAGTCTTCAAATTTATCAAGATCCTCTTGCAATTTTTCACAATCCTCTTGGGTTTTAACAACTTTAAATAGTTTTGTGTCATCTGCAAATTTGATAACCTCACTCGTTATTCCACTTTCCAGGTCATTTATGAATATGTCAAAAAGCAGCGGACCCAGCACAGATCCCTGGGGTACACCATTATTCACCTTTCTCCATTGGGAAAATTGGCCATTTAGCCCTACCCTCTGTTTCTATCTTTTAACCAGTTCCTGAGCCACAATAGTACACTGCCTCCTATCCCATGACTCTTTAGTTTTGCCAAAAGTTTCTGATGAGGGACCTTGTCAAAGGCTTTCTGAAAGTCCAGATACACAATATCAACTGACTCACCTTTGTCCACCTGTTTATTCACTCCTTCAAAAAAACATAACAGATTAGTAAGACAAGATCTTCCTTGTCTAAAGCCTTGTTGGCTGTCTCCCATTAGGTTGTGACTATCTACATGCTGAGTAATTTTATTCTTTATGATGGTTTCTACCATTTTTCCTGGTACTGACGTCAGGCTCACCGGTCTGTAGTTTCCCGGATCACCCCTGGAACCCTTTTTAAAAATTGGTGTTACATTGGCGATCCTCCAATCTTCAGGTATTAGAGATGATTTTAATGATAGGAGCTATGATCACTGGTAGACCCAGAAACTTCATTTTCCCCACAGTCGGACCCCCAATCGGGCCTACTATCGCCAGGGTCAGGCTGTGGGGAATGGTCCAGGCTCTAGCATCCCCTGACATCCAGGGGGATTTATTCCACCTCTGAGGTGGAATAAGTCCCCCGTGTAAATGACCAACCCCAGATGTACAGGGCCGACCTCGGAATCTGCCCTGAATGTACAAGGTCAGGTTCCCACCCACTCTCTGCCCTTATTCCTCCTCCAGCCCACCCTCTCCTGCCCATGAACAGAGCTCTGTATGCAGGATTGGCACCCCGGCATTTAGCGGGGATAGATGTCCGAACCTGATGTCCATCCCTGCTAAACATCATATGGCATCTACACCATAATGTCTAGCTCATATTCTTTTATGTAGTATGTTGTGATTGGGATTTTGTTTCTAGCCAAGCATGCATTGATTAACATGCCATTTGAGCTGTGACAACTGAGTGAGATATGATTTTGATGCTGTGGTGCTGTTACATCTTGTGTTTGAATCTGTATCAGAAAACTATGATGTTTGCTCCTTAATATTCAAAAGGAGTCTCTTATTACATGGTTTCTGTAAACATGTGTGATTGTGATGTAGACAATAATTGGTGTTAAGGATTCTGATTGTCATATTATGGATATGTTACATGATATGGTGAGAAGCATATAAATATTATTGACTTATACAAAGTAAGAAAGGGAGTGGATTGATTTGAAGATTCTAAGAAGTGTATGTAAAGATTTTTTTAACCACGATCAATTGCTGCTGAATTTTGGGCTCATAAATGCATTCCCTGTATGAAATGGAGAATACATGTGTAGTTCTGCCCAGGCCACGCCACTGATATGCACCCTCAGAGCTTCCACATGTTAAGGAGAATCACACAAACTGGATCCCTTTCTAAACTGGCCATGTACACATGGATATGATTTACACATGTACATGCCTGATTCTACACGTGTACATTACAAATAAGGCTTCTAAAATAACCCCAAAAAATAGATAGATCTAGATGCATAGGTAAATATAGATAATAGGCAGTGCATTTTTCCTAACGAAAATGGTGCCAGTATTCATATGCAGGGATCTTTCATTAATATATGAGGACTACAGGTCAGTTTTAATATGCAATGAAAAAGTGCTGGTACTCAGCACCACCGAGTATTCCCTGGATATACAGGGGTCTAGTATGGTAACATATGGTAAGCAGTTACCATGTGAATTAGCGCAGGAAAGTGTTGGTGCATGGCTGCGCTGGCATGACAGTGCTTGCTAATTCACACGTGAACTGCATATCTTGGAATAGGACAGGAAATGGACGGGATATGAGTGAGGAATAGGCGTGAGCTGCACCTTGTAGTTAGTGCATGAGACCTTACAGAATGCTGTCACTAATGTAGACGGTGCAAACGTACTTATTGCTTCCTAATTAAGAGGCAGAAAGTTTGCCCATGGTATCTCTCACTGCATTGGCCCCACAGTAAAGGGTTTTTTTCTGTGTGTAAATATATGGGAAGATGCAGGGAGTGACCTCAACAGTTACCCCACAAGCTTTGCCATTACTGCACATTAATTTGGGCTAGAAAACACACAAGCATCTCCCATTTCATTTGTGTGGCTGCACATTTGAGGTCACCATTACTCACATCCTGATGTACACCTGCTCCCTGGCACAGACATGTCTTGAAAAAGTGCTGCTTTACAGGAAGAATTAAGGTGGATAGCGCCCCCCCCCCCTAATCCCTCAATGTTTATTTCCCTCTTGAACTTGCAAGTGGAGCAATAGCATATCCTCTCCAATTAATTAAGAGCATCTGCGTGTCTATGCTTGCAAAATGGCCCTGCTACAGGTGTTAGTGCTGATATTTACACAACCCCTTCCTGAAATGGCAGGACTGAGATATATAGGTTGCTGGAATTTCCCTATTGCTCTTTCGGATGTGTATCTTTCTAAACCTGGCCCTCTCCAAGCCCATGTAAGTGTATTTTAGAAATATCTCCACCTTCAGCAGAGCTGTTTCTAAATATCGGCACAAATCTGAACATGATGACCTGGATGTTTCAAATCCGATGTCCACTTACTATCTAAAAAGCGTCTTTTAGTAAAAAAAGCCCCTAAGATTTCTTGATTTTGAATTTTATTATAGAAATGTACATTGCTTAGATATATTTGATCGGTGGTGTACTGAAAAAAATGAAATTTCCATTCCAGGTATTTTTGACTGATGCTGAATAGTCTCAGTCTGCTGGCACTGAAAAATCTGAGCACCTTCCTACCCAAGCAATGCATTTTCCTGCCCTTTACATATTGCAAACTGAAGTTCCTGCTAAGTATACTATTGGATTTGTGCTCCCCTTCCAGCAGCTTTGATTTGATGGCCCTCTGGTATAAATACCACTGGCACCACCCACTAGCACCAGTAATCTATTGAAAAAGAAGACTTAACGGAGAGACAATTAAGTAACAATAAACTGCAAACAAACTTTCAAATGCTAACTTATCCCCTCCCATTCCTCCCGGAAGGAACTTCCCACCCCCCGGGAAAAGGAGGAGGCTTACCTAACACCGCACCAGCCCGTAACTACCACTACCAAGGGCCACTGCCTGTTCACACCGCCTCACCACCGGACCTCTGCAAGGAGCTTTCAGACATCTTCTTCACTCCTGAACAGATCTTCGGTCCAGCGACCTAATTTCGGAAGCAGCATCCTGAAAAGCAACTCGGGCGGGTTTAAGGACTGGATTGGAGTTCCTTCAGGAACACTATTTAGCAGGTAAGGTCTAATTAACTCTTCCTTATCGTCTCTCCAGTCCAGTCCTTTTCCTCTGGGATGTAACAGAGCAGTTCAAGCCTGGGAGGGGTTCGCCATTCCAGACCGAAGCACCGCACTCCCAAAACTAGCATCCGCTGCCGCCTGAACATCCAACCGGTAATGCTTAGCAAAGGTATGTAAAGATGACCAAGTGGTCACCCTGCAAATGTCCTGTGGCGGCACCAAGCTATACTCCGCCCATGACGCCGCCTGAGCTCGAGTTGAATGCGCTTGGAAGCCCACCGGAACCTGCTTCCCCTTAAGAATGTAGGCCGATGCAATCGCTTCCCTGATCCATCAGGAGATGGACGTCTTGGCCACTGCCTCACCTTTACGCGGTCCACCGAACAGGACAAATAACCGTTCAGACTTTTGAAACGGCGCCGTGTGGTTCAGATAATGCTTGAGCACCCTGCGCACATCCAGACGGCGAAGCCTTACATCATTTGCCTCCAGCCCCGCTCTTGGAAAGGACAGGAGAGAAACGGCCTGATTCACATGAAAAAGCGACACTATCTTCGGCAAGAAGGATGGAACCGTCCGCAAAACCACCTTCTCTTTGAAGAAAGAAAGAAAGGGCGGGAGCGAAGACAACGCCTGAAGCACCGAAATTCGCCTAGTGGAACAGATAGCCACCAGAAAACTGCCTTGAGGGTTAAGTCCTTCAAAGAAGCTCTCCCCGCCGGTTCATAAGGCTCCCCGGCTAAAGCATTCAACACCAGATTGAGATCCCAAGGCGGGACCAATGACCTCTGCTGAGGCCGCAGGCGCCGAACCGCTCACAAGAACCTACTAATATCTGCATGCTTACCCAAGGACTTCCCATGGATCTTACCCCTATAACAGGAAATGGCCGCCAACTGAACCCACAAAGAGCTGGCTGCCAGGCCTTTCTCGAAACCCATCTGTAAAAACTCCAGAACCTCTGACACCAAGGCTGCGAGGGGCTTTATCTTCTGCTCCGCACACCAGGCCTCAAATATACACCATATCCTCACATAAGAGAGGCAGGTCGAGCGCTTGCGCGCGCTCAACAAGATTGAAATCACTGCCCCTGAATATCCCTGCTTACGGAGCCGTGCCCTCTCAATAACCAGGCCATAAGCAAGAATTGATCCACCTGGGGCATCCGGACTGACCCTGCACCAGAAGGTCGTCTTTGCAGGGAAGCTGCCACGGGCAGTCGGCCAGAAGCCTCACTAAGTCCGCATACCATGGCCGTCATGGCTAGTCCGGGGCTATGAGGATGACAAACTCTTGGTGCGCTTCCACCCGCTGCAGAACCCTCCCTATGAGAGCCCAAGGTGGGAAAATGTACAGGAGTCCTTCCGAGAGCCACCTCTGGACTAGAGCATCCAGGCCCTCTGACATCCTTTCTTTCCTGTGGCTGAAGAACCGACTTGCCTTTGCTGACTCCCAGCTTGCCATATGGTCCATGACCAGAGCCCCCACAACAGACTACCACCTGGTCGAACACTTCCTGACAGAGTGCCCACTCTCTGTGGTCTATCTTGCACCTGCTCAGGTAATCCGCCGTGACGTTTTCTACCCTGGCCACATGCTGAGCTGATAGAGCCACTAGATGGATTTCGGCCCACTGCAGAAGACTTTCTGCCTCTACCTCCAAGGGATGGCTGCTCGTTCCTCCCTGGCGGTTGATGTAGGCCACTGCCGTAACGTTGTCGGACAGGACCCGGACTGCTCTCTGACCGACTAGGGACTTGAAGGCTCTGAGTGCGAGGGCTACTGCCCGCAACTCCAGTCAGTTGATCGACCACCGGGCCTCCACCGCATTCCAGAGACCCTGGGCAAAACTGCCCTCGCAATGTGCTCCCCAACCGGTTAGACTGGCATCAGTCATCAGCTGAACCCACTGAGGAGACTCGAGGGGCATCCCCCATTCCAGATTTGCCTGGCAGAGCCACAACTGCAGGGCTTCCTTGACCACTTGGGGGCAGGGCAACACCATTGACAATGGCTGACACTAATGGGACCATCTCCGAAGCAAGGCCCTTTGGAGCGGTCTCATATGTGCTCTGGCCCACGGCACCAACTCCATCGTTGCCGCCATGGTTCCGAGTACCTGCAAATAATGTCATGCCATAGGCCTCTGCATGGCCAGGAACTTCAACACTAGCTGCCTCAGATCCCACACTCTCTGGAGTGGAAGAAACACTCTGCCTCTTATGGTATCGAACCTTGCTCCAAGGTACTCGAGTTCCTGTGTGGGCACCAATTTGCTCTTCACCCGATTGATCACCCACTCTAACTCCTCCATGAATGACACTACTCTGGATGTGGCCTTGCCGCTCTCCTCCTCAGACTTTGCCCGAATCAGCCAGTCGTCGAGATAGGGATGGACCAAGATTCCTTCCTTGTGCAGCGCCAGCCACTACCACCATTACCTTGGTGAAGGTCTGAGGAGCCGTTGCCAGCCCGAAGGGCAGTGCCTGAAACTGAAAATGTCCCCAAGGCACTGCAAATTTCAGAAACTGCTGTTGAGCCTTGCGGATGGGGATATGCAAATATACTTCTGTAAGGTCTAGGAACGTCAAAAACTCTTCCTACCTTACCGCCACCAGCACTGACTCAGAGTCTCGATCCGAAAGTGTGGGACCTTGAGGCACCGATTGAGTCGCTTCAGGTCGAGGATTGGCCTAAAGGTCCCTTCCTTTTTGGGAACTACAAAATAAATTGAGTATCGACCGCAACCATACTGGTCTAAAAGAACTGGCACCACCGCTCTCAGCAACAGCAGCTACGAAAGAGTATCTTCTACCGCTGCCCTCTTTAATGGGGACCAAACGAACGCCGGATGAACAGGCTTTGCAAACTCGAGAGCATAGCCTTCTCGGACCACTTCCAATACCCAGCGATCGGATGTGACCCAGGCCCAGGCGGGAAGAAACTGCCTTAAACATCCTCCTACTGGCAGCACTCCCTCCCGGGCCCCTGTTGTCTCATTGTGTTTTCCTAGGGCCCGCAGAGGGGGAAGAGGCCCCAAATCCTCTTCCTGCTCCTCAAAACCCCCAGAAACCCTTGCTCCGTGAGGGAGACGGCCCCTTTGAAGCGGAGCTGACCTAGCTGGCCGAAACCTCTGAAAGTCCCTGGGCTGGCTACATCCCAGAAGAAAAGGAATGGACTGGAGAGACAATAAGGAATGCACATTGCTTAGATATATTTGATCGGTGGTGTACTGAAAAAAATGAAAATTGAAATTTCCATTCCAGGTATTTTTGACTGATGCTGATAGTCTCAGTCTGCTGGCACTGAAAAAACTGAGCACCTTCCTACCCAAGCAATGAATTTTCCTGCCCTTTACATATTGCAAACTAAAGTTCCTGCTAAGTATACTGTTGCATTTTCTTGAAAGCAGCATTTTTGGTGGTTGGGGGGAGGGGAGGTGGGGAGTGTGCTAATATTATTTTCCTTTCCCTTTTGTCATACAGGGAAATCTGTTACTGTATCACGTCAATCATGTGTCTTGAGGATCTGTGTCACTTGTGCTCCAAAATGAGTGGTACAGAATTATTTGAATTATTATGATTGGTGTACTGAACTAGTTTCAGTTTATAGACATTTATAATTTATATTGGCTACCTTTGGTTTTTTAATACATTCCTCATATTTGGAATAATATGGCAAGATTAGAGAGTGACTTCTAATGAGGTGAGATATTCTATTCTATCAATACTAGAGAGGCTTCACTGATAGATGCCCAGATGTATGTCAAATCTTTAGAAGTGGATTGAAAAAAATAGGGAGTTTCTTAATAGTGAATGAAAAATATTCTACTCAGTCATCTTTATGAGTGCTGTCAAGGAGCATGTCTGAAGAGCAGATGGTATCTTGGTGCTTTGTTGTCTATGTTGCTTGATCCTGGCTTTCTCAGGTTTTTTAAGGTCAATAATAACGTATTTAAGTGTTATTATTCTTTTCTTTTTAACAATAACTCATCTTCTTCCAGGCCTTCAGTACTGACACTCGCTGCCCTAACATCACTCTCACAGCAGTCCAGGAATGCAGCTTAACTCAATTTTAGCTGCTGCAATTGGTTATTGCTGTGCTAATGATGACAGTGGTTCTAAGTCCTCATCCTCTGCTGAATCCTTGGAGGAAACAATACAAGAAATATTAAAGGAAGACAGCACTAGCTCATAAATGATTGCTAGACTTACTGTGAACTTTCTAGGTATGCCGCAATGGGCTTCTCTCCCACTTCTGCAATTTTAATCATTTGCTTTCCATAGGGTCTTGGCAGTTCTATCTGCTAAACACATGCTCCTTTTTCTCTGTCACATGTCAATGGCTTTGCGCAGTGGGGTCTTCCCCGCAGCATAACATCAAATTCTCTTTACAGAAACACATCAAGTGATCATAAGAACATAAGAAAAGCTATACTGGGTCAGACCAAGGTCCATCGAGCCTGGTATCCTGTTTCCAACAGTGGCCAATCCAGGTCACAAGTACCTGGCAGTTTCCCAAAAAGACACATAGGTTCCACAATGCTTGACCCGGGGCAAACAGTGGATTCCCCAAGTTCTTTTTAATAATGGTTTATAGATCTTTCCTGCAGAAACCTTTTTTAAACCCAACTACCCTAACAGCTTTTATAACATCATCCAAATTCCAGAGTTATCATATATTGGGATTTTTCTTTTTTTCTTAGCATATAGGATAATATAGCACAAAAAAAAGAAAGTCATACCAGAATACATTTTATTGCAAACAATGCAAGAGGGATCCCTGAGCTCTTAAACCAACCAAATATAACCAGGATTAGCCAGGAAAAAATCTCCATTTCTAGTGCTTCTTATGATTAAGAAACAGAAAAGTTACTGAACAGATTTTAACTGGTCTAAAGTCAGGATTGATTGAAGGACCTCTATCCCAGGAAGATTGAAGAAGGGGAAAGAGGAAGGAAAGGGAGCATTTCCATCCCCCTCTTCATTCCCAAATCTTTCCCTCAACCTCTGTCGCCCTCTCCTCCTTTTCTAAGATCACTGAGGAAGAAACCACACATCTTCTCTCCTCCTCTAAACTTAATACCTGCTCCTCTGATTTCATTCCCACCCATCTACTAAACTCCATCCCCTCCACTGTTGTCCCTTCCATCTGTCATATCCTCAACCTATCACTTTCTACTACAACTGTTCTGGCAGCCTTCAAGCAAACTGTGGTTACACCTAGCCTCAAGAAACCATCCCTTGATCCTGTCCTAATTATTGACCCATCTCTCTCCTCCCATTTATTTCTAAACTATTTGAATGTGCAGTTAACCGCCACGGTCTTGACTTTCTCTCCTCTCAGTCCCTTCTGGATCCACTGCAATCTGGCTTTCACCCTCTATATTCTACTGAGATGGTTCTTGACAAAGTTTCCAATGACTTGTTCCTTGCCAAATATAAGGGCTTTTACTCAGTCCTGATCCTTCTTGACCTTTCTGCTGCTTTTGACACTGTTGATGACCACATTCACCTCAATACCCTGTCCTCGCTTGGATTTGGGAGTTCTGACTTGTCCTGGTTTTCTTCCTAACTCTCCCACCGTACTTTTAGTGTATGTTCTGGTGGATCATCCTCTACTGCTATCCTACTTTCAGTCGGTGTACCCCAGGACTCTGTGTGGGACCTCTCCCTCTACACTCAGGGCCTGATATTGTGATGGGCGCATAGCCCTTCCTGCCAACCTCTAACCTGGATATTCAATGCTGTGGTGACGGCATTGAATATCCCGGGATTGCCTCAAACACAGGAAGCCGCTGGCAGCAGTGATATTGCATGCTGCCTGGTTAGCTCCTGCGCCCTAAAGATAGGTGAGGGATTTTCCTCGCCTATCTTTAAGGTGTAGATTGCTAACTGGGCAACATGCAATATCGCTGCTGCCCAGTTACTGCTTGTCGCTGCTTCTGCTCTGCCCTGGAACACTCCCAACACACCCCGATGCTAACCAATAGCACCAGGGTGCATGGGGAGTTAGCAGGAGATATTCAACAGCACTAACCATGTACTGTAAATGTCATTGAATATCCAGACTTAAGGCATTTACATGGTTTACGGGGCTATAAACCATTTAAATACCTTTGAAAATCGGGCCCTCAGTCCCTTGGTGCATTCATCTCCTCCCACGGTTTTCAGTACCATCTCTACACTGATGACTCCCAGATCTACTTCTCTGCATGTGAAATCTCTCGAGGTATCCAGGTCTAGATCTCTGCCTGCTTATCTGATATTAGTGCCTGGATCTGAAATTGAACATGGCCAAAATGGAGCTCCTTATCTTTCTCCATAAATCTACACCCCCCTTCCTCCTTTCTCCATTTCTGTGGATAACACTCTTCTCCTCCCTGTTTCCTCGGCTCGCAACCTTGGGGTTATCTTTGACTCCTTTCTCTCCTTCTCCACACATATCCAACAGATAGCTTCTTTATAACATTGGCAAAATTTGTTTCTTTCTTTTTGAACACACTACTCAGACCTTCATCTGTTTTCTTGTCTCCTCCCGTCTAGACTTTTGCAACCTCCTCTTTGCTGGTCTTCCTCTGAATCATCTTTCCCCACTTCAATCTGTTGAAAACTCAGATGCACGGCTAATCTTCTGCCAGTGTCGCTATGCTCATGTCACCCCTCTTCTCAAGTCATTTCATTGGTTCCCTCTATGTTTCTACATCCAGTTCAAACTTCTACTACTGACCTACTGTATAAGTGCCTTCAATCAGCTGCTCCTCCCTATCTTATCTCCCTACACCCCTCCTCGGAAGCTCTGCTCTTCTGGCAGATCCCTTCTATCCAGGGCCGGCCCGTCCATTGAGCAAGAATGTTTTTTGCACAGGGCCCCATGTTTCAGGGGGCCCCGCGCAAAAAACATTCTACATTAGCCCATCAGCCCTGGCAAGATTAACAGAGCCGCGAGAAGAAAGGAAAACTCTCGCGGCTCTGAAAGCCCGTGCTTTGGGAGGGATTCGGGAGCTGATGTTCTAGGGAGGTTCTGCTGTTGACGTTTGATTCTGCTGCTGCAGACGGTTTTCTTTTTTAATCTATCTGGGCTGGTGGGGGGAGGGGGGTTAGGACTGGTAATGGGCTATGGGGGGGGGGACTAAGACTGGAAGTGGGCTGATGGGGGGAGGACGGTTAGGACTGGTAATGGGCTATGGGGGGGGTAGGGCTACTAATGAGCTATGGGGGGACTAAGACTGGAAGTGGGCTGACGGGGGATGGGGTTAGGACTGGTAATGGGCTATGGGGGGTTAGGACTACTAATGGGCTATGGGGGGGGACTAAGACTGGAAGTGGGCTGATGAGGGGAGGAGGGTTAGGACTGGTATTGGGCTATGGGGGGTTAGGACTACTAATGGGCTATGGGGGGACAAAGACAGGAAGTGGGCTGATGGGGGTTAGGACAGGTAATGGGCTATGGGGGGGCTAAGACTGGAAATGGGCTGATGGGGGGGTTAGGATGTAATGTGCTATGAGGGTTTAGGACTACTAATGAGCTATGGGGGGGACTAAGACTGGAAGTGGGCTGATGGGGGGAGGGGGTTAGGACTGGTAATGGGCTATGGGGGGTTAGGACTACTAATGGGCTATGGGGGGGACTAAGACTGGAAGTGGGCTGATGTGGTATAAGAAAGTTAATGGGCTATTGGAGGCTAATACATGAAATGGGCTGATGGGGGGTAAGTATTTAAAGGGCAATGGGGGGGCTAAGACTGGAAATGGGCTGATGGGGGGGTTAGGACTGGTAATGGGCTATGGGGGGGCTAGGACTGGAAATGGGCTAATGGGGGGGTTAGGACTGGAGGCTGTGGGGAGGCTAAGACTGGAAATGGGCTGATGGGGGTTAGGACGGGTAATGGGCTATGGGGGGGCTAAGACAAAATGGGGTGATGGGGGGCTTAGGACTGGAAGTGGGCTGATGGGGGGCTTAGGACTGGTAATGGGCTATGGGGGGGCTAGGACTGGTAATGGGCTGGGGGGTTGCTAGGACTGGAAATGGGCTGAGTAGAAGGGGGCTTGAACTGCAAATAGCTGATGGGGACGGAGGCTTGGAATGGAAATGGGCTGTGAGGGGAGGGAGCTAGGACTGGAAATGGGCTGAGTGGAAGGGGGCTTGAACTGCAAATAGCTGATGGGGACGGAGGCTTGGAATGGAAATGGGCTGTGAGGGGAGGGAGCTAGGACTGGAAATGGGCTGAGTGAGGGGGGCTAGGACAGGAAATGGGCTGATGGAGGGCTAGGATAGGACTGGAAATGGGCTGTTGGGGGGGCTTGGATTGAAATGGACTCATGGAGGGGTTAGAACTGGAAGTAGGCTCATGGGGGGCTTGGATTGGAAATGGGCTGAATGGAGGAGAGCTAGGATTTGACATGGGCTGATGGTGGGGCTAGGAAAGGAGTAGAAATGGGCTGATGGAGGGCTGGGATTGGAAATGAGCTGATGGAGGGACTCGGATGGGGGAGCTAGGACTGCAAATGGGCTGATGGTGGGGCTAGGATAGGACTAGAAATGGGCTTATGGGGGCTAGGACTGGAAATGGGCTGATGCGTGGACTAGAAGGGAGCAGATGCTGGGTGGGGCTGGAACTAGAAGGGAGCTGATGTTGGGGGAGGATTAGAATGGGATAGAGCTGGGAGAGTAGAAAAATATTTTGTGTGGGAGGGAAGACACATCTACAATTGGCCGGATATTGGGAGATTAAGTGGGGATTGAGGATGGAGGGGTAAAATTTGAGTGGATGAAATAGGATGAGGAAAGAGCAAAAGGAGAAAGATTAGTATGTTAAAGCAGATGTAGAGAGAGAATGGAAAAAAAACTAGAAGAGTGAAGAAAGGACAAATGTACAACAGATGATGGAGAATTAGCAGAAGACACGAAGAAACCAGAAGAAAGTGGCTGGAGCAATTGCAACTGAAAAAAAATGCACAAAAGGTAGAAAAATATCTCTTTATTGAATTTATTAACTGAAATATGCCAGCTCTGGGAAATGTGCATCATTAACATCTGCGCTTTGTTTAGTACAAGAGGAAATTAATTTATAGTTTTGTTTCTACAGTGTTGTTGGGCTTTTGTGGTTCCCAGTTTATTTATTGTCTTCCTGTTTCTAAATTGTGATTTCTTGTTTGGTGATGGTCTATGTTCTGCATGTGTAACTGAGCTGAGGTATTCTGTTTATGTAATTCCTATTTGACATTGCCACTTGTTCTCTTTTCCCAGTAGGTCATGTATTGTTATTTTCTGAAATGTATTGGTTTAATATTTTCAGTCTTGCCTTTTGATAGGTAGGGTCTTGTGCTTTGTGAGTCCTGGTAGTGCTGTTATGATACGGCAGGTTTGCTATGGATTCTAAATGGGCAGTGTTTGTAGTAGTTCCTAATGTGCCTGGCAGTTGACACTGGATTATAGTAATGTAGAAATCTTTTAGTCTTTCTTTATCCATACACTCATTAAGAGGCATGTTTACTAAAAGTTAGTGTAAGGTAACATTATGCAAATAGTTATGCAAATGAGGTCCCTTATGCAAATGAGGCCCCGCACCGAGTCTCCGCACATGGCCCCGCACCCCCCTTGGGCCGCCCCTGCTTCTATCTGTGCCTTTCTCTTCCATTGCCAACTCCAGTCTTCGATCTACTTGTAGCGCTATACAAATGCTCAGTAGTTTCTACCTTGTTGCTTCTTATGCCTGGAATAACTACCTGAGTTGCTACTTCAGGCTCCTTGTTTGGCCCTGTTCAAATCCAGGCTAGAAACTAACTCCTTTGAGACTGCATTTGGATCTTCATTCCCCTAGGGTCCTGTTCACCTCCTATGTGTTTCCTTATTATTCCCCTAGATATTTCCTAGTACCCACTTGTTGTGTGGTCTGCCTTGATTAAACTGTAAGGGTCCAATATTGAATTGGGCAGGCTATGCACCACTACGGCCCATAGCCCTCCCACCAACCCTTAACCCTCAATATTCAATGCTGCAGTGATGGCATTGAATATCTGGGGTCGCCGCACATGCCCCAGAGCCGCTAAATCTAACCGGGTAGCACTGATATTGCACTGCTACCTGGTTAGCTTCCGCGGGTAAAACTAGGCCAGCTTTTGCTACATCTAGTTTTACCCATCAATTGCTAACCGGGTAGCGGTGCAATATCGCCGCTACCCAGTAAGCGTCAGTCTCCACCTTCACTCTGCCCTGGAACACCCCCAATACGCCCCAATACTAACCACATATCAGTAGGGCGTGTAGCAGGGTTAGAAGGGGATATTCAGTGGCACTAACCAGGCTGTAAACCATGTAAATGCCTTTCAAATATTGGGCCCTAAGCTCTTAAGAGCAGGGACCATCACTTACATATCTCTGTATAACTCTGCGTACGCTTTGTAGCGCTATACAAATGATAAGTCGTAGTAGTCGTAGTAGGAAGCACAGGGAAAGGTCAAGGAGAAGACATTCGTCAGGACCTTGCTCATATTCAAAATGTACTTACAAACAATAAAATGATATTGTGATTTATTAGTACAACGTTTATTATAGAACAGAACCAAGGGAGCAAAAAACCAACTTTTATTATAGAACAGAACCAAGGGAGCAAAAAACTCTTGGTTATATTTCTCCTTTTTTTTTTTTTTTTTATGCATCTGCTACATTTGTTGGGGTTATTTTGTGAATCATACCTTCCTTTTTCCAACTTCTAGACATAATTTTGGTATTGCGCCTTAACATATCCCTACTTTGATGAGAACCTTAAGGCACCTGTGCCTGTTTGCTAAAACATCTGAAAACTCTGCAGTAAAATCTGTCAAAATATTGTAGTCACTAAAGTTCAGTAAGTGAGTCCCACAGTGTAGTGAATACCAAGGTTGGGCTGCTTCCCATGACCAGGAGCACATGGACTTTACTAGCACTAATAATGCCAATCATGAAAGGTGGATCCAAGATGGCGGCAGAGTAGAATGCTAAGGTGGTTGGGTCTGAGCCGGCTCCTGCACTCGCCGCTAATGGGGAAAAAGAGGAAACAGAATGCCCAGAAACCCTCCGGTACCTCGTCTCCGGCAGACCGGCTGGTGCACTCTTCAATTGCCGGCTTTTGTACCCCCTCAGCATATATGGCTTCGGGGGATTCGCAGAATGCATCTGCGAATCTGAGCGTTGAAGGGGTTTCTCGTAGCCCCATTCAAGCGCCCCCAGTACAGCCTGGACGCCGCTTCAGGGAGGGGCAGTAGAGCATTGTGTCTCCGGGTCGAGAGGTCAATGCGGATATGGAGGGTGCTCCCGCGAAACCTCATTTGGTGGTTGTCTCTGCAGCCGGTGATCGAGTGGGATCTCCTCCCTCCGGTGGTGGCACTGGGGTGGAGCAGGTTGCAAGCAGCTTCCTTGGCGTCCCAGCGGTCCAACATTCTGGGAGTGTGGTGAAACCTGCGCTTATAACGTTAGATAGCTTGTGGGAAGCTATCTCCACCCTTCTGCAGTCCCTTCTGCCTTTTGTGGGGGCAGCTTCTCAAGAATTGTCAGAGATTAAAGTGCAGTGCTCTTCAACGTCTTCAGAGGTTGTGGCTCAGGCCGCTATAGTTTCGCAGCTTGAATTAAAGGTGGAGGAGCTGCAGTCCTTAGGGGCCGTTAATACAAAAGACCGGTCGATACAGGCGAAGAGAATAGAATTTTTGGATAACCAATTGCAGAAGAATAACTTGAGATTCCTGAATTTTCCCCGGTCACCATTGATGGCTCCCTTGAACTTAGTCTGTTATTACTTTATTGATGTTCTTCAGATGCCTGCTGAATCTCTGCCTCCGGTCGTAAGGGCTCAATATGTGACTATCTCGTTGTTGGAGGTTGGTGAGCAGCACTGTTCTGATGCAGAGCCTGTACCCCCCTCTAATGGACCTTTCGGGGGTTTTGGAGAGCTCTTTAGAGGTGGTGACCAGCAGAGCTACACTGTTGGTTCATTTTGCCTTTGAATCGGACAGGAACACTGTTCTTAAACTATATTTTGGTAAAATGTCAGTATCTCAGTTTATGGGCTCAAAAATTCTTATTTTTCCTGACTTGGCTAGAGACACCCAAAGAAGGCGGAGGGCGGAAGGCTTGGGCACAATTTAAGTTAAGGTATCCTTGTAAATGTGTGGTTAATTTTCAATCTAAACAATTTATGTTTTTTGAGTCACAACTATTGCTATTTTTACAAAGTAGGGAACTTGGAGGGGTGGGGGTTAGTCCCATATCGGCTGCCATATAATGAGAACTATGCTCCTATGATTTTCTTTATTACTTTATGAAGGTGTATGATACCTAGTATTAATATTGTTATTTCTTTTTTCTTGGATCATATTGTGGTGTATCCCATTTTTTGTGGTCTATTCCAGCATTATTATATTTACTTATGTACATTTACTTGTCTACTCTTTGGATGACAAGATAGTGTATGATTTGTATTCTGATTCTTATTCAGTGTTTCTGGAGTTTAATGTTAAAATTTAATAAAGTATAAATAAATAAAAAATAAAAAAATAAAAAAATAATGCCAATCATAGGAAACATGTAAAGGCTAAAAGGATTTACATTTCTGAGTTATAAACCTTCTCTGCGCCCTTAGCCCCTTTCTAACCAAAAAACAAACAAACCCTTTAAGACTTTCTTCCCTGCCATGTTTCAGTGTGTACAATGTTTTCCCTGTCCAAAATGCAAAACAGATACTTCCAACCATGTTTCTTCCTCTCCCCCCATGATCCTTCTACTTGGTGGAGAGCACGGGCTGGAAAAGAACCCTGGCACCATAGATAAAAACTGAGGATACTCAACAATGGTATCTGCATCCTGGCCGGTGCTAAATTTCAAGATTTGGTGGTCAACACCAGCACTATCCAGCTAGCAGCAACATCCAACCACCATTCAGAAAGGCAATCTGCATAGTATTTAGGCCGGATAAGCAATCTGCATAGCACTCAGGACATCTGTTCTAGGTTATGCAGATCATTATCCGTGAAACCATGTAATAAAAGGTCTCCTATTCATATAGACCACTTAACTTGATCATGTTACCTGGATAGTAGCTGAATATTGGGTACATAACTTTTTGCCCCAGCCTGACTCTTCTTCTACTTAAATGGAAACATTGTAGTTGATTACTGACTTACGGAGACAACATTTATTCATTCACAGTTGGGACATTTTTAAAACAAAGCAATTATGTAGCCTCATATTGACCAAAGTGCATATATATTAGAAAATCACATCCCCTCATACAGTATTGTCTTCTACTAAGCACTCCTGGAAATGTCTCCCCACGCAAACTCTAGGGAACCCTACACACAGCCTTAGGAAGATTGACAGAGGAAAATATTCAGATAGCCACTTTACCTAGTTAACTTGCTTTATGCCTAAGTAAATGTCTTAGAAAATTGTTCTCCCTATTGCTCTTCCAAATGCTCCTTTCAATACCTTTTCATTAATTATACTTTGATGATCTTAGTGAAATGACTCATTTCTCAAATGAATGTGTTTTCTAATTAATAGAACAGCATACCTCTGCAAAGAGAAATTTCAGTATGGTATGCTGTTTTGGTTTTCCTATTGATGTGAAGCCTGATCCCCGAAAGGGCATGTCTGGGCCGTCTGGATGCCCCCAGGCAGGATGGGCCCATTAGGACCTGATTCTGCACCACGGGATTAAATGATAAGGCGGTATGGAAAAATTGTTAAATAAATAAATAAGACGTCTCCACGGGTGCAGGGTCAGACCCTAAGACAGCCTGGCATACCCCTGCATCGCCATAGGGATATCCTCCCCGGGACACAACCTGCCCACTGCCTTTGTGACCCCTGATTTCCCGCTGTCCGACCCCAATGGGAGCCACTGGGGCCCAGATCGGGTGGCAGGGACTCATTGTGAATGTTCCTTTGCTCTGTTGGTGGGCTGCTGGGCTCAGGGGGAGAGAGGCTGCAGGCTAGTACCAGAGGGGCTTGCCACTCTTATTCCGCCTCGGAGGTGGAATAAGCAGGGTGTCCTCCCAGCGATCCCCGGACGTACAAGGCCAGTACATCCAGGGGTCGGTCCCACCCACACTCCATCCACTCTCTGCCTCATGCAGCCCCCATTCCCCGCAGCATGCACAGCGGCTCTGCACATGCAGCAGGGCCGGGAGGCAGCATAGGCTGAGGGTGAATAGCGGGGCTGGACGTCCCATAGGGACATCCAGCCCTGCTATTTGCCTTCATAGATCCAGCCCATAATGCATTTCCTACATTATTTTTTTGAATAGCTATTTTATAAGATAAACAAACAAGTTACAAGCTTTATGGACATCTGTAAATTACAGTGGGGAATTTTAGGTTCAATATTAAGATGAGTTTTCTAAATGTAAGTACGTCTAAGTATTAGAATATTTTACCTAGGCTGGTGGTGGAATTTCTATTCATGGGAACTTGTAAGAATTGGTTAGCGAATACATCCACTTCCATCGAGAGGGCATTCCAAGCACTCACAACCCTTTCAGTGAAAAAGTATTTCCTGACGTTACCTTTCAGTTTACCCCCTTGCAGCTTCATGTTATGCCCTCTAGCTTTACAGCTTCCCCATCATTGAAAAAGGTTTCTTTGTTCATTAATACCTTTTAAATATTTAAAGGTCTGTATCATATCTCCCCTGTCCCTCCTCTCCTCTAGCATATACATATTTAGATATTCAAGTCTCTTCTCTTACGTCTTCTGATGCAGGCTCCAAGTAATTTTGGCCGTCTTCCTCTGAATCGTTTCAAGTCTTTTTATATCCTTTGTGAGATATGGTCTCTAAAACTGAACACAATACTCCAAGTGAGGCCTCACAGCAGCTTGTACAGTGGCATTAATACCTCCTCCTTTCTGCTGGTAAGAGGAGTGGCCTAGTGGTTGTGGCAAGGTACTTCAGGTCGGAAGGTCAGGTGTTCAAATCCCACTAGAGGACAGCAACCTTGAGCCATAAGGACTGGGGTTTCTAGTCCCATGGGTGCTCCTTGTGGTCTTGGGCAAGCCACTTAACCCTCCATAGCCCATGTTCCCTGTAAAATAGTTATCTCCAAGTTATAATGCCCCTGTTCAATGTAATTTCAGTTTGTTCAATGTAAACTGCATTGATGCAGAATAGTGTGGTATATAAGAGAATGTAACTAAATAAATTCCTCTCTGGATTCAACCCAGCAATCTTCTGGCTTTAGCCACCGCCATGTCACACTGTTTCACCACCTTGAGATCCTAAAAAACAAACACTCTGAGGTCCTTCTCCTGGTCCATGCACACTAATCTCAAAGTACAAAATCAAAGTCAACCTGGCAAAATAAACACACCATACCAACATACTCAACAAGGCACTGAACAGACCCAGAGAATTGTTTGAACTAGTTAAAACCCTTACCAAAACATCCCAAGATGATAAACCCAATGACACTATCAAAGCCCAAACGTTAGCTGACCACTATGCCAGCAAACTTAACCCTTCATCAACCTCACTTACCACCCAAAACCAGAACTCAAACTACTCCCTACAACACCCCACAAATACGAACAAGAGCGAGGAATGGAGTGATCTACAAAAAATAGAGGACAAGCAAATAATAAACATAATCACAAACCTAAACACTACAACCTCCCCTTTAGATCCCTGCTCAGCAGCCTGGCTCAAGGCAACGAAGCAAGAAATTGCCCAGTACATTACGTGCATAGTTAACCAATCACTCCAGCAAGGAATCATGCCAACCCAACTTAAAAAATCCCTCATAAGACCCATACTAAAAAACAAAACACTCAACAAGGATGACCCAACCTTCTACCGACCAATCTCAAGTATATCATTCCTAGCCAAGATTATTGAAAAGGCAGTCCAACAACAACTGCAAGACCACCTTGATGCCAGAAAAACACTAGATGATCATCAATACGGATTGCGCCAACATCATGGTGTCGAAATCTTAATTATAGTGCTACTGGATAAACTACTCAAAGGCCTGGAAGATAAAAAGAAGATGTTCATACTGCTATTTATAGACATAACAGCTGCATTTGATACAGTACACCCTAGAACACTCATTGACAGACTGGCGTCCATAGGAATAACAGGAACCCCCCTGAGCTGGTTCACATCCTACATAATAAACAGAATGCAGCAGGTCCAATTCAACGATGAAAAAGCAAAGGCATTCCCCCAAAACCAAGGAATACCTCAAGGCTCAGCTCCAGGCTGTCCTCCCTACTGTTCAACATATACATAAAACCAGTGTGCACAATTTTCCAGAAACACAAGATCAACTACCACATCTATGCAGACGATCTAATGCTATATACACAACTGGGCGCAAATTATCCAAATTATAATCACCTCGAGGAATGCCTAAGCGAATTACAAACCTGGTTACAACAAAACAATATGTCTATAAAATACAAGAAAACAGAAGTAATGTACATCTCAAAAAAAACAGATTTCAACCCTCCCTCAACAATCACCATGAGCAACAACACATATAACACAAAGAAAGAGATAAAATACCTAGGGGTAACTCTCGACAACAACCTAACGATGGAAAAACACCTCCGGCTAACCAACCGGGCTATATTCCATAAACTAAGGGTCCTCCAACCACTACGCAACATCATCGAACACTCCGATTTCAGAACAGTAGCCCAAGCGCTCATCACTCCCCACTTGGACTACTGCAATGCCATCTTCCAAGGTCTGTCAAAGAAAACCCTAAACATACTGCAAATGGCACAAAACGTTGCTGCCAGGATTATCATGAAGAGGAAACTCACCAAACATATTACACCAATTCTAATCGAACTACACTGGCTCCCTATTACTGCCCGCATAAGATACAAAATACTAATAACATTCAAGCTCATACACAATGTGGCACCATCTTACCTCTCCAACCTCATCAGTACACAACCCCCCAACAGAAGCAGAAGAACCCCTAACTTAAACACCCTCCGTGTCCCAACTAGCATAAGATCCGTCAAAGCCTGTACAAGCAATAGAGCATTCACATACTCAGCACCCATACTATGGAATCAGTTACCATACGATCTATGATCAAACAGCGACCTAAAGGACTTTAGAAAAAAACTAAAGACCCACCTCTTCCAGAAGCATTATAACCTAACATAAGCAATGAACAGGAAGCTTAAAAACCCCATTGTTCCAACTATAGATGTATTTACTTCCAACTATAAAGCGCTAGAGTACGTGTCTCATACTATGTAAAATTGTATATATGTATATACACCTATCCTGCAATCAAAATGTAAATATTACTGATTCCTATCATTTAGAACCAATTTTGTTGTGTAAACTGCTGCTGATCGCTGGAAGTATTTATTTTATTTATTTATTTAGCTATATTTATATACCGCTTTTCACCGGGTCAAAGCGGTGTTACATAGGGGTGGGGGAATTAAGTATAGGGGTGGGGCCATCACCGGGGAGGCAACATTGATGATTTTGACATAGGACAGACTTTGGTAGCGGTATAAAAATGAAAACAAATAAAATAAATAAATAAATAAATAAAATCTCTCACCCCCTATCGCATACGGACCCCGCTGTTGAATCATACACTTTTTGAAGGAATAAACAATCAATCTATGTTTTCCCATTACACTCCATTCATTAATTTATAGATCTCTATCATATCTCCCCTCAGCCATTTCTTTTCCAAGCTGAAGAGCCCTAACCTTTTAAGCCTTTCCTCATAGGGGTATCTTTCCATCCCATTTACCACTTTGGTGGCTCTTCTCTGTACCTTTTCTAATTTTGCTATATCCTTCTCAAGATATCGTGACTAGAATTGCACACAGTATTCAAGATGCAGTCGCACAATGGAATGATACGGAGGCATTACAAAATCTTTGGTTTTATTCTCCATTCCTTTCCTTATGATTCCTAGCATTCTGTTTGCTTTCTTGGCTGCTGCTGCACATTGGGCAGAAGGTTTCAATCTGTTATTGACGATGATACCTAAATCCTCTTCCTGGGTGGTGGTTCCTAATGTGGAACCTTGCATTGTGTAACCATAGTTTGGGTTGTTCTTCCCTAAGTGCATAACTTTGCACTTGTCCACATTACATTTAATCTGCCATCTGCCAGTCTTCCAGTTTATCATGGTCCTCTTGCAAATTTTCATGGTCCTCTGATGTTTTAACAACTTTAAATAATTTTGTGTCATCTGCAAATTTGATCACCTCACTCATTATTCCCATTTCCAGGTCATTTATGAATATATTAAAAAGCAGCAGGCCCATCAAAGATCCCTGGGCTACTCTACTATTCACCTTTCTCCAATGAGAAAATTGGCCTTTTAGTCCTCTCTGTTTTCTATCTTTTAACCAGTTCCTGATCAACAATACTACACTGCCTCCTATCCCATGGTTTAATTTTGCCAAGAGTCCCACATGAGAAACCTTGTCAAAGGCCTTCTAAAAATCTAGATATACTGTATCTAACCATTTATTCGCACCGTCAAAAAGCTATAACAGATTAGTAAGACAAGACTTTCCTTGGTTAAATCTATGTTGGCTTTCTTCCATTAAACCATGACTACGTGTTCCATAATTTTGTTATTAATAAATGGTTTCTACCATCTTTCCCGGTTCTGATATCAGGCTCACTCAGATCACCCCTGGAACCCTCTTGGCCATTCTCCAATCTTCAGGTACTATAGATGATTTTAATAGTAGTTCACAGATTACTAATTATAGATCTGCAATCTCATATTTCAGTTCTGTCAACACCCTCAGATGTATACCTTCTGGTCCAAACAATTTGCTGCTCTTTAATTTATCAAATAGTTGTAATACATCTTCCCAGTTTATCAAAATTTCATTCAATTCTTCTGACACATCACCTTTACATATCATTTCAAGCATGGGTAACTTCCCTACATCTTCTTTAGTAAAGAATGAAGCAAAGAATTCAACAGTCTCTCCACTATGGCCTTGTCCTCCCTTAGCGCCCCCTTTAACCCCTATCATCTAATGGTCCAACTGACTCTCTCAACTACAAATGTAGTTGAAAAAGGTTTTATTATACATTTTTGCTTCCATTACAAGCATTTTTTTCTAATTCTCTCTTTGCCTGCCTTATCATTGCCTTGCCTCTAACTTGCCAGTGCTTATGTTGTTTCCAGTTTTCGCCATTTGGCTCCTTTTTCCATTTCCTGAAAGATTCTTTTTTGACTACAACACCTTCTCTAACCTCACCTTTAAACCATGCTGGCAGGTTTTTAGCCTTCCTTCCACATTTCTTAAAGCATGGAATATATCTGGTTTGGGCTTCTAAGATAGTGTTTTTCAACAACGTCCTTACTCGGTGTAAACCTTTAGCCTTTGTAGTTGCTCCTTTTTAGTTTTTGCAATAACTATTTTCCTTATTTTATTATAATCTCTCTTTTGAAAGTTAAAAGGTAGTACTGTGGATTTATTGGCAAGATACAGATAGGTGAAAGGCAGGAGAATTAGGGGATCAGGATCCAAACTCAGCTTCAAAGAGGTGGCTTTTACTTTCAACCTCTGGCACCACGAGGCTGTTCAACTCTGCAAACAGGAAGTCGGCATTGGGCCTTGTTAGGGGCAGAATGGAAACAGCCTCGCAGCGCCAAGTGTTGAAGGTAACCACTGCGGGGCTGTTTCTGACCATTGCTGCTGCTGCAGGTCCTGGGGAGGGGTTGCAGTGGCATCAATGGGGTGCCCCCAGACCATTGGCGCTCTAGGTGGCCACGTAGTTCACCTAATGGTTGCACTGGCACTACAGACACCCTACCCTTGCACCACACACACACACACAGACACCACATACACATACACACAAACACACCCGTTCCACCCCTGCACCAAACACACACACACACAGAACCCATTCTCAGAATTACACACACAGACACACACACCATGTCCACACCACACACATAGACTTTCTACTCCCACTCATATACAGATACATACAGACACCCCATCCTTGCATCACACACACAAAGACACCCCACTCCCACCCCTTTCACACACACAAGCACACACACACAAAGGAACCCCAGCCACACACCACACACATCCAGATATCCCGGGTTGGTGCAAGGAGATTAGGCATCCCTTATGTCGCCACCACCCTGCAGCACCCATTCCCGCTGCCCCCCTCTCCAAGACCTGCAGTGGTGGCAATGGCTGCAAGATGCCACAAAGCGCAAAGAGCAACTTTAAACTGACCAGAGAACCTTCCGATCTCTGTGAAAAGAGAGGTCTCCAGCCTCTCTCCAACAGATTATTCCTCCAAAATTCAAAATCACATTCCCGTTTCAATCCCATCAATCCAGTTTGAGGGCTACTATATATAATAACAGACATCCACTGCTTAATGACTTTGCCCTGAAGAAAGCCACAATATGAAACATAAAAAACACGATGCCAGAAAAAGTCCAGATGGCCTATCTAATCTTCCCTTCCATATCAACCACTACAATAGTCCCCTTTCTCCTTTAGAGATCCTCTGTGTTTGTTCCATGCTTTTTTAAATTCAGATACTGTCCTCATCTCTACCACTGGGAGACTATTCCACGCATCTACCACTCTTTCTGTAAACAAATATGTCTGCATATTACTCCTGAGTCTATCCCCTTTCACCCTCATCCTATGTCCCTTCGTAGCAAAGCTGAAAGGTCAGTTCCAGTTACAAACATGCAGCATGTCCTGGAAAACTGTAAAGATCATCATACCAGCTGCGGAAGCCCAAGAGAACATTTAAAGAAACTCTATGGGGGAAGCGTCTTTAAACTTAGCAGAGAATCCGCTAATCTATGGAAAAAGAGAGGACTGCAGCCTCTCTCTAATGGACTCTCCCTCCAAAATTCACATTCAACTTTCCCACCTCAATACTACCAATCCAGCTTGAGGACTGCTATATAAAGAACAGGCATCCACTACTTAACCTCTTTGCCCTGAAGAAAGCCTCAGTATGGTGCTGAACCATTGGTTCCAGTTACGAAGATGCAGCTGTTGTTGTTGTTAAGTGCCGTCGAGTCGGAGTCGACTCATGGCGACCCTCTGGATAGCTATCCTAAATTGTGTTCGGTCTTCAGTCAGGCGGCTCATTGTTGACAGATTGGTACCCGTAGCTGCTGTTATTGTATCGATCCGTCTCATTGCTGGCCTTCCTCTTTTATGTTGACCTATCTTGCCAAGCATGATGTCTTTCTCTAATGATCTCACTCTTCGTATGATGTGTCCAAAGTATGAATGTCAAATTCTTGTCATCGGAGCTTCTAAAGAAAGCTTAGGTTTGACCTCCTCTAGTACCGACTGGTTTGTTCTTCGGGCAGTCCATGGTATACACAGTATTCGCCGCCAGCACCATAATTCAAAGGCATCAATTTTCTTCCTGCCTATCTTTTTCACTGTCCAGCTTTCACATCCATATGATGTTATTGAAAATACCATGGCTTGAACAAGTCAAATCTTTGTATGGAGAGAGACATCTCTGCTCTTGAGAATGTTGTCTAGGACTTTGATAGCCATTCTGCCAAGAGCAATGCGTCGTCTGATTTCTTGACTGCTTGTTACTTCTTTATTGATAGTTAAAAACATAGAAACATAGAAATATGATGACAGAAAAAGACCACATGGCCTATCTAGTCTGTCCTTCCATAACAACTACAACAGTCCCCTTTTTACCTTTAGAGATCCTCTGTGTTTGTCCCATGCTTTCTTGAATTCATTTACTGTCCTCAACTCTACCACCTCCACTGGGAGACTATTCCACGGATCCACTACTCTTTCCGTAAAGAAATATTTCCACAATATCACTCCTGAATCTATCTCCCTTCACCATCATCCAATGTCCCCTCGTAGCAGAATTTGTTTTCAATTGAAAGAGGCTCTCTCCCTGAACATTTATGCCACGGAGGTATTTAAACATCTCAATCATATCACCTCTATCCCGCCTTTCCTCTAAGGTGTACATATTAAGATCCTTCAGTCTTTCCACATATGCTTTATAATGAAGACCACTAATCATTTTAGTAGACACCCTCTGCACCGACTCCATCCTGTTCACATCCTTTTGAAGGTGCAGTCTCCAGAATTGCACACTATACTCCAAATGAGGTCGCACCAAAGACTTATACAGAGAAATTATCACCTCCTTTTTTCTGCTAGACATTCCTCTCCGTATGCACCCAAGCATCCTTCTAGCTTTTGCCGTCGCCTTTTCTACCCATTTAGCTACTTTAAGATTATCAAATACAACCACGCCTAGGTCCCGCTCTTCTTTAGTGGACAAAAGTACTTCACCCCCTATACTATATTGATCCCTTAGATTGCTGCAGCCCAAATGCATGACCTTACATTTTTAACATTAAATCCCAGCTGCCAAATTCTAGACCATTCTTCAAGCTTAGCTAGACCCCTCCTCATGTTATATACCCCTTCCTGGGTGTCTACTCTATTGCAGATTTTGGTATCATCCGCAAAGAGGCAAACCTTACCTGAAAGCCCTTCCACTATATCACTAACAAAGATGTTAAAAAGAATCGGACCAAGGACAGATCCCTGGGGCACACCACTGATAACATCCTTCTCCTCAGAGTGACCTCCATTTACTTGTACTCTTTGTCGCCTCCCACCCAACCAATTTCTAACCCAAGAAGTAACTTTAGGGTCCATCCCTAGGGTGCTCAGTTTATTTATAAGTTGCCTGTGAGGAACAGTGCCAAACGCTTTACTGAAATCTAAATACACCACATCTAGGGCTCTCCCTCGGTCCAACTCCCTGGTCACCCAGTCATAGAAATCAATCAGATTTGTCTGACAAGACCTGCCTCTGGTGAATCCATGCTGCCTCGGATCCTGTAATCCGCTGGACTCCAGAAACCTCACTATTTTCTCTTTCAGCAGCATTTCCAATAATTTACTTACCACCGAAGTTAAACTAACCGGCCTGTAGTTTTCAACCACATCCTTACTTCCGCTTTTGTGTAAAGGCACCACATGAGCCTCTCTCCAGTCCTTTGGCACCACTCCCGACTCCAACGAGGCATTGAAAAGGTCAGTCAGTGGAGCTGCTAGAACGTCCCCAAGTTCCCTCAGTATTCTCGGGTGTATCCCATCCGGTCCCATCGCTTTGTCTACTTTAAGTTAAGATAGTTTCTCACGAACACAGTCTTTTGAAAATTGTTCAAGATGTCCTTTGCTTCTGTTCCTATTTGTGGGTGTTTTCTGAGGTCCTGCTCCTGGTTCTTTATCTGTGAACACAGAACAAAAATATTTGTTAAGCAATTCCGCTTTATCCTTATCAGCTTCTACACATTCCTCCCCTGCACCCTTGAGTCTGACAATACCACTCTTGCCCTTCCTCTTCTCACTAATATATCTGAAAAATGTCTTATCCCCCCATTTTATTGCATTGGCTATTTCCTCCTCCTTTTGAATCTTTGCCTTCTTGACTACTTTGCTAGCTTCTCTAAGTTTTTCCAAATACAGATGCCTGTCTTCCTCTCTCTGTGATCTCTTGTATTTCATGAAGGCCTCCCTCTTTTTCTTCACTTTTTCAGCTACTTCTTTCGAAAACCATAGAGGTCTCCTTTTCCTTTTACCTTTATTTACCATTTTAACAAAAAGGTTGGTTGCCCTTAAAATATCCCCTTTCAGTTTTTCCCACTGTTTTTCTACATCCCTCAGCTGTTCCCATCCAACTAACGACTCCTTGAGGTATTGGCCCATCTTCGCAAAGTTAGTCTTCCTAAAGTCTAAGATCCTCACCTTTGAATGGATTCTAACAGCCCTAGTCCTAATACTGGTGATCACTGGATGCAAAATGTTCTCCCACTACAACATCAGAAACACTTTCACCATTGGTAAGCACCAAGTCCAGTATGGCCCCTTCACATGTGGGGCCTGTTACCAATTGCCTGAATAGTTCTCCCTGTAGAGAATCCAGGACCTCTTTACTTCTAGATGATACTGCAGCAGGAATGTGTCAATCAACATCTGGCATATTGAAATCTCCTATCAGTAGCACTTCCCCTTTCCTAGCAATGCTGCGCATGTCTTCAATTAACTCTCTGTCCACCTCTTCCTCTTGTGAGGGAGGTCTGTATATCACTCCAATGTAAATAGATTTCTCTTTCCCTCTTTCTAGTTTAACCCACAATGCCTCCCCTCTCCCTTTTTAACTCTGTAATTCCAAAGCTTTAATAGTAGTTTTTACGTATAGTGCCACTCCTCCTCCCCTACTTCCTATCCTGTCCTTTCTGAATAAAGTATAGCCAGGTATAGTTACATCCCAGTCATGGTTTTCTGTGAACCATGTTTCTGTAACTGCCACTAAATCCAAGTTAGCCACTCCCACCAAAGCTTCAACATTGGGGATCTTATTTCCCATGCTACGGGCATTTATACACACTGCTTTCCATATGTTACCCCTGTTACCCATTTCCATAAAGTTATTTAATGTATCACCTACCTGGGGGCTTTCACTTACCTGGGGGCTTTCTTCACCCAGGTAAGTGAAAGCCCCCAGGTAGGTTGATCCAAGTAGGTTAAAGTTGTTCACGATTTCAATTTCTTCTCCTTCAACGATGAACCTGCTGATTATGCCAGATGTCATGATCTTTGTCTTCTTTACATTAAGGTGCAGGTCCATTTTGAGGCTATGTTCTTTGATTGTAAGAAGCAAATGTTTCAGATCATCTTCACTTTCAGCCAATAATGTGGTATCATCAGCATAGCGAAGGTTGTTGATGAGTCTTCCACCAATCTTCACACCTCTGTTGTATTCATACAATCCTGCTTCTCTGATAATTTGTTCTGCATATAAATTAAACAGGTAGGGGGAAAGTATGCAGCCTTGTCTTACACCCTTTGCTTATTTTAAACCATTCTGTTTCTCCTTGTTCCGTTCGAACTATTGCTTCTTGATCAATGTACAGATTGTGCAAGAGAACGATCAGGTGTTCTGGTATACCAATGCTTCTTAATGTGGCCCAGAGTTTCTCATGGTTTACACAGTCAAAAGCATTGCTATAGTCGATAAAGCACATATAGATATCCTTTTGGTATTCTTTAGTCTTTTCAAGGATCCATCTCACATCCGTAATGATGTCTCTTGTTCCTCGCCCTTTTCTGAACCCTGCTTGCACTTCATGTAGTTCTTGTTCCAGGTATGGTTGTAGTTTCTTTTGAATAATCTTCAGTAGAATCTTGCTGGCATGTGGGATCAGAGCGATTGTGTGATAATTTCCATAGTCAGTTGAATCACCTTTCTTTAGTACTGGTATAAACAAAGATCTTTTCGAGTCAGTTGGCCATGATGTTGTCTTCCATATTTCTTGGCAGAGCCTTGTAAGTATGGTAACAGCTGCATCAGATTGCTGTAATACTTCTATGAGAATGCTATCAATGCCTGGTGCTTTGTTCTTTGATAAGGCTTTCAATGCTGCTTCAACTTCTTCTTTCATCACCAATGGTTCCCGATCATAAGGTACAGGTTGAAATGGCTGTTGGTCTACTTGATCTTTATCATATAAAAACTCTGTATATTCCTTCCACCTTTTCTTGATCTTCTCAGTATCATTCAACATAGAACCTTGAGCATCTTGTAACATTCGAATTCGAGACTGGAACTTTTTCTTTAACTCTTGTAGCTTTAGGAAAGCCGATCTTGTTCTGCATGACCTGGAAAACTGCAAAGATCATAATACTAGATGCAGAAGCCCACGAGAACACTTATCTTAAAACTTTGGTGCCTTGTGGCTCTTTGCTTCCGCCCCCTCTGACATCCAATGCTGATTTCTTGTCTGCAAAAAGGAAGTTGGTCTCGGTGGGGGTAGAAGCTAATAGCCCCACGTTGCTGAACTGAGGCTGTTTTCAGCCATTGCCACTGCTGCAGGTCCCAAGAGGGGTGACAGCAGCAGCAATGGCGCCCCTACAGTGCCAGCACTTTAGGTTACGGCCCAGTTTGCCAAATGGTAGCACCAGTCCTGCAAATACCGCACCTATGCACCACACACATACTCACACACCACCGCCGCACCAAACATTTCACAGACAGACACTTAAATGGAGGAGTGGCCTAGTGGTTAGGGCAAGGTACTTCAGGCCGGAAGGTCGGAGGTTCAAATCCCACTAGAGGACAGCAAACTTGGGCCGGAAGGACTGGTGTTTCTAGTCCCACAGGTGCTCCTTGTGGTCTTGGGCAAGTCACTTAACCCTCCATAGCCCATGTTCCCTGTAAAATAGTTATCTCCAAGTTATAATGCCCTGTTCAATGTAATTTCAGTTTGTTCAATGTAAACCGCACTGATGCAGAATAGCGCGGTATATAAGAGAATGTAAATAAATAAATGCTCACACACATAGACATTCCACCTCTGGACCATACAAACACACAAAAATACCCCATCCCCACCACAAACATACACAGACACCCTACTCCCACACACATCCCCTCTACCCTTTCACTACATGCATATACAAACACACACATACACATATATACAACCATACATATTGACACTTCACTTCCTGTATCACACAGACACTGACCCTACACTATACACACAGATGCCTGACCCCCATATCACACATATACAGACACACTGTCCCCAAACTCCATACAAACACACACACATACATGCACACATACACACACAGACACCTCAGCCACAATCACATACACAGAGGCACCCCACCCTGACATCAAACACACCTAGAATGCTCTTCTGAAGTTTTAAAGGTGTAGAAAGTGTGCCCTTAACAAATAAACTTGAATACTGCATAAATGAATGATTATCATATTATATTAACCCTGGAATTAACAAGATTTATTTGCACACACTGAATACCGTTGGGGTCATAAATGACCCCACGACGAATTTTAATTGTTAACCATGAAAAATGTAAACTAAACAGACAAAATATTATTACGAATTAATTATTTATTATATGAAGGTTAAATGTTTTGAAATGTAATGCTTTATCATAAAATTACAAGAAGAAGAGTTGCCATGAAAGCAGTTTTTGCATGCACTTGATGAACACAGTAAAGTACTACAGTTATTTGCATGAGACACAGACAATTTCTGAATGTTCTTTGCAAACATTGCGCTTGCGGGAGGTACAAACTATGTTGCTTTTCTTGTCTTTTTCTCTGGAACAGCAGAGACACCTTGCCCTTTTCTTTGGGATCCCGACATTGCAAACAGCATCAGTGGCTTCTTCAATGCTGAAAGAAGTCTCGCTGCAATTACTCTGAAGCAGCTGCTTTCCTAATTCCAAGAGGAATAGACAACATCTATGCTTTGACTTGGACTGCCATTCTGGATTTAGTGACACCCAAATAATGAAGGCATTCAAAGCACTGATGTCCAACATGTTGTAGAAGATTGTCACTGGCCAGTGTCTTGTCATTCGTTTTGTGGTATACGTGCGCAACATTTAATCTGCCGTATCTACTCCACCTTTACTAGAATTATAGTCCAAGATCATGCGTGGTTTTTTTGTCTGGATGTGTGTTATCTACGTCTTCTTGATCATGCAAACTGCTCAGAAGAACAACCACTTTTCCTTTCTTCGGGCAATAGGAAATCAGAGTTGCGTCATCGCGAAAGGCAAACAGTGAAGTGAATACCTCTTGGCCCTTTGCTGTTACAATTTCTGGAGGTAACTCTTTTCTGTTCTTTCGAATTGTCCCCAAAAGTGTCATTTGTTTTTCTAGCAATTTCCGTGACAGGGATAAACTACAGAAGAAATTGTTAACAGTAACATTTCTGCCAGATCGTGTCAATCCTTCAGTGAGTTGCAGCACAACCCTTTCATCCTGATTCTGTTCCCTGTTTTGTCCGAGTTCCCTTCCTGTATATACTTGAAGACGCAGAACATATGACGTTGCACTGTCACACAACATCCATAGATTTATGCCATATTTCCCAGGTTTGTTGGGAATATATTGTCTGAACGGAACACGGCCACGAAATGTAAGCAGTTGCTCATCCACGGTAACATTTTCACCAGGAACAAAGGCGTCACTTAGAATTGCTTCTCAGGTATCAAAAACGTGTCTGATTGGAGAAAGCTTATCCATGCCTCGTTGTTCACGTTTGTTGGTTGCATCATCAAATCTGAGAGCACAAGAAATTTGCTGAAAACAGTTATGGGCCATATTTTTGCCAAAACAGAACGACCATCTTCAAGGTTCCACAACTGAACTATGGATTCATTTTGTGACTTGTACATGCCTGAGAGGATCAGAAGTCCAAGAAAACATTGAAATTCTCCATCTGTCAAATCTTTCCAGGTGTCGTCATAAATGTGTCTTCCTTGTTTGCTCGTCCACATCATGATTTTATTCAATAGGTTCTTCCTCATGAACAAGGGGAATGCTGCGAGAGGGCCATCAACATTTCGTACAGCATACCTTGTAGGACCTTGTTGTACGGGCATGACATTAGTTCTGGTGTATCTTCCAGCAGCTTGCTTTATAGGTTTCCTGTTCCATGATGTGGCATCCTTAGATACATAGGCTTCAATGGCAACATTTGTGCTTATAGTTGATGACCTCTTAGCTCCTCTACGACCACAACTAAGATTCCTCACAGATGATACTGACACCAAGGACTCCTGCCTTCTTCCCCGTCCAGTACAGCCTCAACCTTTGCCTCGACCTGTAACATGACTCTTTGCTGCAGGCGATGTTACCGGCTCAACATCAGTCTCACATTCACTTGGCGACCAACTGCTGTCGCCATCTGAATCATGACTGTCATCATCAGATTTATCGCCTGAACTTGGCTGATATGCTTCTTCACTTGCTGAATATGCTGCATCATCAGACGACTCAGAGCCATCACTGTCAGCATCTCGTTGCAATATTTCTCTTACTTGGGCAGCTGAATACTTTCGTTTTGACATCATAAACAATAACCTAAAATAAATAAACAAAGATAAAGTTGAATAAAACGCAAAGCAGTTTTACTATAGGTGTACAATAATCGTGATGAACGAGCTGAAAGCCTTTAGATTTCATTGGAAATAATGAGAGAACATATGATATCAATTACAGAAAATGTGTAATTTTCATAAGAGTACAAAAAATAAAGATACGTGTTGTGAAACTTGCAGTAGGGTCACTTTTGACCCCATCGGTACTCCCAGGGTTAAGTATTAAAACTGAAGGTTTTATGTATGGATAGTTCCAGGATGTAAGCTGTGGAAGAGGGATTCCAAACACACACAATGTAGCAATGACCTTTAAAATCGGCAGTGTGCCTGCAGCTCTTCCCTTTCACAATCTCCGTTTTTAAGCAAGATCAGCCCCAGGTGAGCTCCTCCTGCTCAAAATCATCAGGCCAATCGCAGCTCACCTCCTGCTACTGAGGGAACTTTAAAATCAGAAGCGTGCCTAGGACTCGCCAGGGGGCCCTTTGATGTGGCCCCCAACATAACGAATGTAAAGCCTAAACATCTTGTTTCAACTTCTCTTCAGCTACTAGCAAGTAGGTTCCTTACCACGATATCATTCACGCTTAAATTATAACCATACTGTTGTTCTCTGTCAAAACTTGTGAGATTGTTTGTTTGTTTTACAACTGTCTTATGAACCTTACAAAATGTCGACCATTAGTGTCCAAAATAATCTCCACATTTGCATACTATAAGAACATAAGATATGTCATACTGGGTCAGACCAAGGTCCATCAAGCCCAGTATCCTGTTTCCAACATTGGCCAATCTAGGTCATACGTACCTAGCAGTTACCCCAAAAGACACAGGTTCCGCAATGTTTGTATTGGGTCAAGCAGTGATATCCTGGGTCCCTTTTTAATAATAGTTTATGGACCTTTCCTCCAGGAACTTGTCCAAACCTTTTTTAAACCCAGCTACACTAATAGCTTTTACTACATTCTCCGGTAACAAATTCCAGAGTTTGATTACACGTTGAGTGAAAAAATATTTTCTCTCTTATTAGTCTTAAATAGTTTACCCTGTAGCTTCATTGCATGTCCCCTAGTCTTCCTATATTATGATAATGTAAACAATCAATCTACATTTACCCGTTTCACTCCGTTCATTAATTTATAGACTTCTATCATATCTCCCCTCAGCTGTCTCTTTTCCAGGTTAAAGAGCCCTAACCTTTTTAGCCTTTCTTCATAGGGGTATCCTTCCATCCCCTTTACTATTTTGGTGGCTCTTCTCTGAACCTTTTTTTAATAACGCTATATCCTTTTTAAGATATGGCGACCAGAATTGCACACAATATTCAAGGGGCGGTCTTAATTTACCATCTCCTAGCACAATTTATTTGTTGAGCAAAGTACAGTATCCTTTGATATCCTATCTTCTAACATTATATAAGCTAACTCTACTTCAATAGTACCTAGATTCTTTCAATTATTCCTTGTCTTTCATGTTGTTACAGCACTCATCAGTACACTTGAACTGCACATAACAATACTATACCATTTTGACCCTTAATTCTTTAAGGTGCCATCAATCTACACATCTCTTACGTACCTTCTGTGCTAAAAAAAAAAATGGCCAACAAACTATTTATTCAAATCTATATTCTCATGACTTTAATATCATCAATACCCCACATTTATATACATCCAACATCTATTACACAACAACACTATGGGGCTTGTTTACAAAGCCGCAGAAGCGGTTCGCGATCGTTATCAGAGCCGCAGCCCCATTGATTTCAATGGGGCCGTGGCTGCGATAACGATCGCGAACCGCTACCTCGGCTTTGTAAACAAGCCCCTATATACCTATTATACACAATTTCCCTAGAACAGAATATACACCATTCATTTTCAAAATAAATAACAGACTTTAACTTCCCAGCCATAAACTGATTAACATCACCACTTTCCAAAACAAATCACCTTACAAACTCCAGGAAAATGCCAAACCCATCAAATGCTACCTTATAAATGCCAGATCTATTGGAAACAAACTTCCTGCTATAATAGACTTCATCAAAGAATAATCCCGAAATATTCTGTATCATTGAAACTTGACACTGACACCGTATTAACTAACCAATTACTTCTACCTGGTTACAACCTATACTGCTGTAAAACATCAACAAACAAAGGAGGGGGATACTCATACTGGTAAAACAACAACTAAACATCTCAACATATACATCCACCAACGTTGATGGAATGGATGTACTACAAATAGAAAGCAAAAATCTTTCAATCATCTTATCATACAGACCACCAAACTTAACCACAGACAGTTTATCATCCATACTGGAAATGGCTTGCTCAGATTCCTTAAAAAAAATCTTTAGTCTTACTGGGAGATTTCATTCTGCCCTCTTTATATGGTTCACACTCTACTAATTTTTATAATTCTAAGGAAGATCTGGGATTCCTTCAGACCGTTCACATACCAACATATAACTAATGGAATATATTAGATTTAATTTTTTTACCTGTCTTTATCACCCTTCATGACCTCTACCTTCCTCCTCAGACATTAGATGTCCCTTGGTCAGACCACTATCTCATCAAAATCACACTCCCACACGCACCACCCACTTCCTCACAAATATAAACTCTCAACCAAAATGATTCAAATCATTCAATAAAGAAAATTTCCTCAATGAAATCATTCCTCAACTTAATTCCCCTCATAAAGACCTCAATGACATAATTCAAAAATGGAATAGAACCCTTCAGAAGGCCGCATTGGCCCCTACTCCACAACACAGACCTACCCAAACTCATTCTAACAAAAGGTACACCCACAACCTGAGGAAATTAAAACAAAAGTTAAGAAAAAAATGGAACACAAATGGAGGAAAACAAAAACAATATGACAAAACTATATATTTTGACACACTGCACTCATAGAAGTTAGCTATAAACAATGCAAAAAATCATACTTCACAAATACCTCCACAAAATCCATCAACCGCCCGAGAGAGTTACTTGATATTGTCAAATCCCTAATTGATATACCCTCAGTTCAAATAAACAATGTTCCCATAGACCTACAAATTTTGGAAAAGAACAAACTTAAACAATCTAACACCTCACAAGATATGCCAAACAATAGCCATACATATCCAATACAATTGCATAAATTTCATGCAGTTGACCTGCGACATATCAAAAACATCATAACAAAGCTTAATACAACAATATCAAGCTTAGACCCCTGTCCTGTCACTTGGATAAAAGTCACTAACCCTGGCTTAGCACTCTTTTTACTCAACATTATGAATCAATCCCTACAACTTGGAACAATGCCATCCTCCCTAAAATACACATCTATTAGACCAATATTAAAAAATAAGACATCAGATATATAAAACCCAAACCCTCATAGACCTATATCCAGCCTCCCCTTTCTAGCCAAATTATTGAAAAAACTGTCCAGATCCAGCTCCAAGAATTTATTGACCAATATGCCCCTCTTGATGAACACCAGTACAGCTTTAGGCCACATCACAGTATGGAAACCCTTCTCCTGGCCCTCTTCAACAATCTTATCCAAGATCTTGATAATCCAAAGCAAGCATTCGTAATTATATTTTTAGACATCACATCAGCTTTTGATAACATGTGCCACAAAATTCTACTCACAAGACTCCGACAAATAGGTATAGGCAACATTGCTCTCAAATGTTTCCAATCTTACCTCGCAGAACATACCCAACAAGTGAAAACAGGACAACTCGCATCAAGCAAATATAAGCAAGAGAAGGGTATCCCCAAGGATCAGCACACTCCTCTCTTCTATTTAAGTTATACTTACAACCCATTTGCACCATCATTGAGACTGGAATTTTTTCTTTAACTCTCATAGCTTTAGAAAAGACGATCTTGTTCTTCCTCTAATAGCTTCTGATTCTATTTCCATGCATGTGTCATTGTAGTACTTTTCCTTGTCCTGTCTTGCTACACGTTGTAAATCTGAATTCTGCGTTTGCCTCTGTTTCTCCTCTGACTTTAGCTTCTCTGTGTTTCTGGACAATTTTCAGAGTTTCTTCAGTCATCCATTTTGGCCGTTTTTGCTTTTTCACCTTATATAGAGACTTACCACTTTCTTTCAATACAACCTTCTTGATTTCATCCCATAACTCTTCTGGAGCTCTGTCATTATTTGTATCTAAAGCAGCAAATCGATTTCTCAGGCAGCTTTAAATTCCAGTGATATATTCTCAAAGTCATATTTTGCTACATTCATGAATGGTTTGCTCTTTTTTTAACTTTAGCTTGAGTTTGCATACATGTAGTTGGTGATCTGTACCACAGTTTTGTCTTTGTTGATGTTATCAAGCTTTTTCATCATTGTCTTCCACAGATGTAGTCAATTTGATTTCTGTACAATTCATTGGGTGAAGTCCATATGTACAGTCAGCGCTTGTGTTGCTGGAAGAAAGTGTTTGAGATGAATAGATCATTGGTTTTGCAGAATTCTATCAGTCTTTCTCCAGCTTTGTTTCTGTTGCCAAGTGCATATTTTCCAACCACTTTGCCTTCTTCTTTGTTGCCAACTTTTGCATTCTTGTCACCATGACTATCAGGATATCCTGTTTGCATGTTCTGTCAATTTCAGCTTGTACCTGTTCATAGAACTCATCAACGTCTTCCTCTTCTGCAGCTGTTGTTGGGGCATATACCTGAATTATAGTTGTGTTAATGGGCTTTCCTCATAGACAAATAGAAATTAAGCATTCACTGAGTGCATCATATTTTATTACAGTTCTTGCAAGTATCTTCTAACTATAAATGCAACACCATTGCTTCTTTGTCTTTCATTTCCAGCATAGTAAACCACATGATCATCAGATGCAAAGTGCCCAAAGCCAGTCCATTTCAGTTCACTGACAACCAACAGATCGAGTTATACACGTTCCATTTTATTCTTGAGCACCTCCAACTTCCCTTGGTTCATGATTTGTATGTTCCATGTCATGCTTAGCTCTCAGCTTCACTGGTTCACACAAGCCCTCACAACACGACAAGCTGCAAATGGTACACCCATTAGCAAGATAATGAGGGTAAGCAAGATAGTCTACACATAAACTTAAATATTTCCGCATGATAGTCTACACATAAACTTAAATATTTCCACATATCACTCCTGAATCTATCTCCCTTCACCCTCATCCCATGTCCCCTCGTAGCAGAACTTGCTTTCAATTGAAAGAGGCTCTCTCCCTGAACATTTATGCCACGGAGGTATTTAAACATCTCAATCATATCACCTCTATCCCGCCTTTCCTCTAAGGTGTACATATTAAGATCATTAAGTCTGTCCTCATATGCTTTATAATGAAGCCCACTAATCATTTTAGTAGCCACCCTCTGCACCGACTCCATCCTGTTCACATCCTTTTGAAGGTGCGGTCTCCAGAATTGCACACCATACTCCAAATGAGGTCGCACCAAAGACTTATACAGAGGCATTATCACCTCCTTTTTTCTGCTAGCCATTCCTCTCCGTATGCACCCAAGCATCCTTCTAGCTTTTGCTGTCACCTTTTCTACCTGTTTAGCTACTTTAAGATCATCAGACACAACCACGCCTAGTTCCCGCTCTTCTTTAGTGGACAAAAGTACTTCACCTCCTATACTGTATTGCTCCCTTGGATTGCTGCAGCCCAAATGCATGACCTTACATTTTTTAACATTAAATTCCAGCTGCCAAATTCTAGACCATCTAGGGCCATCTTATACAAGCTACGACTACTCCAGCAACTCAGACCATTCCTTTCTAGTAGTGATTTCTGAACTGTCCTACAAGCAATGATAACCCCTCACCTCGACTACTCAAACAGCATCATGCATGGTCTCCCCAGACAAACACTTAACCACTTGCAGGTGTCACAAAATGTAGCAGCACGTGTCATCTACGGCAAAAATAGAACAGAACACACCACACCACTTCTATACAAACTACACTGGCTACCCATAACCAGCCGTATAAAATCCTTGCTATCACCTTCAAATTCATTAAGGAAATATCCCCTCACACCTATCCTCCCTCGTTAACATCTTAATAACTGAAAGATCCAGAAGAGAATGTCACAAAAACACCCTAATAGTACCAGCTTCCTACCGTAAAACAAATCACTCAATTAGCAATAGAGCTTTCTCATATTTTGCTCCAATCCTTTGGAATGCTCTCCCAGACAAAATAAGAACTATCAATAACCTTAAAGATTTCTGAAAGGCATTAAAAACACATCTATTCACTGAACACTTTTCTCAAGCTCAACACAAAGACACAGTATCACCAACATAATACCCCCTATACACCTCACTAGAACAATCCTCTCATCTTTACATGTAAATGCTCATATGTAAATATGTTATTGTAATATAGTATTTTGTAATATAATCAGTTGTACATACACAATGACTTAGTTCTATGTAACCTAGTTCTTATCACAAGTTTAATGTAATAGTTCTTGGTTCTTGTTGTTTGTAAACCGCTCCTGATCTCTGGAAAGAGCACACAACTAAAATAAAGAAATGTAGCACAGTTGTTAACAGAACATGCACTGATGCATTTCAAGTAATAGCTTTCCCTGAACCTGCTGGAAGAGAATGACAGGCTGAAAAATTTCTATTTGTGTTGGGGTTTCTAAGAAAATGAGTGGGGTTTCAAAAGGTGGAGGTTTAGAGTTGAGAGTAGGGATGCCATAAGATTATTTGATGACATAGGTACAGTAGATGTAGGGACACTGATACTGGCCACTTGGAATGTTAGTGAGTATGCTAGAGGAGAGTCAGTTGGTGGCTGTTGAATAATGTGTTAGGATATGTGTTGGGCTGTTTGGTGGCTGAGACCTCTGAATGTGGGTGAAAGTGAGGAATTTGTATGATTACGGAAAAGTGGAAGGGAGTTAAATGTGATGTGACTGGTTCTGGATGGTTTTAGATTTATTTCCAGAAAAAATCTAGGAGTGGTAGGGAAAGTCAGGAAAAGGATAGGAAAGAGAATAGGTTGATTTTGAGACATTTTCTTCTAAAACCTCAAAATAAATAACACTGTGTAACACAATTTTTGTTCCTGGGTAGTGACTTTTATTTCCTAATTGCTTATAACATAAAAGTATGGAAAATGGTTATTATTCTCATTAAACTTCCCTGTAAAATAGTTATCTCCAAGTTATAATGCCCTGTTCAATATAATTTCAGTTTGTTCAATGTAAACTGCACTGATGCAGAATAGTGCGGTATATAAGAAAATAAATAAAATAAAATAAAATAAAACTTTGCTTTTGTGAACAGGAAATTGATATTTGTGAATTTTATGTATTCCTATTGTTAAAACAGGCTTATTTGTGGCTTTTTGTTCATATAACATAAAAACCAAAGCATATAATATTTACTTAAATTATTTAAGAAAGACCATAAAACATTTAAAAGTGAGTCGATTTTTGACATTTACGATTATATTGTAAATCACTTTCACGAATACACCCCCAGCACTGTTCCCTCTAAGCTGTGGCGTGTGCGCGCGCACACACCTCACCGAGCAAGCGCACATACTTTACAACAGAGCACACAAAAATTACGGCTCTGATTCTGATAGAAAACAACACAAATGTCTTAAAATTTAAAAGTTATGATTGTAATTACTAGAAATTTCCCGCTTCATTTAGTAATCGTCTATTTTCATTTAATTTGATTAAAATCAATGTGGTGTACATACTGTATTCTGATGTGTAGTCAAATTTTAAAGTATATAACTCCGAGTGTCGTTATGTGGAGCACAAAAATTTAACCTTCCTTCAAAAGCTGCACACAGCTGATATTTTATGCGCACACAGCCTACAGAAAATTAGAGGGAACATTGACCCCCAGATGTAGTCTCCCATCATGTTCTCGTTATACTGTCTTTGGTAGCGATGTTCAAATTCCAGTATATCCTGGTGGAAAAGTTCACCTTGCTCCTCTGAGTATGCTCTCATATTCTCCTTGAATTTATCAAAATGAGCATGAAGGATATGGACCTTGAGAGACATTCTGCAGTCCATTTTGCCGTAACTCTTAACCAGTCTCAACCAGCTCTACATCGTTTTCGGCCTTGTGATTTCCCAAATAGCCATGAACCACTGCAACAAAGCTTTTTCAAGCTGTTTTCTCCTTCCAAGTAAGCAGCTTGGGAAATTCCATGCACTCAGTAATCTTTTTTATTAGACCTTTGCCTCAGACAGTTTAGGGAAGAAGTCTTAAAGGTATTTGAAGGCTGTCGATTCTTTCTCTTAGAGCTGTGACAAATTGTTTCATAAGGCCCAATTTAATGTGCAATGGTGGCATCAGCACCTACTGTGTTTCCACAAGTTGGTCCCACTTCATGTTCTTTGTCCCAACAAAAATTCAGTTCGCTGTGGCCAGTTCGGCCTGTGGTAATGAATCATGGTGTCCCTGTTGTCCCAAAGACAAAGATAGCAGGGAAACTTGGTAAAACAGAAATGCTACCATTTTAAAGTCTCTGATAACCTCCCAGCCATACTCAGCATACTTCAAGGCTTGTAGCAAGATCTTGACACTGCTGTAATCTTCTCGGAGGCTCATTGAATGAGGTAGGGGAAGAGATGGGTACTTGTTCCCATTATGTAGCAGCACAGCTTTGAGGCTCCTGGAAAAGCTATCAATGAACAGGTGCCACTCCTTCGGGTTACATGCAATTCCGATAGTGTTGAACAGACCAGTCACACTGTGACAAAAGCAGAGCCCAACTTGACTAGTGAAGAAGCTACAAAAAGTGTGGTGATACTTCCTCTGACCTATGACTTGCATACTTTCATCCAACAAGTTTCACTGCTTGAACTTGGACATCAAAAACTCAGCATTGGACTTGGTGAGACCAAGATCTCTGACCAAGTCATTGAAGTCATTTTGGTTCGTGTAGTAAGGGTGTCTCTCCTCAGCTCCACCTCTAATACTGTAATCTAGATCTGCAACTTCTGTGTTTTGTGAATTGTGCTTTCTTCTATGAAGACAGCTGGTTTCTCTGCGTAAGAGTGGGTACAGAGAGCTCTGGGCAGTGTGGCATAGGAGCAATGGATGAAGGAATTACATGACAGAAGGAGCATTCTTGTCAGTCCGATGTTTGGAAGGATCCACCATGCAGAGGTAACAATTGCTCAAGTGGTCAGTGGGTTCCCGCCAAATTCTTGGGATAGCAAACTTCATGACTCTTTTCCCCTCTGTACCATCCTGCCAAAGAAAAAAGAAAAAATTATTATAATTATGATGATAAAATTAATTTGAATTAAAGATGGTCTTGCTAAATATTTCATATATTCTGTAATAATTCAGTAACAATAAAGAATTTATAACATAAAATGCCACAATCTAAGCCAGCATCAATTGTCCACCTTACCTTCCAGAGTTTTCTTGCAGTACTTGCAAGTGAAACGAGGCACCAGGGTTTGTCCTGATCCCTATCTGGCATGCCAAAATATGCCTTGTAAGCTTCACACATCTTGGCAGTTGCTTTCACAAAGTACTTTTCACTCTTTTCTTGATTAAATTGCCACAGACAAAGCAAAATGTGTCTGACGGATGCTTACACCCTCTTGATGTCATGTCAGTCCACCTAATAAACTAGAATGAAAATAAACTGGTGAGCATAATTGTTGCTCACTCCTAGGTTTCCAGTCAGTAAGGAGGCTGCTGAACAACTGTACTCACTCCGTGCAAATCTGTTGTTTATATAGATGTGAGGCGGAAGTGACTTTACAACAGTCACCAAAAAGGCTTTTATTAAAAGATCTCAAAAGTTATTCAAAGTTCCAAAAGTTTTGCAAAGTTCTGGAAAGTTCTAGAATTTTCCAAAAGGTAGATTTAGGGGTATGTTTACTAAACCGCGTTAATGTAGCAAATGCTACATTAATGCGCGTTAGGTAATGTTAACGTGTGTAAACGTTATGTTAACGCACGTTAACATTACCTAACGCTTGTTAGCATAACATAACGTGCGTTAGCGTTCCCGGCCGCGGTAAGACCCGCAGAGGGTGGAGAGATGGTGGAGATGGTGGAGAGAAGGGGTCAATGGGCGGAGGGTGGGCGGGCAGAGGCCCCTTCCACACTAACACGGGGAACTGAAGGGCTGAATCCTACCGCGACTGAAAACCTGGCGTTAGTACACATTTGCAAGAGAGAGAAACCATTTCACTGTCAGTAATGTACAGCATAGGCAGGGAGCTCAAGAGAAGTGATAGTAGTGCTCCATTTGCAGCAACAGCATAGTGCCCAAGTAAGAAAGGCCACCATGGTGATGGTGCAAATGGGGCATAGGGGGCTGCAGGCGGGACAATGTAGTGGGGGCAGCTGGGGCACAGGGTGGGCTAGGCAGTTGCCTAGGTGGCACATAGGAACATAGAAACCGGACATCAGCAAGACAGCATCTGACAAAGGCCAAACACAATCCACCTACACCTACCTGGTCCACCCTAGCTAACAGTTGCCAGGGTGCTGACCTGACATCCCCCCAGCCAACTCTCCCCCAAGCGGAAGGGACATAATATTTGCAGGCGGTGATGGGGTGGATGTGTGGATGCCCATGTATGCCTCCCCACCCCAGACCCCGCTCCCTAGGCAACCACCTACCCACACAGTGGATGGCCTGGGACTGCGCACTACCAGCACCGACAGTATATGGTTATGTCAGCATGGCAGGGGGGGTGTACCTGTGCTGGAGGGGGCAGTGGCACCTGCCTGCAGTGGACCTAGGCCATGCCCTGTGCCAGTACGTGGTGTGCACTGCAACATAAAAGGTCTGGCTGAGGAAAAGTGCAGGTAGCTCCAGGGACTGCTATGCATCTGTAGTAACAGTGTGGTACAATACACGCAGCCAGTGTGTGCAAAAGCAGAAGGTCACAGGTTCAAGTCACAACTGTGGATCTTGCAGAGCATGTTCCTATATTTTACCCTACAATGCAGATACAACTGCAACATGTGCAAATCCCAAAGCAGCAGCGAACAGGAGTACAAACACCCACTCACACAGGCTCCACAATCCAAAACTGCATGGAGAGTCAGGCTGTTAGCTTGAATATGTGCATAATGAGGAGCAAGGTATTGAGGGTATGGCCCGGACAGGGCTGATTGGCCAAATGCATCTTCACAGGGTATGGGGCAATGGCTGGGACACTGTAATGCCCGATCACCTCCTGCATGGACAGGGTGGCCACACATGCCATGCTGGGAGGACACTCTCACTCTGACTGAGCAGTGACCATGGCATGTCTAGGTTCCCACTTAGCGCTCTATACTATCTGTCACCAGTGATACCTGTGTGTTCCCAGTGCTGAGGCCTTATCACTAAGATACCTGTTTAGGACACATAGTAATTTTATGAACATGCACTATGGACTGGCTAGTGGACTGCCTGCAGTTAGTCTGTGCATGGTTACAACACCTTGTAGGGTGCTGCAGGTGCAGTCTGACTATGCTGTCTGCTGATGACTGGCAGAGTATGGTGTGAGGCAGTTGAGATTTTCCAGACCTAACCCTAGCATTAGGGCTGGTCTGACCCAGTCACAGGTATGGCTCTGGCCCACCAACCCTGGAGAGCTGTCTTATACCAGCAGGATGGAGGTTGATTCACCAGGGCACAGGCACCTGTCCAGTACCTACAAAAATGGTGATTGTGGGCCCTTTGGGGTATATAGTGTATACCACTTTGACCTGCAGAGGCGCTGCTACACAAACCTCATGCAAGTCAAGAAACCCCTCTGCCCTGATAACAGGTGCTCATGTCAGCCAGACCCTAACACTGGGCACACACTAATCTGGGTGGTGTCTTGTCCCAGAGAACCACATGTGACTGCAGAACACAGATGGACACCAAATTACCTTCAGATGCACTGCAAGGAACACCTGTCACACACTGGCATTGATGGGAACATACAGCAAGACCTATCTCTAGCACCACATGTACAGCGGACCTAGTGCTGGGCACCCATCCTATTCCTCAGGGTGAACACAGAACCTGCATAATGGCATGGTCTGTAGCTACTCTGTGCTAGTATCATGCACTGTCAGTTTGTCTTTCCAAGCTGAGGTACCGGAGACGTGCAGAACCCATTTGGTGATCAGGTATAGACAGCTATGCAGCATGTGCATTGCATCATGGGTACTGGTGGGGTTACCCTATCCTGTCACTCAGAGCAGATAGTTTGTGTGGTGACCTGCAGTCCTTCTGTACCTGGCCATTTCTGTGAGATGCACCATGGAGGTATAGCCTACTGGTTAGTACAATGCCGTTCTCAGCAGTGTTCATGGGTTCAATTCCTCATTGTTCCTCTTCTTTCATGCCTGTCCTACTCAAATAGTTTGCATGCCTGTAACAGTCATATTTTTGCAGAGCTGTGCTGCCAGCCCATAATACCCTCGCAATAGTTGCCAACATTATTTCGGTCCATCTATCTGCGTCTGTCAGCTGTATAGAGTCCTGTCTGCCTGTGCAGGCTGCCACCCCATGTCCTGCATTGCGCCTCTTCGTGCTTGCCTCGCCTGTGCCTGATCTGCATGGCACCACCACTCCTCTGTCCACCCATCACTGTAACTATCCTGCCACCTCTGCCTCCACTGGGGGACACGTATTCCCATCGTCTGGCATCCACTGTCTTTCCATTACTTTACATTGCCAACACCCTGTGCTGTGGTACAGTTGCCCCACCATGTTTGTCAACAGTACTGGCAGCCACATGGGATGCCCGCAGATATGGCAGGTCAAGCAGCTCCCAGCTCTCCCTCCTTCATTCACCTGTTCATTGCCTTTCCTCGGTGCTCTATCTAGTGTTAGGGCTACATCTGTCTCTATGCCTCACAGGTCATGCATGTCATCCTGAAGCACCTTGCAGCCCTTAGGGCACACTGACCTAGTGCACCGTAACCTTGTTAGGCCACCTTAACCTATGGTTCTGTAACCCATAGTGCCTTTTAATGTGCCTTGTCAAGGGGTGCCTAATATGGCGCTTAGCCTAAGGAGCTCTATAGGGCACCTTGCAAAGCACCTTATGAGGCACCTTACAAGGCAACTAACAAGGCACCTTAGAAGGCACCTAACAAGGCACATAACAAGGCACCTTAGAAGGTACCTTACAAGACACCTTATAAGGCACCTTACTTATAAAGCACCTTATAAGGCACTTTACTTATAAGGCACCTTACAGGGCGCCTTATAAGGCACCTTATAGGGCACCTAACAAGGCACCTTACTTATAAGGCACCTTACAAGGCGCCTTATAAGGCACCTTACAAGGTGCCTTGTACTGTGCCTTGTAAGTTGCCTTATATGTAAGGTGCCTTATAAGGCGCTTTGTAACGCACGTTAGTCTAAGGCGCCTTATAAGGCGCGTTAGCTGATATGGCTTGTCGTAACGATACACCGCCCATGGCTTTATATGGACATCTGTACCATTACTGTGGAACCTAACGCAGGTAACATTACCGCAGTTTAGTAAACATACCCCTTAGTGCAAAGTAAATTTGGACTATCTAGAATGTCCTGCAAAACAGGAGATTTTCAAAAGTATCACTCTCCTGGTCCCAAAAGCAATGTTTGTGGGCCATGATTGTCATTTCCTTTGGTTTTGAGACATAAGATATCAGAAAATAACACTTATTACCCATGAACAACAAAAAAGTAAAAATTTGTTACACAGTGTAATAGAAGTGGATTTAATTTTCTTTTAAATTTACAAGCCAAGGTAAGGTGAGGTCAAGAGCATTGAAAACAGGAAGAGTCCCTCAAGTGTGAAAGGGGAAGGAGGATAGGGGAGCAGGGATTAAAGTTTATTAAGAAGAAGAGGGTTTTTTTCTTTTAAAAAGTTAAAGTGAGGTTCAGAAAGCTAATGTAAGGGAGTCAATGAGAAGGTGACTTTGAGAGGAGATTTTTTAAGGTGAAATTTCTTTCTTAAGATTTCAGGAGGTAGGATTAAAGCAACTTTCTATGAAGAAAGTGAGAGAGTGAAGGAAGTGTGAGCTGGGTGTGAGAGTGTATGTGGGTATAGGTGGTAGTGGTGTGTTGGAGAGTAAGAGAGATAACTAAAGGGATATTACCATTTACATTCAGGCTTACTAGCCTTGAATTGCTTGCAAGCTAGTAATTAATTAAGAGGGTTCTCACAGTAGAGGGAAGGGAGGAGTGTAGCTGCAGGGGTGTCTGACAAGAGTATCACAGCTGGAAAAGATGAAAGAAGATATCCTGATTTTTGGTTCCAAACTCTGCTGGTGATGTCCTGGGCCCTAACGAAGAATGATAAGTAGCTATCTACTGTAATCTGTTAATCTCTTAATGTCTATTCGTCTACGAGGAATGCCTATCAACACAACTATAATTCAAGTATATGCCCCAACAACAGCTACAGAAGAGGATGAAATTGAAGAGTTCTATGAACAAGTACAAGCTGAAATTGACAGAACATGCAAACAGGATATCCTGATAGTCATGTGTGACTGGAACACAAAAGTTGGCAACAAAGAAGAAGGCAAATCTGGACTTGGAAGCAGAAATGAAGCTGGAAAAAGACTGATAGAATTCTGCAAGACCAACGATTTATTCATCTCAAACACCTTCTTCCAGCAACACAAACGGCGACTGTACACATGGACTTCACCCAGTGGATTGTAGAAAAATCAAATTGACTACATCTGTGGAAGTCAATGATGGAAAAGCTCTATAACATCAACAAAGAAAAAACCTGGAGCTGACAGTGGTTCAGATCATCAACTACTAGTATACAAACTCAAGCTAAAGTTGAAAAAGAGCAAACCACTCATAAATGTAGCAAAATATGACCTTGAGAATGTACCACTGGAATTTAAAGACGATGTGGGGCCGAGGCAGTAAACCTGTCGTACCGCAAATCATTAAGAGGAAAAGAAAAGAATGCCATTAGCTGGGAGGAACTATGCGTCGAGCACTGCATACACTACCTATGTGCTCAACGCATTGTTCGCTAATGCGCTGCCGCGAGTTTTTCTCATAGATAAGCATGATGTTCCGATTATACCCACTTTTTGGCCCTGATTAACACAAGCTTAACATATCACTTTTTTGCACGATAGTTCCTCCCAGCTAATGGCATTCTTTTCTTTTCCTCTTAATGATTTGCGGTATGACAGGTTTACTGCCTCGGCCCCACATCGTTATGTTTCAGCTCTTTTATTGCTTTTACTTCTGGTTTTGGCCTAATAGCTTCTCCATATATTTTTTCTTTGGAGTGCTTTAGTTGCTTATATGTTCTTTCAAGTTCACATGTTCTCTTAAGTTCGTGACCAAAAATCAATGGTCTATAGTTGGTGTTTGTGGATCAAGAATCATGTCCGCCCATATACACTACATATGTCCCTTCTTTTGCACCCCATTGTTTTACTTTATTCGCTGGTCTGTACTATATGATTAGTGTTTATCGATGCTAGTTTGTTTTTAATTGATTTTTATATATTCATGTTATTTAACTGTCATGCTACACAGGTTTTTATTTTTTTCTCCTTTCTCTTTTTAATCATTTGTTATGCATCTCTGTTACATATGCCTTTTTTTGCATCTTACTGTTTTAATTTTCTTAAAGAGTTTGTAACACATAGTCAGCTGTTTAATAATGTATGTATGAATGAAGCATTTCGTATGTTTTTATTTGATTTTCATATATTTGTGTAATTTTAATGCTACAGAGTTTTTATTTCTGTTTTACTTTCATTCACATTTGTAATTTTACTGCTTTACAGATTGGGAAGAGTGATTGCTTCACCGCATAGACGTGTTTCTCTCATCTATGTGGTTCCCTGGTAATCTGTTATTTACGATATAGTTTTAACCATTTTTTATGTTGTTTACATTCCCCTGTTTTTAGTTTTTAATTTATGTGTATTTGTTTTTTAGACCCCTGACGAAGGCTGCGGCCGAAACTTGTTAAGTTGGGTCCTTAATAAAGAATTTTATCTATCACCTGGTAGGCTGTGGTCATTACTTCCGCTGCTCTCCTCTGGTTGTCCATATGCGGAAGAATATCTTCTTTTTCTTCCCCCCTTAATGTAAAGAAGACAAAGATCATGACAACTGGCAAAATCAACAAGTCCATCGCTGAAGGAGATGAATTTGAAATTATGGAAAACTTTAACCTTCTTGGATCAACTATCAATAAAGAAGCAACAAGCAGTCAAGAAATCCGATGATGCATTGCTCTTGGCAGAATGGCTATCAAAGTCCTAGACAACATTCTCAAGAGCACAGATGTCTCTCTCCATACAAAGATTCGACTTGTTCAAGCCATGGTATTTTTAATAACATCATATGGATGTGAAAGCTGGACAGTGAAAAAGATAGACAGAAAGAAAATTGATGCCTTTGAATTATGGTGCTGGCGATGAATACTGCATATACCATGGACTGCCCGAAGAACAAACCAGCCAGTACTAGAGGAGATCAAACCTGAGCATTCTTTAGAAGCTCAGATGACAAGACTTTGACTTTCATACTTTGGACACATCATGCAAAGAGAGAGATCATTAGAAAAAGACATCATGCTTGGCAAGATAGGTCAACGCAAAAGAGGAAGGCCAGCAACGAGAAGGATCAATACAATAACAGCAGCTATGGTTGCCAGTCTGTCAACAATGAGCCATTTGACTGAAGACCGAACACAATTTAGGACAGCTATCCAGAGGGTCGCCATGAGTCGACACCGACTTGACGGCACTTAACAACAATCTACTGTAAATGGACTGACTCTGATATTATTTGAGTTCAAATACTAATTGATAGATTTCAGAAGGTTTTCCATTATATAAAAAAAGAAGTCAAGTGCACACATAATGATTGTGCACATGTTATGAGGTAATCTGGAAAAAAACATTGATTGTTAGATTTTAGCATCCTTTATTGCTACAGTGAGTTAATGTCCACATGCTACTTGTACAAATACATCTCCCTTGTTCTAACATCTATTTATTTAACCAGTTTTCTATACTGCCTTATCCTTCAATCAAAGTGGTAGGCAATGGAGGGTTAAGTGGCTTGCTCAAGGCCATAAGGAGTGTCTATAGGACTAGGAAGCCCAGTCCCTCTGGCCTGAGATTGCTGTCCCCAGGTGGGACTTGCAGCCCTTGCCCTCCAGCCTGAGTTACATTGTCCTAACCACTAGGCCACTCCTCCCCACAGATCTAACTGATCTGGTCCTTATCCATATACTGTAGATTTGATATTTTTTCCCTATTTGGGTTCCTTCTCTTTAATAGAGTAGGTCCACCAGAGAAAATTAGTGTAACCTGCAGGCTTTCCCCTAGGAAAGTTGTCAACTTGAGGTAATACCTAATTCGCCATTGCAATAACCATCAAGGGGAAACATAGAGTTGACACTTCCCGTGCAGGACAGTTGCATACCCATCACAGAACATCCTTAAAAGAATGATTTCAAAGGATGGACATTTGTATAATAATGTTGTGATTACATTGGAAACCAGCTGAGTTGCTAACTTCTGCATTTTGGACCAAACAATCTAGTTTTTATGACCTGTTATACAGCATGCAGCTACAAGAGCAAGCAGACAGTGTGATCTCCAGTCAAAACCTTCACTGAAATTCATTCTGCCAAACAGCACATTTGTGGCTGTAGCACAATGGACAATGAAGCTGCAGCCTAGACTCTGTCGCTGCCACAGAAGAAGCTTAAGAGTGGAAGCTGCATGCTTCTCGGAGTTATCATCACTGCCTCTTCCTGTCAACCTGGTAAGGAGTTATATATGTAAGAGAGAGGGAAGGATGAGTTGGAAGAGGGCATCATGGATGAGAAGGAGGGTGTGGACAGTGGCATCATGACAGTCAGAGGAGAAAGGGGATGAAAAGAGGGCATCATGTCTGTCACAGCCTGGGAGGAGGTGGCGAGGGAGATTATGGCTGTCATGGGGAGTGAAAGTATATTGACTGTTGGCTGAGGGAAAAAATTGGTATGGGGAATCAGGGCTGAATTTTAGGAGGAGGGAGAGATAGGTAGATGGCAGGATGGCTGTCACAAGGAAAGGGTGAAGAGGGATTATCATGAAGCAAGGGTGTGAAGTGCTCATCATGGCTATCACAGGGAAGGGTGTAGAGGCAGGTTCATAGCTATCAAGGGGGGGAGGAGGAGGTAGGGGTATCATGATAAGGCAGACAAAGGGAGAATTTGAGAGGAAGCTTGCTGCGGAAGCAAAAACGCATAATAAAGACTTTTTCAAGTACATTCGTAGCAAAAAACCTGTGAGAGAGTTAGTTGGTCCATTAGATGATAGACGGGTTAAAGGGGCACTAAGAGGCGACAAGGCAATAGCGGAGAGACTGAATGAATTCTTTGCTTTGGTCTTTACTGATGAAGATATAGGGATGTTACCCATGACTGAAGTGGTATTTAAAGGTGCGGAAGAATTGAAGGAAATATCGATACATCGGGAAGATGTATTACAACTGTTAGATAAACTGAAGAGTAGCAAATCACCTGGGCCAGAAGATATACATCCAAGGGTTTTGAAAGAATGGAAATATGAGATTGCAGACCTGCTAGTAGTAATCTGTGAACTATCATTAAAATCATCTCTAATACCTGAAGATTGGAGGATGGCGAAAGTAACACCAATTTTTAAAAAGGGTTCCTGGGGTGATCCGGGAAACTACAGACCAGTGAGCCTGACGTCAGTACCAGGAAAAATGGTAGAAACCATCATAAAGAACAAAATTGCTGAACATGTAGATAGTCATGGCTTAATGGGAGACAGTCAACATGGCTTTAGACAAAGAAGATCTTGTCTTACTAATCTGTTATGGTTTTTTGAAGGTGTGAATAAACAGGTAGACAAAGGTGAGTCGGTTGATATAGTGTATTTGGACTTTCAGAAATCCTTTGACAAAGTCTCTCATTGGAGACTTTTGGCAAAACTAGAGTCATGGGATAGGAGGCAGTGTACTATTGTGGGTCAGGAATTGGTTAAAAGATAGAAAGCAGAGGGTAGGGTTAAATGGCCAATTTTCCCAATGGAGAAAGGTAAATAGTGGTGTACCCCAGGGATCTGTGCTGGGTCCGTTGCTTTTTGACATATTCATAAATGACCTGGAAACGGGAATAACGAGTGAGGCTATCAAATTTGAAGATGACACAAAACTATTTAAAGTTGTTAAAACCCAAGAGGATTGTGAAAAATTGCAAGAGGATCTTGATAAATTGGAAGACTGGGCATCAAAATGGCAGATGAAATTTAACATGGACAAGTGCAAAGTTATGCACCTAGGGAAGAACAACCCAAACTATGGTTACACGATGCAAGGTTCCACATTAAGAACCTCCACCCAGGAAAAAATGTAGGCGTCATTGTGGATAACATGTTAAAACCCTCAGCCCAGTGTGCAGCGGTGGCCAAGAGAGCAAATAGAATGCTAGGTATCATAAGGAAAGGAATGGAAAATAAAACAAATGATATTATAATGCCTCTATATCGTTCCATGGTGAGACCGCACCTTGAATATTGTGTGCAATTTTGGTCACCGTATCTTAAAAAGGATATAGCATTATTAGAAAAGTTTCAGAAAAGAGCCACCAAAATGGTAAAGGAGATGAAAGGACACCCCTATGAAGAAAGGCTAAAAAGGTTAGGGCTCTTCAACCTGGAAAAGAGACAGCTGAGGGGAGATATGACAGAAGTCTATAAATTAATGAACGGAGTGGAACGGGTAAACAATAGATCAACTGTTTACGTTATCAGAATATAGAAAGACTAGGGGACATGCAATGAAGCTACAGGGTAAACTATTTAAGACTAATAAAAGAAAATATTTTTTTACTCAATGTGTAATCAAACTCTGGAATTTGTTCCCGGTGGATGTAGTAAAGGCTGTTAGTGTAGCTGGGTTTAAAAAAGGTTTGGACAAGTTTCTGGAGGAATGGTCCATAAACCATTATTAAGAAGGGACCCAGGATATCAGTGCTTGACCCAATACAAGCATTGTGGAACCTGTGTCTTTTGGGGGAACCGCTAGGTACGTATGGCCTAGATTGGCCACTGTTGGAAACAGGATACTGGGCTTGATGGACCTTGGTCTGGCCCAGTATGGCATATCTTATGCTCTTATGTTCTTATGGCTGAGAATGGTGAAGTGAGATCATATTGTCCGAGAGAAAATGGGGAGCGTGGGAACTTTATTCTCCTGTGCTTTTCAGAGAGGGCAGCCCAGAACTCTTCTGACTCCTCCCATTCTCAACTTCATTTCTCTCAGCATGGCCCTTACCTATTCCAAACCCCACCCCTCTTACACTATGAGCTTTCCATAATATTGGCATCTGCAGCCCTCAGTGTCACCATTTTCAATATTTAAAGGCTTATTCTTGATTTAAATATTGAAAAACAAAATCAATTCACCTAAGACAAAAAAAAATTAGCAAAATGATTTAGACACAAGAGGTTTGGTACAAAACCCTTACATGACTTATAGGAAAGAAGACCAGATGTTCCAATGGTAGCAGACTGTTTAGAGTGGAGGTATACTTTCAAAAGTCTATGTTGGAGTGTTTTTGCACAATTTAATATGGGTTGGGGCGGGAGAGGACATCAAGAGCACTGTTAAATAAGAGCAAACAACCATGGGTTTTTTGTTTGCAAAATGTTGCCACAGAAGAGATCAACAGGGACTGAATGGGGTAGGGTTTATAAATATCTGCATTAGAAGAGTACCCCAGTTTCTGGATGAATTTTAATATTGTTGGCTTGTTGAAGTAAACATTGCCTAAGATTATCACTCCCCTCTCACCTTTATAACAATGTTTTTATTTACGCACTTAAGGATTTGACACCATTTTGCAAACTTTTTGAAATACGAGTTCTTTCTGCATTGGAATTATTAGAACTTCCACTGTAGTATAGCATCTTGCCCTCACTGAGTTGAAAAGAAAATAGTTCCTTTGTTTCATTTATAATTGCAGCATGCAATTAGTACTCAGTTTTTGAAGAAATTCACATGAAATTATGTAAAACATTTCAGGGCACAATTCTGTTTCCAGCAGGGCACTAAGAAGGGCTCTGTAAAATATCAATTTTAATTTAGTGTACATGCCACTAAAAATTAAACATTGATGGCTTAACTACAGATTAAATAAATGAAGCTTTATTTTATCTGGTGAAGTATTAGACACTGTCTGTACCAGCTGGAGTAAGTCCCATACCCTCATGATGTACAGGCTGGCAGTACTCGGGTAACAATAAAGCAATTGTTGAATTTTAATTTCAGGCATATGCAGACAACATTTGTGCTTGTTTACAAGATGAAAAAAAGACTAATGGTCATTTGATTGATGAAGCATCTTTTGCCTCTGCTATGGTTGAGAAACAATTAATACAATATTGGAAAATAAATATCCATGACAGACAAATATCCATGACAGACCCTTTTCATTTCTGTTGGTGCATGAGTTCCATTTGGCAAGTAGTAGCTCCAAAGGTCTAAAAATGTTATCATATTCAGTACTAAAATACTCACTATAGAAAACAGTTTGAGAAATTAATTTCAGAAGGTCATCATGTGAAGCTTAGCCTTCAGAGCTGCAATCCCAATGAACTTTCTTTTATCTCACTGGCACTATGTAGTAGCAAGAAGAGAGCATTGGCCTGGTAGACAGGGCTGGCCAATCATTAGGCAAACTAGGGGGTATGTTTACTAAACTGTTTTAACGTAGCAGTGGCGATGTTATTGCGCAATACGTATCATTATCACGCGATATTATCGTGAGATAACGTCACGTATCGCGCGATAACGTCGGCAGCAGCGTTAAGGCACACTAATGCTGTGAAATCTGGGTCTGAGGGGTGGAGTAAGGCCTCCCAGAGGGCAGAGAGATGGGGTCAATGGGCAGAGAGTGGGCGGAGAGAGGCTCCAGGCACACTAATGCTGTGAAATCCGGGTCTGAACACTAACGCCAGTGAAACCCTCGCGTTAGAGGCACATTTACAGGAGAGAGAAACCATTTGAGTCAGCAATGTACAGCAAAGGCAGGGAAACCCAAAAAAGTGATAGTACTGATACATGTGCAGGAACCAAAAAGGCAAATAAACATATAAAATAACCAGAACCACATTTGAAATCCCAATAACCAAGCTGGCCAATAGTGACATTAATGATAAACATAAAACAACACTACTGACAAAGCGTAAAAAGGAAGATATCATGTTTAGAAGGGTCTATGCTCTGTCCCCCTACAAAGTGAAATGATCCCACATTGAAATAGCGGTGATCAGGGTTTTTGTCATATATATTGGGCAGGTTTGTTATGGTGTGCACATGTGCAGCAACAGCAGAGTGGGCACGTAGGAAAGGGCAACTGTACTGATGCTGTAAATGGGATACAGGGGGCTGCAGGTGGCACATGCTGTGTTCCAGCTGGGGCACAGTGCGGATTAGGCAGATGCCTATATGGCACATAGGAATGCTAAAACTGTAAAACAGTAAGACAGCACCTGACGAGGGTCCAACATGGGCACGAGTGTGTGTCCCATGGTGTCATAGGGGATATTACCCAGCAGGTACCCCCAAGGGCACATAACATTGGCAGACAGTGCCAGGGGGAAGCGCGCATATCCATGTAGGCACCCCTACCCGAGAACCCACACCATAGGCAGCTGCCCTCCGGCACACTGGATGGCCTGGGACTGCGCACCACCAGCACCACCAGCATAAGGGCATGTCAGCATGGTGGCGGAGGGGTGCTGGTGGCAGAGGGGGCAGTGGCATCTGTCCACAACAGACCACAGCCAAGCCCCGTTTAGGTGGGTGCCGTGCACTGCAACAGACAAGGTCTGTCTGACGAACAGTCATGGTATCCCCAGGGAATGATCTGCCCCTGTGGCAACAGTTTGGTGCAGTATACACAGCCAGTGTGTTCAGGGGCAGACAGTCACAAGTTCAAGTCCCAGCTGTGGCATCTGCCAACCTTGTCCCCATGTTTTACCCAGTACTAAACCGTGGTAATAAAGACAGAATCTTTATTTCAGATAAAATAAACATACCTGAAACACCTATATTTTACCCTACAGAGCACAGACACCATAAACATGTGGAATCCCTAGAGCAGAGGTTCCCGACTGCAGTCCTGGAGGGCCAAACACAATTCAGGTTTCATGCTGTCCCTAATAAATATGCCTGTGCTGCATTTGTATGCACCGCCCCCATTGCATGCAAATGTATCTCGTATATATTCATTAGGGACAGCATGAAAACCTGAACAGTGTTTGGCCCACCAGGACTGGAGTTGGGAACCTCTGCCCTAGAGCAGTGGCCAACAGGGGCACAAACACCCACACCCACAGGCTCCACTATCCAAAGCCTCATGGAGAGTCAGGCTGTTGGGCCCTGCGCGGAGCAGCATCTCCCAATACTGGCACCTGCATACCTTAGCAATGCCGTCCTAAACTTGGGAACACATTCCACATATATCAAAAGGTTGCTATGATTAATGTCAGCTAACAAATCCTACGTTAAACATGATTTGTTGATAGAGATTCATCAACCTTTCTGATATTTGTGGAGTGTGTTTCAGTTATTGCTTCTGACAGTGTTTACCACCCTGGGGAGTGACCTCAACAGTACTGCATACAATAGCAATGCCTGCACTGTGCCCAGGACTGGTGTGGTGGCCAGGGCTGCCACAAACCTCCATATTTGCACAATGCTGGCATAGGTGTGGGAGTCTGGGTATGTTTATCCAGTGTGTTGTGGCTGCCTACACCTCACTGAGCCCACACTGCTTGCACTGTTTCCAGTGTTATCCTGCCAATGTGCATAATGAGGAGCAAGGTACTGTTGGTATGGCCTGGACAGGATGCATCTGCACAGGGTTTAGGGAAATGGCTGGGACATTGTAGTGCCCGACCACCACCTGCACGGACAGGGTGGCCACAGCATATCATGCTGGGAGGTCACTCTCACCCTGACTGAGCAGTGACCACGGCATGGCTAGGTTCCCCCATAGTGCTATGCAGCATTTCTCTCAAGTGATATTTATGGTTTCTCTTTTCTGGGGCTCAATTACTGATATACCTGCTTGGTGTGTGTGCTCACATCCCATTTTTGGGTGCACACAGTTCCTCTGGGAGCATGCACTATGTTCTAGCTAGCAGACTGTCTGCAGTTAGCATGTGTATGGCTGGAACACCTTGCCGGGTGGAGACTGACTGTGTCCTGTGCTGGTGAATCTCAGAGAGGTGGGGGGGACAGCTGAGCTTCTCCAGCATTCTGCCTGTTTGCCATTGCCTTATGTGATGTGTACAGATCTGCATCGACAGCCCTGTAGGGTGCCTGTTCCCCAGCAGGACCAGAGTTGATGGTCCTCTCTACTGGCACCATTGCAGAGATGTACAATGTTGATCTGTTGGTGGGAGATCCTGTCTCTCCACCCTCCCTCCCTGAGCCACAGAGGGCAGGTTGGGTGGTACTACATAATCTGCTTTTGGGTCCAAACACTCCCTTCACCTATAACATATGACCCACACAGGATATGCACTAATCTGGGGCATCATAGCCCACAAGGGCTAGACGTGACTGGGAAATACAGATGGACACAGGTGTATCCTAGGTGTGTCTGCAAGAATGATCTATCACACTGGCACTGATGGGGACCTGCAGCATAGCCTATCTCAGCCAAGCCAGGTGCTGCAGACCTGGTGCTGGGTGCCCCACCTCACCTTCAGGGTGAGCACAGGACCCGCACAATGTCACGGTCTGTAGCTACTCTGTGCCAGTAACACACATGGTCAGTTCCCCCTACCAGGCCTAGGTGCTGTGGGGGTGCATACCCCATTATGTGATCAGCTGTAGACTGCTGATATGCATGTTCAGTGCTTCATGGGTATGGGTGGGTTTACCTTATCCTGGTAACCACAGCAGACAGTTTGTGTGGTGACCTGCAGTCTTTCTGTAGCCAGCCAGCAGTGTGGCATTAGCTATAGAGATGTAGCCTACTGGTTACTTCAATGACTGTAGAGGCAGAGGTCATGGGTTTGATCCCCTAGTGGTGTTATTTAATAAGGCTCTCTGAGGCTTTTCCTTTTAATTTAAATCAGTGCTGCCAGCAAAATGCACCCTCACAGTACTGTAACCTTAAGGTGACTCATAAGGCGCCCTATCAGATGCCCTATAAGGCACCCTATAGGGCACATTACAAGGCGCCTTGGCGGACAGGGCACTTTATAATGTACCCTATGGAGCGCCTTATAGGACGCCTTATGCGGCACCTTATGTTATGGCACTGTGAGGGTGTTTTTGCTGGCAGCACTGATTTAAATTAAAAAAGGAAATGCCTCAGACAGCACTGTTTTAAATAAAATACGGGAACTGCCTCAGACAGCACTGATTTAAATTAGAAAAGGGAAATGCCTCAGACAGCCTTCTTACATAACACCACTGCAGGATCAAACCCAGGACCTCTGTCTCCACAGTGATTGCAGTAACCAGTGGGCTACATCTTTATATCTTCTAACACTGTGCTGGCATGAACTTAGGGTTAATGTGGGTTAACGTGTCATGGCACCCACTATTGTGCGATACAGATTCTTGCTACCTTGACACCGGAACGCCCACTCCTTATATGACATTCTTCACATTATCGTTGCAACTAGCGCCGGTAACATTAAGACGGTTTAGTAAACATACCCCTAGGGCAGCAACTTCTTGGGAGTGGTGAAGAGCAAGGCATTTGAAGCTAAACAATAGATTTTGACAGCCAAGGGGGGTGTAAGGCTTAAGGTCTGCCTATGGCGCCAAAATCTTAAACCAACTCTGGGGCCAGCCCTGCTGGTGAACTTAGTTTCATAATGCTATAGTATTCCTATCAGTAGATTAGGGATTGCAAGTTCTGATCCTTGAATATAACAAATGGCTCAGGCTTTCTGTGCCAGAATAGGTGGATATTCTAGTTTCTCATCTTCTGCTGAATTTCTGAATCCTTCGTGGAAATGATAAAAAAGGAAGGCAGCACTAACTCACAAATGACTAGCAGATTTACTGTGAACTTCCTAGGTATGCCACAGCAGCCCCCCTCTCGCTTCTTGCATGTTTAATCATTTATTTCCATTAGGGGCTTGGCAGGTCTATCTACTACAGATACATGCTCCTTTTTCTTTATTACATGCCAATGACTTTCTTGTGGTTGGTTTTGTGGTTGGTTTTTCTTTTCCTTATTCCAACTCCTATGGACATACTTTGAATGTGCCTTCTACCTTGAATATGTGACAAAAAATAGGACCTAATCGGAAATTATCAGGAAGCATCAAAATAGTAATTAATCCTAATTTCTAAAAGACTCCCCTGAAATCGTAAACAATATTTTTGTCGGAGCTTGTCAGACCAATGGCAGGAAATTTTTCCAAACCACCACCGTGACTACTCCTTTTATTAAATTAATTTAGAAGTGAAAAGCATAACTTAGCTGTTGCCAAAGCATTGCCCAGCCGCCGAAAAAACTGAGTGATGACGTGGCTCACATTTTGGATTTTCATCCAATTTAGTAAGAAACCCTGCTTCAGGTCCAGGAAATCAGCAGTTGACAAAACTTCAGCTTACACGCCACAGGGAGTGTAACATACTATATAGTCGACAGTGTCTGACGTCAGAATGACATGAAGAGCATGTAAGCCAATCACATACAAACCACAATGGAACCATAGGAGATGTCCACTGCACAGGAAACCCCCAAATGGAAACCCAAAGTAGAGATGAGGTTACAGCTTAAATGATAGTGTACCAGTCAATTTGAAGATTGAGACCATTCGGGGCCACAGAATTTAAAAGATAGATCCAGCGTTGTTCACGCCATTGAAGTTTTTGCTCCCGATCACCCCCTCAGGGATCCGGCGGGACGAAATCCAACACTCGCCAGCGCATCGAGGCAAAAGTATGACCCATCATTAGACTGTGTTCTACCATAGGGGCCGAAAGAGATTTTGTTCTCAAGCAGGAAGCATGTTCTGCAAGACGAGTTTTTATAGCCCGTTTAGTACGACCAATGTAGTAAAGGGAACATGGACATATGATCAAATATACTACATATTCCGTAGAGCAGTCAGTGTGCCATCTGGTTATAAATTTGCGGGAAGTATGGCCATCCAACCAATCAGGGCCCACAAGGGCCAGAGAACAGTAAGCACAATTTCCACAGGTAAAGTGGCCACTGTCAGCATGAAACCGAAGAGGCCAGTCTTCTGGCGAAGTAGTTGACATCAATATGTCCCGCAAATTGGCAGTGCGTGAATATGCAATCCACAAAGCGTGATCCCTAAAACAGGCATGTATCCCAAGGATTGGCCAGAAACGATGTAACAAACTCGTGACATGAGTGACATGCCGGGTATACGGTAGAACACCAGTAATTACAGAGTCCGTGGATCTCGATGCTGATGGGGCAGAAAGCCACTCACGATGTAAATACCGCGCTCTCTTATATGCATTAGAGACCACCACTGGAGGGTACCCCCGTTGGAGCAAATGTTGTTGAAGTTCTTCAGCATGCAATTTAAAGTCTTGTAAGGTGGAATAATTATGTTGTAAACGTAGAAACTGCCCAAAAGGTAGACCTTGTTTTAAAGCTCGTGGGTGGAAACTATTGTAACGCAATAACGTATTACGTTGTACTGCCTTGCGATACAATGTTGTCATAAATCCAGTGGAAGTTAAAGAAACCTGAACATCTGAAAATTGCAAGGTCCTGGAAGCAATCTGTGCGGTGAACTGGATCCGAGGCACATGTGTGTTAAGTCGACATAAAAAACTGTCCAGATCATTACGGGTGCCCATCCAAAGCAAGAAAATGTCATCTAAGAAACGCTTCCAAAAAGGGATCAAATGGAACGCCGGGTCTGAATAAACATACAACTGTTCAAAAACTGCCATGTATATGGTAGCCAGAGATGGGGCAACTGTAGCCCCCATCGCTATTCCGTGTATCTGCTGATAAAAGATTCCTTGATGTAAAAAGAAGTTTTTACTCAGAACCAATTCTAACAAATCTAGTAGGAAGGATCGCGGTATCCGATCCGGGAGGGTGAGCGGATAATCCAGCAAACAGGTTAGCACCTCTCTTTGGTCGATATTGGTATAGAGGGCCTGGACATCAAGAGACACCAAAAATGTATATGTGTCTACTGCCTGACAGGTATTCAATTGATCCAAAAAATCTCCAGTGTCCCTAAGATACGAGCGGACCTTCATGGCTGCAGGCTGAAGAAAGAGATCACAGAATTTAGAAAGAGGCTCGAGCAGGGAATCCCTGCAAGACACGATCGGACGGCCCGGTGGATCTGTTAACGATTTGTGCACCTTCGGAACCAAATAGAACACCGGTGTTTTTGGAAATTTCTTGACCAAAAAATCCATTTCCTGTCTAGTGATCACTATCATTTAAGCTGTATCCTCATCTCTACTTTGGGTTTCCATTTGGGGGTTCCCTGTGCAGTGGGCATCTCCTATGGTTCCATTGTGGTTTGTATGTGATTGGCTTACATGCTCTTCATGTCATTCTGACGTCAGACTCTGTCGACTATATAGTATGTTACACTCCCTGTGGCGTGTAAGCTGAAGTTTTGTCAACTGCTGATTTCCTGGACCTGAAGCAGGGTTTCTTACTAAATTGGATGAAAACCCGAAACGTGAGCCACGTCGTCACTCAGTTTTTTCGGCGGCTGGGCAATGTTTTGGCAACAGCTAAGTTATGCTTTTCACTTCTAAATTAATTTAATAAAAGGAGTAGTCACGGTGGTGGTTTGGAAAAATTTCCTGGTACTGGGCTGACAAGCTCCGACAAAAATATTGTTTGCGATTTCAGGGGAGTCTTTTAGAAATTCGGATTAATTACTATTTTGATCCTTCTACCTTGAATATGCATTAGATACTGTATTCATGCATCCAAGAACAAACTTATTTTACACCTATTGATCACAAATTGTGTTTGCCATAGTGTCAGAGTCTGCCATTGCTACAGTAGATGGCATTGCAGGAAGAGAAGAGCAGTGAAACGAGTCATGGAAACCCCTTCCTTCATCAGTGTACTATCAGGCCTGGAGCCTCAGCTTAGAGCAAGAGCAGCCCAAGACAGGAATAGATGTTAAAGAAAAGTTTTTACACAAGGGGAAACAGTGCAGTTTATTTACTGCCGTCCTAGCCTGATTCCTCCTCTGGCTCTACCATCATATCCAGAACAGCAGTACAGGAAGAACCAGCGGGGACAGGATCTGGGTGAAGCAGAGGAAGGCCAGCCCAGCAGGACATATAGGACCAATTTAGGTCATGGCCCTGTACATGAGCCCGTCCATTGAGCAAGAATATTTTTTGCACAGGACCCCGCGTTTCAGGGGGCCCCGCGCAAAATCATTCTTCATTAGCACAAGTAGATTTAAAAAAAAAACAAATTGGCTGCTGCTGCCGCTGCCGCCGTAGCAGTGGCAGAATCAATGTCCTGCCGCGGGGCCCTGCCTGCCTGGCAGAGCCTCCCTGCAGCATCAGCTCCCGAGTCCCTCCCAATGCGCGGGCTTTCAGAGCCGCGAAGGGAGAGCTTCTCTGACCTCTTGTGGCTCTGTTAATCCCGCTGGGGCTGATGGGAAATCCCATCAGCCCCGGCAAGATTAACAGAGCCGCGAGAAGAAAGGGAAACTCTCGCGGCTCTGAAAGCCCGTGCATTGGGAGGGACGCGGGAGCTGATGCTGCAGGGAGGCTCTGCCGGGCAGGCGGGGCCCCGCTGCGGGACATTTGATTCTGCCGCTGCCACAGCGACAGCGGCAGCAGCAGCCAGTTTGTTTTTTTAAATCTATCAGGGCTGATGGGGGAGGGGGTTAGGACTGGTAATAGGCTATGGGGGGGGGGGGGTCGGACGGGTACTGGGTTATGGGGGGGCTAAGACTGGAAGGGGGGTGATGGGGGAGGGGGAGGGGGATTAGGACTGGTAATGGGCTATGGGGGGGTTAGGACTACTAATGGGCTATGGGGGGCTAAGACTGGAAGTGGGCTAATGGGGGGGGTTAGGACTGGAAAGGGGCTGATGGGGGGTAGGAGGTAATGGGCTATGGGGGGCTAAGACTGGAAATAGGCTAATGGAGGGGGGTTAGGATGTAATGGACTATGGGGGGGCTAAGACTGGAAATGGGCTGATGGGGGTAGGACTTGTAATGGGCTACAGGGGGGCTAGGACTGGAAATGTGCTGATGGGGGGTTAGGACTGGTAATGGGCTATGGGGGTGCTAAGACTGGAAATGGGCTGATTGGGGGGTTAGGACTAGTAATGGGCTATGGGGGGGCTAGGACTGGAAATGGGCTAATGGGGGGCTAGGACTGGAAATGGGCTAATGGCGGGTTAGGACTGGAATGGGCTGTGGGGAGGCTAAGACTGAAAATGGGGTGATGGGGGGCTTAGGACTGGAAGTGGGCTGATGGGGGGCTTAGGACTGGTAATGGGCTATGAGGGGCTTAGGACTGGTAATGGGCTATGGGGGGGGCTAGGACTGGTAATGGGCTGGGGGGTGGCTAGGACTTGAAAGGGGCTGAGTGGAAGGAGGGCTGGAACTGCAAATCGCAGATGGGGACGGGGGCTTGGAATGGAAATGGGCTGTGTGGAAGAAGGGCTTGAACTACAAATATCTGATGGGGAGGGGGCTTGGAATGTAAATGGAAGGGCTTGAACTACAAATATCTGATGGGGAGGGGGCTTGGAATGGAAATGGGCTGTAGGGAGGGAGCTAGGACTGGAAATGGGCTGAGTGAGGGGGGGCTAGGACAGGAAATGGGCTGATGGAGGTCTAGGATAGGACTGGAAATGGGCTGTTGGGGGGGCTTGGATTGAAATGGACTCATGGAGGGGCTAGAACTGGAAGTAGGCTCATGGGGGGCTTGGATTGGAAATGGGCTGAGTGGAGGGGAGCTAGGATTTGACATGGGCTGATGATGGTGGGGCAAGGAAAGGACTAGAAATGGGCTGATGGGGGGCTGGGATTGGAAATGAGCTGATTGAGGGACTCGGATTGGGGAGTTAGGACTTGAAATGGGCTGATGGGGTTAGGACTGGTAATGGGCTATGGGGGCTAAGACTGAAAATATGGTGATGGGGGGCTTAGGACTGGAAGTGGGCTGATGGGGGCTTAGGACTGGTAATGGGTTTTGGGGGGCTTAGGACTGGTAATGGGCTATGGGGGGGCTAGGACTGGTAATGGGCTGGGGGTGGCTAGGACTGGAAATGGGCTGAGTGGAAGGAGGGCTTGAACTGCAAATAGCTGATGGGGACAGGGGCTTGGAATGGAAATGGGCTGAGTGGAAGGAAGGCTTGAACTACAAATAGCTGATGGGGAGGGGGGCTTGAAATGGAAATGGGCTGTAAGGGGAGGGAGCTAGGACTGGAAATGGGCTACGTGAGGGGGGCTAGGACAGGAAATAAGCTGATGGAGGGCTAGGATAGGACTAGAAATGGGCTGTTGGGGGGCTTGGATTGAAATGGATTCATGGAGGGACTAGAACTGGAAGTAGGCTCATGGGCGGCTTGGATTGGAAATGGGCTGAGTGGAGGGGAGCTAGGATTTATGGGCTGATGGTGGGGCTAGGAAAGGACTAGAAATGGGCTGATGGGGGACTGGGATTGGAAATGAGCTTATGGAGGGACTCGGATGGGAGAGCTAGGACTGGAAATGGGCTGATGGTGGGGCTAGGATAGGACTAGAAATGGGCTTATGGGGGCTGGGATTGGAAATGAGCTGATGGAGGGACTCGGATGGGGGAGCTAGGACTGGAAATGGGCTGATGCGGGGACAAGAAGGGAGCGGATGCTGGGTGGGGCTGGAACTAGAAGGGAGCTGATGTTGGGGGAGGATTAGAATGGGATAGAGCTGGGAGAGTGAAATGGAGAGGGAAAAATATATTGTGTGGGAGGGAAGACAAATCTACAATTGGCCGGATATTGGGAGAGTAAGTAGGGATTGAGGATGGCGGGGTAAAATTTGAGTGGATGAAATAGGAATGAGGAAAGAGCAAAAGGAGAAAGATTAGTATGTTAAAGCAGATGTAGAGAGAGAATGGAAAAAAACTAGAAGAGTGAAGAAAGGACAAATGGACAGCAGACGATGGAGAGTTAGCAGAAGACACAAAGAAACCAGAAGAAAGTGTCTGGAGCAATTGCAACTGAAAAAAAATGCACAAAAGGTAGAAAAATATCTCTTTATTGAATTTATTAACTGAAATATGCCAGCTCTGTTCAGTACAAGAGGAAATTAATTTATAGTTTTATTTCTACAGTGTTGTTGGGCTTTTGGGGTTCCCAGTTTAATTATTGTCTTCCTGTTTCTACATTGTGATTTCTTGTTTGGTGACGGTCTATGTTCTGCACGTGTAACTGAGCTGAGGTATTCTGTTTATGTAATTCCTATTTGACATTGCCATTTGTTTTCTTTCCCCAGTAGGTCATGTATTGTTGTTCTCTGAAATGTATTGGTTTAATATTTGTAGTGTTGCCTTTTGATAGGTAGAGTCTTGTGCTTTGTGAGTCCTGGTAGTGCTGTTATGATACAGCGGGTTTGCTATGGGTTCTAAATGGGCAGTGTTTGTAGTAGTTCCTAATGTGCCTGGCAGTTGTCACTGGATTATAGTAATGTAGAAATCTTTTAGTCTTTTTTTATCCATACACTCATTAAGGGGCATGTTTACTAAAAGTTAGTGTATGGTAACATTATGCAAATATTTATGCAAATGAGATCCCTTATGCAAATGAGGCCCCGCACCGAGTCTCCGCACATGGCCCCGCACCCCCCTTGGGCCGCCTCTGGATTCTGGGTCAAAGGGGATGTGCTGCTTATTCCACCTCAAAGATGGAATAAGCAGCACAGACCTGGCGATCGGGCCTGGGGATCCCCCACCCCCCGGGGTTGGGGCCAGGTGCGGGATAGACACCACCACCCGATCCAGGCCCCATCAGGCCAGCTATGGGTTGGGCAGTGGGGATGAGGGAGCCCTAAGCTGGGGAGTCAGGGGCAAATGCGGTGAGGATGCCCCGCAGGCAGCAGGAGCACACTGGGCCATCTGCAAGCCTGATTCTGTGCACCACGATAACCGTTTTGTTCCTGTGACCAGAATCAGGTCCTAATTGGCCTGTATTCCTCAGGAATGTCTGGATGGCCTGGATGTCCCCTCCCTGAATCAGGTCCCATGCAAAATTGCCAACAGAACCTATAGAAATGCATGACTTAGTCCAAGACTTCTTTACAGACTCTGAATAATTGGAGGCCCTGAGTCCTCCTTAGCCCTCCATCCCCTTTTCCAAGGTAGTAGCCACCCCCCAAACAAGTCAGGAATTTTCTCAACATAACAACCCCACCCTCCTAGTCAGCAATACCCTTCATATTATAGCAGCCCCTCTCTTTAAGGTAAAACCTCTTCCCCAGAGTGGCAATTCCCCTTCATGAGTCAGCATATCCTGACCCCTCCCCAAGGTATACCCCTTCCAATGTCATTCAGAAGAAGTCTGAGACAGGTTGAAGTGCTTCTCCTTCCTGTCTCACTGATACCAATTTAAAAGGGCACTGGTGGAACTCATGCTGTACTACTGTATGCCTCAATGTTTTTTAATTTGGCTCCACATCTGAAATGATAGACTTTGAAAAGTGGGTCATAGACAGCAGAATGGGGTAGGCCACTGGGACCATGGCCCCACCAATATTTTCCATAACAGATCATCGGCAATTAGAGTGCTTAGGAGTGCAGCTGGATATTGCTTTGTTTGGCTCCCTCCAACCAAAAAGGTTGGAGGGGGCCAAGTAGGTCATCTGACAGGGAAATTTGTAGGAGTAGACTACTGATGTAGGGAAGAAGATTGCTAACCCTTGGTTCCTGAAGGAGGGTTGCTATTTTTGGGAACAGGGACTTTGTTGTTGAGAGTGAGCCCAATAACTCCTTATTTTTATCAAAGAGATAGGGATGATGATTAAGGGCCCAAGGATCCTTCTCTTTAGCATTAGGGATCTGGAGAGTACTCAAGGCTTCTATTGTGGCATCTATTAGCCTGGTTAGGACAGCACAAAAAGTAAACTATACCACCCAGAAGTATAATTAAGAGGGGGTATGTTTACTAAACGGTGCAAACATGTCGTTATCGTGCAATAATGGCGCATTACCGTGCGAGAACGTCACGTATCACGGAATAACGTATCCTGCGGCGGTAAGGTGCGCAGAGGGTGGAGGAAGGCTCCCCAGAGGGTGGAGTAAGGCACCCCAGGGGCGGAGAGAAGGGGTCAATGGGCAGAGAGTGGGCGGGGAGAGGCTCCATGCACACTAACGCTGTGGAATGAAGCTCTGAAAATTAGCGCCAGTGAAAACCTCGCACTAGGCACATTTGCAGGACAGAGAAGCCATTTCAGTCAGCAATGTACAGCAAAGGCAGGGAGACCCAGAAAAGTGATAGTAGTGATACATCTGCAGCAACCAAAAAGGCAAAAACCATAAATAATGACCCGAACCAAAATTGAAATCCAAAACACCGAGCTGTCCAATAGAACAAATAATGACAAGCGGTAATGAAAACAACCTATAAAGAAGAAAAAGGACGAGCTAACTTCTGGAACGGGTCAATTCACAGTCCCCCCACAAGGTGAATGTGCTAACATAGAAATAGTGCTGATGAGGGTTTTCTGTGATGTGTATGGGATAGCTTGCCTTTGTGGCTTACACATGTGCAGCAACAGCAGAGTGGGCACGAGGGAAAGGGCACTATGGTGATGATGTAACTGGGGTACAGGGGGCTGCAGGCGGCACATGCAGTGGGCCATCTGGGGCACAGCGTGAACTAGGCAGATGCCTACCTGGCACATAGGAATGCAGAAACTGAAAAGCAGCAAGACAGCAACTGACCAGGGTCCAATATGGTCATGAGTGTGCGTCCCACAGTGTCCCAGGGGATAGCACCAAGCAGGTACCCCAAGGGCACAGAACATTGACAGGCGGCGCCGGGGGGATGTGCTGATGTCCATGTCAACACCCCTACCCCAGACCCCACACCATAGGCAGCCGCCTAGCGGCACACTGAATGGCATGGGACTGGGCACCACCGGCAAAAGGGCATGTCAGCATGGTGGTAGAGGGGGTGCCGGCACTGGAGGAGGTAGTGGCAGCTTCCCACAGCAGAGCTAGGCCAAGCCCTGTATAGGTGGGTGGCGTGCAGTGAAACAGATAAGGTCTGTCTGAGGAACAGTCATGGGATCCCCAGGGAACAATCTGCCTCTGTGGTAACAATGTGGTGCAGTACACACAGCCAGTATGCCTAAAGGCATAAAGTCACAGGTTCATGTCCCAGCTGGGGCCCCTGCAGGCCATATCCCACTATTTTACCCTACAGAGTGCAGACACCATAAACATGTTCACTGCCTAGAGCAGAGGTTCCCAACCCCAGTCTCGGAGGTGCAAGCACCAGTCAGGTTGTCAGGATGTCCCAAACAAATATCCATGAGATGCATTTACATGCAATGCCCCCATTGTATGCAAATGTATACATGCATATTCATTAGCGACATCGAGGAAATTGGAATTGTGTTTGGCCCACCAGGACTGGAGTCTGGACCCTCTGCACCAGAGCTGCGGCCAACAAACACCCACACCCACGGGCCCCACTATACAAAGCCTCATGGAGAGTCAGGCTGTTGGGCCATGTGCGCAGCAGCAGTTACCACCACCTGCACCTCTATACCATAGCAATGCGGTCAGAACCATGGAACACATTCCATATATGTATCAAAAGCATGCTATGATTAATGTGAGATCACAAATCCTAACTTAAAAATATTTGCTAAAAGAGATTCATCATACCAACCTTTCTGATATCTGTGGAGTGTGCTGCCATATGTGTTTACAACACTGTCTACCACCCCGGAGAGTGACCCTAATAGTATTGCATACCATCACATTGCCTGCACAGTGCCCAGGGCTGGTGTGGTGGCCAGGGCTGGCAGAAACCTCTACCATTGCACAATGCAGAAATAGGTGTTGGAGTGTGTATATGTCTATCCAGTGTTTTGTGGCTGCCTACACCTTACTGAGCCCACAATGCTTGCAGAGTTTCCAGCGTTAGCCTGCCATTGTGCATAATGAGGGCCAAGGTATTGTGGGTATTGGCCGGACAGGGCGGTCTAGGCAGGATGCATGGGTACAGGGCATAGGGCAATACCTGGAATATTGTAGTGCACATCCACCACCTGCAAGGACACAGTGGCCACAGCATGTCATGCTGTGAGGTCAGTCCCACTCTGACTGAGCAGTGACCACGGCATGTCCAGGTTCCCACATAATGCTATATATTGTTTCTGTAAGTGATGTTTGTGTGTTCCCATTTCTGGGATCTAATCACTAACAAACCTGCTTGGTGTGTGTGTGCGCCAGATCCCTTGCCTGGGTGCACATTGTTCCTTTTGAAACATGCGCTGTGTATGTGCTAGCAGACTGTCTGCAGTTAGCAGGTATATGGCCGTAACACCTTGCAGGATGCAGCAGGTGCACACTGACTGCCTTCTGCTGGGGAATTTCAGATTATAGTGGGGGGCAGCTGAGCTGGACTAGGCACACCACCTGTCTGCAAGTGGCCCATTTCCATGTGCAGATCTGCACCAGCTCTGTGTTTGTCAGTTGCCCGGGGGTTGCTGGTCCCACAGTCCATCATCATTTACCGCAACTGGCCCTACTGAAAATGGTGATAGTGTGTGTCTGTTGTTTGCAGGTCATGTACCCTACCCTGACCCACAGAGGGTGGGCTTGCTACATCATGTAAGTCCAGACACGCCCCTGCTCCAAAAACTGGTGTCCATGGCAACCTCACTGAATATGCATTATGTTGTGAGCATCATGGTCCACATGGGCTACACATTATTGGCAAATAGAAATGGACATAGAAAAGTCCTAAGGCTGTCTACAAAGAATACCTCACACATTGGCAGTGATGGTAAACTGCAGCAAAACCTATTGCAAACAACACGGATACTGACGCATGCAGTTGGTATGTTGGAAGAGTGGTGTGGGCTGAAGGTTGCTAGATTAGCTGGTGAGCTATATACAAAGTGCGTCCATCAGTAAAACTGTTCAAGGCTACGGCCGTTTATGCCTGTAACAGTCTGACATGGATCTGAGATCAGTGTGCACATCCCAAAGCCCCCTCGGCTCAGTTGCCCAAACTAAGGTGCCCTGTAAAGTGCCTTAGCTGTCGCCTTACACTATCCCGGTAAGCAGAGCAGAAAGTGTGTGCAGATGACCTGGTGTTGCTGTGTAGCCAGCCATTGCCATGTTAAAAGGCATAACACACTGGTTAATACAATGCTTTCACAGCCAGTGGTGATGGGTTCAAGACCCCAGTGCACCAACATCAAGAGAAATGCCTAAGACATATATCATGGTAAGAACAGTAAGACACATCTCTGCAATGTGTGTCTGCAGCATAAATCTTTTCACTGTAGCCGTGTACCCCAAGGTGCCTCACAGCATGGCGTGGCAGAAAGTGCATGCTAAGGCACCCCATGAAGTGACCCGGACAAAGGGAAGAAAGCCTGCTATGCCGCGTATCTTGGCGGCGCCACCATTCGCCGTGTACCAGCCATGGCACTGGCACGTAGCTAGCACGCCATAGTGATGTGCGGCAGCGCATATGCGACAAGCGTGCATGCTTCAGCAAGTCATCGGAGAAAATGGCGATGCAGTCAAGGAAGCCTGCCTTCACCCACCGGGAGCTGCGACACCTTGCAGGACTAATCTGCACTAGGCAGCACAAACTCTTTCTAGGCTCCTCCAAACGCCAGGACCTCTGCCACATTAGGAGGGCATGGGAGCGCGTCATGAGGCGGTACAATCACATTGTGGACTACCCACGTGAAGTAATTGTATGGGGACAGATCACACAATGCGGTGTGAAACACATTATCCAGCAATGAACACACATCATACATGTACAACATGATAGAGACACCAGTCTTTGGGCCATCCAGTGCTGAATGTAGCTGCGTATGCTGCTGTGTGTAGGTATGCCCTGTCCCCAGGAGGATAAGGACCTGATCACAGAGGTCCAGTTGTCAGCCTGGTGTTATGGTACCTGCTGCTGTCGATGTGTGAAAATACACCCTAACCCCAGGAGGCCGTAGATCTGCCTAAAGAGGTCTGGCAAACAGCATGCTGATATGGTAGTTTCTCCAGTTGCAGGTTCACACATCTGCCCTACCTCCAGGAGTTCTGAGACCTGATTACAGAGGTCTGTAATAACTCCTGTCAGTATGGTAGTGTATGCAGTTGCAGGTCACACATCTGCCCTATTCCCAGGAGGCCCAGACCTGATTACACATGTCTGTAATAAATCCTGTCAGTATGGTAGTGTATGCAGTTGCAGGTTCACACATCTGCCCCACCCCCAGGAGTCCTGAGACCTGATCAAAGTGGTCTGTTATTCATCCTGGTGTTATGATATCTGCTGCTGTTGAAGTGTTCAGATCCACCCTACCCACAGGAGGCCAGAGACATGATTACAAAGGTCTGTATGAAATCAAGATATTGTGGTAGTCTATGCAGGGTCAGGTCACACATCTGCCCTATTCCCAGGAGTCCCAGACCTGATTACACAGGTCTGTTTTGGATCCTGATGGTATGGTAGGTGCTGTTGTGGATGTGTTCCAATCCACCCCACCCCCAGGAGTCCTGAGACCTGATTACAGAGGTCAGTAATAACTCCTGTCAGTATGGCAGTGTATGCAGTTGCAGGTTCACACATCTGCCCCACCCCCAGGAGTCCTGAAACCTGATCAAAGGGGTTTGGTATTCATCCTGGTGTTATGGTATCTGCTGCTGTTGATGTGTTCAGATCCACCCTACCCCAGGAGTCCCGAGACCTGATTACAAAGGTCTGTATTAAATCCAGATATTATGATAGTGTATGCAGTTTCAGGTCACACATCTGCCCTATCCCAAGGAGGCCCATACCTGATTGCAGAGGACTATTATAGATGCTGGTGTCAGGGTACCTGCACCTGTTGTGGTTTCACAGCTCTGCCCTAAAACCAGGAGGCCCAAGACCAGATCACAGATGTTAATAGCTCAGCTAGGTGTGGTGGGCCATGCTCGTGTTGCAGCTGCCCACAACTGCCCTATTCACATGAGGCCTAGTTCTGACCATAGTGGTATAGTGGAAGGCCCGGTGTCATGGTAGTGGCGCCTGGCAATGTGTTCAGGGCCACCAACCTCCCGCTCCATCTCAGAACACATCACCCATGTTTTGTAAGGATATCATGGTGTCATAGCGGGTGTGTCCGCTGATGTGTGTAGGTCAGGCAAACACACAGGTGTGTGCCAGACCACACAGGGAGTTAGGGAACACCTCCCCTGGAGACCAGCATGGCCAACCCTCACATGGCATGGTGCTGCCATGTCATGCAAGGAGAGTGTAGGAACAGGGTATGGGGAGTCCGGGGTGGTCCGGGGGGTTGTGCACAGTACACATAGGTGGCACCTCACACATGCCCTGACTCACAGCCACACATGCAGGCGGCGCTGGCAACAGGTAGCAGAGGACACATTGGCCAGAGAAGCAGCAGCAGTACCCTGAGGCCCACAGTGATGTGTGATATGCGTCAGGCAAGCACCAGAGATATCTGGCCCCTAATGCTCCCACCCATTGCTTTCCCCCCCAGGTAGAGGATGTACAGAAAAAGAGTTGGGAGTTGCGACTGCACTGCCCGGAGGTCCTTGCCCACCTCCAAGGGAGGGCACTGGAGCAAAGTGGCGGTGAGTATTGCGGCCTCTGCAGCGCAGTACAGTATGTCACAGTGGCCCAACAGCCTGTGGGAGGCCAAACTATGTACATGTGGTATGTGACTCACATGATGGTGTGCTAATGACTGTCTTCCCCACAGAGGATTCTGCTGCTGGTGAGGGCCCATCTGCATTGGAGCCCCCCAAAACAGGCCCCACAGTGCCAGTCCAGCCAGAGGAGGAGGAGGAGAAGGGGGCAGAGGTCGAAGAGGAAGAGGACAACATGGAGGGGGCGGAGTGCGGTGTGGGGTGGGAGGGAGGGGAGGGGGAGTTGTATGCAGCAGGGGGTGATGCAGGTGAGGGGGAGGTAGAGGAGGGGGCGGAGGAGGAGGAGGAGGAAAGTGGGGAGGAGGCGAGAGAGAGGGTGGGTGGGGGGTGTCGGGGGGAGGATGGGGGAGTGTGGCTCTGTGGGTGGGAGGGGACACAGGACAGCACAGGGCACTGTGAGTCCCTGCCAGCTGTCACATATGTGTGGCGATGGTGGCCACCTGGGAGTAGCGTCCTCACCCATTGCCACAGACAGGGCCCACGCACATGCCACCACACAAACACCGGGCACCTGGCATGGATGTGGTGGCAGGTGTGTGTGGGACCTGTATGTGGCAGTGGGTGGTTTGCTGCAACGCCAGTGGAGCCAGGACCGGACCATCTGGTGGCTGGCAGGCGCCATTCAGTGGCTGGCTGCTGAGATGCACATTCAGCATGCAGCTGCAATGGGCAGTGCATCTCGACAGCCATCCCCTGATGGGTGTCCCAGGAGCATTTAAGGGGCACAGGGGCACCCACACACGTGCCCTGTGCTGTCCTGTCATCTGGGACAGAACATGGGGTGTCATGTACAGTGTACCCATTTTAATTGTTATAATAAACAAGTTTGTATGTACAGCACAATGGTCACGTGTCTCCCTTACAGACAGACTGGATGTGAGCATGGGACATGTGTGTAGATCCCTATGTGTATGTGTGGGAGACACAGGTAACATACATGGACCATCTCCACATGCAGGTGTGGGGGCTGCCCATGTGCGTAGGCGTCTGTGTCCCCTGGTGCCACTGTATTGTACTGATGTGCAGTGTGTCCCAACAGCTATGGTCACATGCATGCTGCATATCTGATGCACCATGCTCGGGGGGCAATAGGGGAAAAAGATAGCAGCAGGTATGTGGCCGGAAGGGTAAGGGCGACTGCTGTTCCCAGGAGCTGCACAGGGAGATAGCTGGTGGGGCCGTGACAGGTGGGTGCTGGTCAGGAGGATGAGTGACGGTGCACTACAGGCAATGGGGATGAGTAATCAGCTGACTGTAGTTAGATACCTTTGTCTGCCTGTGCCCCCGCAAGCTTATGTGTGTCAGAAGCCATGTAGGCTCTGGTGTGGGCAGAGAGGATGGGCACACATGTGTGGAGAGTAATGTAGAGCATATGGGATGTGAGAGAGTGACATATCCATAAAACATACATGTACCTCCATATATATATTGCTTGGCAATGGGAGAGGTAGGATACACCCAAAAGCATAAGTAGAAGGGCGCCCACATGGCACGGTGTTTGGCACACAGGGAATGGTAGTACATATGTGCGTTGATTGTGGCAGTGCAGACACCACACCCCATGGGAACTGCAGTGACACATGTGGCCAGGATGATAACATGGGTTGCAGGGTACGCAGGGGAGCACAGTGGCACACACTGGAGACGTACACATAAGTATACCGAGATTATGATGTTTTTATTGTAACAGATGTGTTGACCCCGTCCCTACCCTCAAATCCTGCGTCTCCGCCCCCGTCCATGGCACCCATGGGCCAACCCACCCCTCTGTGCTGGGACCACTGGTGCCGCCTTTGGAGCTGGTGCTGGCTGCTGGTGACATCGAGCCATGGCCTCCTGGGCATCTACAATGTGCACTAGCACTGCTGCCATTGTCTCAGCTGTGGTGCACAGCTGGCTCACCTCCTCCTGAATGGCCATCAGAGCCTGATGAGTGGCTGTGGGGAGACACAAGGTGATGTGTGAGACATGTGTTGCAACCCCCACCATGACCCATGCACATGTCTGGCGTATCCCAACAGACCGGTCTGTAGAGCCACCATGTATTCAGCAAACCAATATAGGACTTCTTTAGAGTGAATTACTAGATAATCTATTTATAATACATTTCACCCATATATTTCTAAACCATCCAATAAATTGTTCTCATTCGTTAATTTGTGGCTTCTAATGGTCTCAGATAAACGGCAAGTTTTTTTGTATACTTTTGCAAGCAACTTGCTGTCACACTTCTTATTGGGTCAATGACTTACACCCAAATTAGTGCACGTTTAACATCAATGACCTCAGCCACTTTTTTTCTTTTAATAGCATAATATTGCTTAATAAACTTTTTTTGTTTTTTTCTTTAGCGGGTTGACTCTTATCATACCCTAATATTCTTAAAAACTGCGTTTGCCATTCTACTTAACTTGTGTAGAATCGCATCAGCCTGTGTCCCATTCTTTTCTTTGCAACCACAAATGATTTTTGCTAAACCCCCGACGCCTCACTCTCATGCGCGCTGTGGCGTTTCTCCAGTAGGGTTTATCAAGGGGGACAATATCATTGCTTCTGCGGGACGTAATCTTCTTAATAATGTATCCTTTTAATTTTCTATAAAGCTACATCGTGCTTCATTATTAGAATACATCAATAGAGGTCATATCCCCCGAGGCTTAAGAATTTACAAAGAACCAAGAATACCTTCTATGGATGTAGGATTCATGGAACAATGGCATAAGATCTTAAATAAATGCTCCTTAGATTTGATGGTGCTAATAATAAGCACAGCCAAAATACAAATGGAACAACTTTCTAAAGATATTGAAATATCTTTAATAAAATTAAAAGAGACGGAACCGGAAGAACAATTCCAGAATCACCAATTGTCAATGAAAAAACAAGTGGACACACTAAGAGTTGAAGTAATGGCAAAAAAAACAAAAAAACTGCAGCGAGATGCTGCTGATTATTCAACGGGATATGTTTATCCGTGGCAGAACACTCAAAGGAAGTTACAGAAAAAATCAGTGGAGAAAAAACGAGTTATGTTTAGTGATACCACAGATGAAGAAACAAGTTCAGATTCCAGTCGAGGATCTAAAAATACTTTTTTAGAGGAAACCGAGGGTCGAACAACACGGAAGAAAAAAGTGGACGAACAGAACAACCGACGACAGGACCGGGGAAAGAAGAAATGAATGAATCTTTGGTGATAAATATTTCTCAGAGATCTTTTTCTGATGAAGAAATTGAGATATTGAATAAAGGACTTTCTTTTGTCCCGAAGATGAAGTTCGATTTGTTTCAATTTCAAATAGAGTTTATGGATCTGATCAGAAAATTACATCTGAAGACCTATTTTTCTTCATCCCAATCTCCAGCTGTGCAAGAGGGAGAACAACTACAAACAGGAGCTCAGCCCACTCAATTAAGTTTAAATCGGGTACCATTACCGTTAAAGTCTAGATGGACACCACCGACTCCTTTACCTGCAGGCATTCAAGTATTTAAAGAGCTGGTACTAGAAGAAGTTGCGAGAGTTGCAAAAGATAGCCCTAAAATTAAAAGCAGTTTTTCAAAAGAGCAGATGAATACTCTTCATCAATTACAATCACGATCAGACATAGTGTTCAAACGCGCTGATAAGGGAGGAGCCCTCATAATATTAGATCGGGATTATTATATAGAAGAAGCTTTATCTCAATTACAAAACCGGAATACTTATGAATTATTACAAGAAGATCCTACATTGTCATTACAAAAGCAAATCAATGATTTAGTGAAAGCAGCCCTGAAAAAGGGAATTCTTTCTAAAAAAGAATCCAAATTTCTAATGACGGTCTCGCCTCAGATAGCTAAGTTCTACACCGTACCTAAGGTACACAAAAATTTACAACGACCTCCAGGCAGACCAATAGTGTCAACAAGGGGTTCCTTGTTAGAACCACTATCGGTGTACCTAGATTCTTATCTTAGACCAATGTTAAAAACTATTCCATCTTTCCTAAGGGACACGACACAATTCTTAAATGTATTACAACAGTTAACATCTTGGGCATCTCAGTCGAATATTCTTTTAGTAACGCTGGATATTCAATCACTTTATACTAGTATACCTCAAGAAGCTGCTTATAGAATAATTCAACAGGTACTTGAGGAACGAGGAGATCTCTCTATGGAACATAGGAAATTTTTACAGCAATTAGCTTCGATCACTCTTTTTAATAATTTTTTCATTTTTGAACAACAAATTTATCTTCAAAAAACGGGAGTAGCTATGGGGGCCACTTGTGCCCCCTCAATAGCTAATTTTTATGTAGGCAGTTTTGAGAAACAATTCCTGCCACAATCTCCTTTTGCAAGTAACATAAAATCTTGGCATCGATACATTGACGATGTTTTATGCTGTGGCAAGGATCAACAACAGAATTGTTTGATTTTGTAAGCTGGTTAAATGCATGTGATAACAACTTAAAGTTTACCTTTGAAAGCCATGAACAACAGATCACATATCTTGATGTCAAAATTATTCGAGCTTTAACAGGATGGCAAACCACAGTTTTTAGAAAATCTACACAAAAAAATTCACTTTTGCATTATGATAGTGTTCATCCAACAGGTTTAAAGAACAGTTTACCAGTATCACAATTTCTTCGATATCGGAGAAACTGCTCTACAACAATGGATTTTAAACATTCAGCAAAATTTTGAAGAAGAGTTTTCATAGTAGAGGTTACCCACAGAAAATAGTGCATAAAGCTTATAATAGAGCCCTCTATAACAATAGAGAGCTATTACTTACTTATAAAGAAAAGAATGCTACACAAATGGACACTCAGAATATTAATCTTGTTACGACATTTTCACCATTTAGTACCAAACTTCAAAAGATAATAAAAAAACATAGACGAGTATTAGAGACAATACCAGCACTAAAAGAAACGTCAATCAGATGCGTATGGAAGCGGAATCGGAGTCTGAAGGAATATCTATCACCAGCAGTGCTTAGACCATTAAACTGGAACTCTGAAGAAAAAACCAAGGGGATGCATCTAAAATGTGGCCACTGCACCATTTGTAGGATCACGTTAGAAATTTCGCAATTTACCCATAGGAACAAAGTGTATTATCTGAAACAGAAAACTAATTGCCAATCGAAATCTGTGGTGTATGCAATTCGCTGTCCCTGCTCATTACTATACATTGGGAAAACAACGCGTACACTGAAGACACGCATGCTAGAACATCAAAGTAGATTGCGTTGCAAGCGGCTTGAAGCCCCAATAGTGCAACATTGTTTGACTATGGGCCACAAGTTTGAAACCTTAAAGTGTTGGAGTATAGAGTTAATACTGTATGGGTCTCAAGGAAAATCAGCCGAACAGAGATTATCATACCGGGAACAATGGTGGATTCACCAACTTCATACAGTACAACCTGAGGGTTTAAACATAAGCATTGATTGGGTAGCCTGTGTTTGAGAAAGCTCCAATCAAACAATACCATGATAGGTATTTAAACAACGCTTAATACGCATGTGTCAGCGTCTTCATTGAAAAATCTGAGATTGGTTCAGTTGAAAGAGAGAGCAGACTGAAGAAGCGAATGGGTCAGTAAATATAGGTTATAGTTATAAGGAGGTTGTGAATTATATGAGATTGACTTTGATAAAGTTAACCGGATAATGTTGCTTTGTATCTTTATAGAAAATTAAAAGGATACATTATTAAGAAGATTACGTCCCGCAGAAGCAATGATATTGTCCCCCTTGATAAACCCTACTGGAGAAACGCCACAGCGCGCATGAGAGTGAGGCATCGGGGGTTTAGCAAAAATCATTTGTGGTTGCAAAGAAAAGAATGGGACACAGGCTGATGCGATTCTACACAAGTTAAGTAGAATGGCAAACGCAGTTTTTAAGAATATTAGGGTATGATAAGAGTCAACCCGCTAAAGAAAAAAACAAAAAAAGTTTATTAAGCAATATTATGCTATTAAAAGAAAAAAAGTGGCTGAGGTCATTGATGTTAAACGTGCACTAATTTGGGTGTAAGTCATTGACCCAATAAGAAGTGTGACAGCAAGTTGCTTGCAAAAGTATACAAAAAAACTTGCCGTTTATCTGAGACCATTAGAAGCCACAAATTAACGAATGAGAACAATTTATTGGATGGTTTAGAAATATATGGGTGAAATGTATTATAAATAGACCATGTATTCAGCGACTAGCAACACAGTACCATGTTTACATCTGTGTGCCCCATGATCCATCCCCAGGCCAGGAAGTGATTCTGCTGAGGTGTCGTGGAGGTCACAGATATGACACATGGTACTGTGTTGCAGTGCACTGTGTGACTGCCTGATCTGCGCACTGGTCGTATGGGACTGGACGGATAATGTGGGGATGCATGGCACACATAGCTATCTGGGGGGCGTTCTATGCTCTGAACCTGATGCACTGTACTGATTACCCTGACTATCTATGCTAGGTACCATTACCTGGGAGAGGGGTCCGCCGAGTAAGCTGTATAGGTGATCTGGGGTGGGTGTGTAACACTGTACGTCTTCTTGGGGTATGTGGAGGTCAATAGTGGACGGATGTATGAGCTCATCAACATGATGACACCAGACGACCCATGCTACAAGGGGGGGAGTGCACATGGCACAGACACCCATGAAACATATGAACCTACATGCTATGGTGTCATAATATTGGGGCACATATGGAATGTCATTGTGGATGTTACGTCAACCCACAGGGGGCTTGTGGTGTATTCTGTTGCCCACCTTCCGCATTGTGCCTTAATGAGGCAGTATGGGCCCTCAGCTCTGCAAGGATGACATCCATACTGGTGTGTGGGGTGCCTGACGTCCCCAGCACCTGCATTGTGGGGCAGCTCCCCTCCAACTCCATGTCCCCCACAGCCCGTGTGCTGCTGGTACTGGCCCCCACTTGTGTGTCAGCATCCGCTGCTCTGTCCTCTGCCTCGCCAACCACATTGTCTCCAGGGATCTCGCCGCCAGTGCTGCCCACGTCCTCGGACTCGCCAGCCTATGGCCCCTCCACCTCCTCTGGCGCTGGCACATCCTCCTCCTCATATGCTGCATGGCCCGGATGTCACCTGGGGTGGAACAGGGTACACAGCAAAGATGAGTTTGCACAGGGCACATATGTACACCTGTGTAGTACATCCCCACCAACAGCAATGTGGTGTCTGCCTGTACCTGCTATTACTGCACCTACGATGGGGACAGCACATGTGAACTGTACCTGATGGGGGGGGTGGCCTCTTGCACTGGTGGAGCTGTGACACATATGCTTTTGTATTTGGGTGGCTGGTGCGGCAAATGCCGGGCCCTCTATATGCAGCACTAGGTATGCACTGCGCATGTGACCTTGGATGTGGGCTCAGCGCTACATGTGTCCAGCGTGCATGTTGGAGCCCTGAGTGGGTTTGTGGCCTGTCATAGTGTGTTTTAGCGATGTGTATGCATTGTCCTGAGTGGTATGCACGTTACGTGTTGAGGCATTCGTCCGGGTCAGCCAGACATGTGTGGGAACTGCTGCCTTGATAGCCATTGTGCGGCGTGGGTGGACAGCTATCACATACTCAGTGTGTGTGGTGGGCTGGTTCGGGGGATGGCTGGTGTGCTGCTGGGCATGTGGTTGCTCCGTGGGTGGGGTAATAGGAATGTGTCTGTGGCACTGCGGTACCTGTGGAGGTGCTGACCCCAGGTAGTTGGTGGTTTTAACTAGGTGCACTTGGTACGGCTGGGGCAATGTGCACCCCAATGTCCTGTGAGAGTGGGTGGGGGTCCCCTGGGGGTCCCCCACTGTATGTTGGCCAATGACAGAGTGTTATGTGTCTGACATCAGGGTGATGTGGTTGTCGGGGCTTGCTTGCGTGCAGCTTGCCAGCACAGTGTGATAGCCCGTCCTCTGTCACTGGTCTGGGATATGTCCCTGGACAGGTGATAGCAAATACATATCACTGCTGTTATAGGTGGTGTGCGCGGGTCCCCCCAGCTCAATGTGTTCTGGCCTACTTGTACGTCCCTCCTGTCTGTGTCCCCCTGTCATATTGTTGTTCTTGCCTGGCTGCAGATGTATGTTCCTCTGTGTGACCTATGTGCCATGTACGAATAACTGCTGCATGTGCTGGGTCCATGGGGTGGAGGGTGTTGTATGTATGGTCATCCTCCCCACTCATGCGCAGTGGGGGGGCACCCTGCCTGGCTGAGGGAATGCCCCCCACCCCTAGTTCCGTACACCTGTGCAGTGCTCTACGATGTCCGGGACTGTGGCTGTCATGCACACAGCCCCAGGTACATCCACAACCACCCTGTACCTACCCAGCCATGTTTTGCTGGACCTGTGGCCCCCAGTTGCCTGTGCTGGGTCACATGTGTTCTCAGGACATAGGTCCCCACCCTCCCATCCATGGTCGGCATGTGCTGGGTCGTGAGCTGTACGTGTGCTGCATATCTCTGACCTACCTGCCTGTGGATGGGCAGTGTCCAGCGCTTCGGGCAGTCCACACAGATAGATGGGACCCAGACAGTCTGCCAGTTCCTGCTCCAGGGATGTCAGGGTTGGGGCAAAGGGTGAACCCCCTCCGGTGCCCATGGCATGTCGCCTCTCGGCCACCATGTGTGCCCACAGTGGTGCTGGTGCTCAGCCGGCCATAGAGCACCTCATACTGCTCCAAAACACTGGCCAGCAGGATATTGTTTTCCTGCTGGCTGAATCTCACAGCCCTCCTACATTCCTCAGCTGGCACCGGTATACGCTTACATTTGGCACTGGGTGGTCCCTGGGTGGGCTGCCCCACACCCAATGGGCCTGCAGCCCTGCCTCAGACCCACGTCTCCCTGCCAGCTCTGGGTTCCACAGCATATGTGTCCCCCCTCCTCCCCTCCTCTCCTCCTGCCTTGTCCTGTCGCTCCATCTCCCTGCCCTCTGTGCCCTCTCTCTCCCTGTCACACATCCTCGCCCCTCCCGGTCCTCGCCTGATCTCTCCTCTCCTGCCCCTTGGCCCCTCTGCTTCGCCTCACACCTGCTCCTCACCTCCTCTCCCTGCTGCCTGATCCTCCACTCACCTCCTGTTTCTCTGGCTTGCTCCTCACCTCCCCTCCTCTGTCTCTCTCAGCTGCTCCTTAACACACCTCTCCTCACCTGCTATAATCCTGACCTCACGCTTGCCTGCTCTACACCTCACCTTCTCTCTCCATCACCTACACAAACCCCTCAGCGTGTATCACGTGTGCATGTGTATTTATGTGTTTTTCTATGTCAGTGCATCCTTGCGTGTGTTGCGCATGTGCAGCAGCATGAGGGTGGCCGCTGCACACGTTGCACATGCGCAGGGGAGATGAGGGTGTTGCATGCACAGGGATACCATGGTGCACATGCGATGTGCATGTGTGTGAGCGTGAGATGTGCGCATGTGCTGCGTGTTGTTACATGCATGCGGCCGGCCTCACGTCACATGCACGTACCGGCACTCATCACATGGGTGCCTCGCACACACCTTCCACAGCTCACTTGCACATGCACAATGCGCACAGCGGCCACGCTCATACCGCTGCACATGCACAATGCATACAAAGACATGCAGACATAAACCCATAACTACACACACACACACGTGGTACACACTGATAGGTTTGTGTAGGCGAGGGAGACGAGGCGTGCGGTGTTGGTTGTTGGTGAAGCAAGGAGAGTGTCAGAGGCAGGTTAGGTGTGGAGAGTGGCTGGGTTGGTGAGTGCTGGTGGAGTTGTGTGCCTGGGTTGGTGAGTGGTGGGTGAGGTGAGTGGCTGGGTTTGTGTGGGTTAGGGGAGGTGAGGGGGGTTGAGTGTATGGCGGGCTTTGTGGTTGCTGCATGTGCACATGGAGGTGTGCAGGGCCTGCGGTTGCCTGACAGGGGAGATGGTGTCCATGGGGCTGAGGCACAGGGCATGGGTGCAGTCACACTGCAACACAGACCTGCAGCTGTGAGGGTAGGCCAGGCAGGGCCTGTGCCGGCACGGCGCAGGAGGCGTGCGGAGTTTCAGGCTCACCAGCCTCACCTCTAAAGGCCCAGGGCCCAGCTCCAGGACATGCATGAGGACCATGTCATCTCCCTCTACCACCTGAGCACAGGGGCTATTAGGGAGCTCTATGAGGATCTAAGACCTGACCTCGAGCGCCTGACTGGTCGGTCACATGCCATACCAGGTTTGGTTAAGCTCCTTTATGCCCTACATTTCTTTGCCTCTGGCTGTTTCCAGTCATCTGTGGCCGCAGTGGGTGGCATGAGCCGCCCCACCTTCTCATGCTGTCTCCACCAGGTACTGCGTGCCATGATCAGCCAGGTGGGGAATTACATTGCCATTTCCAACACTAGGCAACAGTGTGGGGACCCTGAACCAGGTCTTTGAGGCATTTGCTGGGATACCACACGTGATGGGAGCTATTGATTGCACACATGTTGCCCTGGTCCCGCCCAGAGACAGGGAGGCAGTGTTACGCAACCGCAAATACTACCATTCCCTGAATGTTCAGGTTGTATGTGATGCAGATATGCGTATTCTGAATGTGGTCCCTAGGTTTGCAGGGTCCACCCATGACTCCTATATCCTGCATCACTCGGCACTATTCAGACAATTTGAGGCAGGACAGTATGAGGACTGTATACTGCTGGGTGGGTATTTCGCATCTCTGACATGCACATGATGACCTTTTGACTAACCATATGTGCACATGTCTGTCTTTGGAGTGTATCCCTAGTTGTGTGTGTGTGTCTCATCTGTCTGTGTGTGATCTAATGTTGGGGGGGGGCCCTCCAGCTCTTTCTTGCTACGGTGCTGTGTCTTCATGGTAGGATGCACGCTAGCATTTGTGTCATGGTTACAGATTATGTTGATTGCAATCCTTACACCTACCCCTTGTTTTGTGTGTCAGACCTTCACAAGCTGCTGCAGAGTTGTGGTGTCCCATTATGTGATGTCATATGTTTGTGTCACAATTGTTTGTGCTTTTGGTTTGCACATACATACGTTTCACCATGTGTGTGGACATCAGCTCCTGCTTTAACGTATCACATTTCTTTCTGCAGGTGATGCAGGATATGGGTGTCACCCCTGGTTGCTGACCCCTGTGCATCAACCATGGACACGTGCAGAGATGAAGTACAATGAGGCCTATGCCTCCAGCTGCTCAATCATCGAGTGCACCTTTGGCATTTTGAAAAGTCGCTTCAGGTGTCTGGATAGAACCGGTGGGGCCTTACAATACAAACCCATGACTGTGGCACAGATTATTCTGGCCTGTTGCATACTGCACAACATTGCTCTCAGGCATGATCTCCCAGTCCAAATTAATGAGGATCTAGATGATGATCCTATGTGCCCTCCTGTACATGGCCGTGGTGACATACGTGAGGGCACAGCAGTCAGGCGGCGGGTGATTGAGGAGGTCTTCTCATGTAAGTACTGCATATGTTTGAACATACATTTCTTTACGTATGTGTTTACTACTACTACTGGTGAACATTTGTATCGCAATAGCAGTAAGACGCAACACTGCACTGACATAAGAGAGACAATGCCTGGCCATCAGATCTTACAATCTAGTCAGGACTCAAACACAGAGGATGTGAGCAGGGCACCATAGCGGGTGGAGGTGGATTATGTGTGTCATGATTTGTAGGCTTGGGGGAGGTGTTAAGGTGTCAAACATGAGTTGTAGCTGATTGGGTAAGGGACTGCTGTACAGCCACAGGTAGCTCCAGCCTTTGGGTGCAGCAAGGTGAAAGGCGTGTTGTCTGGGGTCAGCAGTAGGTGAGCAGACCATAGATGGGACCAGTTGCCTAAACGTGTGTGGTTCACATTTTGTAATATGAGGCGCTTGATTTGATTGTATGCTCTGTTGAGCAGGGACTGTGTGTTACTTGTTTTGATATAGTGCTACATATGACAGGTAGCACCATATTTTATTTATTTATTTATATTTATTTATTTATTTACATTCTCTTATATACCGCACTATTCTGCATCAGTGCGGTTTACATTGAACAAACTGAAATTACATTGAACAGGGCATTATAACTTGGAGATAACTATTTTACAGGGAACATGGGCTATGGAGGGTTAAATAGCTTGCCCAAGAACACAAGGAGCACCTGTGGGACTAGAAACCCCAGTCCTTCTGGCCCAAGGTTGCTGTCCTCTAGTGGGATTTGAACCCCCGACCTTCCGGCCTGAAGTACCTTGCCCCAACCACTAGGCCACTCCTCTACTCCATATACATGCTCAGTAGTAGTTGTATTGGTGGTATTTGGGACCATCAAGGAAAGGTACTGCAAAGCCACAGTGTGACTGCATGTATAGTTCAGCAGGCGGGCCTTGACATGGATGTGGAGATGGATAGGGAGCCTGTGAGGTGTCATGACAGGGGGCGTATTACTGTCATTATGCATCTGGCGGTAGATTGGACATGCAGTGCAGTGTTGCATATGTCCACGCAGACAGAGATGATTCATAGGAAGATCAGCAAGATGTAAATTACAGTAGACAGGCCGGGAGCTGATTAAGGGGTGGGTTTGCGTTGTAGTTGTGTGTTCAGGGGAGACTGGGGAAATATAGCTGTTGTCATCTAGAAAGATACCCCAAGCCTCAGCTACAAGCTGGGTATGTGTGGAGAGGAGGAAAGTGGAGTCCAAGACAACCCCTACATTGAGGACTGTGGAGAACGGAAGGTGTGACCACCCACACACAGACACTGTACTGGGAGGGTAGGGTTTAGTTGGAAATCTAGGATATCCGTTCTTTGCCCTTGTACATTTCATGCAGTGGGGTGACATGCAGCCAGCAATGTCATGTGGCAAGCAGACATCGGTGTGTGGTTTTGCAGAAATAGCTCAGCCGTAGAGAGATATATTTGCAGCTCATCAACACACAGCTGGTAATGTAGGTCACGGGATGAGATAGCCACACCAAGGAACTGGATATCAGGAGAGGGAAAGGAAGATGCCCCTGGATATATCCCTGTGGTACAGGTACTGGCAGCAGGGTAGCAGAGGACATGGCGCCACCAGAACACACACTTAAGGGGCAGTTCAAGAGATATGGGGGGCGCAGGATAGTACAGAGGCCTTAGAGACGAGCAGGCATACAGTAGGGAGGAAACGGTTGTGTTCAACAGTTTTGGGGGCAGCAGTGAGGTCAGGATGGGGATGGACAGAGTAGGGGCCCATGCATTTTGCCACACACACTTCAGTGAGAACTTTAGCATGACTCGAGTCGGAACAATGTGATGGAGAACAGGCAGTCCTTAAAGCAGGGGTCTCAAACTCAAATTGCTTTGAGGGCCAAATGAGGACTTGTAGAGTAACCCGGGGGCCGCACAAGACGCAGGCCTCATTTGCATAAGGGCATCATTTGCATAAGGGCATCATTTGCATAAATATTTGCATAATGTTACCATACACTAACTTTGAGTAAACATGCCTCTTAATGAGTGTATGGATAAAGAAAGACTAAAAGATTTCTACATTACTATAAACCAGTGCCAACCGCCAGGCACATTAGGAACTACTAGAAACACTGCTCATTTAGAACCCATAGCAAACCTGCCATGTCCTAACAGCACTACCAGGACTCACAAAACACCATACCCTAACTATCAAAAGGCAACACTGCAAATATTAAATCAACACATTTCAGAGAATAACAATACATGACCTACTCGGGAAAGAGAACAAGTGGCAATGTCAAATAGGAATTACATAAACAGAATACCTCAGCTCAGTTACACATGCAGAACATACACCATCACCAAACAAGGAATCACAATTTAGAAACAGGAAGATAATTAAACTGGGAACCCCAAAAGCCAAACTTAGAATGTACAACACTGTAGAAATAAAACTATACATTGATTTCCTCTTGTATTAAATAAAGTGCAGACGTTAAAGATGCACATTTCCAAGAGCTGACATATTTCAGTTAATAAATTCAAAATAAAGAGATATTTTTCTACCTTTTGTGCATTTTTTTTTCAGTTGCAATTGTTCCAGCCACTTTCTTCTGGTTTCTTTGTGTCTTCTGCTAACTCTCCATCGTCTGCTGTCCATTTGTCCTTTCTTCTTTCCCAGTTTTTTTCCATTCTCTCTACATCTGCTTTAACATACTAATCATTCTCCTTTTGCTCTTTCCTCATTCCTATTTCATCCACTCAAATTTTACCCCTCCATCCTCAATCCCCACTTACTCTCCCAATACCCGGCCAATTGTAGATTTTTCTTCCCTCCCACACAAAATATATTTCCCCTCTCCATTTCACTCTCCCAGCCCCATCCCATTCTAATCGTCCCCCAACATCAACTCCCTTCTAGCTCCTGCCCCACCCAGCATCCGCTCCCTTCTAGTCCCTGCATCATCAGCCCATTTCCAGTCCTAGCTCCCTCCCCTCACAGCCCATTTCCTTTCCAAGCCCCCCTCCCCATCAGCCCATTTCCATTCCAAGCCCCCTTCCACTCAGCCCATTACCATTCCAAGACCCTGTCCCCATCAGCTATTTGCAGTTCAAGCTCCCCCTTCTACTCGGCCCATTTCCAGTCATAGCACCCCCCCCAGTCCATTACCAGTTCTAGCCCCACCCCCCCATAGCCCATTATCGGTCCTAAGCCCTCCAACAGCCCACTTCCAGGCCTAACCCTTCCATCGCCCCATCTTCATTCTTAGCCCCCCAATCAGACCACCTCCAGTCCTAACCCCCATCTGTCCATTACCAGTACTATCCCCCCATCACCCCATTTCCAGTCCTACCCCCCCAGCAGCCCACATCAAGTCCTGCTCCCCCCCCAGCAGCCCACATCAATCCTGCTCCCCCCAGCAGCCCACATCACGTCCTGCTCCCCCCCAGCAGCCCACATCAATCCTGCTCCCCCCCCCAGCAGCCCACATCAATCCTGCTCCCCCCCCAGCAACCCACATCAATCCTGCTCCCCCCCAGCAGCCCACATCAATCCTGCTCCCCCCCCCAGCAGCCCACATCAATCCTGCTCCCCCCCCCAGCAGCCCACATCACACCTGCTCCCCCCCCCAGCAGCCCACAACAATCCTGTTCCCGCCCCTTCAGCAGCCCACATCACTGCTGCCCCCCCCACCAGCAGCCCACATCAATCCTGCTCCCCCCCCCCCCGGGAAACTTAAACTTTAGAAAACAGCTGGCTGCTGCTCCTGCCGCTGCCGCGGCGGTAGCAGCAATACCGCATGTCCCGCGGCCCCCCCCCTTCCTTGCCTGTCAGTTCTTCTCTGCTTCGGCTTTCAGAGCCGCGAAGGGAGAGCTTCTCCCTCGTGACTCTGTTAAGCCCGCTGGGGCTTATGGGAAATTTCCCATCTGCCCCGGCGAGCTTAACAGAGTCGCGAGGGAGAAGTTCTCCCTTCGCGGCTCTGAAAGCCGAAGCAGAGAAGAACTGACAGGCAAGCAGGAAGGGATCGGGGGGGCCGCGGGACATGCGGGACATGCAGTATTGCTGCTATTGCCGGGCAGATGGGAAGGGGCCGCGGTACAGTTGATTCTGCCGCTTTTTTTTCCCCTGTGTATCGCGGGCCACAAAAAGGTCTCTCGCGGGCCGCGTGTTTGAGACCCCTGCCTTAAAGGATATTGGGGGTTATGAGAGCTGCGAACATGAAGGTACTGTGTGTGTTGCGCACCTCCAACATGACATATGTATGTTTCTCTTGTGATTCTCAATCCACAGGACTTCCTTGTGACCCTCCTGGTCCTGTGGTACAGTGCCAGCTTACTGTATGTCATCCAACATGCAGTAGTCTGGGGTAGGTGGACCTACAGGTAATTTGTCTGTGAGTACAATCAGGGGGAGCACATGTCTGAGGTAATCTGTCATAGTGCACATATGTTGTTGTTCACCTCTTTGCGCTACCCCCCAAAACCCATATGTTGCTGTTGGCACACATATCCACATGTGTGCCTGGCCAGTTTGTCGTCTCCAACACTGTCTCTGGGACACATCCAACAGAGCTGCGTGTGTTTGCAGGTCCTAGGTGTCCTGGTGGTGGGCTGCACATACACCCTACCCTGACATTGTAGCATCAGCCAGCAGCAGTGTATCATTGCATTTGACACGCCTTTACCGCCACTAATCTCCAATTGTGCACATACAGGCCGTATGCTACTGGTGGCACGCTCACCTTAGCAGTGTGTGTGTGTGTGTGTGTGTGTTTTGGTTGGCTGTGTGATGATACAGTGTGCAGGCATTTTGCATTATCATGTGGTGTGAGGGGTCTGTACACCTGTGAAGCGGTGGTGACTGTGCTATCTCTACCTTACTGCTATTGACCATGTGAACATTGTGGGCATGTGTTGTGTGTTGTGAGCTGACCTATCTCTTGTGTGCTGACAGACCACTGTGCAACAGCATGTATGTATCACAGATATCACCATACTTTGGACATGCATCAACACTGGCTGGATATGGCAATTCTACACATTTCAATGACATCTTCTCCCTTCACTGTGATGTGTTGTGGCCTTTGCCAGTCTCAGAGGATCCTGAGCAGACACTTGCTGCAGACACACGGTAGGTTGTATCTTGAGTCTTTTGGGAATGACATCAGCCTTTACATGTTAGTGATTTGCTGTTTGTTTCATGGACCTTTCCTGTTGAGTCTCTGTACACCAATGCTGATGCACATGGGGTGTAGCTCTGCAACGCCTGTGTGACATGAGCATGGACATGACCATATCCAAGACACCCTCGTCTGTGGTTCCATTTCCAAATGTCCACAACATGCAGTGTGTTCTGTGTTGTGATCATGTTATGTTTGCCTGTGTGACGTTTCATTACGTACATATTTATGTTTGACTCCCTGCAATGTGGCCTGATGTTGTGAGCAGCATACCAATACATTGTTTCTCCTTCTTCTGCACAGGCCGGTGGACACACACAGCACATCTACTACAGTGCATCCGTGATGACCATCACCCACCTGTTGGTGGACACAACAACACCATGCAACTATCCCTGGGAGAATGTGCCATAGGATGTTTGACCTCTGTGAGTGGGACACCTGCCTTGGATGGACATTATTGTTGGACTGCTACTTTGAGCATAACAGGCCTGTCCAACACACCGTTGCTACCATGCTCTGGCTGGGTGTTGTGCTCATCGCAGGAGACAAATATGACCTCTCCAGTACTGTGGCATACTGCAAAGTCACACTTGACTACGCATGCCCATGGTTTCAGGGACAGTCTTAACGGGACTTGTTAGGTTGCAGACACCTTTTGCACTATGGACACTGTGTACTGGTCCCTACATGTGCAGCAGGGACTGACATTTTCGCTGTATGTTGTACATCCATCTGACATTGTGTTGGTATGTTTTGCCCATGTGTGTGACCTGAACCGCAGGATACCCTCATCTGTTTAGTTCAGCAGGGGCATACAGCCATGCGTGTAGCACAGGGGGCACATTGGGGAGGTCCTCTTGTCCATGTTGGCCCACCCTCCACTTGGACAGGAGACAGTATTTGCCACCACATCACTTTACTGCACACCAGCTTTTTGGATTGATGTTTGCCCTCACCAATGGTGTTACAGTGCAAGTGTGGCATCACTGTGTCATGTTTCAACGTACACGGTGTATGTGCATGTGACTGGATATGTTGGTGCAACACAGCATGGGACAATATGGCTTCTGTGTGGGTTACTAGAACTTGTTTGACCTTTCTTTCAATCTCTATAGACAGGTTATTGTGTTTGTTTACTGTACAGATGTGTCGCTCTACATTGATTTACAAACCTAACATTGCATGTCTGCACAGTCCTATTTATCCCCTGAGGTTCCGGCACTCACATTTCCCCGTTATATTTGGAGTGTGGCAGTGTGGGTGTCCATTTTCTTCCTCATTTGTGCATTCCATGTACCGTGATATATGTGTACAGACACTGTATCTACACCACCCATTGCATGGGACCTTCTGCATAGTGCTATCTCTGCATGTGTCTGCGGTTCATTTTATTTGAATTTGCTGTGTTCATGTGCCTCTTGTACCTGTTACCATATCCTCATTTTGCATTTGGCAATTGTCTTTGGTTACATTATTGCCGCTTTGACACCTATATCAGGCATTATGTGGCAGTTATAACATATATTTCGATATCTGTGTTTACACTTGCTTACTTTTAACAATGTATGCTGTTTCATTTATGTGCCTCCTGTATTTGCGCACAGATATGTTTTTGGGTAAAAATTATGACTACTGTTGGGCCCTCATCATGCACTGCCTACTGTCTACATACACACATATGTGAATGAGGCATTTGAGACATGTGCCAGCATGTGGGGGTGGGGGACTAATGCATAGTGCACACCATGTACCTACTGCACATTATTTCTCCAGACCATCATCTCTAGATGGCCCAGTGACTTTTCTGTGACATGTGGGTTGCTGCCCTGCCAAATGTGTTTTCACTTTTTTCACAGTTATACATACACCTTGATATTATGTAACGCTATGTCTCATGGTTGACCAGAATAAACATATGTATTGGACGTACATTTGTCTCTGCTGCTGCTTGACCACACTAACACACGTATTTAGTGATGTCCTGGGCAGGTACATGGCCCACCTGTGCTCACATCCTTGTACGGTGCCAGCTGTCTATCTGCGAGCCGTCTGCCACATCACTGGGTGTTAACAGGTTCCCCTACACACATTCCCTTTGAGGTAATATCTTTGCATTGTGCTTGCAGTGGTTGTTTGGGATAGTGGTTATGGACATGTGTTGGCACACCATAGGTTGCAAGTGCGATTCCCACATGGGGCTTTTTTTGGGGGGGGGATTGTGCTAACCCGACCATGAGCTGCCTGCAGGTTTGTCACCTCTCCACACACCCTTCCATCTCTTCACTGTACACCACAGTGTGCCCTCTGTGCTGCCTATCCATCACATATTAGCTGTAACATATGTCTCTTTCTTTGTAGTGTCCATGTGGGCAGTCCACTTGGGGGATTGGAATTGCTGTTGTTCAGCTGATCTGGGCCACACCTGTTTGCAGGTTCAATTCTCACATGATTCTGTCCTGTTCCCTATTTTGGTGATATATCACAGTCTGTAATTGGGATGAGAGCCACATATACCTACATGCACACACACAATGAAATGTTATGCATCCCCTGCCATCCTTTGGGTCTAGGTTCTTTTCTCTTTTGCATGCTCTATTCACTGCATAACAGTTCATTGTGTAAGTGCATGCAGTCATATGTGGCTCTCATCCCAATTACAGACTGTGATCTGAGCTGTACACACCAGTTCTGCATGTACATTCCATCATGGTTACTGATGTGAGTTGCCCTATCCTGGCAGACAACAGGCTTTTTATGTGGTGCCCTGCAGTCTTCTTATATGCAGCCTTTGCTAATGTACTCACATTGGTGGTGTAGCCTACCAGTTTGCACATTGACATTTGTGCTAATGGTCATGGGTTTGATTCCTCTCTGTTCTCTTTAATTTGTATGCCTGTCCTACTCAGCTACTTTTCATTCTTGTAGCAGTCATATCTGTGCAGATCTGTGCTGTTGGCACATTGTACCCTTATCACAGTTGCCAAACATACTTCTGTCCATCTATGTGTCTCTGCAAGCTGTGTGGCATCCTGCCTTGATGTATAGGCTGCTACCCCATGTTCTGCACTGGTACATGTTTCTGCATTGCGGCTCTACCTGCTTGCCTCACCTGTGTCTGCTCTGCAGGCACTGCTACCCCTCTGTCCTCCTGTCATTGCACCTATCCTGCCACCTCTACCTCCTCTGCTGGACACGTCTTCCCATCCTCTGCCACACACTGTCATTGTTGCAAGGTACATTTCCATCACCCTGTGCATCGGTACAGCTGCACACAATATGTTTGTACACTTTACCAGCTGCCACATGGGCTGGCTGCAGATTTGTCTGGTCCATCAGCTCTGATCTACTTCCTTCCATCACTTGTGCGTTGCCTTTCCTTGTTGCTCTATGCAGTGTTAAGGTTACATCTGTGTTTGGGCCATAACTTTCTGGCTTGTCTGCTTGGGGCACCTTACTGCCCTTGGCCACCATTTCTTGCGTCACATATAGATCCTTGTTTATTTATTTATTTATTTTATTTATTTAACTGCATTTATAAACCGCTTTTCACCGGGTCAAAGCGGTGTAACATAAAAGGGGGGGGGACAGAAATCAGTGTAGGGGGGGGCCTTCACCAGGGGGCCAACATTGATGATGCAAACAGGTGGAGAAGTCTTAGGGAATAGACATGGGTCTCTTAGAGGGTAGATTGGGATTTCAGTTGCGGGGTTGTGAGATGTCAGTGGAGGTTGCTTGGATCTGGTCCAAGATATTCCAGGAAGAGGATGGTTTTTAGTTGTCTTCGGAACGCAGTTGGATCAACGGTGTTTCTGATTTGGCTTGGTAGTGAGTTCCAGAGGGAGGGTGCATATAGTTCGAAGGCTCTGTTGCAGGTCCGTTGGTTATATTTTGTTCGCTGATAGGGGATGGTGAAGGTGTTGTTGGTGGTTTGTCTGGTTGTTCTCTTGTGGGTGGGCTGGGGTAGCAGGGAGCGGAGATGGGAGGTCTGTGGTTGATGGAGGGCTTTGTGTATAAGCAGGGCAGCTTTGTATTTGATCCTTGCTTGAAGTGGTAGTATGTGTAGTTCTTGTGGCATCTTGTGGGATGAGTGGTCTAGTGGTTAGGACAAGGTACTTCAGGCTGGAGGGCCAGGGGTTCAAGTCCCACCTGGGGACAGCAATCTCAGGCCGGAGGGACTGGGATTTCTAGTCCTGTAGGCACTCCTTGTGGTCTTGGGCAAGCCACTTAACCCTCCATTGCCCATGTTCCCTGTAAGTATTAATGTATGTGTGTCATATCCCCTCGTGTTAAATGTATCCCCCAATTGACTGCTTTGACCCGGTGAAAAGCGGGATATAAATACAGCTAAATAAATTTTCCATTCCTTTCCATATGTTTATTTATTTATTTAGCTGTATTTATACCTAGCATTCCATTTGCTCTCTTGGCTACCGCTGCACATTGGGCGGAGGGTTTTAACATGTTATCCACAATGACACCTAAATCCTTTTTCCTGGGTGGTGGTTCCTAATGTGGAACCTTGCATTGTGTAACCATAGTTTGGGTTGTTCTTCCCTATCTGCATGACTTTGCACTTGTCCACATTAAATTTCATCTGCCATTTTGATGCCCAGTCTTTCAATTTATCAAGATCCTCTTGCAATCTTCCACAATCCTCATTGGTTTTAACAACTTTAAATAGTTTTGTGTCATCTGCAAATTTGATAACCTCACTCGCTATTCCCTTTTCCAGGTCATTTATAAATATGTCAAAAAGCAGCGGACCCAGCACAGATCCCTGCAGTACTCCACTATTTACCTTTCTCCATTGGGAAAATTGGCCATTTAGCCCTACCCTCGGCTTTCTATTGTTTAACCAGTTCCTGATTCACAATAGTACACTGCCTCCTATCCCATGACTCTTTAGTTTTGCAAAAGTCTCTGATGAGGGACCTTGTCAAAGGCTTTCTGAAAGTTCAAATACACCATGTCAACCGCCTCACCTTTGTCTACCTGTTTATTCACACCTTCAAAAAAACATAATAGATTAGTAAGACAAGATCTTCCTTGTCTAAAGCCATGTTGGCTTTCTCCCATTAAGCCATGAATATCTACTTGTTCAGCAATTTTGTTCGTTATGATGGTTTCTACCATTTTTCCCGGTACTGCTCTCAGGCACACCAGTCTGTAGTTTCCCGGATCACCCCTAGAACCCTTTTTAAAAATTGGCATTATGTTTGCCATCCTCCAATCTTCAGGTATTACAGATGATTTTAATGATAGTTCACAGATTACTAATAGCAGGTCTGCAATCTCATATTTCAGTTCTTTCAACACCCTTGGAGGTATATCATCCGGTCCAGGTGATTTGCTACTCTTCAGTTTATCAAATAGTTGTAATACATCTTCCCGATGTATCGATATTTCCTTCAATTCTTCCGCACGTTTAAATACCACTTCAGTCAAGGGTAACATCCCTACATCTTCCTCAGTAAAGACAAAGCAAAGAATTCATTCAGTCTCTCCGCTATCGCCTTCTCGCCTCTTAGTGCCCCTATAACCCCTCTATCATCTAATGGACCAACTGACTCTCTCACAAGTTTTTTGCTACGAATGTACTTGAAAAAGTCCATTACGCGTTTTAGCTTCCGCAGCAAGCTTCTTCTCAAATTTTCCCTTTGCCTGCCCTATCATTTAACTTGCCAGTGCTTGTGCTGTTTCCAGTTTTCGTCATTTGGCTCTTTTTTCCATTTCCTGAAAGATGCTTTTTTTGGCAACAACAGCCTCTCTGACCTCACCTTTAAACCATTGTGGTAAGGAGAGTGCAGCTCAGCATGGAAATAAAAGAGAAAGAAGAACTTTTTCTTCTTTTCGGGGGATGGGTGCACTAGGACACATACACCATAGCAAAATCCCTGAGAGAAACCAAGAGGGTAGAGCTAGGTTTAAGCCACTCCCAGACTCCATGACAACCCCAGGTAAGAGTAGGCGGTACAAGTGGGTGGAGTCAGGAAGGGAGGTGCCCTGCTCAACGTTTAAGTTTGAGAAAACAAACAAAGTTGGAAGAAGCAGTCAAGGGAGAGGCAGCCAAGAGAAAGGCAGCCAAGCAAGAAGCAGTCAAGGGAGAAGCAGCCAAGAGAAAGGCAGCCAAGAGAGAAGCAGCCAGAAAGAGAGCAGCAGCAGAGACAAGAGCAGCCAGCACTGCAGCCAAGGAAGCTACAGAGAAGGTTCCAGGCAGAGGACCAAACAGACTGGCAAGAGGGAGAGAGAAAAGGTTGGCTTTGAGAAGGCTAAGGCAAGAGTGCTTAGACTCCTCTGAGGAAGGGTCTGTCTGCAGGCAGCAGAAGCCCCAGGAAGGGAAGTGGAGGTCTTACCCTGATTCCCTGTCTAGCTCAGAGGCAGAGAGAGAGTCACAAGCCACAGAAGTCTCAGCCAGGAAGGTGCTGCAACAAGACTCCAAGGTAGGAGAAAGAAAGCAGTAAAGCCAAAACCCTGTGTTTCTTGCTCTGACTCTGAAGAGAGGTTTAGGCCTGAGAAAACCCGGATTAGGAAGAAGGGGTTTTCAGGAGAAACTGAACAGGAGAAGCCCGTTGAAGTCCTACCTAGAGGAGAAGGGGCCATTCAGTGGAATAGGCTGTTTAACCTGTTAAAGAACATTAAGCATAAAGTGCCTGAGCGTTTTCAAACTTTGCCAAGATACAGCTCAGCAGAAAGCATGGAGGTAGAAGGTAAAGAAAGTGACCTGACTTCAGCTTGTTCTGAGATGGACTGTGATATGTGCATTGTGGCTAAGTAAGGAAAGCCTGAGAGAAAGGAGAAGTTAGGAATTGTAAATACATGTGCTTTATGATTACGCAATAGAGAAGCATCATAAAGGGAAAAGAAAAGAAAGCCTGTGTAAATAATTCTACTACAACACTGGTTGTAAGCTTTGCTTTAATAGGAGAAGATTATCCTTTATTTTCTTTGACTTGAGTGTACAACTGCTTTAAGATTTGTTATCCGCTTGCCACGGAAGCTAATAAAATTCCTGTGTGCTTTGAAACAACCACTTGTTTCATTTATCTCTATACACAACTACAATCCTTGGTAAAGAGGAATTCAAGATGGCTTCCCGTCCCTACTAGGCGACCGCCTGGTAGGGGCGTGACCGCCACAGGTGGCGTAGTTTTTCGGATTCAGCATTCCAGCGGTCAAGTGGTGCGTCTCCAAGCTTGTACCTCAGGACGAGGAAGATCCAGGAAGGATGGAGTGACCGGACCGAGAGAAAACGCGGAGGGAAAATCCGGAGTGGAGTCGGATCCGGAGTGCTGTTGTCTGGTGGTAAAGCGAAGACCTGCATCAGAATCAGGTAACCCGTAGGCTAGAGGGGGATAAGCCTAGGATTCTTATGTAAGGGGCCACCAGGTACTCACTAGGAGAAAGTGGGAGGAAGAAAAAAAAAAAAAAGTGCTGCACTTTGTGTGGTTTCTCTGTGTTTGTGTTCCCAGAAACTGCAGTCCAGGATGGAGACAGCGGACATATTGGCCTGGGTGGCAGACCAGTTCGCCAAACAGAGGGAGATGGCGGCAGTGAGCCAGGAGCAAGCGGCGTCCATGCTTCACGCTCAACAGCAACCCCTACTGGAGGTGATGGCGAGGTGGATCCGGACCCAGGAAGAAGCGACCAAGGTGGCACAGACTGTACAAAAGGCACAGGCCGTACCAGGTGCACAGGTTGTTTTTCCAGGAGGGGAAGGCCCTGGTACTGGAACTTTCTCATGTGGCCGCCTTACTAAAGAGGACAATATTAATGATTTCATTGAGGCCTTTGAAAGAATAGCTGTTGTGGCTCAATGGCCGAAGGAGCAATGGGCCATGAGGTTTGCTATTACCCTTAGTGGGAAGGCTTTAGCAGCCTACAGGGAAATGCCGGTTGCATTGGTAGCTGAGTATGAGCATGTAAAGAAGGCCATAAGAGATCGGATGGGGTTAAGTCCCTCGGTCTATCGGAGGCTTCTGAGAGCATGTGTACTGAAGGAGGGTGAAACACCCCAAGCTTTATACCATAGAATAAAAAGCTTAGTTGGTAAATGGCTTGTACCTGAGAATGGCAGTATAGATTCTGTTATTGATACTGTGATACTGGAACAATTTACAGAAGCTGTACCTAAAGAGTTGCAAAGTTTTCTCATAATGCAGAACTGTAAAAACACCCAGGAATCCATTGCGTTGGCTGAGTGCTTTCTGGAGGCCAAGAAATTAAGCCTCAAGAAAGAGGGCGTTTTTCAGAGGGCAGGTACAGAAATGCAGGAAAGGAATGCAATCTTTACTAGCCATAAGATAGAAAGGAATAAACCCATGGAAGGCAGATATAACCTGCAGAGAAAATGTTTCTCTTGTGGTGAGCCAGGTCACCTTAAGAGAAACTGTCAAGTAAGGAAAGCTTTTGTAATCACACATCCCAAGGAGATAGGTGAGGGATTCCTCCTATCCGTAGAGGTGGAAGGGATACCCATAGAAGCTCTACTAGACTCAGGGGCCAGCCAGTCCATGATTTCCAGCAGGCTATGGAAAAGGATAGAGGCCCAGAGGCAGTACTTACAAGAGTCCTCAAGGGGGCAGGTTAAAATCAAATGTGTCCTTGGGGCTGCCTCCACCTATCCTCTCCAGAGTGTTAGGATAAAGGGGTTAGGTAGTGGAAGAGAGGTAGCAGTAGCAGTGATACCTAGACTCCCATATGATATGATATTGGGCCGTGACTGGTCCCAGTTCAGGAAGGGGGTAGAGAAACAGCTCCAGGAGGAAACAGGCCTGGTAACCACACGCGCAGGCTCAAAACCTGCAGAGGAAGAGGTAGATTCCCAGGAGGAGCCGATACCAGGGACCTCCTTTCATGAGGATTTAATAACCCCGGCCAAGGATGCCCCCAGGAAAGGAAAGGCCGAAAAGCGGCGGGAGAGGTGCGTCAGGGCCAAGAATAGGGGTCAGTTAATGTCGGGTCAGGAGCTGCCCTGGGTTCCTGAGGAGTTAATAGCGAAGTTTCCCTCATTTCCTGATGAGCAAAAAGCAGATCCCGCTTTGGTGCGAGCGTGTGAGTTCGCCCGGAAAGGATCGGAGGCTCTGCCTAGATTTTTATGGGATAGCAACCTACTATATAGGGAGAATATAGATCCACGGACAGGAGATCTAAGAAGGCAACTGGTGATACCTTCTTCTTTTAAGAATATCATTTTAAGATTGGCCCACGATCACCCAGTAGGGGGACACAAGGGTGTGCAGAGCACCCTGGATCAGGTCCTTGCTAGGTTTTATTGGCCAGGCGTATATACAGAGACAGCGAGGTTCTGCTCCTCGTGCCCGGCTTGCCAAAGGGTCTCAAGTAACCAACCACCGGAGGTACCTTTGATTCCTCTCCCTGTCATGAATAAACCTGTACATAGGTTAGGGGTGGATATAGTGGGGCCTTTGCTAAAAACACCCTGGGGTCACCAATACATTTTGGTCATAATGGACCATGCCACTCGTTTTCCGTGGGCTATCCCGTTAAGAAACACGTCTGCCCGTTTGATAGCTATGGAACTAATACGATTATTTTGCGAAATAGGGTTCCCTCATGAGGTCTTACAGACAGGGGAACAAATTTCATGTCGCGTCACCTAGCTCAGGTATGGGACGCATTTGGGATCAGACATATCCGCACAGCAGCTTATCATCCCCAAACCAACGGGTTAGTGGAAAGGTTCAATCAAACCTTAAAGAACCTGTTAAAAAGGAGTTTGGAGGGAAGGTTGAGTGAGTGGGATACAATGTTGCCTTTCGTGCTTTATGCATGCAGTGAGAGGAGACAAACCTCTACAGGCACATCACCATACGAACTTATGTATGGGAGAACTCCGTGCGGGGTGCTGGATATACTAAGGGAACAATGGGTAGCACCGGTAGAGGATGTACAAGAGGTTCCCAGATTCCTAACAGACCTGAAGAATCGCTTACAACGAATTGCCACTGTAGCGGAGGAAAATTTAAAAAGAAGTCAGAGTAAACAAAAACCTTATCACGACCGGCGAGCAAGGCCGCGTCTCTTAAAGGTCGGGGATAAGGTTATGGTAATGGTAGCTGCAGGAAACTCTAGGTTTGAGAATTCCTGGAAAGGCCCTTACAAAATAGCGAAACGGCTCGGACCAGTGTCTTATGCTGTGGATACTGGACGGGGAAAGCAACAGGTATACCATATTAATCTGTTGAGGCTATGGCAGGAGCGTATAGAGAATGTCCAGCTAGCCCTAAGAGTTGGTGATGATTCTCAACCCATACCTTGTATTACGTGCTGTTTGCGGGTTAATGCACCAGCCCGTAATAGTCTAAGGGGGGGATATGTGGTAAGGAGAGTGCAGCTCAGCATGGAAATAAAAGAGAAAGAAGAACTTTTTCTTCTTTTCGGGGGATGGGTGCACTAGAACACATACACCACAGCAAAATCCCTGAGAGAAACCAAGAGGGTAGAGCTAGGTTTAAGCCACTCCCAGACTCCATGACAACCCCAGGTAAGAGTAGGAGGTACAAGTGGGTGGAGTCAGGAAGGGAGGTGCCCTGCTCAACGTTTAAGTTTGAGAAAACAAACAAAGTTGGAAGAAGCAGTCAAGGGAGAGGCAGCCAAGAGAAAGGCAGCCAAGCAAGAAGCAGTCAAGGGAGAAGCAGCCAAGAGAAAGGCAGCCAAGAGAGAAGCAGCCAGAAAGAGAGCAGCAGCAGCAGAGACAAGAGCAGCCAGCACTGCAGCCAAGGAAGCTACAGAGAAGGTTCCAGGCAGAGGACCAAACAGACTGGCAAGAGGGAGAGAGAGAAAAGGTTGGCTTTGAGAAGGCTAAGGCAAGAGTGCTTAGACTCCTCTGATGAAGGGTCTGTCTGCAGGCAGCAGAAGCCCCAGGAAGGGAAGTGGCGGTCTTACCCTGATTCCCTGTCTAGCTCAGAGGCAGAGAGAGTCACAAGCCACAGAAGCCTCAGCCAGGAAGGTGCTGCAACAAGACTCCAAGGTAGGAGAAAGAAAGCAGTAAAGCCAAAACCCTGTGTTTCTTGCTCTGACTCTGAAGAGAGGTTTAGGCCTGAGAAAACCCGGATTAGGAAGAAGGGGTTTTTAGGAGAAACAGAACAGGAGAAGCCCGTTGAAGTCCTACCTAGAGGAGAAGGGGCATTTCAGTGGAATAGGCTGTTTAACCTGTTAAAGAACATTAAGCATAAAGTGCCTGAGCGTTTTCAAACTTTGCCAAGATACAGCTCAGCAGAAAGCATGGAGGTAGAAGGTAAAGAAAGTGACCTGACTTCAGCTTGTTCTGAGATGGACTGTGATATGTGCATTGTGGCTAAGTAAGGAATGCCTGAGAGCAAGGAGAAGTTAGGAATTGTAAATACATGTGCTTTATGATTACGCAATAGAGAAGCATCATAAAGGGAAAAGAAAAGAAAGCCTGTGTTAATAATTCTACTACAACACTGGTTGTAAGCTTTGCTTTAATAGGAGAAGATTATCCTTTATTTTCTTTGACTTGAGTGTACAACTGCTTTAAGATTTGTTATCCGCTTGCCACGGAAGCTAATAAAATTCCTGTGTGCTTTGAAACAACCACTTGGTTCATTTATCTCTATACACAACTACAATCCTTGGTAAAGAGGAATTCAAGATGGCTTCCCGTCCCTAGCAGGTGACCGCCTGGTAGGGGCGCGACCACCACACCATGCTGGCAGTTTTTTGGACTTCCTTCCACTTTTCTTAAAGCGTGGAATACAGCTGGTCTAGGCTTCCAAGATAGCATTTTTCAACAACACCTAAGCTTGATGTAAGTCTTTAACCTTTGCAACTGCTCCTTTCAGTTTTTTCTTAACAATTTTCCTCATTTTATCATAGTCTCCCTTTCGAAAGTTAAAAGGTAGTACTGTTGATTTCCTTACCATCCCTCCTCCACTAATTAAATCAAACGCGATCATGCTATGATCACTATTGCCAAGTGGCCCCAACACCCTTATCTCTTGCACCTGATCTGGTGTTCCACTAAGGACTAGGTCCAATATGGCTTTCCCTTTGGTTGGTTCATGAATCAGCTGCTCCAAGAAGCAGTCATTTATTTCATCTAGGAACTTTATCTCCCTAAAATGTCCTGCCGTGACACTGATCCAGTCGATACCGGAGTAATTGAAATCACCCATTATTATTACTGTGCTGTAACTTTTGTTAGCTTCCTTGATTTCTTTGAGCATTTCATCATCCATTTGTTCATTCTGACCAGGCAGTCAATAGTACACCCCCACTGCCATCGCCTTCCTCTTTTTACATGGAATTTCAATCCATAGAGATTCTACAGCAAATTTTGTTTCCTGCAAAACTTTAATCCTTTCTGACTCAATGCCCTCTCTAACATAGAGCGCAACCCCTCCACTAATTTGATCAGCTCTATCATTACAATATAATTTGTACCCAGGTATCACAGTGTCCCACTGGCTTTCCTCCTTTCACCATGTCTCTGAGATTCCAATCATATCTAACCTCTCATTTAGTGCTATATAATCTAACTCTCCCATCTTATTTTTAAGACTTCTAGCATTCATTATTCATGGCGACTCTTATATGTATGCTTACAGAATAATGACCGACCAAAGTGTACAAGTTCTTTAGAATGGGGACTTACTGTATGTGCTAACTGCCCTTGTGCCCTGTATGGAATCAGCCCTTAATGCCATTTCACATATAATTTTACCTGTAACAAGCAAAAGTGTTCCCGGAGAAGAGTAGGACAAGGTTTGGACTTACATGCAATACTTTTGAATTCTTAAAAGCATGAACATAAATTTTCCAAGAAGTTTTGTACATAGAAAATAGAAGGTGTAAGTGTATGCATGTAATTTAAATGGGTTAATATTCAAAGGGAAACATGTGTGTACTTTCCCTTTGAAAATCAGTGTAACTTATGTATTAAGGATGTGCGTTCATTAGTGCACATTTAGCGGCTGAATTTATAAGGGTCTTGTGGAACGTTATACACTATTATGCACATAAGTGCCTGTTTCAAGGGCTTATATACATGAATGGGCACTACCATTCATGCTTTGGCCAGTCGATTCTGGGCAGGAGTGACTAGGGATCGCTCCCACTGCTAGACATTATGGAGACCCCTGGTAAGTTCTGGAAAGAATAGCAGTGGGTGGGGAGTCTGTTTTGTGGAATGAGGTGCTGGATTGATGGAGTTCTACATTAGGGACTTTACTGGGGGGCCTATAACTCAAAGAGGGCCTAATTGGAGAGAGATTTTCTGGTTCAAAGGGGAGATCAGATTTGATGGAGGGTTTTGAGTGATCAGGGAGGGGATTTCTGGTTCAGAGGAGGAACCAGATTTGGGGAGATTGTTAAAGGTAGGGGTTTGTTGAGGAGGATCATGAATAGACCACTGGTCCCCTTAAAAGACAGACAGGCCTAGTCACTATCTGGAAACTGGCGCTGTTTACGTATGATGGCCATCGGTGGCTTTATGCTGGCAAAACATGTCCTAAATGGCTATCCACGTAGCAATCTGCATAGTGGCACTGAATATCACTGCTATATAAATAGTGCCATAGTCAAACTATATACAAAAAAATCCTCAAGGAGCCAATGTAACCAAAGCGAACATCCAAAACCCCAAACAAGGCAGACAACAATAAAAAACAAAAAACAAAAACAAAACGTGAGACAGAAAAAAACAGGTAGGATGAATATAATAGAGGAAAAAAGACCTCAGTAATCCTCCAGGTATATAATGGACGAAACGAGTCTAACATAAGGGAACAATTCCCATAAATAATGAAAAGACTATTTTTACATCAAAGGTCAACAAAAAAACCTCTATCATGCAACCAACTGGTATAGTTTGAACATAGCACAGTGAAAAAATCATTCAGCGTATTGAAAATCCCCGCAGACCAGCCAGAGAGATCCAAAGAAATCCAAAACTTATCTGAAGTCAGGGTGTGAAGAGAAGATATCAGATGAGCCCCGACATGAGCTCCGACACCAGATGTTTCGCCTTGCGGCTTCCTCAGGGAGCTTCAACATGTGTGGAACTGCGATTTGAAAGAAGAACGCTGACCTGCAAAAAATCAAACAAATCTGTCTCACGCCAAAAGTCAGTAACAAAAAATGACAAAAAGACCTTACCCCAGGCAGGGCAAGCTCAAATACTTACTGTGAATGCTATGTGTGTGGAGCAATAAGCCACGCCAGATCGCGGCGTCAGTATAACCCCAAAATCAAAAAGACGCCGGGAAAAAAAGCCAAACGCATGCGCTTAAAAGGCAAATCCTCATGACGTCAGGGGAAACCGCAAATCCGGGGAACAACAAAACCAAAACAGCCAATGCTCGAGAACATAGCTATTACAAAAAAATGCAAAACATGCAAAAAAGACCCACCAACCCACCCAAAAGAAATTGATTCAAAAATAAGGGAGTTACAAACAGTTCTTCCATTCTATGGAGTCATTCAAACTATAGGGAACCACTGTATTTTAAAAAAAATCCATCGTTGCTCTAAACGAAGTAAAGTCTTGTTCAAATCGCCTGTAGATAAAGCACACTGCGTAATTACTAGACATTTAAGATCTTCAAACACATGTCCAAAAGCTTGAAAATGCTGAACTAAAGGTGCACCCTCCACTGCATGAGCTAGGCGACTACGATGTTCTATTAGACGTGTCCTTAAAGTCCGATTAGTCTTCCCAATGTAAACTAGACCACAGGGGCAGCGAAGCAGATATACTACCCCTGAACTGTCGCAGGATGTAGATTGAAACAAGCGATAAGAACGCTGATTATGACAAAAAGTTTGACAAGTCTCCATTATGGAGCAAAATGAACAGTGTCCACAGCTTCGCTTTACTTCGTTTAGAGCACGATGGATTTTTTCTTTAAATACAGTGGTTCCCTATGGTTTGAATGACTCCACTAAAAGGAACACCTCTACTACAATCAATTTTATATATGCAGATTTTTTTCAAAAACCTTTTGGGGAGCCTCAGCATCCAACTGCAATCAGCTATTAACAACGCTACGGATACCCCAGAATGTAGATTCATTTCTTGCATATTTAATCATAGGCTACCTTTTTGAGTGCTTAATATTTTTTGATTATTTTTAAAAGCAGTGTTCCTTCCTTCCAAGGCATCAATTCATAGAAACACTGTAAGTGGCATTTTAGAAGAGATATCTAGGAAGAATCTGCGATGTCCAGTGTGGAATTTATTTTATTTATGTATGTATTTATTTAACTATGCTTATATACCGCTTTTCACCAGATCAAAGTGGTTTACATTGAACAGAAAGAGCCCAATTCCATCCCCGACATCCAGGCCTTCTGTGCGCCCAGTCGGAACCGGATGCACATAGGGAGTCGCAATTCTGATCCCGTGGAGTACGTCTAGCCCCGTGGGATCACAATCACAAACAGGCCTGTATGTGCAGGCCTGGACCCCAATTCCGTTTGGCCTGAACATACAGGCCTTCTCCAGCTAACTCAGTCAGGGCTCTTCAATGGAGCCACGGTGCCATGGCATCCAGTTGCCATGGCACTGCAGCTCCATTGAAGAGCCGCGATCCCCTGCCGCTGGCTCCTTAAGCTGATTCCCCACAGCCCAACCTTCAATCTGGCCTCTTAAGGCCAGGGTCGGGCTATGGGGAATGCCCTTGGCTCCCCTGCCCCATCCGCACCCCGGGCCCGCCAATCCCTGGCGACTAGGGGAACTTAATCCACCTCGAAAGTGGAATAAGTTCCCCGTGCAAGTCACTGGCCCCAGATGTACAGGGCCAACATTAGAATCGGCCCTGTATGTCCGGGACCGACGACTATCCACTGCCCGCCCTAACGCCACCCCCAATCTGCCTCTTTCCCGCCCCCATCCACCTTCCCCGTATAAGATGCAGGGAAGGTAAACGGGGCCGGGAAACTGCACGAATAGCAGGGATGGACATCTCAATGGGATGTCCATCCCAGCTATTCGTGCCTCAGAATTTACCTCTAAAAGGTTTTTACAAGGAACAGATAATTAACTAGATTCATAGAACAGGACAATATTATAGTAAACAATCAGTAATATGCATAACAGGTAACTTCGTATTACATATATTTAATATATATGTTGGCATTGAACTATGTACAATTACAATAGCTATAGATAACAGTACTTTCTATAACTATTTACAGAAGTAGAGTTCTGTTATGTGTGTGACAGTCACATTTTTCATGTTGGTGGGTAGTTTAGTTGGTGGGTCCAAAGTGATCGGTGCTGGTGGTAAGCAAGCAGCTCGACTCAATGTATCAAGTCCACAATAGCCCGGGCTTCCAGAAGTCACAGCTGTGGCACAACTCCATGGTGGTGGAGTCAGCCATGCATCGTCAGAAGACGTACTCCTTGATGCCCCCCAGCAGGGAGGCATGCACCCTGGATGCCCTTGGCAGAAAGTGCTACCAGGGCTTAATGCTCATCAGCCAGATCCAGGCATACCAGCTGTACATGGGCATGTACCCGAAAGACCTGGTGAAGGAAGTAGCCGGGTTCTCAGCATCTTTCCAAGGAACCCCTGCAGTGGTTCAAGAACCTGGCCAAAGCCATCCGTGAGTGCTCCAAGATTATATCTCTAGCAGCCTATGATGGCTTTGAGTTGACGGCGGTGGGCATCGGTGCCCGACGCCAGATTTGACTACAGTTGTTAGACCTCAAGCAATGGGTTCAGGACAAATTGGTCGACATCCCATGGCAAGGAGAGAACCTCTTTGGCAAACCATGACAAGGCCGCCGATCTGGAGACCAAGTTCATGATGAGGACCAGGCTCTCTTAAAAGACCGCTGCCCCTCCTTGACGGAAGTGCTCGGGTAAAAAGCCCTTCTACCCAAGGAAAGGGGCTGCTTACAGAAACTACCCACCTTTTCAGGCCTCCCTGGCTCCCCAGCAGGCCAAGGGACATGGACATGGCCCTCATTAGCAGAAGGCTCCCAAGCCCCAGGCATTGGCCCTGGCCCAGCCAGGGGGAGCTTTTGACTCCTTGGGCATGGCCTCTCCACCCCAAGGAGGTCAGCAGCCCACAGGGGGACGTCTCATTCATTATGCCCAAAAGTGGCCAGCTATTCACCATCGATTCTTGGGCATTCCAATTAATCAAGGAGGGTTACATCCTCCACCTGGCCCAGACACCTCCCCTTTTCTTTCTGGGAAGCACCTCAGGTCTCCCCTTCAACAGGACCTTCTACTGAAGGAACTGGCAGGTCTTCTCAAGGACAGAGTGGTAGAACCAGCTCCCCACCATCTCAGTGGCAAAGGGTTCTACTTCAGATACTTTCTCATACCAAAAAGAACAGGGGGCCTAAGGCCCATCCTCGACCTGTGAAATCTAAACAGATTCCTGGTGAGGAAGAAGTTCAAGATGCTCTCCCTTGGAACATTGCTGCCTTACCTCCAGCAGGGAGATTGACTATGCTCCTTGGATCTGAAGGGTATCTATTGTCAAAAGGCCTTCTTATCACCAAGCCTAGACCCAGCCTTGCTTGGCCTTCTGGGATATGTAGTTGAAATAAGCAGTTGTGGCACCGAGGTAAGGCTACAAAAAAGGTTTTATTTCCCCTTCCAAGAGGTTTCTTTTGGGTGAGTCAAACAAAACATAAACAACTCCACTTGGGCAAAAACAAAGCAAGAACAGGAACAAAAATTGCTTACTTTCAGCTTTTAAACCAGTAAATGAAAAGTACTCAAAAACAGCTCTCTTCAGCAAACAAAGGCATTTTCTTTGTGGCTTTCAAGCTTTGGCAATTCTACACACTTATCTTAGAGCTAACACGTTATCTGAGACAGAGAGCGTACAGTCCATGTAATCACTGCTTACATTATCCCCCTGTAGCTCATATTGCATCTCTTCAGGCTCTTCTGTTAAGAGGTCATTTCTTGCAGCATGTGAAACGTTGCTAAACAGTCTCCCCTTGCTCTGCAGGAAGTCTCTTTCCCTCTGGGTAAGAATGTTAGCTAAGCTGCTACCGTATTCCTTGTAGTGTCTTTCTGGGGAGCTTCTTAAATGTGGTGGGAGATAGAGAGAATTCTTAATTTCCCTTTTCCTTCTACTAGGAACATTAGGGTTGGGCTTGAACAGTCTCTGCCTCAAGCTATGCTCAGTTGCTATCGACGCTGGAATAAAATCACGTAAAAACTTCTCCTGGCTTCTGCCTTTAAAACCTCTTCCAGATACAGGCTTATGCTCAGGTATAAAAGCTTTACTGTTTTTCTGCCAGTTGTTTGTATAAAAACTTTCCTCTGGCTTCCTCCAGCTAACTTCACCATTAAATGTTTGGTTACCTTTTTGATAGCATTTGCTGGGCTCTGACGCTCTCAGAGTTCTGCTCTCAGCTCCCTTCCAATTAGAATTTCTCCGTTTGTATCTCTGGCTTCCAGCCACACAGCTGCCTGCTCCCGTGCTCCAACCGGGTTCTATTTCACTCCTGCTGTGTCCTGCATATGTCTTCTCTCTCTCACCTTCACTCTCACTCTCACTTTCACTCCTGCTCCCACGCTCACTCCATCTGTTGCTTATATTCTCAAGCTGGCTCCATCTCTCTCTAGCCCCACGTTGGCTCTCTTGCACACGCTGACTCTCTCCAGCCCCACGTTGGCTCTGTCTAGCCCCACGTTGGCTCTCTCTGGACTGACTCTCTTGCACACACTGGCTCTCTCCAGCTCCACGTTGGCTCTGTCTAACCCCACGTGCAGTGAGCTTTTCTATGTGCGTGTCAGCTCCACCCACACCCAGCTGGCTTCCATTAGCTCCTAATTCCTTAGGCTTTCTGTTGTTTGGGCGTGTTTCCTTTGCACGTGAGCTATTTTGTTTAGGTTGCCAATGGCAACATCCTACCCTGTGTTCCTCAGAACTGTCATGATCAGTCCTATTTCCTGCATTTCTGCTGGTTCTCAAGGGCTCTATAAAAGCTGCCCCGTGACACTATACACACATCGTCATTCACCCCAACCACAGGCAGTACTTGAGGTTCATGGTGGGGGGCAGCCATTACCAGTACAGGGTGCTGCTCTTCGGCTTGTCTTCCACCCCAAAGGTTATCACCAAATGCTTGAGAGTGTTCGTCTTCCCCTACCTGGAAGATTGGCTCATAAAGGGAGGCAGGGCCTCAGAAGTGCAGCAGGCAACTGCATGTACCATCAAGGTCCTGCGGGGTTTGTAATAAACTACCCCAAGTCCCACCTCTTCCCAAAATAGTGTCTGGAGTTCATATGGGCAAGACTAAACACTCTCCAAGCACTCTCCAGGCACTCTCCAGGCAAAGGCCTTCCTTTCAGGGAACCAAGCCACCCAGCTTAGGGCACTGGCCCTGGACATACAATGCCATTCCTTGATGTCCTCTCGGCTTCTTCTGAGTCTATTCGAACACATGGCCTCCACGGTCCATGTCACCTAAGATGCCCGCATCCACATGAGGGCAACAGTTGTGATACCTTCAGGACCAGTGGATGCAGGCCACTGGCCACCTCTGCGACAGAGTTGTAGTGACCCACCAGTTGGAGGAATCCCTGATCTAGTGGCAAAATCCCCAGAACCTCTAGGCAGTGATGCCCTTCCAGACTCCATGCCCCTTAAGAGTTCTCACAATAGATGTCCCCCTGGGGATGGGATGGAAAGCCCACTGCGAGAACTTCTGCATCCAGGGCAGCTGGTCACAGAACGAAAGCAACCAGCAGATCAACCTCCTGGAATTACAGGCAATACACCTAGCCCTCTGAGCCTTTTGCCTCCACCTATGGCGCCAACCAGTGTGTTGGCTATTGGTAGGCATGGGTAATTTGGAATCTTTAAGCTCTGTCTGCTCCATACTCAAGGGCATTTGGGCTACTTTACTCTTTTTTGGAACCTCTCTACTTTTGGTAGTAGCCTTCAAGGATGCATTCTTCTGAACCATGCGCTCTTGATAAAACTTGTGTGACTGTCGGCTTTCCCCTATTATCTAGTTTAAAAGCTTCTCTATCTCCTTTTTAAAGGTTAATTTATATTCTCTTATATACTGTGCTATTCTGGATTAGTGCGGTTTACATTGAACAAACTGAAATTACATTGAACAGGTCATTATAACTTGGAGATAACTATTTTACAGGGAACATGGGCTATGGAGGGTTAAGTGGCTTGCCCAAGACCACAAGGAGCACCTGTGGGACTAGAAACCCCAGTCCTTCCGGCCCAAGGTTGCTGTCTTCTAGTGGGATTTGAACCCCTGACCTTCCGGCCTGAAGTACCTTGCCCCAACCACTAGGCCACTCCTCCACTCCAATGCCAGCAGTCTGGTTCCATTCCGGTTAAGGTGAAGCCCATCCCTTCGGAAGAGCCCCTCCTTTCCCAGAATGTTCCCCAGTTCCTAACAAATCCAAAACCCTCATTCTTGCACCATTGTCTCATCCACGCATTGGGACTCCAGAGCTCTGCCTGCCTTTTGGGTCCAGCGCGTGGAACGGGAAGCATTTCGGAGAACGCTACCCTGGAAGTTCTGGATTTCAACTTCCTACCTAAAAGCCTAAATTTAGCCTCCAGAACCTCCCTACCACATTTTCCTATGTCATTGGTGCCGACATGTACCAAGACAGCAGACTCCTCCACAGCACTAAGACCTTATCTAGGTGGCACGTGAGGTCTGCTACCTTCGCACCAGGCAGGCATGTTACCAGGCGATCCTCACATCCACCAGCCACCCAGCTATCTACATGCCTAATGATCAAATCACCAACTATAACGGCTGTCCTAACCCTTCCCTCATGGGCACATGGCCCTGGAGAAACGTCCTCTGTGTGAGAGGGTTTTATATCACCTGGAGGACAGGTCCTAGTTACAAGATCACTTCCTGACACACCAGGGTGATGCTGCCCTGTCACGTGACCCTCTCTCCTCCATGGCAACAGGGAAGCTGCCAGACTGAAGGTGGGACTTCAGTACTATATCTCTGTAGGTCTCGTCTATGTACCTCTCTGTCTTTCTTATGTCTTCCAAGTCTGCTACTCGTAGCCTCTAGAGAACGGACTCGTTCCCTGAGAGCAAAGAGCTCCTTGACCCTAGTGAACACGTAAGACCTCTCACCAACTGGGAGAAAATCCTACATGTGACATTCAATGCAAAAGACTGGAAAGCCACCATCTTGCTGCTGGACTGCTGTCTGCATCTTAGTTTTAAGCTTGTGTTTAGATCTTTAAGTTCTTTACTTACTAAGAGTTGCTGTGGATATTTATACTAATAAAATTGTCCCTAATATGTTTAATATACCTTGTTCACCTGAAGCTTAATTAATCGCAGGTCCTTAGTGTATGACTGATGTGGATAATGAGCTGCACCTGAGAGCAGCTCCTTTCCTTTAAGATGTGTAAGTACCTATAAAGCTACGATTATCCCAGGGGTCGGTGGGTGTTGAGGAGAGAGGCAGGGATATTAGACTTATTAAAAGAGGGCTGCTACACAGTACCCTGTCCTGTGCTTCTGAGGTAAGCTATGACCAACTTCATGGGTGATTAAAAGTCCTTGCTTGGATAGAAGGAGTCTTTCAAAATAACCTTTTGACCTACCACCTGGCTTTAACACCTATTGAAAAGGTTTCACAGGTCTCTTGCCCCCTAGGTAGAAGGCCTCTTTGTAAAGATCTTTAGAAGACTTTATTTGTTGCTCAAAGAATATTGATCCTGTTTTGCCTTTTATGCTAAGTTATAGTCTGATTTGATTTAAATTAAATCTATTTGCTGCTGCTAGGCTCTGACATATTATGAAATTTAAACTAGAAGCTCTCTGCTGGGTTCTAAATTTAACCAGAAAGCTCTCTTCTGTGTTTTAAATTTAAACTAAAAGCACTTTACTGTTACTAGGCCCTGACTGAGTATTAAATTTAAACTACAAGCTCTCTGCAGGGTTTGAAATCTAACCAGAAAGCTCTTTTCTGTGTTTTAAATTTAAACTTAAACTGCTGCTATTAGTCCCTGACTGATTTAACAAATACACTGGGTTCACAGATTAATCAGCTTTAGAGGGAGGAGTAACCTAGTGGTTGGGGCAAGGTACTTCAGGCCAGAAGGTCAGGGTTCAAATCCCACTAGAGGACAGCTTGGGCCAGAAGGACTGGGATTTCTAGTCCCACAGATGCTCCTTGTGGTCTTGGGCAAGCCACCTAACCCTCCATTGCCCATGTTCCCTGTAAGTATTAGTGTATGTGTCTCATATCCCCGTGTGTTAAATGTATCCCCCAATTGTGTTGTGACCGCTTTGATTGAAGGATAAGGCAGTATACAAAAACTGTCTAAATAAATAAATAAAAATAAATAAATCCAAAGAAGTCCCTTCAGAAAAATTCCCAGAAGTATATACTCACAATTGCAGATCTCTCTCCAGAAGTAGCAGTCCCCTTTTCTAGTCCTTCAACTTTTTAAAGGAATAACCAACCAATCTACATTTACCTGTTTCACTCTATCATTTTATAGACCTCTATCTTATCTCTCCTCAGTTTTCTCTTTTCCAAGTTGAAGAGCCCTAACCTTTTAAGCCTTGCCTCGTAGAGATATCCTTCCATCCCCTTTACCATTTGGTGGATCTTCTCGGTACATTTTCTAATTCTGCTATATCCTTTTTAAGATATGGCAAAGAGAATTGCACACAATACTCAAGGTATAATCGCACCATCAAGCAAAACAGCAGCATTATAATATTCTTTGTTTTATTCTCCATTCCTTTCCTTATGATTTCTAGCATTCTTGGCCATGGTTGCACATGGGCAGAGGGTTTTGACTTGTTATTCATGATGATGATAAGATCCTTTTCCTGGGTGGTGATTCCTAATGTGGAACCTTACATCGTGTAACCATAGTTTGTGTTGTTCTTCCCTAAGTGTATAACTTTGCACTTGTCCACATTAAATTTCATCTGCCATTTGGATGCCCAATCTCCCAATTTTTCAAGGTCGTCTTGCAATTTTTTACAAATCCTTTTGTGTTATAACAACATTGAATAATTTTGTGTCATCTGCAAATTTGATCACCTTACTCATTGCTCCCATTTCCAGGATATTTATAAATATGTTAAAAAGCAGCGGGTCCAGCACAGATCACTGGAGTACTCCACTATTCACCTTTCACCATTGAGAAAATTGGCTATTTATGTAGCCCTACTCTTTTAACCAATTCCTGATCCACAATAGTACATTGCCTCCTACCCCATGACTTTTTAATTTCCTCAAAAGTCTCTCATGAGGGCCTTTGTCAAAGGTTTTCTGAAAATCCAGATACACTATATTAACTGGTTCGCATATATCTACCTGTTTATTTGCACGTTCAAAAAAATAGAACAGATTAGTAAGACAAGACTTTCCTTTAATAAATCCATGTTGGCTTTCTGCCATTAAACCATAACTATCTACAAGTTCAGTCATTTTGGTTTTTTAATCGTCTATACCATTTTATCTAGTACTGACATCAGGCTCACCAGTCTGTACTTTCCCGGATCACCCCTGGAACCCTTTTTAAAAATTTGGTTACATTGGCCACTCTCCAGTTTTAAGGTTCTATGGGTGATTTTAGCGATAGTTCACAGATTACTAAAAGTACATTTGCAAACTCATATTTCAGTTCTTTCAGCACTCTGGAATGTATGCCATCCAGTCTAGATTATTTGCTGCTGTTTAGTTTATCAAATAGCTATATTATATCTTCCCAATTTAACAAGATTTGTTTCAATTCCTCTGATATATCACATTTAAATATCATTTCTGGCATGGGTAGGTTTTCTACACTTTCTTCAGTAAAAACTAAAGCAAAAAATTAATTCAGTCTCTCCACTATGGCCTTGTCCATTCTTAGCCTACCAATAGCCAAATTAATATGAATAAATTCATAAATTACTCACCCGCCTTTTGAGCCCCTGGCTACTTGCCACCTGTGATACCCTTCGTGGAAGTTGGTATTCCTGGTTGCGCTCACCTCCACTCACAGGGTCAGCAAGCTTCAAGCCTTGGTGGCGGAGGCACCTTATACCAGGTTTTACAAGAACAGGGTTGTGCTCCATACACACCCCAAATTCCTTCTGAAAGTAGTGTCACCTTTTCATCTCAATCAGGAGGTGGTGCTCCCCCCTTCTTCCTGAGACCTCATGTCAGTAGGGCGGAGACTGTCCTCCATATCTTGGACTGTAAGAAGGCCCTGTCCTTCTACATTCAATGTATCTAGGGCCACTGTAAAGCTTCTCAGCTTTTTGTCTCATATGACCCCAGTAGACTTGGGGAAGTGGTGACCAAGCATACGCTATCTACCTGGGTGGAGGACTGTATCACCCTCGCCTATGAGCAGGTGGGGCTTTTGCTGGATGGACGGGTCACAGCACACTGTGTCAGGGCCATGATGGCCTCCGTAGCAAACCTGCACTCCATCCTGATGGTGGACATCTGCCGGGCCACCACCCGGTCTTCTGTCCATACCTTCGCAGCTCATTACTGTCTGGAGAGGGAGTCCCGATGGGAAAGCGCCTTTGGCCAGGCCGTGCTCCGTAATTTTTTCAGGGTCTAGGGAACTCCTACCCTCCAGCCCTTCTGTGTTCAGGCTACCGGAGTGCTGCTTTCCATTGGATACATGGGTCCTACTGCAGTCTGCACCTGCAGACTCAATTGCAGCTGCTCATGACTTCCCCTGAGAGTGACCGTGATTTTTTTCTCTACGGAGGAGGGAGAGTGGTCTAGTGGTTAGGACAAGGTACTTCAGGCCGGAGGGCTGGGGGTTCAAGTCCCACCTGGGGACAGCAATCTCAGGCCGGAGGGACTGGGATTTCTAGTCCTATAGGCACTCCTTGTGGTCTTGGGCAAGCCACTTAACCTTCCATTGCCCATGTTCCCTGTAAGTATTAACGTATGTGTGTCATATCCCCTCATGTTAAATGTATCACCCAATTGACCACTTTGACCCGGTGAAAAGCGGAATATAAATACAGCTAAATAAAATAAAAATAAAATAATACAGGCTTTCGTTAGCCTATAGCTAAAGAGTCCTATATGTGAGGACTGACTACCTGCTTGTTCCTGGAGAAAGCATAGTTACTCACCTGTAACAGATGTTCTCCAGGGACAGCAGGAATCAGTCCTCTTAACCATCCCTCCTCCCCTTGGAGTTGCTTCTTTACCATCTTTTACTTTTACCATCTTTTAGCTATGTCATTTGACTGAGCAAGATGGCACCCTTGGGCAGGAAAGGGACCACGCATGCGTGGTGGCATCTCCCAAAGGCTTTCTTTGAAAGCTGGGGGGATGCTTTCATGAGGGCTCCGTCGGTGCCGACGTCGCCTATATGTGAGGACTGATTCCTACTCTCCCCGGAGAACACCTGTTACAGGTGAGTAACTGCACTTTCCCACTTCAAGGTTTGCTGGTAAGCAATTAAATTACTGCTTGACACAAACACTCTCAATTCAAACTCCAGAGCTGCTGGGCTATTCTCATTTTTCACATGCTGCCTGTTCAAGACGATTCTGACTCATATTTTGTCGGACTATTCCTGACTGCAGCAGAATAAAATTCTTCTTTAAATTCACACATCCAGGCAAACCACTCAAAGGCAATTGCGGAAGTGCTCAAACTTTAGTGCATCAAGGCTTCTTGTATCAAGCAATAATTTAATTGCACACCAGCAACACATGAAGTGGGAATTTTTTGTGCATTGTGGATCACCGCAGGAATTTAAGATAAGTCCACTATGCCTTATGTGACTCTAAGGGATTAGAGAACACAAAGGGGTATGTTTACTAAAACCCCGGTAAGGTGCGGGCCCCGGTAGTGTGCGGGTGCCATATAAGGAGTGGGCGTTCCGTCCTGAAAAAGAAAAGCCGGAATTTAAATATGCGCTAAGGTGCGCGGCGCCCTTGTACGCCCCACACCTTAGCGCATCAGATGGCTGCGTGGGAGGCATATGTGGTACGCTGATCAGCAAGCAGAAGAGCAGAGCCACAGCACAATGGTTAAAACACTGACCAAGGGTGCAGCGATCAGGGGTTCAATTCCCCACAGTGCCCAATGAAAATGGCTGGCTGAAGCAGTAATTTATGAGTCACAGAAATACTGTGCAGCACGCTGATGTTTTTGGCGGCATATTACTACTGGGCGGCCTAAGGCAGCGCGCAGATGTTTTTGGCGGCATATTACTACTGGGCGGCCTAAGGCAGCGCGCTGATGTTTTTGGCGGCATATTAATACTGGGCGGCCTAAGGCGGCGCGCTGATGTCTATGGAGGCAGTATAATACTAGGCGGTATAAGTGGCGCGCTGATGTGTAGGAAGAAAAGCAGAGCCACAGCACGATGGTTAAGACCCTAACCAACGGTGCAGGGATCAGGGGTTCAATCCCCCACAGTGCCCTATGGAGGCAGCTGGCTGAGGCATTATTTTAGGAGGCATATAAATGATGGGCGGCATAAGGCGGCACGCTGATGGGCACAAGGTGGCGCACCAATGTTTTAGGAGGCATGTTAAAATTGGGAGGCATAAGGCGGCGCGCTGATGTATAATCACAGAAACAGAACCACAGCACAATGGTTAAGACACTGACCAATGGTGCAAGGATTAGGGGTTCAATCCCCCAAAGTGCCCAATGAATAAGGCTGTCTGAGGCATAACATAGTATGGGGCAGATTGCTTTAGGAGGCATTTTAGTCATATTTTAATTGCCACTACTAGCAAACGCACTCCCAAAGCGTGTTAACATCAGGTGCCCTATAAGGCACATTTTAAAGTGCACTGTCAGCCAAGGCACCCTAGAATGTTGCTTATAGGGCGCTTTAGAGGGTGCCGTATGAGGTATCGCAAGGTCAGTGTACTGTTTTTTATGGCAGCACTGTGCAGTTTAAGGAATGTAAAGCATACGTAGGTGCACTGACAGGCAAGGAGGGCAGCAGTGGAGCACAATGGTTAAGGCACTGACTGCTGATACAGGGGTCATGGGTTTGCTCCCCAGTGTGCCTAATATGTAAGGCTGGCTGTGGCATCAGCTTTGCATTGTACATATTTTGGCCTGCAGCACTTTATATTTATGTTATTAATTGCTGCCAGCAAACACGCCCTCACGTGCCGTAATTGAAGGTGCCGTATAAGGCACCCTACAAGGCACTCCATAGGGCACATTATAAATTGCACTGTCTGCCACAGCACCCTAAAATGTCCCCTATAGGGCACCCTATAGGTTGCATCACAGGAGAATGTATAGTACACCTTATATGGACGGGAACCATAAGGTGCCCTATAGGGCGCCCTATAAAGCACCCTCAGAGGCACCTTATGGGTACAGTACGCTGAGGGTGCTTTTGCTGGCATCAAAATATGTAGCTCACAAATTAACTAAATGGCCCCAAGTTGCACAGAGTGTATAGATATCAAAAATAGCTTTGACTCTGCAATATATCCAGAAAGACTAGTCTGTTCAAATGTAGACCACAATTCATTGAAATGCCCCAACACAAAAGACAAAGAATCCTTGGAAGCTAACGTGGTCTCAGTACCGAGGGGAAGGAACAGAAACTTCTGATCCTAACCCGAAACTTCACATCAATGACCACAATCTCATAGCAACCAAGTTTTCAACGATATTTCTAAAATGGCATTCCAAACACTATAATGAAAAAATCGCTTAGCTTATCGTGGTCGGGCTTAAACTCCAACCCGTAGTCGCTGGCGTAAGCTCTTCCACTTTCCCGACGCTAACCAGCGCTAGGCGTTTCGCCATCCAAGGTTCTTCAGGGGAAACTAAGCTTTTTATCATTGACACGCTAGCGTTCCCATCACAGACTTCTGCTGAACTGTGTGCAGCAGAAGTCTGTGATGGGAACGCTAGCGTGTCAATGATAAAAAGCTTAGTTTCCCCTGAAGAACCTTGGATGGCGAAACGCCTAGCGCTGGTTAGCGTCGGGAAAGTGGAAGAGCTTACGCCAGCGACTACGGGTTGGAGTTTAAGCCCGACCACGATAAGCTAAGCGATTTTTTCATTATAGTGTTTGGAATGCCATTTTAGAAATATCGTTGAAAACTTGGTTGCTATGAGATTGTGGTCATTGATGTGAAGTTTCGGGTTAGGATCAGAAGTTTCTGTTCCTTCCCCTCGGTACTGAGACCACGTTAGCTTCCAAGGATTCTTTGTCTTTTGTGTTGGGGCATTTCAATGAATTGTGGTCTACATTTGAACAGACTAGTCTTTCTGGATATATTGCAGAGTCAAAGCTATTTTTGGCATCAAAATATGTACATTAAAAAAAGATAATGTGTTGGACAACCCTATCATATAACCCCACTGTGGGTTTGAACCCATGACCTCTGGCTTCAGAGGCAGTGCAGTAACCATTGGGCTACAGCTCTATAAAGGCTAGCAAGCCCCTGGCTGGCCGCAGAGGGCATGCACGTCACCACACAGACAGTCTGCTGTGGTCACCAGGATAGGGTTAGCCTACCCATACCCATGATGCACTGCACATGCAAATCAGCTGTCCACAGATTAACACAAGATGTGCAATGCACCCCCACAGCACCTCTGCCCGGTAGAGGGAAGTGACCATGTGCACCCACACACCACCTCGGCCTGGTAGGGGGTACTGACCGTGTGTTTTACTGGCACAGAGTAGCTACACACCGTCACATTGTGCGGGTACTGTGCTCACCCTGAGGGTGCAATGAGGCGCCCAGGACCAGGTCCACAACACCTTCCATAACTAAAAGAGGCCATGTTGGAGGTCCAAAGCAGTGTTAATGTGTGAGATAGTTAGTTTCTGCACAAACACCTTGAATATCTCTGTCTGTTTCAGTCAGGTGCAGCCCCTATGGACCCCTAGGTGGGCTATGTACCCTTCTCCAGGACTGAGGGTGGCAAACAGGGTTTCCTATCAATAGATCCACATTCCACCTCCCTGCAAAGGTGGCAGTAGAGGGGACCATCAACCCCAGTCCTGCTGGGGAACAGACACCCTACAGGGCAGTCAATGCAGCTCTGTACACATCCATAACACAATAGCAGACAGACATTAGGCCTGGATATGTTAAGCTGCACCCCACCACTATCTGATATTCTCCTGCAGCAGGTCATCAGCCATTGCACCCCACAAGCTGCTCCGTCAAGATACATACCAGCTGCAAACAGTGTGCTAGTTAGTCCACAGTGCATGTTCCCAGTGGAGATGCATACACAGCAAGCAGTTAAATCAGTTACTGGGCCCCAAAAGGAAACCCATATCTATCACATGAGAGCAATACTATATAGCACTATGGGGATGCCTAGCCATGCTGTGGTCACTGCACAGTCAGGGTGAGCGTGATCTCTCAGCAGGACATACTGAGGTCACCCTGTCTGTGTAGGTGGTGGCCGGGCACTAATATGTCCCAGTCAGTGCCCTATGCCCTGTGCAGATGCACCCTGGCCAGGCCACCCTGTCCGGCCTATACCCATGGTACCTTGCTCCTCATTATGCACATTGGCAGCCCAATACTGGCAACATTGCTGGCAGTGTGGGCTGTGGAAGGTGTTTGCAGCCACCACACACTGGATAGGCAGGCAGACAGCCACCCCCACACCTATGCCAGCATTGTGCTACTATAGAGGGGTCCAGCAGCCATACCCACCACACCAGTCCTGGGCACAGTACAGGCATGGATATGGTACGCAATACTGTTGGGGGTCACTCCCCAGAGTGGTAAACACTGTCAGACACCAGACCTACAGCGCACACCGCAGACATCACAATGATTGTTATGGTGGAGATCAATGAGCAACATGTGCTTAACGTAGGAATTGATATCTGCCAGTTATCATGGGCAACGTTTGGTAGCTGTGTACCATATACCCAGGTGTAGGGTGGCAGTGCTAAGGTATGCAACTGCTAGTATTGGGGAAACAGGCAGGGCCCAATGTCCTGCCTCTCTAGGAGGCATTGGCCAATGGGGCCTGGGGGGGGGGGGCTGGCCCTGTTGGCTGCTGCTTTACGGCGGAGTGTCCCAACTCCAGTCCTGGTGTTCCAACCACTGTTCGGGTTTTCATGCTGTCCCTCATGAATATGCATGAGCTACATCAGCATACCATGGGGGTGGTGCATAGATATGCAGCACAGGCATCTTTAGTAGAGGCAGCATGGATCCTGAATGGTGTGGGGCCCTCCAGGACTGCATTTGGGTGACTCTGCTCTGGGTAATGCGGCTGTTTATGGTGTCTGTGTGTGGTGTGGTAAAATATAGGCGTGTGAACCATGCGTATGTTCTCAGCAATAAAGGTTTCTCCTTACTATCACGGTTTAGTTGTAGGAAAAATATGTGGACTGGATTGGCAGTAGCCCCAGCTGGGCTTTAAACCTATGACCTTCTGTTCCTGCACACGCTGTCTGTGTGCACTGCACCACCGTGTTGCCACAGATGTGCTGTGCTCCCTGGGGAGTCCATGACTGTACATCCGACAGAGGCAGTCTGTTATGGTGGACGATGCCAGCCTGCACAGGCCTAGGCCACTGTCTGCTGTGGTTTGCAGCCACTGCCCCCTCCACCACCTGTACCCTTCCGCCAACATGCAGACATGTCCCTATCTGGAAAAAAGCATATGACCTGATTGAGTTGTGGCACTCCAGGACTGAATTTGGGGGACTTGGCTGTCGGTAATGCCCATTGTTATGGTTTGTGTGCGGTGTAGGGTAAAATATAGGTGTTGGAACCATGCTTATGTTCTCTGCCATACAGGAGTGTCTGTACTATCACTGTTTGGTGGTGGGTAAAACTATGGGGATTGGGTTGGTAGGAGCCTCAGCTGGGGTTTGAACCTGTGACTCTCTGGTTCTACAGGCACTGGCTGTGTCCGCTGCACCACACTGTGGCTACAGAGACAGTGCAGTCTCTGGAGATAGGAAACCTGGCCGCACGAGTCAGACACCCTGCTCTGCACAATTTTACTGTGGGCTCGTTTACCTTGTATGGGGACAGGGGTGCAATTAAACCTCATAAATGGCCTCCAAAAGAAGAGGAGAAAAACCAAAGCCAAGCTGGGCAACAGTGATGTCAATGGGCAACATGAAAAACACTCCCAGGACAGCTCCATTGACATGCAGTGATTTTTGAAAGGGTCTACGGAGCGTAGACCCTTCCAAAAATCATTTCTTTTTTTTTGGAGCTTTCCTGGGAGTGTTTTTTATGGTTTCCCATTAATATCACTGTTGTCCAGCTGGATTATAATTTATTTGACATTTGTTGTGGTCATTTTTAATTTATATTTGCTATTTTGTTCTGTGCACATGTATCACACTGCTCACGTTTTGCAGGTTTCCCCGGTTTTGCTGTACATTGCTGACGGAGATGGTTTCTCTTCCCTTTAAATCGGCTCTAACGCGAGGGTTTCACTCGCGGTGTTTTTCATGCCGAAATTCAGCCCCGCTCCTGTGCGGGGAGCCTCTCCCCTCCCACTCTCCACCCATTTTCCCCGTCCCCCCGCCCCTCGGGAGCCTTCCTCCGCCCTCCGTAAGCGTTTCCCCGCCTCTATCGCACATGAGCGCCCCGCACACGTGCGCCAGCTCGTTAATGTGACGCGCACGCGTGTGCGGCGCTTAAGAGCTCTTAAATGCATCATTAGCGTCCGCTCTTGTGCACCGTGCACGAGTGTGCGGTTTAGTAAACATACCCCAATGTGTTTCTAGAAATTGGTGCCATGGAAGGAAGGAACACTGTTTAAAAAATAAAAAAAACTAAACAATTAAACATTCAGAAAGAGAACCTATGATTGAATATGCATTAAATCTGCTTCAGCACAAGAAATTACTCCAAATTCTGGGGTATCTGTAGCGCTGTTAATAGCTGATTGCAACTCAATGATATTAAGATTTAGACAGCAATCCAGTAGGAAATTTGGGGATATCCAGTCTTTTGGGGCGTGTAACATGAATGATCATTTACTGGTTGGTGATAGGGCCTACGTGTACCCTCATTGCAAAGCAGTAAATTTGAGAGACTGCATTCATACTCTACATACCCTGGCTTAGGAGTGAGGTTCATGACTGTCATTGTATGTGTGGAACTAATCCATTTGGAGAAACTGCCCTCAAAGAGCTCTTGGCTTCAGAGGATGAGTTTGATCTCTGGAGGCTAGAGTAGCAGACTTGGAGAAGCTGAAGTGGACAGAGAGGTACATATGGAGGAGATATTCATGGACATAGTGGAGTAGTCCCATCTCCAGTCTGTCACCTGGAAAAAGAGCATCACATTAGTGTGCTATGATCTCTCACATTGAGGCTGTATCTATAGGGGCATGTGCCCAGGAGGGAAGCATTACGACAGCTACTATAGTTGGTGATTCAATCTTTAGATAACTCTGTGACTGGTGGGCCTAAGAATTTCCTGATAATTTGCCTGCTTGGTACAAAGGTTGCTGACCTCACATGTCACTTAGATAAGATTTTAAATAGTCTTGAGGAAGACCCCAGCCATCTTGGTATATGTGGGTAACAACATAGGAAACTGTGGGAGAGAGGTTCTGAAAGTAAATTTAGCTTTAGCTACAAACTTACAGGCCAATGCAGAAGCCTTGTTCTAGAGCCCAGTACTTAAATCTCTAGCACAGGGTTTCATAGCACAAGTTTAATACTGACTCTTCATGCTGGAATGCAATAGGCAAATTACATAGTGCAAAAAGGCAGCATTAAACTAGGAGCAAGACAAGCACATGTACACAGAAGTAAGCTCAAGTTTTGCATGCTGTTCCAGACAAACAAGTCATCTGAGGTGAAATTTGACACTTCACCTTAGATCAGCGGTTCTCAACCTGTGGGTCCTGACCCCCACGGGGGTCACCACAGGATTTAGCAGGGGTCGCCTCACTCCGCCGTTAAAAAAATAAAAGCGCACAAGTTGCTGCCACTGCCGAGTCCGCTTCTCGGCAGCGGCAAACTCACCGCTTCCCTTCTAATGCAGCCGCGGTTTCCTGCCTCTTAGGGAACCATGGCTGTGCCTGTAATACCGTTGCGGAGCCTTCCTGTCTCTTGACGGGCTCCGTGCAGCATTGTCCCGCCTCTAAAGGAAGTTGTCTAGCAAGTAAATAAGTACATTTTATAAATAAAAACATATTGCAAAGGCCTATAATATATTAATAATTCAACAAATGATTACAGCGACAATCTGTTAACGGTAAAGGAAGAGAGACCCATTTGATTTTATCATTGGGGGTCACCACAAGTTGACCAATGGTAAAAGGGGTCACGGTACAAAAAAGGTTGAGAACCATTGCCTTAGATGATTCAGGCATCGGGAAAAGCCCCCGATGCCATCGGCACATTGTCAGGGGGCCAGTGCCCCCCCTAGACACTGACCCCCCAACAGAAAGTTAAAGCCCTGGTGGCCTAGCGGCCCCAATCTCTCACCCACCCAAACAAAAGAATCACTGTTGGCCCAGCAGCCCCGATCTAATCCCACACAAAAAAATAATCTCTAGCAGCCCAGGGGCCCCTATCCACCCCCCCCCCCCCACACACACACACCAATAACAAAATCCCTGGTGACCCAGCAGTCCTGAACTCCTCCACCCCTCTTCAGTTCCTCAAATGCAAGCCCTCTGTAAACTTGTAAGTAACTTGTCTTGAACTACTACTGGAAAGCTGTGAGCTAAATATAAAGAAAAAAAGAAAAGATTTAAGTAGAAAGTGGAAATCCAGAACCTCCAGGACAGTATTCTAAGAAATGCTATTTGCTCCATGCAGAGGACCCAAGAGGCAGTCAGAGTTCAAGAATCTCAATATTAAGAACATTCTGGCGACGAGGAAGAGGGAGCCTATTCTGAAAACATGGGCTCCACTTTAACCAGGGTGGAACCAGGCTCTTCATACTAATTTTAAAACAGAAATAGATCAGATTTTAAACAATCTTGAGGGTAAGCTGACAGATGCTCAGTAGAACATGATTTGGAATATGGTTTCTTCAAGAGATACTGGCAAAATGAGGAAGTTAGAAAATCCCGGAAAGGAGCAAGGTGGAGGACCAGGCCCAGAGACCAGAGGGGGAAGGAGCCCTCTTTTAAATGTAGCTACACTAACATCTTTTACTACATCCTCTGGGAATGAATTCCAGAGTTTGATTACCGATTGAGTGAAAAAAATATTTTCTATGATTAGTCTTAAATGTCTTACATTGCAGTTTCATTGCATGCAGGGGCGGCCCAAGGGGGGTGCGGGGCCATGTGCGGAGACTCGGTGTGGGGCCTCATTTGCATAAGTGGCCTTATTTGCATAAATATTTGCATAATGTTACCATACACTAACTTTTAGTAAACATGTCTCTTAATGAGGGTATGATGGATAAAGAAAGACTAAAAGATTTCTACATTACTATAATCCAGTGCCAACCGCCAGGCACATTAGGAACTACTACAAACGCTGCCCATTTAGAACCCATAGCAAACCCGCCATATCCTGACAGCATTACCAGGACTCACAAAGCACCATACCCTACCTATCAAAAGGCAACACTGCAAATATTAAACCAATACATTTCAGAGAATACTGGGGAAAGAGAACAAGTGGCAATGTCAAATAGGAATTACATAAACAGAATACCTCAGCTCAGTTACACATGCAGAACATAGACCATCATCAAACAAGGAATCACAATTTAGAAACAGGAAGGCAATAATTAAACTGGGAACCCCAAAAGCCAAACTTGGAATGTACAGCAACACTGTAGAAATAAAACTATAAATTAATTTCCTCTTGTACCAAACAAAGCGCAGACGTTAATGATGCACATTTCCCAGAGCTTTCATATTCCAGTTAATAAATTCAAAATAAAGAGATATCTTTCTACCTTTTGTGCATTTTTTTTCAGTTGCAATTGCTCTAGCCACTTTCTTCTGGTTTCTTCATGTTCATGTCCAAGAGAGGAATTGAAGACACTATTGCAGCCCTTAACACCAGTACTGCTCAGACCGATCCATGCCCAGCCTTCTGGATCAAGGAGCTTCGCAGTCACTTCAGCTCAGTACTGGCCAAAATAATGAATCTCTCCTTCTCAACTGGCTCCTTCCCTTCAGCCCTTAAACACACCTCTATCAGACCTCTGCTAAAAAACTGCAAGCTTGACTCCCAACAGGTGGAATCCTACAGACCCATATCTAGTATTCCACTACTCGCGAAGATCATTGAAAAGGAGGCCCAAAGGCAACTGCAGGATCACATTGACTCCGCTGCACCATTAGACCCCTGCCAACATGGTTTTAGGGAATTCCATGGAGTGGAAACCCTCCTTACCACTCTCTTCTGCAAAATAATCACTGGCATTGACGACATCCGTCAAGGATTTGCACTCATCTTTCTGGACATCGCTGCAGCTTTTGATTCAGTAAATCATGAGCTTCTACTAGGACGACTGATTGACAAAGGCATTAATGGAAAAGCGCTTGAATGGTGCAGATCCTACCTGTCCAAAGATGGCAGCATGTTCGTTCTGGAGGGATAAAGTCTGAACCTTTCCACCCAAAGCCAAGGAGTCCCTCAAGGATCCTCCCTTTCTGCGCTCCTTTTCAATATTTACATGCAGCCAATTTGTAATATCATCCGGTCTTTCAATGTTGACTGCATGTTATATGCAGATGATGTCCTGCTTTACATTCCCTTCTCTACCGAGCATCTGGACCTCTCCCCACTGGCGAGTTGCTTCAATGCAATATCTGACTGGCTCCTGTCTCAAAACCTCAGAATACAACATAAGAAAACAGAAGTACTCTTCATAACAAGGAATCCCAATTTTACCCCCCCCCCCCCCCCACAATATCTTAAAGTAAAAGAAGCGGAGTTGCAATCTAAATCCTCAATACGATATTTGGGAGTCACACTAGATCAACGCCTAGACATGAAAGCCCACATAGGAAACATAGTCAGATCAGTTTACTACAAGATCCGCTCACTTAGACACCTACGTTCCATGCTTGATCCAACTGATTTCCGGACAATCTTCCAGGCGTTGGTTATACCCCATTTTGACTATGCCAACGTCATATTACAAGGTCTTCCCCAATCTACATTAAACCCGCTTCAGCTAGCCATGAACGCGGCAGCAAGAGTCATCCATGGAGCCTCCAGGTACGACCACGTTACGCCTCTGCTGATACAGTTGCATTGGCTTCCTATCCAAGCTAGAATAGTTTTCAAGACCTTGATAATCACTTTTAAAGCTGTCAATAATCTCACATCTGCATCCTTATCCTCCCTCATCCATAGCACATCTCCAAATAGAGCAAGGAGATCCATGGCTATAAACTCCCTCAAAATCCCGAAGGAACTTACTATTTGCACTAAATCGACAGCCAACAGAGCCTTCAGTCTCAGTGCCCCAAAATGCTGGAATGCACTACCCCTTGATATCCGGGCTATTAGGAGCCTGACACAGTTTAGGAAAGCCCTCAAATGCCACCTCTTCAACAAGTACCTTATAGAACCCAATGGCGTCACCTAGAGCCCAATAACACCCACTGATACCAGTCCCAGATAAATCTACGGTATATCAACAACTCACCAAGTTTGATATTCATTCCTATAGTGGGCTGGTGTTTTCCTATGTAACTTCTGTGTATATGATTCCATGTAGTATGTTTTGTAAATAGTTACCCCGGTTATCCAAGTTATTTATACCATGTTACCTGTAAACTCATACGTGTTAAATGTACTGAGCATTTTGTTTCATGTGAACCGCGCTGATGATGAATAGTGCAGTATATAAGAGACTGTAAATAAATAAATAAATAAAATGTTTTTTGCTAACTCTCCATCGTCTGCTGTCCATTTGTTCTTTCTTCTCTCTTCTAGTTTTTTTTCCATTCTCTCTCTCTACATCTGCTTTAACATACTAATCTTTCTCCTTTTGCTCTTTCCTCATTCCTATTTCATCCACACAAATTTTACCCCTCCATCCTCAATCCCCACTTACTCTCCCAATACACGGCCAATTGTATATTTTTCATACCTCACACACAAAATATCTTTCCCCTCTCCATTTTACTCTCCCAGCCCCATCCCATTCTAATCCTCCCCCAACATCAGCTCCCTTCTAGTTCCAGTCTCACCCAGCATCCATTCCCTTCTTGTCCCTGCATCAGCCCATTTCCAGTCCTACCCCCCATCAACCCATTTCCGGTCCTAGCTCCCCCATCCATTTTCAGTCCGAGTCCCTTCATCAGCTCATTTCCAATCCTAGCCCCCCATCAGCCCATTTCTAGTCATTTCCTAGCCCCACTATCAGCCCATGTCAAATCCTAGCTCCCTCCACTCAGCCCATTTCCAGTCCTAGCCCCCCCATGAGCCTACTTCCAGTTCTAGCCTCTCCATGAGTCCATTTCAATTCAAGCCCCCCCAACAGCCCATTTCCAGTACCAGTCCTAGCCCCCCATCAACCCACTTCCAGTCCTAACCCCCATCACCCATTTTCAGTTTAAAGCCCCCCCTATAACCCATTACCAGTCCTAACCCCCCATCAGCCCACTTCCAGTCTTAACCCCATCAGCCCATTTCCAGTCAGCCCCCCATAGCCCACTGCCAGTCCTAACCACCCCCCCCATCAGCCCACAGCCCATTACCAGTCTTAACAGCCCCCCCCCCCATATCGGCTTATGGCAAATTTAAAATTTAAAAAAAAACCTGGCTCTGCTGCTGCCGCCGCGGCAGCAGCAGAATGGAGTGTCCCGCGGGGCCCCCTCTCCTCGCTGAGCCTCTCTGCAAGGGCTTTCAGATTCGCGAAGGGAGAGTGTCTCCCTCGCGTCTCTGTTAAGCCGGCAGGGGCTAATGGGAAATTTCCCATCAGCCCTCGCGTCTAAAGGGGCAGATGGGAAATTTCCCATTAGCCCCTGCGGGCTTAACAGAGACGCGAGGGAGACACTCTTCCTTCGCGAATCTGAAAGCCCTTGCAGAGAGGCTCAGCGAGGAGAGGGGGCCCCGCGGGACACTCCATTTTGCCGCGGAGGCCGTGGCAGCAGCCAGAACCAGCTTTTTTTTTTTTTTTTAAATATAATTTAAAAAAAAAAAGCAGAATGTTCTTTGCGCGGGGCCCCCTGAAACGTGGGGCCCTGTGCAAAGAACATTCTTGCTCAATGGACGGGCCGGCCCTGATTGCATGTCCCCTAGTCATAAGAACATATAAGAACATAAGATATGCCATACTGGGTCAGACCAAGGTCCATCAAGCCCAGTATCCTGTTTCCAACAGTGGCCAATCTAGGTCATACATACCTAGCAGTTTCCCCAAAGTACACAGGTTCCAAAATGCTTGTATTGGGTCAAGCATTGATATCCTGGGTCCCTTTTTAATAATGGTTTATGGACCTTCCCTCCAGGAGCTTGTCCAAACCTTTTTTAAACCCAGCTACATTAACAGCCTTTACTACTTCCTCCAGTAACAAATTCCAGAGTTTGATTACACGTTGAGTGAAAAAATATTTTCTCTTATTAATCTTAAATAGTTCACCCTGTAACTTTGTTGCATGTCCCCTAGTCTTTCTATATTCTGAAAATGTAAACAATTGATCTATGTTTACCCATTTCACTCCGTTCATTAATTTATAGACTTCAATCATATCTCCCCTCAGCCTTCTCTTTTCCAGGTTAAAGAGCCCTAATCTTTTTAGCCTTTCTTCATAGGGGTATCCTTCCATCCCCTTTACCATTTTGGTGGCTCTTCTCTGTACCTTTTCTAATAATGCTATATCCTTTTTAAGATACGGTGACCAGAATTGCACACAATATTCAAGGTGTGGTCTCACCATGGAACGATATAGAGGAATTATAATATTCTTTGTTTTATTTTGTGGAATCTTTGGCGGCACCATAGATTCTGACGGCTTATGGTGCGCCTTATATGGTACCTTGTGGGTTGACAACCTTTCGTGCCGCCCTCTGGGGCACATTATGACCCGCCTTGGCTGACATGGTGGTTTATGATGTGCCTTCTGGTGCACCCTAAAAGGTGCATTAGGTTACGGCACTGGGGTGCAGAGTATTTTTAGCTGGCAGCACAGATTGTTGGAATGTGTCTGACTGTTACAAGCAGGAAAAGGAATTGCCTCGGGCACCCTTATTCATTGAGCCCCACTGAGGGATCAAACTCATGACCCCTGTCTCAGCAGTTATTGCATTAACCAGTGTGCTACACCTCTGTTGCTGTGATTGCAGGTCAGCGCACGAAGTTAAGGTTAACGCACATTAACATGCCATGGCTCTCTCTTTCGCGTGATAACGGACATGCACCGTATATCACGTGATAGCCCGCCATTGCTACCTTAAGACCTGAACGCCCACTCCTTATATGGCATTCTTCACATTATCGCTGCAACTAGCGCCAGTAACATTAAGACGGTTTAGTAAACATACCCCTAAGTTTTTGTGTTGCTGTGGCATTAATGCAAACACATTTGTTAACATGAAAACTACCTTCAGTGTAGGATATATTTATTTGATTGCTGGTTTTGACTGCTTGGGTGTAAGTTAATTCCCTAAACAGCTCAATTACCAAATCTTTCAAAATTGTATTTACAAAATATAATTTACATAGGCATCAGAAATCATTTTGTTAATGTTTACTCCTAACTAAATCTGAAATAAAACCGTTCACATTTGTAACTAAATTTTGTGCAAATGGAAAATTAGTTTAAGTTATTCCGCAGTAGACAATGCTATATATTTTTCTACATATTTAGTACCTTCTGTATAGTAGTGAGGAAAGCAAACTTGTGGTTATACATTTCACTAGGGGATGGAAATCATGTGACAAAACCTGGAAGCTATTAAAAATTCTACTTGAACATCCACGACCAACATTCTAGCAAACAAATTACATGTTTTCAAAGAACAAAAAAAACCTTATAAAAATCATCTGGGTTATCTCTTGCCACCGATCCTGATGGTTTCCTTAAACAAGGGGACACAATAAGGAATTAACGATGACAGAAACACCAGAATGAATAGTGGTCTCAGTCTCTCTATGGTTTCCTTGTACCCTCAAACACATTCTGAAGTTAAATAAATACTCTGTGAATCACTGGTCACCACAAATTATTCTCCTGAGTGTTTACTATTGTGCCAGCTTTCCGGGGGACTTTTCTATTTAGCAAACCTTTCAACAAGCAATCCCATAAAACATTGACCATTATTTCCCAAGAAATGTCATGCAGCAATAGTTACACCAAAGTGTGTTCTTAATTTATTTGAAAACATAGTAGAGAGAAGTAGCACAGTTCTCTTTTTTTTCCTGTTTCTATGCAACAAAGTTTACAGTAAGTGCTTACAAATACTGTTTTAAAAATTGTTACTACAAGAAGTGTACTGATTTTAAAGCATGTATTTGCAGCACATCAATTGCCTGATGTACAAAAAGAAGTGAAATCTTTAGTATATAAATCCTCACGAGCTGTAAAATGGAGAAAATCTGAAGAGACTCTAAATTATACATGCCTAAGGCAAAATGACCTCTTCCGACAGAGCCTATATAGAAACAATTACATAAGAATTATCATATGCGATGGTTTAAGAAGGATAAGCCAGTCTTGTATTAAAGCACATTGCAGTAAGCAGGAGCCCTGATCCTACAATAATATATATGTGAAAAGCCTCAGGGTGGCAAAGAAACTGAGCTATCCTATATTAAAGTTCAGAAAAGATTAATAGGATCTGAGAAGAAACACTCTGCAGGTAGGGTTTTTTCAAAAACTTTGCTAAGAGTTTATTACTCAACATGAATGCACTGAAGCTCTCTTTTCAAAACGATTACCCAAGCAATTGATTGAGTACCTCGTATTAAGAAAGTACAGGCCAGTCTCCACATCCAGAAAGGCACAATTAAGTATACAAAGCTGAATAAGTACCTGAGTTCTAGTGACTTATGCAATCACAGAGATATTATGTTCTAAACTACACTCGCACTCAATACTTCTGGCCATGTTGGATAAGAAGAAGAGCTTGTTTTAAAGTCCATGTCTATATAGTGTGCTCCCTCACTCCTCCAAATGCTTTGATATGATATGATAGGGATAGACAGTATAATATAATGACTGGAATGGGTAAATATACATCAGTTGTTTATTTCTTCAAAAACTAGAATTATTAGGGGACATAGAATAAAACTACAATATAGCACATTTAAGACTAATCGGAGAAACTATGGGGTATGTTTAGTAAATGGCGCTAATGTCGCAGCTGCGACGTTATCGCATGATATGTGATGCTATCACATGATATGGCGCATTACCATGCGAGAACATCACGTATCGCGCGATAACGTCTCCTGCGGCGTTAAGGTGCGCAGAGGGTGGAGTACGGCTCCCCAGAGGGTGGAATAAGGCTCCCCAGGGGCATAGATAAGGGGTCAGTGGGTGGAGAGTGGGCGGGGTGCGGCCCCATGTGCACTAATGCCGTGAAATGAAGGTCTGAAAATTAGCGCCAATGAAAACCTCACGCTAGAGGCACATTTGCAGGGGAGAGAGACCATCTCAGTCAGCAATGTGCAGCAAAGGCAGGGAAACAAAGAAAAGTGATAGTAGTGATACATGTGCAGCAACATCATAGTGCCCAAGTACGAGAGGGCACTACGGTGAGGCTGCAAATGGGGTACAGTGGGCTGCAGGCAGGACATGCAGTATGGCAGCTGGGGCACAAGGTGGGTTAGGCAGATGCCTAGGTGACACATAGGAATGTGGAAGCGGAAAACCAGCAGGACAGCAACTGACCAAGGGCAAACATGGCCACAAGTGTGTGTCCCACAGTGTCCCAGGGGACAGTACCCAGCAAGTATCCCAAAGGGAACATAACAGTGGCAGGCAGTGCCGGGGGGAAGCATTGATGTCTATGCAGGCACCCCTACCCCATATCACGCACCATAGGCAGCCACCTACCGGCACACTGGATGACCTGGCACTGCCCACCACCAGCACCACCGGCAGAAGGGCATGTCAGCATGATGGCGGAGGGGTGCTGATAACAGAGGGGACAGTGGCATCTGCCCACAGCAGACCACGGCCAAGCCCCGTTTAGGTGGGTGCCCTGCACTACAACAGACAAGGTCTGCCTGACGAACAGTCATGGTATCCCCAGGGAATGATCTGCCCCTGTGGCAACAGTTTGGTGCAGTACACACAGCCAGTGTGCTCAGGGGCAGAAGGTCAAGTCCCAGCTGTGGCTCCTGCCAACTTTGTCCCCATAGTTTACCCAGTACTAAACCATGGTAATAAAGACAAAACCTTTATTGCAGATAAAATAAACATGCCTGAAATGCCTATATTTTACCCTACAGAGCACAGACACCATAAACATGTGCAATCACCTAGAGCAGAGTTTCCCAACTGCAGTCCTGGAGGGCCAAACACCATTCAGGTTTCATGCTGTCCCTAATAGATATGCCTGTGCTGCATTTGTATGCACCGCCCTCATTGTATGCAAATGTATCTCATGCATATTCATTAGAGACAGCATGAAAACCTGAACCGTGGTTGGCCCACCAGGACCGGAGTTGGGAACCTCTGCCCTAGTGCAGCAGCCAACAGGGGCACAAATACCCACACCCACAGGCTCCACTATCCAAAGCCTCATGGAGAGTAAGGCTGTTGGGCCCTGCGCAGAACAGCATCTCCCAATACTGGCACCTGCATACCTTAGCAATGCCGTCCTAAACTTGGGAACACATTCCACATATGGTTCCATGTTCCACAATGGTTGCTATGATTAATGTCAGCTAACAAATCCTAAATTAAACATGATTTGTTGACAGAGATTCATCATAGCAACCTTTCTGATATCTGTGGAGTGTGTTTCAGTTTTTGCTTCTGACAGTGTTTACCACCCCGGAAAGTGACCCCAACAGTATTGCGTACCATAGCAATGCCTGCACTGTGCCAGGACTGGTGTGGTGGTCAGGGCTGCCAAAAACCTCTACATTTGCACAATGCTGGCATAGGTGTGGGAATGTGTGTATGTCTATCCAGTGTTTTGTGGCTGCCTACACCTTACTGAGCCCACACTGCTTGCACTGTTTCCAGTGTTATCCTGCCATTGTGCATAATGAGGAGCAAGGTACTGTGAGTATGGCCCGCACAGGGTGGCATGGGCAGGATGCATCTGCAGAGGGCATAGGGCAATGGCTGGGACATTGTAGTGCCCGACCACCACCTGCATGGACAGGATGGCCACAGCATGTCATGCTGGGAGGTCACTCTCACCCTGACTGACCAGTGGCCATGGCATGGCTAGGTTCCCCCATAGTGCTGTGCAATATTTTGCTCAAATGTTATTTATGGGTTTTCTTTTCTGGGTCCTAATCACTAACATACCTGCTTGGTGTGTGTGTGCTCACATCCCATTTTTGAGTGCACACATTTCCTCCAGGAATATGCACGATGTACTAGCTAGCAGACTGTCTGCAGTTAGCATGTGTATGGCTGGAGCACCTTGCAGGGTGCAGTGGGTGGAGACTGACTGTGCCCTCTGCTGGTGAATGTCAGATAGTGGTGGGGGGCAGCTGAGCTTTTCCAGCATTCTGCCTGGCTGCCATCATCTTATGTGATGCATACAGATCTGCACTGACTGCCCTGGAGGGTGCCTGTTCCCCAGCAGGACTGAAGTTGATGGTCCCCTCTACTGCCACCATTGCAGAGATGTAGAATGTGGATCTGTTGGTGGGAGATCCTGTCCGCCACAGAGGGCGGGTTGGGTGGTGCTACATAATCTGCTTTTGGGTCCAAACACCCCCCTTCACTTATAACATGTGACCATGGCACCCACACAGGATATGCACTACTCTGGGTACATCATAATCCACAAGGGCTAGACGTGACTGGGAAATACAGATGGACACAGGTGTTTCTGTAAGGACTACCTATCACACACAGGCACTGATGGGGACCTGCAGCATAGCCTATCTCAGCCAAACCAGGTGCTGCAGGCCTGGTGCTGGGCACCCCACCTCACCCTCAGGGTGAGCACAGGACCCATACAATGTCACGGTTTGTAGCTACTCTGTGCCAGTAACACACACGGTCAGTTCCCCCTACCAGGCCGAGATGCTGTGGGGCTGTATACCCCATCTTGTGATCAGCTGTAGACTGCTGATCTGCATGTGCAGTGCATCATGGGTAAGGGTGGCTTTACCCTATCCTGGTAACCACAGCAGACAGTTTGTGTGGTGACCTGCAGTCTTTCCATAGCCAGCCAGCGGTGTGTTAGTAGCTATAAAGATGTAGCCCCCTGGTTATTTCAATGCCTGTGGAAGCAGAGGTCATGGGTTTGATCCTACAGTGGTGTTATTTAATAAGGCTTTTTCTTTTTGTTTAAATCAGTGCTGCCAGCAAAATGCACCCTCACAGTGCTGTAACCTTAAGGTGCCTCATAAGGCGCCCTATAAAGTGCCCTATAGGGCACATTAGAAGGTGCCTTGGCGGACAGGGCACTTTATAATGTGCCCTATGGAGTGCCTTATAGGGCACCTTATGCGGCACATTATGTTACAGCACTGTGAGGGTGTTTTTGCTGGCAGCATTGATTTAACTTAAAAAAGGAAATGCCTCAGACATCCTTCTTACATAACACCACTGCAGGATCAAACCCATGACCTCTGCCTCCACAGTCATTGCAGTAACCAGTGGGCTACATCTTTATAGCTTCTAATACTCTGCTGGCATGAACTTAGGGTTAACGCACGTTAACGTGCCACAGTGCCCACTATTGCGCAATATGGATTCTTGCTACCTTGCCGCCGGAATGCCCACTCCTTATATGGCATTCTTCATATTATCGCTGCAACCGTCTTAATGTTACCAGCGCTGGTAACATTAAGACGGTTTAGTAAACATACCCCTATGTTTTCACTCAACGCATAATCAAACTCTGGAATTTGTTGCCATAAGATATAGTAAAAGCTGTAAGTGTAGCTGGGTTTAAAAGAGGTCTGGATAAGCTCCTGGAGGAGAAGTCCATAAACTATTAAAGTGGACTGGGAAAATTCACTGCTTACCACTGGGATAAGCAGCATGAACTCTGTCTAACTTTTGGGAACCTGACAAGTACTTGTGAACTGGATTGGCCACTGTTGGAAACAGGATACTAAGTTCAATGGACTTCTGGTCTGACCCAGTATAGCTTATCTTATGTTTGTATGTCAACACACAGTCATTTCTAGAAAAATCATTGTCAAGTCTGGATTGGCTTTAAAAATAAAAGAGAGTTGAAGGTGAAAGGAATCAAGATGGTGGAAGACTGAGATGCTTGACCAGGTAGCTCTCTCTTCGCTTTGGCATTTATTTCTGTATTTTTCTTAAACTGTCTTTCCCTCTTTGAGCAAGCAGAAAGGTAAATGCTGAATTTATTCTTGGAGCCCCTACCTATAGGCCAAACTACTTTGTTCCAATTTTCTGACTTGTACAAGATTTCCCATAGTTGAGGGAGCATCCTTGCTGGCAGAGAGGGAAGGGCTAGCATCCCCCCCCCCCCCCCCACCTTGAGGAAGTTGCATTGCTGAGTCTGGTCTCTCGTACACCTCCTCAGGAGCTAGTTGTGAGCTCTCTGATTGGCGGCATGGTGTTGACTTCAGAGCTCAATTCAAGGCTCCTGAGAGATTTGAATGGTGAATTGAAACCTAGCCCCACTATGCCTAGGGTAATGGGGAAGAAAACAACAGGGGATGAGGTTCCCAGGAACAATAGTGTTGTAGCACTATGGCAGAGGCATCCTTGCAGGAGATGAGGAGCTCAGACACGCTTCCGAATTCTGAGAAAGTATGGAGTGATGGGGCTGTAATGTGAATAGAGAGGAATATGCTTGAGAAACTTGCAGAAATAACCCTAGAAAATATATGGAAGACTATAACCAAGCTGGATATTACCATGCATAACAAGATGGGAGGATATCAAAGGTTTCAAAGTGATACGAAAAATCAAATGGAAGGTATGCAAGAAACTGTGAAAGAGCAGCATAGAGGTTGGGCACCTTGTGTAAAATTTGTGAATCTGTCCAGTCTATCAGGACTAGTATGGTTAAGGACTGTGGGACACTATATCAAAGGCTCCAACAAATGGAAAAAAGGCTGAGACACGGTAATGTCAGGTGCTCAATTTTCTTATGTGCCTTCTATTAGCACAAGGGAGTTTTCCAGGAAATACCTGATGGACGTATTGAAAATCCCTGCTGAGGCTTTCCCTCCACTTACTAGAGTGTGTTTTGTCTCTCTCTCAAGAGAAGGATGAAGGATGGAAATGAAGCTGGAGCTACTGAGGGACTATCTCAAGCCTCTACAGATAACTTGGATAAGAAAGAACTATTGGAGATGCCATCAGAGGGAATATTGACTGTAGGACCCTTCTAGCGACTTTTGTGTTTGATAATGACAAGAATTCCATTATGAAGATGTTTTTCCGTAATACAGTGTATTTTTGGGTAAATGCATTTGGTATTTCCAGACTTGAGAAGAGAGACAGAGAAGAGGAGGAGGGTTTTTTTCTGCAGACTTAAGGGGGGAAGGGGAGAGTTTTTCTTGCATTATCCTTTTAAATGTTTAGCAACATTTTAGAATGTTAGGTATCTATTTTATGACCTGGAACACTTAAGACATTTCTTAAAGGAAATAAGTTTCTGTTGAACCTGAAGTTATGACTTCTGCAGTTGAACCACAGGTGTCTGCTGATGATGGGACTTAGGGTAATACTCCAGTATTTTCTGGTTTCCTCTTATTTATATATTTTTGATTTTGATTTGGTTTCTGTAGGACCCTCGTCCCGTCCCCCCCCCTTTTTTTTTTTTTTTGCAAGCTTAATAGGTGTTGATTTGTAATTGTGTGAAGGTATTCCACTTTTATAATTTGGGTTGTATTTCTATATATAATTTTTCACATACAAATCAGCTTATTATTTGTGAATGTGTTTTGCTTAAAAGAGTGGAGGAGTAACCTAGTGGTTAGAGCCTGGCCTTGGTAAGTCACTTAACCAAGTCCATGCAAACAAGAAGATTTTGGTGCAAACAAGAAGGATTAGATATATAGGCAACTGGGGAAACAGATGGATCAACAAGAGACTATACTGTGCTGATGGATTACATCTCTCTGTTGCAGGGAAAAGGATCCTAAGTGAAAAATTCATGCAGTATGTGGACAGGCATTTAAACTAGGGAAAGGGGGTGATGGATGGAGAAGGAAAAGTTCAGGACGTCACTCCCAGCAAAAGCATAATAACACTGGAAACAGCCACACTTTTAAACCACACATCAATAGCACGGGGAAGAGGTGTGTAGAACAAAATCCATGCAAAATACAGGCAAGCCATTCAACAAATGCTAGAAAACAATGAGCACAAATGCTAGAAGCCTAACCAACAAAGTTCCTGACCTGGAAACCCTAATGGTGGACTGGACTTGGACTTTGTGGCCATTACAGAAACATGGTTTAATGAGTCACATGAATGGGATATAGCCATAGCTGGCTAAAAGAGATAGAGTGGAGGAGTGGCCTAGTGATTGGGGCAAGGTACTTCAGGCTGGAAGGTTGGGGGTTCAAATCCCACTAGAGGACAGCAACCTTGGGCTGGAAGGACTGGGTTTTCTAGTCCCACAGGTGCTCCTTGTGGTCTTGGGCAAGCCACTTAACTCTCCATAGCACATGTTCCCTGTAAAATAGTTATCTCCAAGTTATAATGCCCTGTTCAATGTAATTTCAGTTTGTTCATTGTAAACCATGCTGATGCAGAATAGCACAGTATATAAGAGAATGTAAATAAATAGAGAGGGTAGAAAAGGAGGAGGAGTAGCCCTATATGTCAAAAGCAATATTAAAGCTGCTGAAATGCAGGGAACATGGGGGAAAAGAAGAAGCACTGTGGATTGCCTTGGAAAGAGGAGATGCACTGTCATCCATACTGGTATAGTCTACAGGCCTCCAACTTAAACTGAAGAAATGGATAGAGATTTGATTATTGATATTGCAAAGATAGCCATGAAGGGAGAAGTGATCTTATTGGATGGACATTTGGAGTATTCATTCTGCAAATCTGGAAAGAATTAAAAAAATTGTGGATGCCTTCCAGGATGCATTACTTAGACAAATGGTGGTGGAACCAACCAGGGAAAGCTCAATGATGGATTTAGTACTTACCAACGGAGATAGCATGTCGAATATCTGGATGGGTGCCCATGTGAGCAGCAGCAATCATCACATGGTGTGGTTTAAGATAAAAGTCAAGGCAGAGTCCATTCACAGCAAGCTCAAAGTCCTAGACTTCAAAAACACTGACTTCACTAAAATGGCCAAGTACCTGAAAGAGGAGTTGCCAGGGTGGGAGGGAATAAGGGAAGTGGAATTGCAATGGACTAATCTAAAGGAGGCAATAAAAGGGTCAACAGATACATATGTAAGGAAAGTAAATAAAAACAAGAAGATAATGAAACCTATTTGGTTCTCCAAAGAAGTGGTGTCATAAATAAATGCAAAAGCACAGCTTTCACAAAATTCAGAAGTTTGCAAACATAGGAACACAGAAAAGAATACAGGATAAAGCTAAAAGAGACAAAAAGAGAAATAAGGATAGCAAAATCAAAGGCAGAAGAAAAGATGGCTAAAGATGTGAAGTGTGGTGACAAAACTTTTTTCAGGTATATTCGGGAGAGGAGGAAAATCATAGGTGGAATTGCAGGACTCAAAAGTGCCGGGAACATATTTGTGGAAAGTAACATTGAAAAAGAAAAAATGCTAAACAAATACTTCTGTTCTGTTTTTACTAAAAAAAATCCTGGAGAAGGACCACCTGTGATTGACAAATATACAAATAGGAATGAAGTAGATTCCACACCATTCACAGAAGATGATGTGTTAGAACAGCTTGCAAAACTGAAAGTAGACAAGTCCATGGGTCTGGATGGGATACATCCCAGGATACTGAAAGAGCTCAGAGAGGTTCTTGCAGGGCCATTAAAGAATGTTTTTAATAGATCCTTGGAGACAGGAGAAGTTCCACAGGACTGGAAAAGGGCAAATATGGTACCTCTTCACAAAAGTGGTAATAGAGAAGAAGTGACAAACTACAGGCCAGTAAGCCTTACATCAGTCGGGAGAAAAGTAATGGAGGCATTCCTGAAAGAGCAAATAGTGGACTTTCTTGAAACCAACAGGTTGCATGATCCGAGGCAACATGGTTTTACCAAAGGATGATCTTGCCAAACAAATCTGATTGTGTTCTTTGACTGGGTGACCAGAGAACTAGATCAAGGGCATGTGATGGATATGATCTACCTAGATTTCAGCAAAGCCTTTAATACTGTTCCTCACTGGAGGCTTATCAATAAACTCAACAGCTTGGTGATGAAACCAAAGGTGGTGAACTGGATCTGAAATTGGTTGACTGACAACAAAAGGTGATGGTAAAAGGAACTCTCTCAGATGAAAGGAAGGTGATTAGCGGTGTGCCCCAGGGTTCGTCCTGGGATCAGTACTGTTCAATGTATTTGTAAGTGATATTGCTGGAGGACTGAATGGAAAAGTCTGTATTTTTGCAGATGACAGAAAAATTTGCAACAGAGTGGATTCCCCTGAGGGAGTGGATAACATGAGGAAAGATCTGCAAAAGCTGGAAGAATGGTTTAATCAGGGCTGTACCGAGCATGAATTGCACCCTGTGTGACTTGCACATCAGGTGCGTGCCTCCTCCCCCCCCCCCCACCTCCATCTAGCCACTTCCTGGATGGCGACAGGAGAAAAGAGGCATGCCCGATGTGCAAGTTGCCGGCATGCTAAGCAGATCTGTCCCTCCCTGCTCTGATGCCGCGTCAGAGGAGGGAGGGACCAGACCCCTTTAGCATGCTGTGAGAAGGCTTAAGGGGCGCATTTCAGCTGTCTGTCATTGCCTGCCACCACTGAGAGAAGAAAACGTGGCGGCGGCAGGCAATGGCAGACAGCTGAAATGCGCCCCTTAAGATTTTGCGCCCTGTGGAGCCGCACCGCTCGCACAGGGCTAGGTTACGGTCCTGGGTCTAATGCTTGGCAGTTAAGATTTAATGTGAAGAAGTGCAGTGTCATGCACCTGGGAAGCAGAAATCCAAGGGAATTGTATGCAGTAGGGGGTGAGAGGTTGGTGTGCACAGACCAGGCGAAGGACCTCACAGTGATTGTTTCTGAGGATCCCAAGGTGGCGAAACAGTATGACAAGGCAGTGGCAAAAGCCAGAAGGATGCTGGGTTGCATACAAAGAGGAATTACCAACAGAAAGGAAGGGGTACTAATGCCACTGGACAAGTCGCTGGTGAGACTGATATAAACAAATGTGATATGTTATTTTTACAATGTAATATAATTCTTGTATTCCATTCATTCACCACACTGTAATATAATTTTGTATGCAATGACTTTCTGACTCCCTTTGTTGTAAGTCTCTCCTTCCAGGATGCAGACAATGTGGCTAGTAACACATAGCTTGTCATAGGTGTGGAAGTACAAAGAAGTGGAGTGAGACAGTATTAACCAATGAGTTATAGACATGCTGGAAGAGGGAGAGGACATAGTGTACTATAGAAGAACTGTGAAACAGAGGATAAATGTGTCTGCTTAGTCAAGCGTTTAACCTTCTTGCAAGAATGTAATGTAATTAAAGTAACCCTTTGCTTCACTGAGGAGTCTGTTATTGTGTAAAAAGTTATGTTTTATTGCAAGGCCTCACTTGGAATATTGTGTTCAGTTTTAGAGATCATATCTCTCAAAGGATATAAAAAGACTGGAAACGGTTCAGAGGAAGGTGACCAAAATGATTTGGAGCCTGCGTCAGGAGATGTATGAGAAGCGACTTGAAGACCTAAATATGTACACTCTGGAAGAGAGGAGGGACAGGGGAGATATGATTCAGATCTTTAAATACTTAAAGAGTATTAATGAACAAACAAACCTCTTCCAAAGATGGGGAAGCTGTAAAACTAGAGGGCATAACATGAAGCTGCAAGGGGGTAAACTGAAAGGCAATGTCAGGAAATACTTTTTCACTTAAAGAGTGGTGGATGCTTGGAATGCTCTCCCGATGGAAGTGGTGGGGGAAAATACAGTGACAGAATTCAAAATGGCATGGGAAAGACACAGTGGATCCCTTTATAGCAACAGGATAAAATCAAAATAAACATAACTAACTCTAATATCTCAACAATTGGGGTGACCTGCATGGAGCAGTTGATACACCCCTAAACAAAGGCATGCGGAGGGTTGACATGCACACAGCGGCAGGAGAACCTACTCTTGCTCCCTTGCTGGGCAGCCTAGATAGACCATACTGATCTTATCTGCCATCATTTACTATGTTACTATGTAACCCTCCATTGTCTTGGAAGAAAAGCTTGGCAATGTACTGCCAAGAAAATCCAGGAGCTGCTGGGTCTTCAAAAGTCAGAACTAGCTCAAAGGCACAGATTGCATTGCATTTGTTTTGCTTTAAATTTGAATTAAAGTTAATAAATAATAAATGAAAAAAAAAAGATAGCTTACTGAATAAGAGCAAGGATGAATAAATCTCCAAACAAATCCAGAATGCACTTCAAGGAAACAAGTAGAAAAATTGAGAAGCTGTAGTGAATTCCTGTGATCTCTTAGTTCTTCTCTGCCCTTATCTCACCTCTTCGAAAACCAGTGGCAGACCTCTGTCCTGGTCTGTGGTCAACAGTGCACCAGCACTCCAGACAAATCCCTCCTCCTCACTTTCCTCCCTTCCTAGTGGTTCGTTGAACCTCTTTGAGTATCCATAGGGAGAAGATCCCAAACTCACTTTTTTTAAACATCTGGTCTCTTGGCTCATGAACCTCATTCCCTGGAGCCCAGCAGCTCCTCCAGCACCCTGATCTCTCCCAACAGGGTGGAAAACAGAAACAAAAAATAACCCTTACAGGGGACATTATACTAACATCCTGTATCATAAATCCCTCCCATCTAGCCCAGGGACATCTGCATACAGGCACCAACTACCTCCTACTGCTGTCAGAGACTGTATAACTTCTGAAGCTAGTTATTAGTAAGGGGAATTTATAACCTCCTTACATAAGAAAAACTAAACATTTGGCAATAAACCAGTTTCACTTAAACAGAAAAGAAGGGTTTCACTTGCTTCAATTTTTTTTTTTGAACAATGGGTGATGAATAGTATGCAAATGCTGTCATAAGAGCACATGTTTGGGATATAATCAGCAAAAAAGCAAAACTCATTCATCATGACTCAAAAAGAATGATATTCAAAGCATATGGGAGAAGATGTCATAGATAATCCATTTATGTCTTTAAAAATCTCCCTAGATAGGAAGTGAGTTTCTGATGTAGTAGGTTATCATCTGTCATCCAGTTGACACCAAATGGATGGTTCAGTATAAGGATTCAGGAGGAGATGGTTCATGCAGAAACAAGGATCCTAGACTTAGAAGAAGTAACTTTGTCGAAAGGGGAGTCATTAGCTGGATGTAAACATGAAAAACAATGGGTAAATTTGAAAGGAGATATTTTAAGGCAACAAACTTTGTTATTAGGAAAAGGAGGCCACTATATTATTTTAAAAGTCGTTAACATAAGAAATGTACACATGTGCAGCACAGCTATTGCCCAGCATACAAAAAGAAATAAAGGAAGGACTTTCAAACACATTTAGGCAGTTTGCAGGCCTGCAAACCACTTAAGCAGTGCTCCGCGAGATATTCAGTGGTACTAACCTGATTAGTGTCACTGAAAATTCCCAGGTTCTGTCATTAAATGCCCCAATGCTAGCCAGATAAGCTTGGCTCATTCCGGGGGCAGAGCAGAGGCAGCACTCGGTGGTAAGCAGCTAGTGGCAATATTCAGTCACTAGCTGGTTAACCCATGGTGGTGAAAGTTAGGCACCTGAAAGGCTTACCTAACTTTCACTGCCATAGCTAACCGAGCAGCAGCTGAACATCACCGCTGCTCAATTAGCTGCAATGCTATTTGGCCAACAAGGATATTTAATGCTGTGGCTAGTGTCACTGTACAAGAGCTAATAGCTGCTTTTGACTCCGTCCCCCATCACCTAATACTACAGCAACTTCATGCAGTCAGACTACAGGAAACCACGCTAAAATGGTTCACCTCATACCTCATACCTCACAGACCATCAACTCTGAGTCAAAGTGAACCACAAGAGATCAGTCCCCTACTGTCAACTCCAAGGTCTCCCACAAGGATCTGAGACTACTCTTTAATATCTTTATTCAACCATTATGCAAAATAATTCAAGAACACAATATTCAGTACCACATATATGCCGATGATGTGATGATTTATACTCCATTCAACACCACCAACCCCACAACAGCATCAATAGAAACATGCTTCATATCCATGAAGAAATGGCTCATCGAACACATGGCCATCAACTACAAGAAAACCGATGTATTATACATAACCAGAGACCCCAACTTTACACCACCATCTACTATTTTCATTTACGGAACAACTCTAACAGTTAAACCCGAAGTTCGCTACTTAGGCGCCTACTTGACCAGCCTAACTCTAACATTCCACATCAGCAATACCACCAAAGCCATTTACAGCAAAATCAAAATAGTGCAACACCTGAAACCATTACTCAATCCTCAAGACTTTCACATTGTCTTCCATGCTCTCATCTTCCCTCACGCAGATTACTGCAATCTCCTCCTTCATAGCTCTGAATATAGCTGCCTGCACACTCTGTAAAGCCACCAGGACCAACCATGTATCCCCACTCTACAAACAACTTCACTAGTTACCCATCATGAAGTGCATCAAATACAAGGCCATCCTCACCATCTTTAAAATCTATCATGACCTCTCTTCCATTTACCTACAATCACTTCTACAAAAATTACCCAACAACAGATCAGGAAGAATAAACTCTCAGAATACACTATCTATACCAGCAAGCAATGCAAGATCCAACCACTCCACATCAAGAAAGGCCTTCTCCTTATATGCCCCTACACTCTGGAATGCCCTCCCACATGACCTGTGTACCACAGATGACCTAATGAAGAGACACTTGCCATAAAGGCAAAAATTAAAACAAACTTCGAGGAAGTCAGTTGGAATATTAGGAGAGTAATCTGCATACTGCCTTCATACTCTTTATCTGCCTGTCATATACTATATACGAGGGGTGTCCGATATTAAAGTTATAGGCCAAAATTACACTAACATTTGTATTTAAAGAAATTATTCAATACATTCCACCAAAAACTACATACTTTTGTTTACTTCTCCACATAATCGCCGTAAACATTGAGACATTTATCCCAGCGTGACACTAGTTTGAACATCCCTTCAAGTTGCTTGAAGTAGTTGTCAAGTTGCTTGAAGTAGTCCATAATGGTGTCTTGCAATTCCTCCTGATCTTGCGGAAGTTGAGATTGCATATGAACAGAACTCTTAGGAATGCCAGTCATTTCAGCAATTTCATGAACTTTAATGCGACGATCCTCCCTAATCAGATGTTCGACAATTGCGCAGTTGTCATCCATGTGTGAGGTCCTTGGTCTGCCTCTTTTCTTTTCCGGATCATCATTCAACTCCGTTCGGCCATCTTTAAACTTGTTACACCAGATGCTGACTTCTTTTAGGCTTAAAACATTCGGGCCATACATGCCCTCTAAGTCGCGATGAATTTCGCTCTGCTTAACTCCTTCGGCTTGCAAAAATCGGATAACTCCACGCATCTCAAACTTCGAATACTCTGCGATTACACACGCCATGTTTGTTTGCTTCCCAAAAACTACTCATAATTTGAGTGTTTAAAAAAGCAATGCTACAGACTCTCCTACTACGAGTACAAGTAGTCCTGCATATGACAGCACTATTGCGCATGCAGAGCCGGTATGATTGCCACCTGTACCTTTTGCCATTAGATTTTTCATTAATTTTCATAGCAAATGTAAATGCACATAATTTTACTTTGAAAATTTTGTGAATACTTTTTCCAAGAAAAACAATGAGTGTAGTTTTGGAAATAGAAAACATTGCATGTTGTTGTAATCCCTGCCCTAACCCTATCCCGGGAATATCTCCACTCAGTACAAGCAAAGTATGTGTGTTATGGAAAATGCATGTAGGTTTTGTGCCAAAGGTCCATGCGCAAGCAGTAGGAGGTAGAGAGAAAGCAACAGGGGATGATGATTCTGGGCTTGTAGAGAAGAGCACTGCTGGGACTGGGAGGAAATGAAAAGGGACCGCTGAGGATTGGCGGGGAAAAGAGGGGGGAGCTTGAGCAGGGGTTTCTTAAGCTTTTTATGACTAGACCCCAAATGGATTTCCCAGTATGTCCCCATACCCTCTTTGCCAGACTGTCAAAATCACATATACTGTATGCATATAGCCAGAAACAGATTGGTTTAAAGAAAATATTAAGGATTTTATCATATTTATTAAAATCTCAAATACACAAGCTAGCTACAACTAGTGAGAATTTTGCTGTTGTTTTTGTGCAATCAAAACAGGGAATCAAGATACAGTTACTGACAATGTTACTCGCATGTCATCTGACACATAAAGTCGATTTTTCCATTTTGATTTCAGGTTATATAATGCAGAAAATCCTTTTTCACAGAGATAAATAATTGCGAAGGGAACCAAAACTTTCATTACCCTCATTGGCAAGTTAGGGTAAGCTGCGATTTGCTCACACCAAAACTGCCTTTTCCAAATCAGCTTTCTTTCTTGGGTCTTTTTGGAATTCAATGAAATCATCCTTTGCTGAATCGTTGTCACTCCTTGTAGATATATGAAATGAGAATGGGTTCATTATCCAAACAGATTCAGTGCTAAAATCATTAATATCTGAGACGTAACCCTCAAAGTTTGTACTTAGGACTTCCAAATGGTTCTTGACTTGAAGTATTTCCACAGGCAATGTTTTACCATCTCATTCCTTGTCGATAACTGTGATAATAATAATCTACAATTTAATCTAACATCTTTTTTAATTATTCAGAGATCCAGTCCTATACCCCCATCATTTGGTTCACATACCCTCCAAGTGGTTAAGAATCCCTGCTCTAGAGCTAAGGGGGAAGGGAAATGAAGATTCCTAGAGCTAAGGGGGGAGGGGAGAGAGAGAGAGAGAGAGAGAGAGTGAGTTATAGGACTGGGGGGAAGATGGGGGGGTTAGGAGTGGAAAAAAGGGAGAGGGAATTTCTAGGGTAGAGAGAAAAAGGTTTCTGGAGCTATGGGAAGAAAGAGTGGGTTTGCAGGGGCTAGTGTGGAAGAGTTGGGGCTGCTGTGAAGGGAGAGAGAGATGACTACTGGATACACTGCTCAACATTGAAATCATTACTGACTTTAAAAGGCCCTAATCTGTAGTATCTTGGTGAGCTGAACACGAATATAACATTAAAAAAGTTATATTGGCTCTCGTTTTGAAGATATTGCATGTAGTTCATTTTTGACGTTTCACCGTGTAAATTTATCCAGTAGGATATCAACAACATCCCAAATAAACCTTGAATGATGTAATATTGCATTACATTGCATAATACCAGCATGCACACATCATCCAGAGTTGATTGCATCATTTTCTGATGCAATGCAATACTACTGCCAGACGGCTGCTGAAGCCATCTGATGTCAGCAGTGTACAATACGCAGTCGGAAAGGAAAGTAATCTGGTATTCTGTTCCGATATTGAAAGCCTCATGAATGCCTTAAAAATCACTCATGACCTAAAAGACTGGAGACTATTTATAGACTCTTCAAAACTGAGTCTGAAGGCTGTGCTTTTGAACAATGGAAACCGTCTTCCATCTATTCCAGTCGCACATGCCGTCCACATGAAAGACTCAAAAAACGTGGTCTATAAACAGAGTGTTAAAATCGCCTAATTTAATACAGTGAATACACTCTGAAATTAACCAATTGTAGCTTATTTTGTTCCTGCTTATTATTGGAGAAGCCAATCAATACCTTTGTACCTAAGGACAGGTCTCAGACTTGTGACCTGCTGATCTCCCAAAGGAAAAGAGCAAGGTCTGGTAGCATCAATGACCTTCCTATATTTTCAAAATACTCAGTGCTTCCCAATTGTGCTTATTTAATTTTTCAATTTCTTTTGTTTGTCTTAAAAATAAATAAAAAGTCTGCTTATCTTAATTGAGGAGTGTGATACGGTCTTAAAAATGTTTCCCCAACGCCGATCCTGAGTACTGCTATCGCGTTTCACTGTGCGTTTCTTCAGGGGTAATATGACCAAGAATGTAGACCGTCCTCAACTGAAGTTGAAAACTTTGAATCTATGGACAAAAACAACGTATAAAAAGTGCATATAAGTCTAAACACAAAATCGCTACATTGAATATATTATTTACATAATCCCCTATAGTTTTACTAACCACTCATGAATAATCAGACTTGTGAATGATGCTGCCCACGTCAAAGTTTCTTCTCAATTCTTCTTAGAGATATTATTCAACGTCCATAGACGCCGCGCATGCGGAGAGGTGTTTCTAAACTGCTTTTAAACACTAGGAGACCTAAAAGTGACGCCATCGCGTCTTTTACATTCTCATTGAGAAATGGAAATCCTAATGACGCAATGTTCCAAAGGGATCCCTCCAGTGTATGCATCTTAAACATACTCCTGCCTTTGATTATATGTGTAAAAAGACGTGGTCGCAACTTTTGGCTCGCGGATATCCCGCACGTACAATACGATGCGCATACAATCGTGCGCTTAATAACAACCGTGAACTTTTACTATGTAACCGAGGAATTACACAAAAACAAGATACCGATACCAATATCAATCTCATCACTAAATACTCTCCTTTGAGCAAATCCATACAGAAGATATTGCGGAAACATAGCAATGTATTAGGGTCAGTGACAGGATTGACTGGTAAAAAAATTAGATGCGTTTGGCAGCGCAGTAAGAACTTAAAGGAGCTCCTCAGTCCTGCGATGTTGAAAACTCCTGAGGATATTTAAACATGGAGCCATCGGGACACAGGAAATGTGGAGATTGTGGAATATGTTCCATTACTAAAGAAGTGTCCGAATTTGAGTATAATGGCAAAAGCTATACTTTACGACATTATACCACATGTGCTTCGAAGAACGTGGTATATCTAATTAGCTGCCCATGTAATTTGGCCTATGTTGGAAAAACCAGCCGAGAGTTTCGAATCAGGATGGGTGAGCACAAAAGCCGATTAAAACACAATGTCCTAGAGGCCCCCATCGTGCAACATTGTTTTGAGAATAAACATCGTTTCGAGGATTTGGCATGTTTTTGCATAGACCAGGTTAAGATAGGAGTGACCGGCAAAACCCTCGATCAATGTCTAATCCGTAAAGAGCAATGGTGGATATTTGAATTGAACTCTTTGATACTGACAGGCCTCAATGGTTACATCGATTGGAAAGCATGTTTTTAACGACTATAATTTCAGAAAGTTGCGATTTAACCGTTCTACCAAGCCATTGCATTGGGGGTGGTAGGCGGCAGTCTTTAGGTGGTGGATGCCAAAAGCGTCCCAAACCTGAGCGAGGTATTTTGATAAAAAGTTACTACCTCTGTCCGTTAAGACCTCCTGCGGGAACCCCACCTCGCAGAACAATTTGATTAGTTCCACAGCAATAGATATTGCCGAAATATTTCTCAGTGGTACTGCCCATGGGAAACGTGTAGCCTGGTCAATAATCACGAGGATGTATTGGAATCCTCTCGGAGTTTTGATAAGGGGTCCTACTATATCTATAGCAAGTCTTCTTACTGGGTCCGAGATTATGGGCATCGGAACCAGTGGTATTTCTGGTGGCCGGTTAGGAGTTACCCTTTGACAAGATGCACAGGATTCACAAAAGCGAGTCGTTTCTCGGAAGACTCCCGGCCAATAAAATCTGGCTAAAATTTGATCAAGGGTGCCTTGTGCTCCCTTATGACCCCCTACTGGATGGTCATGGGCCAGACGTAAAACCAGCGACTTAAAAGTGTTTGGGACCACTAACTGCTTCCGCACAGTTCCAGTTCGAAGATCCTTACATTCCCGATATAATATGTCCTCTTCCATAATAAATCTGGGGAAGGAATTCTTTTCTTCTCGAGCATACTCCAGTGCACGAGCTAACGCAGGGTCTGCCCTTTGTTCCATCTTGAAGGAAGGGAATTTTTCCATCAACTCTGCCGGTACCCACGGCATCCCTTTCCCAGCTTCCAGGTCGGCTCTACCTTGAGAGCGGCACCTTCTTTCTCTTCGTCTCTCAGCCTTAGGTTTTCTTACCTTCCTCAAGGGGTCGTCCATTAAGTCTTCGTGGGACGGAAAGTCTCCTAAGGTGGTGTCTCTAGAACACGAGGGCTTTTCAGCATCCTGGGTATGCGACCGTGTGGAAACTAGAGCTTCCTTAGGATCTATAGCCTCCTTGATATTTTCCTGCTGAGGACTGAGACTTTCAGTAGGGTTATGGCGAATGCAAGTGGCACTTAGCACTGCTGGTGGAGATAAGCCCTCTTTCAGACTTCTCCTGAATTGTGGCCAATCACGGCCTAATACCAGCTCCTGGGGTAATCTAGGCACCACTGCTACTAGCATTTCTTTCACAATGCCTAGTCCCTTAACCCGCAATTTATATACAGGATAGCGGGTAGCTGCTCCGTGTATACATTTTATTTTTACGGTACCTTCTGGCTGATCTGGAACTGATGAACCCTGATCCTTGATCACAAACCATAATCTCTTTGAAATCATAGTTTGATCGGCTCCTGAATCCAGGAGTGTTTTTACATTTATGCCTTGAATCTTAACATTCAATACAAAGCCTTCACGTATTGTCTTTGGGTTCTCACCCACAAGAGCAGTACGTGAATAACACTGTTGTTTCACATGACCCTTTTTACCACAAGAAAAACATCTCTTAGTATTTTCTTTTACCACAGGTTTATAACTTTTTGAACCAATATACATGGGACGTGAGACATTTTCCAATTTCTGCGCCTCCATACCTACTACCAATTTGGGAGCCTCCACCCTGGGTTGGGTGACTCTTTCCGCTTCCAAATATCGCTCGGTGAGAGCTATGGCATCTGTAGTGGTACGGCAATTTTGCAGAATTAGAAAATTCTGCACTCTACTCGGTATGGCCGACATATACTGTTCCAGTATTATCGCATCCATTAAAGTATCCACATTTTTCTTTTCAGGCTGTAGCCACTTGTTTGCTAGACTACGTATCCTATGGCCTAGGGCTTTGGGCGTTTCATCATCCCTGAGGACAGTAGCTCTAAACATCTTATTATAAGATATAGGGGTCAGGATGATGTCCAGCGGGTAAGACGCTTCGCGCTGAAGCTCCCGAGAGGCCTACTTAGAATCCTGACTTAATACCTATACAAACTTACTATTTCGCTCAGGGCTGACCGGGGTACCTCGGGGGGATGGCGGCCCATAAACCAGCGCGCTTGGACTTCGGGTCTCCTTCTTCTTCTCACGGAAAACGCTCCAAAACAGAGGTGTCCTCTCCACAGAAGATGGTTCCATTTCGTGAAAACCCCGAAATGCACCTGGAGATTTTAGAGGAAATACGCGGCGTGAAGGAATTGGTGCAGTCCAATGGAGAAGCGCTTCGAGCCCTGCGAGAAGACTTTGGAGTGCTCCAGGACCGACTTGAAAGTCTCTCATTACGACAGGACAATATGGCGGGGGTCCTCGACTCGCACGCGGTACGCTTGGGCCAACTGGACAAGGCTGAGCGCCAGATACAGAATCTTCAAAAGGAGTTAGAAGATAGCAACAATCGAGCCCGCCGCAACAATGTGAGGCTCATTGGAATACCGGAGGGGGTGGAAGCAGGAGATATAAGAGAATTCCTGCTCAAAACTCTTCCCTCCTTGCTGAAGATCACTTTTCATAGAGAACTGGAAATCGATCGTGCACACCGTGTTCCTACCCACATGGCGCTCAACCGCACGACCCCCCGGCCTATTATCTTTCGCTTGCTACGATATCAACAAGTGGAACAAATTTTAAATGCTGCCCGGGCGAACCATCATTTGGAATTTGAAGGTCACAAAGTCTCCTTCTTCCCTGATTTGGCAAAGCCTACCGTTGACCGTCGGAAGAAACTCCTTGCTTTTCGCCCTCGACTTCAACAGCTGCAGGCTCGCTTTGGCCTGCTGTATCCAGCGAAGCTCCGAGTGACTCTCCACAACCAAACCAGGACATTCGAAGATCCTGATCTACTATCAACATTTTTAGACTCCAAGGAAGCAGAGCAGATGCGCTAATCCGAAGACTTGGACTTTTCTTTGCCGGCTCTGTCCGCCATTTTGAAGGGCCCGATGCGGCGGTCGTAGTCAAGCACAGAGACTACCTGGACTTTCTTTCTTTCTCTATATGACTTTTTTTGTTTTTGGTCTCCTATCCCTCCATGATGTGTGCCTCGGTCGGATTCGGAGCACGCACAGTCCTACAGGTTATGTGTTTTTTCAATCTTGGCCTTCTCTGGGGTTTCTCCCCGCAGACACATGGTCGCCAGTAATTTCTGGGGTTCTGCTTCTTCTCTACCGCACTGCGGTTTTTCTTTTTTAATGTGGGGCGCTTCATTGTATTATATTAGCTTATTTTCTTTTATACCATGTGTACAGCCAGATACAGTCAATATGAGGGACAGTGTGAAATTATGTGCGCTATCATGCTCAGAATTTTTAACTTTTCTGAATGGCCTTATGTAAAATCTTATCACTCAACGTAAAAGGCATTAATAGTCCAATCAAAAGAAAGAAAATCCTTAGCTATCTTAGCCATGAGCATGCTGATTTAGTGTTTCTTCAGGAAACGCATCTAAACTCTGCTGAAACACTGAAACTCAATGCTAAGCCTTACATGGTGGCTGCCTATTCTCCCGCCGTTTCCAAACGGTGCGGGGTAGCCATTCTGGTTAAGAAATCTTTGCAAGCTACTGTAATTGATACTAGCGCTGACAAGGAGGGTAGATGGGCCCGTGTACACCTTAAGGTTGGAGATAGTGAATTCACGTGTATTTGCATTTATGCCCCGAATGTGGACAACCCTGCTTACTATGCAAGTATCGCGCAGTTGGCACAGGCCTCTGCCAATACTCCATTAATACTTGGTGGTGATTTTAATCAAGTGTTAGACCCTTTGATAGATAGACAGCCGCCTAGAACGAGTAGTCCACCCAAGAGTCTTGCTTCCCTCACAGCTCTGATGCAAGATCTTGCGCTGGTAGATATATGGAGGCTGCTTCACCCCTCCGACTTAGAGTTTACCTTTTATTCTGCCCCCCATCACTCCCAATCTAGAATAGATTTCTTTCTCATTTCCAAAGCACTGATTTCTCAAGTAGACACGGCTAGGACTCATCCTCTCCATATTTCAGATCATGCTGCCATTTCTTTATCATTACATGTCACTGCGCGGGACGATTCTCCCCGAGCTTGGTTTTTTGATAGATCCCTACTGGGTCAAAAAGATTTTCAGGTTGAAATAAAGGCCGCTATCCAAGATTATTTTCAGTTTAACTCACCCCATGACACAGCGAGCTGGGCTTGGTGGGAGGGTTTTAAAGCATCTATCCGCGCAACTATAACTAGCTATCAGATTCGGCAGGGTAAACAAAGAAAGCAGCACTTACTGATTCTAGAACAGCAGATACAAGCTGGGGAGCGCCTCCTTACGTCTCGTACTGACCCATGTATTTTACTCCGTTTACAACGCTTGCGTTTTCAATACAATCAGCTTTTGTACACTGCTGCTGTTAAAAATATTGAATCACAACAAGGGCTATATTATCGGGAAAATAACCGTGCTGGCAAATTATTAGCAAATGCCCTAAAAGGTCAAAAAGAAGCCAAGCGTGTTGCCGCCCTCCGTAATCCGTCGGGGGGGGGGCTTGGTCACTAAAGATACAGAAATCTTAGACCTCTTTCGTGATTTTTATACTCGACTTTATCAATCTGAATGTGATTTTGAGCCAGAAGTATTTGACCGCTTACTTTCAGGGGTACAAAGACCGACCCTATCTGACGAAGATAGAGTGGCCATGGACACACCATTTACTTTATCAGAAATTCATTCTGCTATCAAGAAATGTGCCTCAGGTCGAGCCGCAGGCCCAGACGGTCTCCCTGCTGAATTCTACAAAACCTTTCACGCTGACTTAGCTCCAGTTTTGAAACTTTATTTTTCTGCTCTGGCCGAGGAGGGTTCTCCTTCTGGGTCCTTTTCAATGGCAAATGTAGTAGTTTTTGAGAAAGAGGGGAGAGACCCGCAACTAACAGCTAATTATCGACCAATTTCCCTCCTAAACGCGGACTATAAAATATTTGCCACCATTCTTTCCACCCGGCTCTCTGATAGGATGTCTACCTTAATACACCCAGATCAATGCGGTTTCATTCCTGGTAGATCAACTGCTGACAATGCCCGGACTCTATGCCATGTACTGACTGCCGCAGTTAACCTTGATCGCCCATTTGTCGGCCTCTCACTTGATGCTGAGAAGGCCTTTGATCGTTTAGAGTGGCCCTTCCTGTTTGCAGTCCTCCGTTGGTACGGATTCGGGGAAGGTTTTCTCCGTTGTCTCCGCACCATGTACGCACGACCTACAGCCAGTATATGTGCCAATGCTTTAAAGTCTCAGCCTTTTCCCCTTCAACGCGGTACCCGCCAGGGATGCCCACTGTCTCCACTTCTTTTCGATCTTGCACTCGAACCCTTGGCTCTACTAATCCGGCAATCGGAGGAGATTCATGGAGTCCCCTTCTCCCATAGGGAAATCAAAATTTCAGCGTATGCTGATGACCTTATGCTTTTTGTCTCTATAGACTCAGTACCGGCTGTCTTAGAGCAAATTGGTAAATACTCACAACTGTCCGGTTATAAGATAAATTGGACCAAGTCGGTAGCCTTTCCATTAAATCCTTTGCTTCATCAGGCAGATATGCAACCCTTCCCCTTTTTATGGCAACCTCGCATGGTCAAATACCTTGGGGTTCACTATTGTTCTCCTTTGGAAGACACTATCTCCTTCAATGCCAAAGACTTAACCTCTAAAGTCCGGGCGCTTACTCACCGTTGGACTCCTTTAACACTTACCTGGTGGGGTCGCTTAGAAACCATAAAAATGATGATTGTTCCGAAAGTGAATTATATTTTAGAAATGTTGCCCTGTCTCTTACCTCGACGTACATATAAAGATATAGAGGGCCTTCTGACTAGATACTTATGGCAAAACAAGACACCTAGGATAGCGAAACATAAGTTGCAAGCAGATAAGGAAAATGGGGGTGTCAGGTTCCCTGATTTCCTGAAGTACCACCAATCTTTTCTTCTCAAACAAGGCGCTCGTTGGCTGGAAGATCCAGTACCGAGTAGACCTGTGTGGCTAGACATAGAAGAGGACCTTTGCAAACCGATTCCTCTTACTTTTCTCCCTGGTATGACTCTCCCATCAGACTCCCACTATCCACCAATGCTTTTAGACACTTTAGGTGCCTTTAATACTCTTATGCAATCTTTAGACTCCCGACTCTGTCCGTTAGACAGGCTCCCGCTTTGGTATAATACTCGATTTCGAATACAAAATAAGCCGATGGCGTGGAGCCCCTGGTACACTAGGGGCATTTGGATTCCTAGCCAGTTGTTCCATGATGGTCGCTGGAAAACTTTTAGTGAATTGCAAACTGAATTTGGTCTCCCAGCGAAACACTACTTTCAGTTGGTGCAACTTCAGCATTGTCTTCGGAGTGCTAAGGTGCTCCCGCCATCGGCATCCCCTACACAAGGTTGGTCGGAGACTATCCGATCTATCGGTAGTTCACCGGGTGTAGCATCCAATTTTTACAAAACCTTATGCAATGCTATAACTAGAGATACCCCTATAGCGCAGAAAGCATGGGAGAGAGAGAATTGCATGTGACTTTGACCCCGGAGCAATGGAGCCTTGTCTGGAGTAGAGTGACACGGGTTTCCCGATCCGCCTCACTTACTCAGACACTCTTCTTTCTAGCCCACCGGTGTTTTTACACTCCTGACAGATTAGCCAAATGGAACACTACTCAGGGCAATAGTTGTTGGACATGCCATGCGGCCATTGGTTCACTACCTCATGTTATGTATGAATGTCCCGCACTACAGTATTACTGGCGTCGGGTCTGGGGTCGTATCCAGTCTATTTTGCACTTTCAAGAGCCCCTTTCTTGGAGGATAGTGGGACTTCGCTCAGCTGCGGGGATCCCCTCTCTTCCAAAAACGGCTTACTTCCTTTTGGACTTTATGCTTGGCATTGCTATTTCCCTAATTACGAAATACTGGAAAAATAGCTCCCATCTGAGCCCCAATGAATGGTGGAATCATGTCTGTCTCTACAGTAAATATGAACAAATACCTCGTATGTTTGCTTCCCCCATTCAGACTCCTCATCATCGGTCTAAATGGAAGATGCTCAATGACTATGTCCATTCTGCTAAATGCTCTCATCTGACTGTCTAAATTTGTATATCTCTGTTTCATGATCATTCTGTATCGTAGATACTCTTTTGATTGTTATGATGTATAATCACTGTTGTTTGGAAGCGCTCACATGCTGACATAATCAGCTAGAGAAGAAGCATGGGGGTGGGGGGTAATTGGGTTTACTTTTCCTTATTGTATACTTGTTTTGTCTCCTTTGGTGTGTTGTTTCGTTTGTTTGTTGCAAAATGAAAATAAAAGTTTAAAAAAAAAAAAAAAAAGATATAGGGGTCAGACCTAAACGATCTCTAATGGCTGTGACTACCTCCTCATAGGTATTAGCTAGAGCTGGGGGCATCGCTCTATATGCAGCAAGCGCCTTCCCCGTGAGGGACGCTGCGAGGCGTATGGCCCACAGCTCAGGTGGCCATTTAGTAGAGCATGCAATTCTATTGAATGAGTCTAGGAAATCATCCACATCGGCATTTGGACTTAGCTTCCCTACAATGAGATCATTGCATGTCCAATGTCCACTATCTGGGCTGGTTGGTCTGGTTGCCGTCAGCTTCTCCGCGTCGGCCCTTGCCATCGCCTCTCGCTGATGTGCCAACCAATTCTCCATGGTCTGCAGGACCAGTAGCTGTTGCGCCTGCATGGCTTGAAGGGCTTGCGCTTGGTTTTTCTGTGCGAACACCGCCTGTTTATCGAACTGGAGTGCCATCCAGGCACAAAGCTCCTTCGGTTCCATACTGCACCTGTATAAAGGGAGATAAGAAGAAAAAGAAAACCAAGTGTGGCTCTCCTAACAAAACTCTTCTTCTTTCCTTTTTTTTTTTTTTTTTTTCAAACTTCCCCGGATATCCAACACTACTCAGGCTTATCTACGTTTTACCTGACATTAGTGTTGACTCCAGCTCTGGAATATAAGTGTTGTCCCGCTCTGCAGTTCTCCACTTCTGGGGTAGGAACAGGATTTTTACCTTTCAGGATTTACGATCTGTTCCGGATTCCGACTATTCCATTCCGGGTTTTCTCCTTCCGCTCCGGTTGACAGCAGATCCGTTCCGGGTTTTGTTTTTACACTCCGGTTTTCCAGATAGTCCAGTCCGGGTTTTTACTTTTAAACTCAGGAGTTTTATTTTTCTTTTCTTTTGTGGTTGTAGGCTCCAATCCAATATCCAACAACTACGCCATTTTATGTCGCGAGCACTACCCTGGCGATAAGTAGGGGTCAGGGCAGGTCGGACATAAACTATATAGGGAGGAGATTGGCCAGTAATCCAGAGGCCCAATTGGCTTTTGGTCCTGTTAGTTTTCTGGATCCTAATCTCCAAAGAAATCAACTCCACAAGTGGTGGGAAAATAAAGGCTTTTATTTCCCCTTCTCGCAAGGGTTCAAAGGATTAAGCAATAACAACAACGCAAATGTCCTTACGTCAGGTAAGAAAAAGTAAAACAAAAGTTTAAAGCAAAACTGTTACTTTCACAGTAGCGCTGATATTCACTCAAACAATTATGTTCTAGGCAGTAACACATACAGCTTACAAGCCTGGCAAAGATTCTAGGCTTCCCGTGGTACAGTACGTACAGTCCATTTCTGTATCTGAAACCTCATTTGCCAGTTCCACTTGCATTGGCTCATAGGCGGAAGCCTCTGACTCTGAGTCCCTGGGTTCAGGTAGGTTATAGTCAGGCTTCTTATATAGCTCTTCTAGCACAACCCAATGTTCTGGGCAACTCGTAGGGCGTCGGCTCTGTGCTGTTTTATATTGAGGAAATTCCCCTCTCCTTAGAGGTTTTATGGCAGCTTTATAAAAACATTTATTATTCAAACCTTTCTTATCAGGTAAACTTTTCCTATAGCTTGTATCATAAAAAGCTTTACCTTGGGAATTTGGCTTCTCTGTTTCCAGTGAAGGTTGAGGCCTGCAACAGTTTCTCCGTTGGCTTGCCTGTACAGCACGGCTTAGGTCTTCAGGCTGTGACCCTGTTGGCTTTGGACAACAGTTGCAGCAATGCCTTTGCCTCTCTGGGCAAACAGCTTTTACTCCTCTGTGAGCTGAGACCTTCCCAGGTTCCTCCTTAGCTCTCAGGCAATCACCTTTCACTCTGGGTGATCTTCTGGCAGTGGAATATTCAGGTTTGCATTCTAACCTCTTTTCCTCTGTCTTGCCTTCCTTCCTGCTGCCTCCTTTCCAGCCGTCTCTACAGCTGCCTTCACTCTGGCTGCTTCTTTTCCAGCCTTCACTCCAGCTGCTTCTCCAGCTGCCTGCTTTCCAGCTGCCTTCACCGCTGCCTTTCCCACTGCTCTCCTTCCAGTCTTCCACACCCTCCTTAAGAAGTCCTTCTCTGCTCAAGGGATTGGAGGTTGGCTGGCATTACCTCATGATCAATGGGGCGTGGTTCCTCAGTCACTCTGGAGTCCCTCTTGCTCCAGAAATTGCAGCTTGTATGTACCTTTTTCTCTATTTATTTTATTCTTTATTAAAGTTATTCATATATACAAAGAATAAACTAAGCATATAGCGAATAAAGAAATACAGTAAACTAATTTTAACATCAAACTAAGCAATAATTACACTTGGTATAGACCTCAAATAGAATAATAGAAGTGCCCCGCGGGTTGGTTCGCCTGCCGGATTGACTCCCATGGACGGGAGTTCCCCTGCAGAGGGGGGTGCCGCCTTGCTTCGAAGGCAGAGTTCTCCTGCTGCTCAGCCTGTTGGAGGAGAGGGATTAATGCAGGCTGTTGGAAGCGGTGAGGTAGAGCATAGAGTGTCAGGCTCCTCTGTTCCTTTGGGTTCTTCAGCGTTGCTGGCTCTGGTTAAACCTGCAAGTATAACAATGGAGAGCTTGTGGGATGCCATTTCTTCTCTCCAACAGTCCCTCTTTCCTGTAGTGGCTGTTCTTTCACAGGACGTAACTCAGTTGAAAATACAGAGTGTTGCCGAAAGCTCGAGGGTAGATGACCATGCGGAGAGACTCTCTCGTTTGGAAATCCAGGCTGAGGAGTTGCAGGCTTTGGGGGCCACCCAGGCTAAAGGAAACTTGATCTTTGCGCGACGGTTGGAGTTTCTGGATAACCAAGCGAGGAGGAATAATCTACGCTTCCTGAACTTTCCTAGATCTCCTCTGCTGGACTCTAGGGAATTGGTTCGCAAGTATCTTACTGAGATTCTCCTTATGCCCTCTGATAATTTGCCTCCTATTATACGTGCTCAATATGTTTCTATTTCCTCATCAGAGGTGGGTGGAGGGAGAGCCTCGGTGGATCCTGATGGGCCACCTCCGATGGATCTAACAGGGTTTCTAGAGAGTTCGCTAGACGTGGTAACCAGTAACCAGTAGAGCTACTCTACTGGTCTCCTTTGCCTTAGAGTCTGATCGGAACTCTGTTTTGCGATTATATTTCCTTAAACTGAATGTTTCCCAATTTATGGGCTCTAAGGTTTTGATATTTCCCGATTTGGCAAGGGATACCCAAAAGAGGAGGAGAGAGAGTTTCTGGCCATGCGTCAGCGCTCCCTCGCTTTGGGGGTACAATATAAGTTGAGATATCCGTGTAAATGTGTAATTGTTTACAAGTCTAAACACTATCTTTTCTTTGAGCCCATTCAATTAAGAATGTTTCTTGAGGGGAATGAGAGGGGTGGGATGGATTCCGCACCGGCTGCCACACATAACATCTAAGCTCTAAGGCACTTGTTGTCAATTTGTATTTCTTATATTTCTTTTTCTTGGAACCTTATTGTGGTTATTCTATTTGAGGTCTATACCTTTTTCTCTATTTAAAGCATTTTCCTTCCTCTCAACCAGGTCTGCTGGGTGACAACATACAGTTGGCACCTCTGTGGTGACTTGAAGGTAGTTGCCCTTTTAATGGGACTGCAGCAGGGATATATAAAATACATGTGTGTTTCTTATGTGAGTGGGATAGCCGAGCAAGGGATTGGCACTACTTGTGGAAGGAATGGAATCACAGACAAAATGTTTAACAGTTGGAGAGAAGAATATCCAGCACCCAGCTCTGGTTGAGGCTCACAAAATCCTGATACCACCCCTTCACATCAAACTAGGTTTGATGAAAAACTTCGTGAAAGCCATGGACCGCACTTCGCCAGCTTTCCGATACCTGCATGAAAAATTCCCTCGACTCAGCGAAGCAAAGATTAAAGAGGGAGTTTTTGTGGGTCCTCAGATTTGAGAGCTCTTCAAAGATGACCGGTTCAACAACCTGCTGCAGGGTGATGCGAAACAAGCATGGAATGCTTTTCACCTAGTGTCAACAAACTTTCTCGGGAATGTTAGGGCAGAAAACTACAAGGAACTAGTAGAAGACATGCTGATGCAGTATCAGAAACTTGGCTGCAATATGTCTCTAAAGATCCATTTCCTTGATTCCCATCTCGATTTCTTTCCTGACAACTGTGGTATGGTTAGTGATGAACAGGGCGAACGTTTTCACCAGGATATCGCAACGATGGAGCAAAGATACCAGGGAAAATGGTCCACTACAATGCTGGCTGACTACTGCTGGACACTCCCCAGAGTAGCTCCCGAATAGCTGTACAAGAGACAGACAAAAAAATCTAAGAAGTAGTCTATGACTTGGTTATTTACAGGTATTAACCGAAGGCCTATTATATTTACTACTGACGTGCATTTCGTGATGTAAACATTAATTCTTGTAGATTACAAAAAAACTAGAGCCAGCTTTGCAATTTCACTGTCATATTCGTGTTCAGCATATAAAAATTGATAAGAAATGACTATTTTTATTTCAGTAACATGACTTTTGTAAAATTTTGTTGATCAGTGATATCAGAGGTGGAGACAAAGAGACAGGACATTACTGCTTTGGTGAACAGAAGGGGAATCTGGATGCTGAGGATTGAGAAAGAAGGGGATACTGGATGTATACTTTTAATTTTCAAAAGTTAACTTTGTATAAGTGGGGAGCACACAGTTAAAGGATCACCTCGGGTCTTAAAATACCATTGCACCCATTCAAAAATTTGTGTACTTATCTTGAAAACCAAAGCCATAAAAATGATCCTTTTCAAGATAAATACATGACACTATAAGCTTTGCTTTTTGAGACAAGTTCATACATTTTCGAATGGCAGTACAATTTGAAACAAAGTATGGCAAAGCATAATTTGGGTATATGATTATAAAATCTTCAGTTTTGGTCAAACGCCGTTGATGAGGTTTGTGCCTTTATTTTTAACATTCTTGCAGTTAAGTATGATATCTGTTAAAGTTCTCAGTTCTTGGCTTTGACACCTCTTCTATATTTATTTTTTGAAAGATAATAAAGACATTTTGATATCTCAAGTTATAAATGCATAAGCACACATTTTTTCAAAAGGAAAAATTGCTTCAGAAAAGAGAGTCACGCTATGAAGGAAAGGGAATTGGATTTACCTCATGCCTTTCTTAGAAGTTCAAGGTGAAATTACATTCGGATACAGTAGACATTATCCTGTCTTCAAAGGGTTTGCAATTAAAGTTTGTACATGTGGCAATAGAGAGTTAAGTCACTTGCCCAGGATCACAAGGAACAGCAGTAGGATTCAAACATGGCTGCTTTAACCATTAGGCTACTCCTTTAATCAAAGGGGGTAACTTTAGCATAATTACATCATTTATGTCTTGCTTTTCTATGCACAGTGATCAAAGAGGCTGCCAAAACACCACTGGGCCCAACATTTAACAGACTTATACATTTAACAGCAGCTGCTAAATATACAAGTCCCTTATCCATGGATTTTCAGTGGCACAGGGAGGGTAATTTTATAAATTCACAGCTGTTTAAGGCATGCTTTCTAATTCCTATTTTATGCCTATTTTATAAAGTCAAGAATGCTAGGGGTCATGGGTGTCACTTTGAACATGGGGCTCCTTTGGAACAGGAGAAACTGAGGATCACTTCTCCTTCTCACTAGACACCAAAGACCCCTGGTAAGAAATAAGGGGAGAATTGGGGGTGGGGGGTGAGGCTTCTTTTCAGGATCGATGGAAGTTCTTGCTATGGGGGGTATCTCAGTGGGGGATTTTGTTGTTGGGGAGTATCAGGAGGGGTTGCTGATATCAGCGGGGCTTTGGGGGGTGCTGGCTTCAGCCTTTGCACCTGCCCCTTCATGCCTTGGAATAGGTGTAAATAGCAATGTATAGAATTTTTTATATCATTATTTATTTATTTATTTTATTTGACATTGTTTATATACCGCCTTTCAGGTTTATCAAGGCGGTTTACATAGAATAAAAGGTTTTACCATGAACATGTTCTTTGGAACTATTTACAACTAACAGTAACATATTTAGACTGTAGCTAGTTAACTGTGTAACACTGTATAACTATTTATAAAGTAGCGGTAAGCTATAGGTTTGTGGTTTAGTTCTACGTATTTGGTATTTTGCCATAGTGCTCTATGAACAGGTGAGTCTTCAATGCTTTTCTGAAGTAGGCCTTGTCTGAGATAGCTCTTAGGGTGGCAGGGAGTGAATTCCAAAGATGTGGACTGTAAAATTCAAATACTCGCTGAGTTGCAGTTTGTGAGGTGCAAGCCTTGATAGAATTGGTTGATAGTGTGTTTTGATGCCGGCTCCTTCATAATCTGGTGTCAGGCTTTTTTTGAATCAGGTCACCTAGGCATTCAGTGGACTGGCCATGTAGGATCTTGAAAATCATTAGAATTGATTTATAACATATGCGTGATCAGATGGGTAGCCAGTGTAGGGAGTGTAATGTTGGGGTGATGTGGTTGTATCTTTTTGTACCTGTTATTAGCTGAGCCACAGTGTTTTGTGCTATTTGTAGGATCTGGGTGGTACTTTTGGGTAATCCTTGTAGTAGCAGGTTGCGGTAATCTAGTTGTGGTGTGATCATGGCCTGGCATCCAGTGCGGAAGTGGCTATGATCTAATAGAGGACGTAAGCTTGCAAGATCTTCATTTTATAGTACGCTTTGGCGGTGGTCTTCCTAATGTGCGCTTGGAAGTTGAGCCTCTGATCAAGGAGCACTCCCAGGTATTTTACTTCATTCTTTACAGGGACTGATCATTTTCCTATGCTGAGGCTATCTGGCGGTTTGTATATTGTGTCTTTGATGATCGTCAAAGCTTCAGATTTGTTGTAGTTGATTGATAGATTGCAGTTTGTGAGCCATTCTGAGACTGATACCATGCAGTTGGTGATGGTGGAGTAGTCGGGTTTTCTTGAGTCGAATGAGGTATAAACCATCAAGTCATCTGCATAGAAGTGGTAGAGTATGTTGTGGTTTTGTATAATTTCACAGACCGGTTGAATATATATGTTGAATAAGAGGGCTGATAGTGCAGAACCCTGCGGAACCCCTTGGAGGATCTGGAAAGGTATATGTATTCCCTCTGTAAAATAGGGAGTGCACTGATATTTTAGGCCTGCTCAAAGCACTCTCTCTCCACACCTTAACCGCACTTTGCAATCTCTGTGGTGTGGATCACCAAGTGTAAATAGTGCCTTTCTAAAATTGCTATTCACATGTCTAGGTGATCTATACATCTAAAAACTCTTTAGATTTGAGAATGATTCTAAAACAATGGCCATGTTTTGAATCAGCTGCAGTTTTTGTGTTCAGTAGGCTGAGATGCCCCACCTGCATTCGTATACACAAGGGCTTCGGTGGATAGTTAAAGGTTTAATAGCTTGACACAGTTCTAAAAATAAAAAAGCATTTTTTGCCATTGTAACTACTGGTGCATCCATTCTAAACTTTAAAGAAAGAATAATATTGTCAAAGAAAAGGTTTGAGTTAAGGAGTCAACATTTACTGACCCAGAGTACCTTGATTTTAGTTAAGTCCAAACTCAAAACTTAATTTACTAACTTGCATTAACTAACATTAATGAACAAGGGATCATCACTTAAAGGGAGACTGAATTCTTAATTTAAAAAACAGCCTCATATACTATATATATATATATATTTCCTTCTGAAGATTTATAAGGATTTAAATTGCCCTCCTGGGCATCTGATTGTATCTACAAAATTCTCTGTTTTAGAACCTTTATCGCAGTTCATTGATATTTTTCTGAAACCTGAGGCAAATCAGGTTGAATCTTATATTCAAGATATTACAAACCTTTTACATATACTTGACACAGAGGAAAAGGTGGATGACCTCATCTGATTAATTACTCTTTATATGCTTGCATCCCTCAGGAACAGGCATTAAAAGTGATTCCTAAGTGTCGCTCCAGTCCAGTCCCTTTCCTCTGGGTTGTGCCCCTTCCAGCAGCATGGAGACTGAGCACATCTTTTTGATGACCCTAGGATATAAAAGCACTGGCACCTCCCACCAGCTCCAGTTTTGCTCAGTCTCCAACCAGCTGGAGGGAGTCAGTAAGCCAAGGGATAGACTCACTGGAGAGACGTAGGATTTAGTGGGGGGGTGTTGGGTTCCTCTGCATTTATTTTATTTATTACTTTACTTTATTTACTTTATTTCCCTTACTTTTCTTGAAGGGCTCTGTTTTGGAAGACATCCCCTTCCCCCTCCCCCTCTATTCTTCGGGGGATAGGAGGAGGAGGCTTCGGGCAGCCTGCGCAAAAAAAAAAGAAAAACGGTTCCCGCCTGGGATCCGGCCAATTCGGTGCCGTTGAAGCCCTTGCCATCTTGCCTGCCTCACTGCCGAAGCCCTCCAGGCAACTGAGCACGAGGGCGGGAAGACGCAGAGCCGGCAGGAGAAGGAGTTCGGGTCGGAAGAAGCTGGGGGCAGGTGCACGGTGGTGAGCTGTGTGGTGTTCAGACACAGCCACACGGTCGCCGGCCATGTGATGCAGAGGAGACTGTAACCATCGGGTGGAAGTGAGCAGCAGCAGAACAGGTAAGCTACTCCTTCGTTTTGCGCGCTTTTCAGTGCCCGTTAATAAGATGGCCCGAACAGCCTGCAGGGCAGTTTCTTGTTAAAATCTCTAGTTAATCAGCCTTTAGGACTAAGATTATTTTAGTTTAAAAAAAAAAGTGAAGATTTTTTGTTTTGTTAACTTCTGAATACAATTCATGTAGTTATATATTTATTTTTATCTGCATTTTTAGATGTTTAGATCTAGTTATATCTAGATAAATGTTTATATACCTTTAAGGGATAGATAAATTGTCTATACTCTACTGGGGGGCATCACCATGCTGGCTAGACCGCAGTGTTTAGTCTGTGGGACCCACCGGGGGGGCGGTGTCAGAGACCGGTGTGTGCTGAGGCTTTGCTGCAGAGGCAGCCTCTGTGGAGCAAGGAATTCAGGCAGGTATGTTTCAAGATCCGCTGCCTTCCATCTCTCAGGATTCAGTGGAGCCTCTGAAGGCGATGTTCCAGTCAGGATCTCCCCAACCTTCACCTCTGGAGCATTCTGCCCTGCCGCTGCCTCAACCCGGACTCTTTACCTCTTTGGGAGGATTGGAGGCGGAGGGCGGGGTTTCCCCTGAATTCATCCTGCTGCTGCATAAGGCATTCTGCCTGCATCAGCAAGGAGCGCATGGGCAGGGAGCAGTGCAGGGGCGCGTGGTAGCATGACAGTCGGAGTCCAAGGGGCAGAAGGAGGCAGGCTTACCACCTAAGTGGGCTGGACTCGCTCATGAGGAAGTTCTCCACTACCCTCTGTCAGAGACTCTGGAAGGGGAGATCTCAGACAGAGAGTTGGGGGAGGACAAGGAAGAACTCGAGGAAGGCGAGGAAGGCGAGATCCCAGAGGAGGGGCAAGCCAGAATTGTTCGGGTTTTCCACCAGGGAAGAGTTGCTGGCTCTGATCGGTGAATCTCTGAAGATTCTTAATATGGCGGCGGGGGTTCCAGCGGAAGAAGAGGTGATGGAGGACTCACTGATTCAGGCAGTCAGGAAATCTCAGAAGGTTTTCCCAATGTACCGGGTAGTTAGGCAGATGATTCAAGAGGAATGGGATCAGCTGGAATCCGGGCTAAGGGGGGTACGGTCTATGGCTCGGCTGTATCCTTTGCCAGAAGGAGAAAAAGAATTACTCCGTTCACCTAGAGTGGATGCTGCAGTATCAGTGGTCACAAAGAAGACCATGATACCAGTGGAGGGCAGCACTGCCCTCAAGGATACCCAGGATAGGAAGCTAGACACGTTGTTAAAGCAAGCGTTTGACATTAGTGCCCTAGCTCTCCAGACATCGTTATGTGGGGCTTGGGTGGCCCGAGCCTGCTAGCGGTGGTCCTATCAGCTCCAACTGGCTGGTGACCTTCCCAGTGAAGCGCCGGGGGAGCCAGCAAGAATTGAGTCTGGAGAAGCTTACTTGGCAGATAGCCAGTATGATCTCATTAGGAGCTTAGTAAAGAACATGGCTTCGGTTGTGGCGGCCAGTTGCTACCTCTGGCTCCGCAACTGGGCTGCTGATTGTTCTTCTAAGATCCGTCTCAACAGGCTCCCCTTTAAGGGAAAGCTGCTCTTTGGGGAGGACCTGGACAAATTAGTAAAGGGAGCTGGGGGAGTCTAAGGGAGGTAGACTCCCTGAGGATAGGCTGAAGCACAGTCATGTTCCCGCTCCTTCGCGGTCTCAACCACGGGCGTTACGGAGGTTTCGGTCTGCCCGGTCTATGCCCTTTCAGAGAGGTTGCTTCCTCTCTAGGGGGCAGGGCTTCTGAGGTTTTTGAGGGGCAGGGAAGGGATTTGGCGCCTCTTCCTCTGTCTCTGGGACTAGGAAGCCGCAATGAGACCATGGGGATCCAGGGGGGAGTTCTGCTGGTGGGGGGTTGTCTGAGGCAGTTCTTCTCTGCCTGGGCCTGGGTCACATCCGACCAATGGGTCTTAGAGGTGGTGCGAGAGGGCTATGCTCTCAAATCTGCAAGACCAGTTCTTCCTTCTTTCGTGCAGTCCCCTTGCAAATCTCCGGCCAAGGTTGCAGCGGTGGAGGAGACGCTAACATGGCTGCTAGGGGCGGTCGTGCTGGTTCCAACAGACCAATGCTGCAGCAGTCGATACTTCATTTACTTTGTGGTACCCAAAAAGGAGGGCTCATTCCACCCGATCCTCAAATTGAAGGGGGTCAATCGTTGCCTCCGTGTTCCTAATTTTCATATGGAAACGCTGAAGTCTGTGATTGTAGCGGTGAGGCAGGGAGAGTTTCGGACATCACTCGACCTCACAGAGGCATATTTACATATTCCCATCCGTGAGTCACATCAGCAGTTCCTGCAGTTTGTGGTGCCAGAGAGGCACTTCCAATTTCAGGTATTGCCATTCGGCTTGGCGACGGCTCCCCGCACCTTTACCAAGATCATGGTGGTGGCGGCCATGGCTCTATGCAAGGAGGGGATTCTGGTTCACCTATACCTCAATGACTGGTTGATCTGGGTGAAGTCCAAGGAAGAGAGTCTAAAGGCAATGTCCAGGGTGGTCGGATTCCTAAGGAGTCTAGGATAGGTGATCAATCTGGTGAAAAGCAAGTTGGCTCCCTCGCAGGAGATAGAGTATCTGGGAGCAAGGTTTGAAACTGGCAAAGGCATAGTGTTCTTGCCGCTCAGAGGGCAAGAGAGTTAAGGCGGCTGGTACGTCAGTTCCTAACCATGAAGGCATCCTCGGTCTGGCATTACCTTCAGGTTCTGGGGACCATGGCGGTGATGATAGAGCTGGTACCTTGGGCCAGGGCCCACATGCGGCCTCTTCAGTGGGCCTTGCTCCATTGCTGGTCCCATCAGCATTAGCCCATGTCCGTGATGCTCCCCTGTCCGTCGGTGACCAAGAAGGCCTTGCAGTGGTGGCTCCATCCAGGGAGCCTGGAGCGCGGTATGCCCCTAGAGCCCCTGCTGTGGTTGCAGATGATGATGGATGCCAGTCTATCCGGTTGGGGGGCTCACTGCAAGGGACATTTCGCCCAGGGCCTCTGGAGTGCGCAGGAGGCCCAATGGTCTATCAACAGGTTGGAGATGCGAGCGGTGGCTCTAGCCCTCAGAGCATTCGAGCACTGGATCTGCCAGAGCGCGGTCTGGGTACTGTCTGACAACATGACCATGGTGACATACATCAACCGTCAGGGCGGCACGAGCAGTCCTCCCTTGGAGGAGGAGGCGAAGGGCCTGATGGAATGGGCCGAAGTTCATCTAACATCCTTGTCGGCGCAGCACATAGCCAGAGTAGAAAACATAATGGCAGATTACCTAAGCAGAAACAGAGTGTATCACAGAAAGTTGGAAGTGTACGAGCAGGTAGTGTGCTGATGGGGAACTCCCATCATGGATCTCATGGAGCAATGGGAGTCGGCCAAGGCGAGTCGATTCTTCAGCCGAAGAAAGGAGAGGATGTCAGAGGGCTTGGATGCTTTGGTTCAGAAGTGGTCCACCGACAGCCTGCTGTATGTGTTTCCTCCGTGGGCGCTCATAGGCAGGGTCCTTCAATGGGTAGAGGCCCACTCAGGTTGGGTGATTCTCATAGCCCCAGATTGGCCTCAGCGCCTGTGGTACACCGACCTCATGCAGCTGCTGCTCAATCGTCCATGGCGCCTTCCAGTGAGGGACAATCTCCTGGCCCAGGGCCCAGTGCGCATGCCGCAGGTGTATCGGTTCTTGCTTACGGCCTGGCTATTGAAAGGGCATGACTGCAGAAGCGAGGTTACTCTGGAGCAGTGATATCCACTTTACTGAGTTCGACCTGTCTCTCCTATGTGAGGGTCTGGCATAGTTTTGAAGGCTGGTGCACAGATCAGCGGAAGAGGCCCATTTCAGAGTCGGTTCCAGAGGTTTTGAATTTCTTACAGGCAGGTTTCGAGAAGGGTCTTGCAGCCATCTTGTTGTGGGTGCAGTTGGCAGCTATTTCTTGTTACAGGGGTAAGATTCAGGGAAAGTCCTTAGGGTAATATGCAGACATAAGTCGGTTCCTGAGGGCAGTGTGGCGCTGTGGCCCCAGCAGAGGTCATCTGTTCCTCATTGGGACCTCAACCTTGTGTTGGATTCTCTGGCTGCAGAGCCTTACAAGCCGATGCAGTGAGTGTCTTTCAAGGACGTGACTCTTAAGGCAGTCTTTCTGGTGACTATCTGTTCGGCCAGATTTATTTCAGAGCTTCAGGCTCTGTCCTGTCGTCCGCCGTCCCTCTCCTTCTTTAAGAAGAAGGTAGTCTTCCAGACGGTGCCTTCCTTCTTGCCTAAGGTGGTTTCGTCCTTTCATGTGAACCAGACAGTTTCTCTCCCTTCCTTCTCTGGGGCGGGTCAGGGGGGGAACAATGCACGATTACACAGTTTAGATGTGCACAGAGTTCTGAAGCATTACCTGGATCGCAGAGTGGCTTTCCGCAAGTCAGAACTGTTGTTTGTCTTGTTTGGGGGGCCACGTAAAGGTGAGGCGGCAGCCAAGGCTTCGATATCCAGATGGGTCAGGGAAGCCATTGCTTTGGCATATATCCGGAAGGGAAGACAGGTTCCGGTCAGGCTCCGGGCTCATTCTATTCAAGCTCAGGCGGCCTCATGGGCGGAATTTAGTTTAGTCCCGCCACTGGACATCTGCAGCGTGGCTTACTGGTCTTCCCTGCACACTTTTGCCAAGCATTACCAGTTGGATGTTCAGGCCGCAGGAAATGCGATGTTTGGAGGAGCGGTGCTTCGGTCTGGCCTTGCAGGCCCCTCCCAGGCTTGAACTGCTCTGTTACATCCCAGAGGAAAGGGACTGGACTGGAGGGACACTTAGGAAAGAGTAGCTAGGCCTTACCTGTTAATTAGCATTCCTGAAGGAACTCCAATCCAGTTCCTGATCCCACCCAAGTTTTGTTTTGTTTTTTCGTGACAGGCATCACCAGCCTGAAGCAATAAGCTGGCAAGAGAAGGTAAGGGTCGAAAGACTCTCCGCTGGGGGTTCCGGTGATGGTGTGGACTGACAAGGTGCCTACGTAAGGGCAAGTGTGGTCTCAGGTAAGCCTCCTCCTCTTTGAGGGTGTGGGAAGTATCTTCCGGGGGAGACGGGTGCTGGTATTTTACAGTGTTAGTTATAGTTCAGTATTGTGTTTGCTTAATTGTCTCTCTGTTAAGTCTGCTTTGTCAATAGGATACTGGAGCTGGTGGGAGGTGCCAGTGCTTTTTATATCCTAGGGTCATTAAAAAGATGATGTACTCAGTCTCCAAGCTGCTGGAAGTGGGGCACAACCCAGAGGAAAGGGACTGGACTGGAGTTCCTTCAGTAACACTAATTAGCAGGTAAGGCCTAATTACTCTTTACTGATATTCCAAATAAATAGTCTACAGCTTGTTGTGTTAAGAGATCTTTTGTGATAACCTTGCTGAGATAGTCTTAAAGAGAAATTATTTTGGTTTTATGGGAAGATACTATATTATGAACAGGAACATGGGGTAGTGATGGGTGCCATGTTGGCCCGATCTATAGCTAGATTTTGGAGGTCTTTTACTAAAGGGCGCTAGCTGACAGAATGTGTTCTGATGCATGCTGAAGGCACACTGGGAAATATGTTGACAGCTAATGTGGAGCTATGACAGAGTGGCCAGATTTCCATGTTGTCCATAGAACATTATGGGAGAATGTGGATGGATTTGGAGTGTAGAAGATGCAGGGAGAGCACCTTAAAGTCAACACACCCATGCTAACTGCAAGTTGGCCAATTAGCATGGGCGCATTACCACTACCTCAGTAGGTGGAGGTAAGTGCACCCATGCCAATGTGGCCCACATTAGGGGACAATAATTCATGTTAACTGATAGGAGCATGCATTCCATGACTGCAACAGTTAGCATGGTGATGTTGCACCTAACATGCCATGGTATTCCACACTATTGGCTCATTAGGTACAAATCACAACACACTGTAGTAAAAGGGCCACTATATGTTGCAGACTTTGAGACTAAATTTTTATATAGTTTGGAATTTTTTGATGATGTGTTTCTGTGGAAGATATTTTTGGATGGCATATTTCGTTTATGGAAAGACTCTGAAGAGAGGTTATATCAATTTATAATGTGGTTGAATATTCTTGGAATTTAATATAAATTGTCATAAATGTGAGATCACATTTTTGGCTGTTCTTATCATAAAATATTTGGATACATTTCATATCTCAATCTATCAAAAAACTGTTGATTGTAATACCCTTTTATGTTATGATAGCTGTCACCCTTTTGAACTGAAGGCGAGGTTACCTGCAAGCCAATTCCTACAAATAAAAGAATATGTTCCTCTTTCAATTTTTTTAAAGTACTTGTTGAAGATCTTAGTGCTCAATTTATTGTTAGAGGATATCCATCTCATATAGTAAGTAAAGCATATATTCATGCTAAATATGCATAGTGAGGGAATCTATTAACATATCACTCTCAAGAAACAGTGGATAAAATTGTATGTGTTTTACCACTCACAGATTTAATCCAGCGATTGGTGCCTGCAATTTTTAAACATTGGCACATTATTAGTTTTGCATCCTGTATTTGAAGAATTACCTATGATTGCTTATCGTAGAGGGTAAAACCAATGGAGAATATTTTATGCATTATAAATTTGATATGAGAGCCAAGATAACAGATACTGTACTACACACGTGGCTTGTGGAAATTGTAATTGATGTAATTTTACACTAAAAGGCCCTGAATGGATATATCCTGTCACTGGTGAATGCTTTGGATCTTATCAGCATATGAATTGCAAGTCTGTTTATGTTATTTATGTGATACTCTGCCCATGCTCAATATTCCATACTGGAAGGTCTAAGCGTAAGATCATATCGCAGCTTAATGAGCTTTATAGCTGTATCTCTACAAAGACCTTGTCAGCTCCCTTGTGGAACATTGGTTGAAGAAAATGAGTAACATTGAGGATATGAGATGGCAGGTTGACACATGCGAGGAATCTAGATGGAGTGGTGATAAAGACCATCTACTCAATTATAAAGAAGAAATCTGGATTTTCAAATTGAATTTGATTACTTTGAGTCATTTAAATTTAGACGTTGAATGGCAGTCATTATTATGAACCCCGATTGGGTGGCTGTGTCATGTAATTTTGTTATAAACACCTGCCCATTTTCTGTTTCAGATGCACTCAGAATATGAATAAAATAGTGACTGATGAATAAAGAAGCACCCTGATGCCAAAAGAATTTTCTTTGAAACACAGTATCATGTTGGAGGATGGATATTTTTTGAAATTATATGTGATAAGTGAGGCTATTATTTATTTATAGTGCTATAATGAAGAAATTGAGGAAAATGACATTAATGATATAACAAAGAGACTGATTTCATAGTAACCAACATTGGACCAATGATGATATTATGAGAGTTAAGTGTCTATACATAGTATGATTTCATAGTCCTCTTTTTTTATTTTATTTTTATAAATTTCAAATTCAATATCATTCATGTAAAACAAGAATGACAAGAAGCATAAAGACAAAATAGAAACAGGTAATATAACCCACCCAAGGAAAGCAAATAAAACAGATTAGTCCCCATCTTACAAGGGAGTAAATCAGGAAATAAGAAAAGGAACATTTACAGTACCTTGTGCCCAGATAGAAAAATAGAAATAAAGAGGAAGAAGGGAAGATACAGCAACAGCAGATGGGAAGTATTACAGCTTTATAATCTCTTCCAATAGCTGCTTCGGCTCAAAAAGCAGGTATAGTTTATCAGGAAATACAATGAAACATCTGCAAGGAAATATAAGGAAAAAATTAGCCCCAAGAGCCAGGGCTTTTGGCTTCAAAGCCAGGAATTCCCTCCTCCTTCTTTGGGTATCCCTAGAAAAATCAGGAAAAATTCTAACTTTTGAACCCAAAAACTACTCATGCATATTGTGATAAAGAAGCTTATCATAGCTCAGGAAGGAGCTATAGAAAAGGTGAAGTGACTCTGAACAAGCAACCTGTCAGTTCTGGTAGAAATATGAAAACAGAATTTTGCCATAAAAGACTATCAGTCCCAGAATGCACCAGATTTCCAACAGCCATTAGAGGAGCTGAAGTGAGGAAACGTGTGTTCAATCAGGAGGGCTATGAGGTAATCCCTAAGCACTCATCTCAAAGGGCAGGGCCTGATTCAGCACAGCTGCGCTGTGTTAGGGAGGAGCACTCATCTAAGCAGAATAAGAGTAGAGTTTATTCTACAGATGACCATCTTCATGATCACCTTGGATATCCAGAGAATGATCATCAGTTTCATCTGAAGGATCATCAGAAGCAGAAGCCAAACCGGACAGACAGAGAGGCAAGGAAACCCTCTGGAAGAAAGAGGAGAAAAGCCTTTGAGAGGTCTAGAAGAGTCCAAAGCAGTACGTATACTGGGAGGTATTCCAAGGGCCAGCATACACCATTGGACTGGGGAAAGCCAGAGGAATGGTGCTGCAGAGCTAGGAATCACCAGAGGCTACCTGTGAGGGAGACGGCTGCACGTGGAAGGGACCCTAAGACCTGTGCCAGAAGGTATGTGAAGAGAGATCCAGTGTCCAGGGATCTGGATTGGAAGGCTGGACATAAGAACTGGACTACATACTGGCCAGGCTATATAGAGAGGAACTCTAGCAGCAATGGAAGCTCAGGTATGAACACTGATCTATGCCCTAGCTATAACCTTGAAAGACAGCAGGGAAACAAGTATTCTCCTGAAAATGCTCCATTGAGAGATTCATCTGTGCCAATCCATGATATTGAACCCATGCTTGTTGAACAAGGGGGAATAATAGCAGATGAGGATCCTGTTTATATGGACTGCTCTCTATCTAAACTCCGTTGGTAACTTTCTGTTATAAAGTACAGCAACCATCACAAAGAAATACAAATTTGTTCTTTAATCTACTCAGAAAAGCTCCTGAAGCAGGATTTGACCCACACAGTGGAAGGCAAGCCAGCTAAGGGGTTTCAGCTGATAACTGTTAGCAATTAAGCCTTACAACTAAATTATTGTCAGCAGCTGTGTCTGGTGTGAATGAACTACATTGCCCACAATACCTTGCAAATCATATAGAAATATGCACTTGCCAAGAGTGTGAAGATTCTCACCCAGGCAGCCGTCTGACAATATTCATATTGAAAAATTGTAAAATAAGATTACGGTATGACTCAAGAGCAAAAGTCAGAAGAAGGGTTGCTCACTCTGGGGGTTATTTTGTGCTATGAATAACAGGGATGTCCATTCCCGCTGTTCGTGCCAGCTCCTGTACTCAACTAACTTCCCCGCAGGTTGTGTGGGGAAGTTAGATGGGAGCGGGGTCTGGGCGGGCAGTGGGAGGTCGCTGGTCCTCGACATACAGGGCCGATTATAATATCGGCCCTGTGGCCTCTGCCAATACTCCATTAATACTTGGTGGTGATTTTAATCAAGTGTTAGACCCTCTGATAGATAGACAGCCGCCTAGAACGAGTAGTCCACCCAAGAGTCTTGCTACCCTTACAGCTCTGATGCAAGATCTTGCGCTGGTAGATATATGGAGGCTGCTTCACCCCTCCGACTTAGAGTTCACTTTCTTTTCTGCCCCCCATCACTCCCAATCTAGAATAGATTTCTTTCTCATTTCCAAAGCACTGATTTCTCAAGTAGACACGACTAGGACTCATCCTCTCCATATTTCAGATCATGCTGCCATATCTTTATCATTACATGTCACTGCGCGGGACGATTCTCCCCGAGCTTGGTTTTTTGATAGATCCCTACTGGGTCAAAAAGATTTTCAGGTTGATATAAAGGCCGCTATCCAAGATTATTTTCATTTTAACTCACCCCATGACACAGCGAGCTGGGCTTGGTGGGAGGGTTTTAAAGCATCTATCCGCGCAACTATAACTAGCTATCAGATTCGGCAGGGGAAACAAAGAAAGCAGCATTTACTGATTCTAGAGCAGCAGATACAAGCTGGGGAGCGTCTCCTCACGTCCCGTACTGACCCATGTATTTTACTCCGTTTACAACGCTTGCGTTTTCAATACAATCAGCTTTTGTACACTGCTGCTGTTAAAAATATTGAATCACAACAAGGGCTATATTATCGGGAAAATAATCGTGCTGGCAAATTATTAGCAAATGCCCTAAAAGGTCAAAAAGAAGCCAAGCGTGTTACCGCCCTCCGTAATCCGTCGGGGGGGGCTTGGTCACTAAAGATACCGAAATCTTAGAACTCTTTCGTGATTTTTATACCCGGCTTTATCAATCTGAATGTGATTTTGAGCCAGATGTATTTGAACGCTTACTTTCAGGGGTACAAAGACCGACCCTATCTGACGAAGATAGAGTGGCCTTGGACACACCATTTACTGTCTCAGAAATTCATTCTGCTATCAAGAAATGTGCCTCAGGTCGAGCCGCAGGCCCAGACGGTCTCCCTGCTGAATTCTACAAAACCTTTCACGCTGACTTAGCTCCAGTTTTGAAACTTTATTTTTCTGCTCTGGCCGAGGAGGGTTCTCCTTCTGGGTCCTTTTCAATGGCAAATGTAGTAGTTTTTGAGAAAGAGGGGAGAGACCCGCAACTAACAGCTAATTATCGTCCAATTTCCCTCCTAAACGCGGACTATAAAATATTTGCCACCATTCTCTCTACCCGGCTCTCTGATAGGATGCCTACCTTAATACACCCAGATCAATGCGGTTTCATTCCTGGTAGATCAACTGCTGACAATGCTCGGACTCTATGCCATGTACTGACTACCGCAGTTAATCTTGATCGCCCATTTGTTGGCCTCTCACTTGATGCTGAGAAGGCTTTTGATCGCTTAGAGTGGCCCTTCCTGTTTGCAGTCCTCCGCTGGTACGGATTCGGGGAAGGTTTTCTCCGTTGTCTTCGCACCATGTACGCACAGCCTACAGCCAGTATATGTGCCAATGCTTTAAAGTCTCAGCCTTTTCCCCTTCAACGCGGCACTCGCCAGGGATGCCCACTGTCTCCACTTCTCTTCGATCTTGCACTCGAACCCTTGGCTTTACTAATCCGGCAATCGGAGGAGATTCATGGAGTCCCCTTCACCCATAGGGAAATCAAAATTTCAGCGTATGCTGATGACCTTATGCTTTTTGTCTCTATAGACTCAGTACCGGCTGTCCTAGAGCAAATTGGTAAATACTCACAACTGTCCGGTTATAAGATAAATTGGACCAAGTCGGTAGCCTTTCCATTAAATCCTTTGCTTCATCAGGCAGATATGCAACCCTTCCCCTTTTTATGGCAACCTCGCATGGTCAAATACCTTGGGGTTCACTATTGTTCTCCTTTGGAAGACACTATCTCCTTCAATGCCAAAGACTTAACCTCTAAAGTCCGGGCGCTTACTCACCGCTGGACTCCTTTAACACTTACCTGGTGGGGTCGATTAGAAACCATAAAAATGATGATTGTTCCGAAAGTGATATATATCTTAGAAATGTTGCCCTGTCTCTTACCTCGACGTATATATAAAGATATAGAGGGCCTTCTGACTAGATACTTGTGGCAAAACAAGACACCTAGGATAGCGAAACATAAGCTGCAAGCAGATAAGGAAAATGGGGGTGTCAGATTCCCTGATTTCCTGAAGTATCATCAATCTTTTCTTCTCAAACAAGGCGCTCGTTGGCTGGAAGATCCAGTACCGAGTAGACCTGTGTTGCTAGACATAGAAGAGGACCTTTGCAAACCGATTCCTCTTACTTTTCTCCCTGGTATGACTCTCCCATCAGGCTCCCACTTTCCACCAATGCTTTTAGACACCTTAGGTGCCTTTAATAATCTTATGCAATCTTTAGACTCCCGACTCTGTCCGTTAGACAAGCTCCCACTTTGGTACAATACTCGATTTCGAATACAAAATAAGCCGATGGCGTGGAGCCCCTGGTACACTAGGGGCATTTGGATTCCTAGTCAGTTGTTCATGAAGGTCGCTGGAAAACTTTTAGTGAATTGCAAATTGAATTTGGTCTCCCAGCGAAACACTACTTTCAGTTGGTGCAACTTCAGCATTGCCTTCGGAGTGCTAAGGTGCTCCCGCCATCGGCCTCCCCTACACAAGGTTGGTTGGAGACTATCCGATCTATCGGTAATTCACCGGGTGTAGCATCCAATTTTACAAAACCTTATGTAATGCTATCACTAGAGATACCCCTATAGCGCAGAAAGCATGGGAGAGAGAATTGCATGTGACTTTGACCCCGGAGCAATGGAGCCTTGTCTGGAGTAAAGTGACACGGGTCTCCCGATCCGCCTCACTCACTCAGACACTCTTCTTTCTAGCCCACCGGTGTTTTTACACTCCTGACAGATTAGCCAAATGGAACACTACTCAGGGCAATAGTTGTTGGACATGTCATGCGGCCATTGGTTCACTACCTCATGTTATGTATGAATGTCCCGCACTACAGTATTACTGGCGTCGGGTCTGGGGTCGTATCCAGTCTATTTTGCACTTTCAAGAGCCCCTTTCTTGGAGGATAGTGGGACTTCGCTCAGCTGCGGGGATCCCCTCTCTTCCAAAAACGGCTTACTTCCTTTTGGACTTTATGCTTGGCATTGCTATTTCCCTAATTACGAAATACGGAAAAAATAGCTCCCATCTGAGCCCCAATGAATGGTGGAATCATGTCTGTCTCTACAGTAAATATGAACAAATACCTCGTATGTTTGCTTCCCCATTCAGACTCCTCATCATCGGTCTAAATGGAAGATGCTCAATGACTATGTACATTCTGCTCAATGCTCTCATCTGACTGTCTAAATTTGTATATATCTTTGTCCCATGATTATTCTGTATCGCAGATACTCTTTTGATTGTTTTGATGTATAATCACTGTTGTTTGGAAGCGCTCACATGCTGACATAATCAGCTAGAGAAGAAGCGTGGGGGTGGGGGGTAATTGGGTTTACTTTTCTTTATTGTATACTTGTTTTGTCTCCTTTGGTGTGTTGTTTCTTTTGTTTGTTGCAAAATGAAAATAAAAGTTTAAAAAAAAAATAATATCGGCCCTGTACGTCCAGGCCCAGCGACATGTGCGGGGAAGTTATTCCACCTCTGAGGTTACGGGACATATTTTTTTCAAAAACAGAACGACCATCTTCAAGGTTCCACAACTGAACTATGGATTCATTTCGTGACTTGTACATGCCTGAGAGGATCAGAAGTCCAAGAAAATGTTGAAATTCTCAGTCTGTCAAATCTTTCCAGGTGTCGTCATAAATGTGTCTTCCTTGTTTGCTCATCCACATCATGAATTCATTCAATAAGTTCTTCCTCATGAACAAGTGGAATGCTGCGAGAGGGCCATCAACATTTCGTACAGCATACCTTGTAGGACCTTGTTGTACGGGCATGACATTAGCTCTGGCGTATCTTCCAGCAGCTTGCTTTATAGGTTTCCTGTTCCATGATGTGGCATCCTTAGATACATAGGCTTCAATGGCAACATTTGTGCTTATAGTTGATGACCTCTTAGCTCCTCTACGACCACAACTAAGATTCCTCACAGATGATACTAACACCTAGGACTCCTGCCTTCTTCCCCGTCCAGCACAGCCTCGACCTTTGCTTCAACCTGTAATTTGACTCTTTGCTGCAAACGATGTTACCGGCTCAACATCAGTCTCACATTCACTTGGCGACCAACTGCTGTCGCCATCTGAATCATGACTGTCATCATCAGATTTATCGCCCGAACTTGGCTGATATGCTTCTTCACTTGCTGAATATGCTGCATCATCAGACGACTCAGAGCCATCAATGTCAGCATCTCGTTGCAATATTTCTCTTACTTGGGCAGCTGAATACTTTCTTTTTGACATCATAAACAATAACCTAAAATAAATAAACAAAGATAAAGTTGAATAAAATGCAAAGCAGTTTTACTATAGGTGTACAATAATCGTGATGAACGAGCTGAAAGCCTTTAGATTTCATCGTAAATAATGAGAGAACGTATGATATCAATTACAGAAAATGTGTAATTTTCATAAAATAAGAGTACAAAAAATAAATGATACATAATTAATGATAAATACCTTTGTCAGATCAAAAAATTCACAATTCTACAAATTGTATCACGATCCAAACTGGACGTAAGCAACTGGGGTCAAAAATGACCCCACTGGTACTCTGTGCTGCAATTCATCACTAGCATCACCTAGCAGATGAAAATTATTCCTCTCATGGTGCAATATAAAGAGAATATTGACATGTGAAAAGTCATAAAAAGATTGCATTGTTGAACTAGTTTCCGAGATACGCGTTGTGAAACTTGCAATGGGGTCACTTTTGACCCCATCGGTACTCCCAGGGTTAAAAGCCCTGACTGAGTTAGTCGGGCTGTGCATGTATGTGCAGGCCAGACTGAACTGCAGTCCCAGCTTGCACGTACATGCCTGATCGCGATTCTGATCCTGCTGGGCTAGACATGCCCAGCGGGATCAAAATCGCTATCCCCTCTGTGCGTCCGGTTCAGAGCAGACGTACAGAAGGTATTTATGTGCAGGACAGAATTGGGCTCTCTGTGATGACATTGAGCGAACTCTCAAGGAACCCAGTAAGGTCCAAAGCCCCAGGCTGGTCCACCTGCAGGGCAACCCCCAGTGGTAGGGAGCTGACTCCCACCAATAGATACTGTGCCCTGGTTATCGGAGGCTAGTCATCATGAGAAATCTTCAAAACTGCATGAAAGTATTTCCTTGGCATCTCTAGAGGAATTGGCAAGGGAGACTTAGGGAAATTCAAAAGTCTTAAGTAATTCCACCTTGTATGGTTTTCCAGATATTTTATTTTCTTTGCCAACATGATCTTATTCTTGGCCTGCATCACAGCCAATTTTTGCAACTCTCCTGCTTGCTCCTCCAACCTCTCCATTCTGCAGCTCATTCTCATGAGAGACCTCCAGAATCATCTTTAATAGCCACCACATATGTATTAAGAGAAATAGTTAAGGCAGTCATTGTTTCCCATAGCAATTCCAAAGTTATTTGCACTGGTTTCTCAGTCCTGCTGCACACTGATGATTGGGAAGTTCCCTCAGCAGGGGACTCAAGTGACTGCCTTTCCAAGAAATTGTTGGTCCAGAGGAAACTCTTTGCTCCCTGCTAAAGAAGTGCCCTCTTCACTCCCACTCTTCAGGGTACTGTACTAGCTACAATGCCAGGGGAGAACACATCCTCAATTGCAGGTGTTGCAACATTTCCGGGTTGCAACAGAACACAGCACTGCTCAGGGCTCAAGAGCACCCTATTAATGCACGTCAATATCCACCCAAACACTAATCTGCCAAAGTCGCAGATTCTTTTCCCATGGGGCAAACTCTGCAGTCCTCAAGTGTCACCTGAACAGCCAAAGAAGATTTCAGTGAGTCCGAGGATTATTATTATTCAACACTTGTAAAGCGCCACGCACTCAGCGCTGCACAGCTAACCTACAAGAGGTAGCCAACATACAAGAGACAGTCCCTGCCCATCAGAGTCATGCTCATCGAAGCTTACAATTTAGTTAGAACAGTACAGAGCATTAGTCAGTTCAGCGCAAGGTACGATGTGGTACAGTTTGGTCTATAGTTTGGTCATAAACGTTGATGGGGGTTAGGGTCAGATGAGGATGGAGTCAGGATCTGAATGCAACGGTGAAGAGGTGGGTCCTCAACCTGGATTTGAAAAGGGCCAGGGAGGATGCCTGGTGCACAGACGCAGGTAGGCTGTTCCAGGCATAAGGTGAAAGGAGCGCAGTTGGGAGTTTCCGGTGCGGGTGAAAGGCATTGATAGAAGTAATTTGTCAGCGGAGCGCAAATTTTGAGAGGGAACGTAGGGGGAGATAAGAGATAAGAGGTATTGAGGGGCCATAGAGTGAATGCATTTATAGGTCAGTAGGAGAAGCTTGAATTGGATGCAGAATTGGACAGGGAGCCAGTGAAGCGACTTGAGAAGAGGAGTAATGTGGGCATGGCGAGGCTGGCAGAAGATTAGACGAGCCGCGTGGTTTTGTATGGATTGAAGGGGGAGGAGGTGGCTCACAGGGAGACCAGCGAGAAGTAGGTTGCAGTAATCGAGATGAGAGGAGATTAAGGAGTGGATAAGTGTTTTCGTAGTGTGTTCAGAGAGGAAGGATGTTGTAGAGAAAGAAGCGGCAGGTCTTAGCTACAAGCTGGATATGAGCGGAGAAGGAGAGAGAGGTGTCAAAGATATCCCCTAGATTGCGGGCAGAGGGAACAGGAAGGATAGTAGATCCATCCACATGGACTGAGAGAGGGGGAAGTGGGGGAGAGGAGTTGGGTGGAAAGACAAGGAGTTCAGTCCTGGCCATGTTCAGTTTCAATCGGCGATGAGACATCCAGGCAGCGATGTCCAAGAGACAGGCAGAGATCTTGGACTGAGTTGCCGGAGAAATATCAGGTGTAGAGAGGTAGATCTGGGAGTCATCTGCATAATGGTACTGAAAGCCATGGGAGGAGATAAGCACACCAAGGCCTTGGGTATAGAGAGAGAAGAGGAGGGGGCCGAAGACAGATCCCTGGGGTACACCTACATGGAGCGGGGTAGGGGAGGAGGAGAAGCCACCAGAGCATACACTGAATGAGCGATGGGAGAGGAAGGAGGAGAACCAGGATAGTACGGAGTCCTTGAAGCCAAGTGAGGAGAGGGTGGTGAGGAGAAGGTTGTGGTCGATGGTGTCAAAGGCAGCAGAAAGGTCAAGAAGGATAAGAATAGAATAGAGGCCCTTAGATTTAGCCAGGAACAGGTCATTGGTGACTTTTGTGAGTGCCGCTTCAGTGGAGTGTAGGGGACGGAAGCCAGATTGTAGTGGGTCCAGGAGGGCCTGGGAGGTGAGGAAGTCGAGGCAGCGACGATGGACTGCTTGTTCTAATAGTTTGGATGTGAAGGGAAGGAGGGAGATGGGTCGAAAGTTAGAAAGGCATGTGGGATCAAGTGAGGGTTTCTTGAGGAGGGGTGCGACAACAGCATGTTTGAAGTCAGTGGGGACAGTTGCAGTGGAGAGTGAAAGGTTGAGGATATGAGTGATGGAGGGGACAATGGTGAGTGAGATGGAACTTAGGAGATGGGTGGGGATAGGGTCTGATGAACAGGTGGTGGGTTTGGAGGAGGAAAGGAGGAGTGCAGTTTCTTCTTCAGAGATCGGGGGGAAGGAGGAGAGGGTGGCAGGGGGAGTATGGATGGGGAGGAGAATTGGGGAGGAGGGGAGGTAGATGAGGGGGTAGGGAATTAGAGGGTAATCTTGTGGATTTTGTCGTGGAAGTAGTCAGCTAGGGTTTGGGCAGAAAGGGAGGGGGGATCGGGGGCGGGGGGATATTGAGGAGAGAATTGAGGGTATTAAAGAGACAGCGAGGATCAGAGGCAAGGGAGTTGGTCATCTGGATGTAGTAATCTTGTTTGGCAAGTGTCAAGGCTGACTGGAAGGAGCCAAGCATGAATTTGAAGTGTAGAAGGTCTTCCGGGGAGCGGGATTTGGACCAAGCTCGCTCGACAGAACGGGCGCAGATGCGTAGGTAACGGATTGTGGGTGAAAGCCAGGGTTGGGGAGCAGATCGTCTGACAGGACGTGGGGTAGGAGGGGCAAGAGTGTCAAGGGCTGAGGATAGTATAGCATTGTATGAAGATAATGCCTCGTCGACAGATTCGGAGGATAAAATGAAGGAGAGAGATGGAGAAACGGTGGAAGAGAGAGTCACAGGATCAATATTATGAAGGTTTCTAAATAGATCAGAGGAGACAGGACAAGGTTGGGATGGCGGTAGCTGAAGAGTAAATGTTAAGAGGTGATGGTCAGATGAGGGAAGGATTGATTTGTGGAAGTTTGAGGGAGAGGAATTGGAGTAGAGTATTAGGTCAAGGCAGTGGCCATGTAGATGTGTGGGGGGCCGTGGAACAAAGTTTGAGGTCGAACGAGGAGGTAAGAGCGAGGAACTTTGAGGCATGGGGGTCGGAGGGGTTGTCGATGTGAATGTTGAAATCACCAAGAATAAGAGTGGGGGAGGAGGGATCCATAAAGGCAGAAAGCCAGGAGTCGAAGTCGGTAAGGAAGGTTGATTTGGATTTGTCGGGTGGACGATAAATAACAGCTACTCGGAGGGGAAGTGGTGTGAGGAGGCGAATGGAGTGGACTTCGAAGGAGGGGGGGAAGTGTTATTGGGGTGGCAGGAGAGGTTGGAATTGGCAGGAGGGAAAGAGTAGGAGGCCAACGCCACCACCGCAACCAGTAGATCGAGGTGTATGTGAGAACTGGTAGCCCCCATAGCAGAGAGAGGCAATGGATGCGGTGTTAGCCGGGGGGAGCCAGGTCTTGGTCAAGGCAAGAAGGTGTAGGGCATTAGAGATAAAAAGATTGTGAATAAAAGGGGTTTTTTTAGTGACTGAGCATGCGTTCCAGAGGGTGCATGAAAACGGGAGAGCGGAGGGGGGAGGAGAGGGATATGGATAAGGTTAGATAAGTTACGTGTGGATTTCTTATCAGAGTAGCGTGGGGGTCAATTTCTAGGGTAATACCGAGATTTAGATGGAGCAGGGTGTGGGTGGTTATGTCTGGGTGTGTGTGCTCTCCAAGAGGTACATGAGGGAGGAGAATTGAGGGGTAAGATGATGGTATCGGGTAGGTTATGTGAAGGATTAATTTTGGGGGTAGGGTTGGGGTTGTTATCTATGGATGAGTGATTGTGGGATGAAGGAGGGAGGCGTGGGATGTGGATGAGATTAGATAGGGTACGTGAGGAACTTTTTTTAGTGTGAGAAAGAAATCGGGTGGGGGGGGGCAGGGTTGGGGTTGATATTACCTGATGAGAGAGCTTGTAGTTTAAATTTAATAGTCACTCAGGGCCTAGTAACAGCAAAGTACTTTTAGTTTAAATTTAAAACACAGAAAAGAGCTTTCTGGCTACATTTGGAACCCAGCAGAGAGCTTGTAGTCTAAATTTAATAGTCACTCAGGGCTTGGCATCAGCAAAGTACTTTTAGCTTAAATTTAAAACACAGAAGAGAGCTTTCTGGTTAAATTTAGAACCCAGCAGAGAGCTTGCAGTTTAAATTTCATAAGAAGTTAGAGCCTAGCAGCAGCTAAGAGATATAATTTAAATCAAATCAGAATTTAGCTTACCTCAGCAGCACAAGACAGGGTACTGTGTAGCAGCCCTCTTTTAATAAGTGTTATTTCCCTCCCCACACCCACCCACCCCTGGGATAATCGTAGCTTTATAGGTACTTACACATCTTAAAAGACAGGAGGTGCTCTCAGGTGAAGCTCATTACCCAAATCAGTCATACACTAAGGACCTGAGATTAGTTAAACTTCAGGTGAACAAGGTATATTACACGTATTAGGTACAGTTTTATTAGTATAAATATCCATAGCAACCCTTAGTAAGTAAAGAACTTCGATCTAAACACAAACTTAAAACTAAGATGCAGACAGCAGTCCAGCAGCGGGATGGGGGCTTTCCAGTCTTTTGCATTGAGTGTCACATGAATGATTTTCTCCCAGTTGGTGAGAGGTCCTACGTGTGCACTAGGTGCAAGGAGCTCTTTGCTCTCAGGGAATGAGTCCGTTCTCTAGAGGCTAAAGTAGCAGACTTGGAAAGCATAAGACAAACAGAGAGGTACATAGACGAGACCTACAGGGATATAGTCCTGAAGTCCCACCTCCAGTCTGGCAGCATCCCTGATGCCATGGAGGAGAGAGGTCACGTGACAGGAGAGCATCACCCTGGTGTGGCAGGAAGTGATCCTGTAACTAGGACCTGTCCTCCAGGTGATGTAAAACCCTCTCGCACCGAGGAAGTTTCTCCAGGGCCATGTGCCCATGAGGGAAGGGTTAGGACAGCCGTTATAGTTGGTGATTCGATCATTAGGCATGTAGATAGCTGGGTGGCTGGTGGACGTGAGGATCGCCTGGTAACATGCCTGCCTGGTGTGAAGGTAGCGGACCTCACGCGCCACCTAGATAAGGTCTTAGATAGTGCTGGGGAGGAGTCTGCTGTCTTGGTACATGTCAGTACCAATGACATAGGAAAATGTGGTAGGGAGGTTCTGGAGGCTAAATTTAGGCTTTTAGGTAGGAAGTTGAAATCCAGAACTTCCAGGTTAGCATTCTCCGAAATGCTTCCTGTTCCACGCGCAGGACCCAAAAGGCAGGCAGAGCTCCAGAGTCTCAATGCGTGGATGAGACAATGGTGCAGATATGAGGGTTTTGGATTTATTAGGAACTGGGGAACATTCTGGGGAAAGGAGGGGCTCTTCCGAAGGGATGGGCTTCACCTTAGCCGGGATGGAACCAGGCTGCTGGCATTAACCTTTAAAAAGGAGATAGAGCAGCTTTTAAACTAGATATTAGGGGAAAGCCGACAGTCGCCCAAGAGCGGATGGTTCCGAAGAATGTATCTTTGAAGGATACTACCAAAAGCAGAGAGGTTCCACAAAAGAGTAAAGTAGCCCAAATGCCTTCAAGTATGTAGCAGACTGAGCTTAAAGATCCCAAATTACCCATGTCTAACAATAGCCAAATTAATATGAGTAAAATACATTCTCTAAAATGCTTGTATGCAAATGCTAAAAGTCTAAAAAATAAGATGGGAGAGTTAGAATATATAGCACTAAATGAAAGGTTAGATATGATTGGAATATCAGAGACATGGTGGAAGGAGGACAACCAGTGGGACACTGTGATACCTGGGTACAAACTATATCGTAATGATAGAGCTGATCAAATTGGTGGAGGGGTTGCTCTCTATGTTAGAGAGGGCATTGAGTCAGACAGGATTAAAGTTTTGCAGGAAACAAAATCTGCTGTAGAATCTATATGGATTGAAATTCCATGTAAAAGGGGGAAGGCAATGGCAGTGGGGGTGTACTATCGAGCGCCTTGCCAGAATGACCAAATGGATGATGAAATGCTCAAAGAAATCAAGGAAGCTAACAAAAGTTACAGTGCAGTAATAATAATGGGTGATTTCAACTACCCCGGTATCGACTGGGTCAGTGTCACGTCAGGACATGCTAGGGAGATAAAGTTCCTAGATGAAATAAATGACTGCTTCTTGGAGCAGCTGGTTCATGAACCGACCAGAGGGGAAGCCATATTAGACCTAGTTCTTACTGGAACACCAGATCTAGTGCAAGAGATAAGGTTGTTGGGGCCACTTGGCAATAGTGATCATAGCATGATCGCCTTTGATATAATTAGTCAAAGAGGGATAGTAAGGAAATCCACAGTACTACCTTTTAACTTTCGAAAGGGAAACTATGATAAAATGAGGAAAACAGTTAAGAAAAAACTAAAAGGAGCAGTTGCAAAGGTTAAAGACGTACATCAGGCTTGGGTGTTGTTGAAAAATACTATCTTGGAAGCCCAGACCAGCTGTATTCCACGCTTTAAGAAAAGTGGAAGGAAGTCCAAAAAACTGCCAGCATGGTTTAAAGGTGAGGTCAGAGAGGCTGTTGTTGCCAAAAAAGCATCTTTCAGGAAATGGAAAAAAGAGCCAAACGACGAAACCTGGAAACAGCACAAGCACTGGCAAGTCAAAAGCAAGGCATTGATAAGGCAGGCAAAGGGAGAATTTGAAAAGAAGCTTGCTGCGGAAGCAAAAACGCGAAGTAAAGACCTTTTCAAGTACATTCGTAGCAAAAAACCTGTGAGAGTCAGTCGGTCCATTAGATGATAAAGGGGTTAAAGGAGCACTAAGATGCGACAAGGCGATAGCGGAGAGATTGAATGAATTCTTTGCTTCAGTCTTTACTGAGGAAGATGTAGGGATGTTACCCATGACTGAAGTGGTATTTAAAGGTGCGGAAGAATTGAAGGAAATATCGATACATCGGGAAGATGTATTACAACTATTAGATAAACTGAAGAGTAGCAAATCACCTGGGCCAGATGGTATACATCCAAGGGTGTTGAAAGAACTGATATACAAGATTGCAGACCTGCTATTAGTAATCTGTGAACTATCATTAAAATCATCTCTAATACCTGAAGATTGGAGGATCGCCAATGTAGCAACAATTTTTAAAAAGTGTTCCAGGGGTGATCCGGGAAACTACAGACCGGTGAGCCTGACATATGTAACGGGAAATTGTGTAGAATCCTAAATATTGAATAAAATTACTCAGCTTGTTGATTGTCATGACCTAATGGGTGACAACCAACATGGCTTTAGACAAGGAAGATCTTGTCTTACTAATCTGTTATGTTTTTTGAAGGAGTGAATAATCAGGTGGACAAAGGTGAGTCAGTTGATATTGTGTATCTGGACTTTCAGAAAGCCTTTGATAAGGTCCCTCATCAGAGACTTTTGGCAAAACTAAAGAGTCATGGGATAGGAGGCAGTGTACTATTGTGGATCAGGAACTGGTTAAAAGATAGAAAGCAGAGGGTAGGGCTAAATGGCCAATTTTCCCAATGGAGAAAGGTGAATAGTGGTGTACCCCAGGGATCTGTGCTGGGTCCGCTGCTTTTTGACATATTCATAAATGACCTGGAAAGTGGAATAACGAGTGAGGTTATGAAATTTGCAGATGACACAAAACTATTTAAAGTTGTTAAAACCCAAGAGGATTGTGGAAAATTGCAAGAGGATCTTGATAAATTGGAAGACTGGGCATCAAAATGGCAGATGAAATTTAATGTGGACAAGTGCAAGGTTATGCACCTAGGGAAGAACAACCCAAACTATGGTTACACGATGCAAGGTTCCACATTAGGAACCACCACCCAGGAAAAAGATTTAGGCGTCATTGTGGATACCATGTTAAAACCCTCGGCCCAGTGTGCAGCGGCGGCCAAGAGAGCAAATAGAATGCTAGGTATGATACGGAAAGGAATGGAAAATAAAACAAAAGATATTATAATGCCTCTGTATCGTTCCATGGTGAGACCGCACCTTGAATATTGTGTGCAATTCTGGTCGCCGTATCTTAAAAAGGATATAGCGATTTTAGAAAAGGTTCAGAGAAGAGCCACCAAAATGGTAAAGGGGATGGAAGGATACTCCTATGAAGAAAGGCTAAAAAGGTTGGGGCTCTTTAACCTGGAAAAGAGACGGCTGAGGGGAGATATGATAGAAGTCTATAAATTAATGAACGGAGTGGAATGGGTAAACGTAGATCGATTGTTTACGTCATCGGAATATAGAAAGACAAGGGGACATGCAATGAAGCTACAGGTTAAATAAGACTAATAAAAGAGAAAATATTTTTAATCAAAATATTCTTAATCAAACTCTGGAATTTGTTACTAGAGGATGTAGTAAAGACCGTTAGTGTAGCTGGGTTTAAAAAAAAAGTGTTTGGATAAGTTCCTGGAGGAAAGGTCCATAAACCATTATTAAAAAGGGACCCACGATATCAATGCTTGAACCAATACAAGCATTGTGGAACCTGTGTCCCTTGAGGAAACTGCTAGGTACGTATAACCTAGATTGGCCACTGTTGGAAACAGAATACTGGGCTTGATGGACCTTGGTCTGACCCAGTATGGCATATCTTATGTTCTTATGTAGAATGGGTATTAGAGAGAGAGGTAAAGTGGAGATAGTACAGCGGAAGCGAGGGTGGGGTTGCCTTAAAGAGAGGGGGGCTGGTTGAATGCGGGGGATGGTGTGAATAAGCTCAAGAGCGGATGCTAGGCTAGGGGGCAGAATGGAGGGAGAAGTGAGGAAGGTAGGTGAAGGGTAGGGGGAGGAGGAGGGAGGGTGTTGGTAGGAGGGGAGGCAGTTGGGGAGGATGAGGAAGAGAAGGGCAATGAGATGTGGGGCCATGGTAGTGGGCATAAGCTTTGCTGCATACGTTTACGTGGCCCAATAATCAAAATGCTAGAACAACTGACATATCAGGAATAATACACCCAGCAGCAGAGCTCAGCAAAACATGTCTTCTTCCGATGCCATCTTACCCCCATGGCTCATTTGATGATCCTCTAAAGTAATAATATTTTGATACTAAGAGTCACATAATATCATTTTAATACATTTACCTTAGCTAAGTGTGAGCTTTTTTTCTATAAACCTAACATTGTTTGTTAATTTGAATTAAACAAATAAGGAGTAACTTTATGACAGGAAGTCTTTGTGCGAAGTTCAAAAAGACACCTATTTTATAAAGGCATCATAGGCTCTTATGTTCCTTTATAAATAATATCCCAGAGCAAACTTCAATAGGAAACAAATGCAGATGCCCAGATATACACCTGGTCTGAAAAAGAGTGAATTTGTATATGCACTCTCATATTTCATAAAATAGCCACACATATCACAACTCTGGCCTCTGCTATGTCCAAACTACACCTTTGGGAATACCTACAGATCACATAAAAGTAGGGGCACATTCTCTATGTATGTTCATTTTACGAACATATGCTTTATATGTAGAAAAAAAATGAATAAAATAACCCCCATAGTTGGCAAATAGACCCTGGTGAAAATGTTAATAGAAACATAGAAACATAGAAACATGATGATAGAAAAAGACCACATGGCCTATCTAGTCTGTCCTTCCATATCAACAACTACAACAGTCCACTTTTTACCTTTAGAGATCCTCTGTGTTGGTCCCATGCTTTTTTGAATTCAGTTACTGTACTCATCTCTACCACCTCCACTGGGAGACTATTCCACGGATCCACTACTCTTTCTGTAAAGAAATATTTCCGCATATCACTCCTGAATCTATCTCCCTTCACCCTCATCCCATGTCCCCTCGTAGCAGAACCAGCTTTCAATTGAAAGAGGCTCTCTCCCTGAACATTTATGCCACGGAGGTATTTAAACATCTCAATCATATCACCTATATCCCGCCTTTCCTCTAAGATGTACATATTAAGATCCTTAAGTCTGTCCTCATATGCTTTATAATGAAGACCACTAATCATTTTAGTAGCCACCCTCTGCACCGACTCCATCCTGTTCACATCCTTTTGAAGGTGCGGTCTCCAGAATTGCACACTATACTCCAAATGAGGTCACAGCAAAGACTTATACAGAGGCATTATCACCTCCTTTTTTCTGCTAGCCATTCCTCTCCATATGCACCCAAGCATCCTTCTAGCTTTTGCCGTTGCCTTGTCTAACTGTTTAGCTACTTTAAGATCATCAGACACAACCACGCCTAGGTCCCTCTCTTCTTTAGTGGACAAAGGTACTTCACTTCCTATACTGTATTGCTCCCTTGGATTGCTGCAGCCCAAATGCATGACCTTACATTTTTTAACATTAAATCCCAGCTGCCAAATTCTAGACCATTCTTCAAGCTTAGCTAGATCCCTCCTCATGTTATCTACACTTACCTGGGTGTCTACTCTATTGCAGATTTTGGTATCATCCGCAAAGATGGCAAACCTTACCCGACAGCCCTTCCGCTATATCACTAACAAAGATTTTAAAAAGAATCGGACCAAGGACAGATCCCTGGGGCACACCACTGGTAACATCCTTCTCCTCAGAGTGACCTCCATTTACTTGTACTCTTTGTCGCCTCCCACCCAACCAATTTCTAACCCAAGCAGTAACTTTAGGGTCCATCCCCCCTAGGGTGCTCAGTTGTTTATGTCGCCTGTGAGGAACAGTGTCAAAGGCTTTACTGAAATCTAAATACACCACATCTAGAGCTCTCCCTCGGTCCAACTCCCTGGTCACCCAGTCAAAAAAATTAATCAGATTTGTCTGAAAAGACCTGCCTCTCGTGAATCCATGCTGCCTCGGATCCTGTAATCTGCTGGACTCCAGAAACCTCACTATTTTCTCTTTCAGCAGCGTTTCCAATAATTTACTCACCACCGAAGTTAAACTAACCGGCCTGTAGTTTTCAACCGCATCCTTACTTCCGCTTTTGTGTAAAGGCACCACATGAGCCTACTCTCTAGCAATTTCCTGTTTTTTTGGTACCGACTCCCCGATTCCAATGACGGGCATTGGAAAAGGTCAGTCAGTGGAGCGGCTGCTAGAACGTTCCCGAAAGTTAACTCAGTATTCTAGGGTGTACTCCCATACCGTGTTCCATTCGCTTTGTCTACTTTAAGTTGAGCTAGTTTTAATAGAAACACAGGTCTCAGTCTGCAAATTGTTCAAGATGTCCCTCGCTTCTGTTCCAGTATGTGGGTGTTTTCTGAGGTCCTGCTCATGGTTCTTCATACTGTGGAACACAGAACACAAAAAGTATTTGTTAAGAGCAATGTCCGCTTTATCCTTATCAAGCTTCTAACATATTCCCCCCCCCACCCGCCTGCCACCCTGTGAAGTCTGACAACTCACCACTCATGCCCTTCCTCTTCTCACTAATATATGCTGAAAATGACTTTTACCCCCCATTTTATTGCATTGGCTATTCCTCCTCCCTTTTGAAATTCATTTGCCTTATTGACTACACTATTGCTAGCGTCTCTAAGTGTTTCCAAATACAGATGCCTGTCTTCCTCATCTCTGTGATCTCTTGTATTTCATGAAGGGCCGCCCTATTTTTGCGTTCACTTTTTCAAAGCTACTTCCTGAGAAAACCCTAGCGGTCTCCTTGTTCCTGTTGCCCTTTATTTACAATTTTAACAAAAAGGTTGGTTTGTGATGCCCTTAAAAATAATCCCCTTTCAGTTTTGACCGAACTGTTTGTTTTACCATCCCCCAGCTGTTTCCCATCCACAACTAAACGACTACCCTGAGGTTATTGGCCAATCCCCATATCGCAAAGTTAGGTCTTCCCCTAAAGGTCTAAGAGCCTCACCTTGGAAAAAATGGATTCTAAACAGCCATCAACCTAGTCCTAATACTGAAACCCACAACCATATGGGTAGATCAACCTGGATGACAAAATGATCTCCCACTACAAAACTATCAGAAAACACTTCCACCGCGATTGGTATAGCACCAGGAGTCCAGTAATAGGTCCCATTCACGGTTGAGTAGAGGGGCAGGTCTGTTGACCAATTGACCTGAATAGTTCTCCCTGATAGGAGAGATCCCAGGGATGCTCCTTTACTTTTATAGTGATACTGCCAGCAAGGAATGTGCACAATGTCCAACATAGTTTGGCAATATTGAAATCTCCTATCAGTAGAAATTCCCCTTCTCCTAGCAATTGCTGCGTATGGTCTGTCAAATTAACTCTCTGTCTGCAAAACCTCTTCCTCTACAAAGGGTAACCAGCGTTAAATGAAAAGTGAGGGACGGTCTGTATATCACACCACAATTATGCAAATACGATTTCTCTTTCCCTCTTTCTAGGCATTTAAACCCATACAATGCCTCCTCTCCTCCCTTTTAAGTTGCTTTTGTGGTAATATTCCAAAAGCTGCGTTAATAGTAGTTTTTACATTATAGTGCCACTCCTACATCCCCTTCTATACCTACCCTGTCCGTATCTCTGAATAATGTTATAGCCGAGGTATAAATACATCCCAAAGGTCATGGTATTTTCTGTGAACCATGTGTTCTGTAAACTCGACACTAAATCCAAGTC